>CM053774.1:119753215-119870285 GCA_028658325.1 Potorous gilbertii | reverse complement strand
AATGGGGAGAAAATTTTGGAACCCAAAATCTTGTGAAAATGAATGTAAAAAGTTAAATAAATTTATTTAAAAAAAAAAAAAAAAAGAAATATTAATTGCTCGTAGGTAGGCCTACCCAATATAATAAAATTAATTTAATTGTTCAGTACAATACCAATCAAACTACCAAAGTGACTTTATATAGTTAGAAAAAAATAATACAATTTATCTGGGGAAAAAAAGCTAAAGAATATCCAGGGAACCAATGGAAAAAAAGAAGGAAAGTAGTAAAGGAGCAACAGATTTCAAACTATATTACAAGGTAATAACCATCAAAACAATCTGGTTATGACTGACAGTTCTATGTGCCAAAGACTTTAATAAAGGGAAAAGGAACTATTTGTACAAGAAAAAAATATTTATAGCAGCTCTTTAAGAATTGGAAATTGCATAGAAGCTCATCAATTAGGGAACACACAAACAAGGTGAGCTATATGACTGTGATAGAATATTATTGTGCCATAAGAAATGACAAGAAGGATGATTTCAGAAAAAAAAAAACCAAACCTGGAAAAAACATACATGATGCAAAGTGAAATAAGTAGAACCCAAGAGAGCTTGGTGCACAGCAACAACAATATTGTATGGTGAAGAATTGCAAAAGGCTTGGCTATTCTCAGTAATACAGTGATCCAAGAAAATCCCAAAGGACTAATGATGAAGCATACCATCCACTTCCAGAGGAAGAACTGATGTTGTCTGAGTATAGACTGAAGAAGACTATTTTTCACTTTCTTTCTTTCATTCTTTTTTTTATTTGAGTGTTCTGGTATGAAATGACTAATATGGAAATGTTTTACATGATTGAAAAAAAAAATCTGGTGATGACTAAGAAATAAAGAGTGGTGAGTCAGATAAATTGATTAGGCACACAATATAGACAAGAAAATTGCCATAGTAATCCAATGTTTGATAAATCCCAAAACTCAAAATTTTGGGGGTAAGACCTCACTATTTGACAAAAACTGCTGGGAAAAGTGGAAAGCAGACTGAAAGAAACTAGGCCTAGGCATATATCTCACAATATATAATAAGATAAGGTCAAAGGAGTATATGTTATAACCATAAAGCATGATATAAGCAAATTAGGGGAGCATGGGGAAAATTACCTATCAGACTTACAGCTATGGGGACAGTTTATGAGCAAATAAGAGAAAGGGAGGATCATGGGAGGTTAAATGGATAATTTTGATTATATGATATTCAAAAGATTTTGCACAAAAAATACTAATGAAGGCAAAATTAGAAAGAAATCAGGAAGCTGGGGGAGGGAAATATAGAAAGTGTGTCTGATAAAGTCTTCATTTCTCAAATTTATAGAAATTAAGAAAAATTTGCAAAAAAATAGGTCATTCTCCAACTGATAAATGATCAAAGGATATGTTACAAACTAAAATGTAAAAAAACAACCCCAAGAAGAACCAAATATTACTAAGCAGAAGTTGCTTGAGAAAATTATTGGAGAAATGATACTTTGGAAGATTGTATTGATATCTAACCAGTACACTCAGTAGAAATTCAAATACCAAATTGCCAGAATAAAGGGGAAAAAAAATATATGGAGTGTAACCAGGAAAATGAAACCATTTTAGAGACTTGCCATTCTTAGTAAATAACTGAAAGAGTAATTCCAACTTAATTATGTTGCCAGAAGTCAATGGAACACAAAGAACAAAATAATTTAGCACCAATCTAAAAGTATACTATCAGAAATTGAGAAACAAAGACATTAGATGAGAAAGGACAATCCAATGGAGAAGATGTTAAATGTCAAGTCCCTGTGGTCAAAGAAGCCCAACACAGTGAAAATATAAGTTGGCCCATCAAACAGAAAACACAAAACTTCTAAACCATTAAATAGAATGACTTTGTCCAAAGATGTTCCTGGAATTCTATCTTCTTTGAAGAACTAGAAGGCAGCCGTTCCTGCAAAGTTAATAATTACTAGTTCACACACTTTGTATATTAGTGCATGAATTCCTAGCAAAACATTTGACCGTCTTCTTCTCTGATGCAAATTTGATTTCATCTTTCTTACCATGAGACATCATATATTTATTTTTACCAATGATTAAATGCCTGTAACCTTTCTAAATATAAGCCATACCTTCTTCCTGTCTGCGTACTGGCTTTCTTTCAGTTCCAACGAAAATTTCAATTTCTAAAAGAAGCCTTTACCAACTTCTCTTTATTCTACTCCTTTGTCTTACATTAATTTGCTTGGATTTATCCTGTCTATAGCTTATTTGTCTCCTCTGTTAGACTGTAAACTATTTGGGAGCAGAGACTATCTTTTGCCTGTTATCAGTGTCATGCCTGGCAAATAGTAGGTGCTCAAAAAATGTTATTGACTAACTAACGATGCCTGGGTAGTATTGCATATAAATCTCTATCATTTGTTACTCAGGAATAGACAGGGGTAGAAAAGCACCACGGTAGCCCATGACTGACTCAACATTCAGACATTTCATGCACATACCAGAGCTCAAGCAGCTTAGCTTAGCACCACCTTAGCTGAAACATATCAGGGAAAAAAGCCAAGCCTATACCCAATAAGACCATGCCTGAGCCATAGAGAAAAAAAGCCAGGCAACACCTAGGAAGCAAAGTCACTTGTAGTAGGCCTTTGCCTAGAGTAATCAATAACATGCAGTTAGTACTATTAGTATTACACCAAGAATCAGAGTCAACTTTGGGTTTAGGAATGTGCAAGAATAAGAAGAAACAGACACCCCAAATTGTGTCACATGTACACAATGACTGAAAGGAATATGAGAAAAGAGACACACATCAGTACACTATTGTTAGAGCCATGAATTGGTCTAGTGTAGAAAGAAATTTGGAACTGGGCTCCAAATATCATTCATCTGTGCATATTTTTTGATCCAGCAATATCATTAATAAGTTTGTAAGTCAAAAAGAACAAAGAAGAAATGGGTCCATTTGTACAAAAATATTTGTAGCAGCTGTTTTTGTTATAGAAAAGAATGGGAAACTAAAAGAGTATCCACAAATTGAGAGATGATGAAACAAAGTATGGTATATGGAATGCTGTTTTGGACAGGAAGAAATTATGAAAAAGACTCTTTCAGAGAAACCTGGGAAGACCTGTTTGAACTGTGACAGATGACGTCAATAGAACCTAGATAAGTTTAACAATAACAAAGATACAATAAAGAGAAACACCTTTGAAAAACATAAAAACCCTGTTTAGCCCAGTGAAAAATTATGATAAAATAGGACTGGTGATAAAATATACAACCCACCTGCTGACAGACAGGTGATGGATTCCAGAATGAGATATGCAAGATAGAAAAAAAAATAGGCTTAACTGAACATTTGTTTCCAAGTTTTTTTTTTCCAGTTTAAAAGACAATTTGGATATTATTCATTTATGAAGTGTGAAAAAGTTGTTCCCATGAAATTAAATGGCTAGCTTTATATTTATTTGGTGAAGATGGGCCACATTCATTGTATCACTTAAAAATATAAATGTTCTAGTTCTGAGACATTTGAGGCAGGAAGCAGTTTTGTGGAGTATTATATCTGGACCTCTACTAGAGCACAATAGAATAACAAATTTTTCTCTCCTTCCTCCACCCAGTGTGATGCACTGGAACTCATAGCCCAGCAGGAGATACCACATCCATAGGGAAATGGGGAGAGTGAAACAAATTCAAAGAGTCAGTATTCATTTTAAGGAGCATGACCACGGGCAACAGAGAAAAGAGCCACCTGAATTCAAGAAAGGATTATCACTGGCAGTCTAGAGTTGAACTGCAAGGAAGGAGATTGACTTAGAGATGACAGGTTAGCAACTCACTCACAAGAGGATGCCAGGAAAAGAGATAGGACACTGGATCTCCGTGATTGTGGAGTCATAAGCTACCAGTTACCTACAATTGCCTGGATAAAACAAAGATCCATTAAAGGCAATAGTTTTTGGAAAGATGATGCCATATCAAACACTCATGATTTCCAAGTTATGGAGCATGAAAAGCTTCCAAAATGAAGAGACTTAAAAGAAATAGTTAAAACTGTTTTGGTAGATAAGGTATATGTTGTGTCTGTTGTCCTCTTTTCCACTGAAGAGATTCCAAAGATTCTTGCAACAGTCCAGTGGAAGATGAACCTATATCCCAATATTCATGGTCAATTTCAAAAGCAGACATTGTGTCCCACTGCACAAAAGTGAACATGGAACATTCAAGACTGACAGTAGGAGAGTCATTTGTTCTTGGTGTGTTTCTATAGAAATCTCATCATAAAAGATGAGTGGAATGAGGTAACAGTGATTAACAGACACAATAACAATAGTTTGAACGGCTGAGACTGTTCTTGAAGCCAAGAACTCCTAGGTTCAAGTTCTGCCTTTTGCAAATACTGGCTGCATGACTCTAGTCAAGTCACTTAACCTTTCAGCAGTACGGTAATGAAAATGACAAAAATAATAGTAGCATCTTATGTGTCCTATTTGCAATGTTTTAAAGTTTGTAAGAAATTTGATGGCTATTATCTCATTTCATCTGCACCACAATGCTGTGAGGTAAATGCATCCATTTTACAGATGAGCAAACTGAGTCTGAGGAAGAGGAGGAGACTTGGCCAGAATTTCACAACTAGCAAGTATCTAAGGAAAGACTCAGGTCTTCTTGACTCCAAATTCAGCACTATCTGCTCTGCCACCGAGGTATTTTTTAGAAGGTGCTGACCTCCATTTTTAGACGGCATTTCCTCCCCTGGAATTAAATTGCCTATCGTAATGAAATCATGATCTGTATCAACATTGTCATTATAACAATATCCTGCTTGTGTTATTGCTTTTGTGCTTTTATGTAAAATGTATGTTATTTTTGCAATTTATTATCCAATAAATTGATGGACAAAGCATTCGTAAACGTGAAATACGACTACACTTTCCTGATTGACGATGCACAGCTGATGGAAAATCCCTGAAACTCAGATTTGGACGGCTTAAAGGATATGAAAATCCTGTCATCTTGGCTTGGACCTGCATGTTTCCAGGCTAGTCAGGAGGTCCACTTCCTTTCCCAACCACTTTTGCTGCAAACTCCCAGGATGCTTTCTCTTCTACTCAAAGGACTCACTTGATTCTGCACAAGGCTGAGGGCAAAGCGATTTCAGATGCATTAGCTGAGCAGCAGCTGTTCCCTCTTCTCCACTGGCTCTGGCTCCAAGTGTCAGATGTCAGGGTCCTGAACAAATAACTAAGTCTTTGTTTTCAGTTACAAAATTGGGCTCTGATTCTGTGAAATATCAGAGTGAGGGTGGGCTCATGGGCACTCACACAGTCTCATGCTAGATGCCTCCTTTCCCCCCTTCAGGGAATTAAAGGTACAAGGCTGGTTATCCTCATCAAAAATGAGTCCTTTTGGCACAGATGAAGGTCGTTCCTTGCCAGTATAGTTGTGAAGATACAGATGGCTGATGTCTTTTCTTGATACATTTTATTGAATGCATTAGTGAAATCCCCATCAAATTCCAACGATATACGATATTTTCAATCCCTTTGTTATTTCTGTCCTGAGTATGATTTTAGCCCCCTGCCCTCCTGATGGACAATTGTATGATGATTATTTCCAATCTTTAAGTGATTCTTAGGATATGCTGAACCAAATTTCCATTTGTTTCTTAACTGGACAAGAGGAAAACCTGACAAATGACTCTAGGCTTCTCAGAATATATGAGACAATTATGTTTCTATTTTATTAAGTTCTGAAGAAAGTAGATATTCTCAGTTGGTAAGTCTTGAGTTGATAGAGCAACACAAAAGACAACAGCCCCAGCTGATTTCTAGGTCATGCATTGCCATTTTGAGGGGGACAAGTCCAGTTGGAGGGTCACAGAAGGATCCAAAGCTCATGGGAGCTCTCAGGTTACAGGGAGCTTGGCTAGACTCGTGTTGGCTGATAGTAGTTGATAGGATCTGGGACTTCTATGCACCACAGGGACTCTGGGAAGTGAATTTGCCACAAAGATGTTTATTCTATACAGCCTATGCCAAAACCCACAACTGATAAAGGGCTTAGGAGTTTGAAATCAATCCATGATCTCTCTGCCATGCTCATACAACTTTTGTTCCAAGCCCTGCCTGAAAGATTCATGGAAAGTGAAATGTTTCTGCCTAACAGTGAAGGAGACATGGAAACATGTTGTCTATAGATTGAAACAGCCAACAGTAGGAAGCCTTGAGTATCGCTTGGAGGCACAGAGAGGCCATTGATTAGAAAGTATATGTGTTCTGACCTTTTCAAATGTCATTCTTGGAACGTTAATAAATATAGCAAACAGAAGAAAAGAATTCTTAAAGGAACTAACTCTGGCTCTGTTAACAAGGGACAAATCACTTGATTTTAAAAACAGAAATTGTTAAGATATGAAATGAACAACTGTCTACCTCTGCCCTTTCAACGTGAGTCCTTTTCAGTGAGTCCAATCAAACAATGTCACTGTCTTTTGAGTTTTCTACATTTGAATCCTGACTGAATATGCTAGGCATTAGAATGCTTCACAATGAACCCCATTTCCTTTGGGGAAAATGAATTTGTTTCAAAATACAATAATAAATAGAGCTTTAAAATGTATGAGATCTTTTTTTTTAATCACATTAAAACACCCATGGGTTTAAACAAACAGAGTTGTTAGAAAGGGTATGGCTAACAGAATAATTTTCTTTTGTGATGTAAACATTTTGTGGTCTGAGATAAAATCATGGGTTTCAATAAAACCAATCCGGGGAAATATATCTTTCATGAGTGCGTCTGTATTTCTGTTTTTATCAGACCCATGGTTTTATTGATGTAGGCAATACAGAATGAGGATAATCTTTTTTTACTCATGAAGATCAGCAACTGTTACAAAATTTTTAGTCATTGACACTTTCTTAAGACTCCTAAGAAATTAAGCGAATTGTTCAGGATCACAGAGTATGTGTCAGAAGCAGGATTTGAATCCAAGTCTGATAATTCTAAGCAAAGTGGTATCTATATTACTACTTCTCCCATAAAAATGTATGTATGTATGCATATATGTATGATAAATTAATATATATATGTGTGTTTATTAGGCATTCAGAAGTCTTAATGAAGTTTTAAGGTGAAAGATTTTAAGACTTTGGGGACTCTGTATTTATTTTTTAAACTTCCTGAGGACAGAGATCTCATCATCTAATTTATCACTTTATCTCTTCTAATGAAAGGCAGTGTAATATAATGAATAGAGAGCAAGCCTCAGATCTAGAAAGATCTCAGATCAAGTCCTCACTCTGACACCTATGGGTTGTGTGAACTTGGAAAAGTCACTGAACTTTTCAGTTATAGTCTTTTTTTTCTTTAAACATATTTTCATATTAGCCATGTTTTAAAGGAGTAGTAGAAACCATGGAATGAACCACAAGAAAGACAAAATAAAAGAGAGCGAGAGCGAGCAAATAGTATGCTTCAATCTGCATCCAGACTATCATTCTTTTTGGAAAGTGGATATCAGTGCTAGTCTTTAAGACTCTAACTTTCAGATTTTGATTATATTAAATTGAAAAGATGTACAAAGAAAGCCAATGCAACCAAGATAAGGAGGGAAGTAGAAAACTGGGAAAGAATTTTTGCAACTAATGCTTGTGATAAAGACCTCACTTCTAAAATATATAGAGAACTGAGTCAAATATTCAAGAATATAATCCATTCTTCAATTGATAAATGGTCAAAGGATATGAATAGACATTTTTCAGAGGAATAAATTAAAGCTATCTACAGTCATATGAAAAAATGCTCTACATCACTATTATTAGAGAGATGCAAATCAAAACAACTCTGAGTTTCCACATTACACCTATCAGATTGGTTAACATGACAAAACAGGAAAATTATAAGTGTTGGAGAAGATGTGGGAGAGTTGAAATACTAATTCGTTGCTGGTGGAGCTGTGAGCTGATCCAACCATTCTGGAGAACAATTTGGAACTGTGCCCAAAGGGCTACAAATATGTGCATTCCCCATGATCCAGGAATATCACTTCTAGGTCTGTATCCCAAAGAGATAAGAAAAACGGGAAAAGGACTCACCTGTATGAAAATATTTATAGCAGCTCTTTTTGTGGTGGCCAAGAACTGGAAATGCCCATCAACTGGGGACTGGCTGAATAAGTTGTGGTATATTAATATGATGGAATATTATTGTGCTATAAGAAATGATGAACAGGCAGACTTCAGAAAAACCTGGAAAGACTTATATGAACTGATGCTGAGTGAAAGGAGCAGAGCCAGGAGAATATTATAAAAGTAACAGCCACAGGGTGAAAAGACTGCTTTTGATAAGCTTAGTCCTTCACAGCTGTGCAGGGACCTCAAATATTTCCAAAGGACTCATGCTCCAAAATGCCATCCACGTCCAGAGAAAGAACTTTGACATCTGAACACAGAAAGAAGTGACTATTTTCTCCTCTTTTTTTTTTGTTTTTCTCATCATTTCTCCCATTCGTTTTAATTCTTCTATGCAACATGACTAATGTGAAAATGTGTTTAATAGAAATGTATGCATAGATCCCATATTAGACTTTGTTTTGTCTTGGGGAGGGAGGGGAGGAGGAGGAGAAAACCTAATTTATGGAAATGATTGTTGAAAACTAAAAACAAATAAATTAATCAATTTGGAAAAAAAATAAAAAGATTAACTTTCAGAGACACTTCTAAGTCACATTCATAGAGAGTTTCTTCATCCAGTTGTCTCCTTTCCTATTAAAGTCATAATATTCCCTATCCCTATCACCCCTAGCATTTGAGGGAGCAGTGGATAGAGCCTTGGAGTTAGGAAAGCTTGGGTGCTTTTTCCTATGTGGCCAAGGTGAAAGGTTTTAACCCTCTCAGTACTCCCAGGATGCCTTTGAAAACTCCCAAGTTCCATAGGAGTGTCTAGTGGACATTAGTGAAATTGATCAGTTAGAAGGGACTTTGAGGGTGTTATACTCTATTACTGCCTTCATTTTGCAAAGGCCAAGGGAGGTCAAATATGATTGAATAATTTGACAATGTTTGCACAGGTATTTAATGGGACAGTTGAGATTCAAACTCAGGGCTTCTCACTTCAGAGGTAACACTCTTTCCACTGTACCCTGCTGGGAGTGCCTCATGCCAACGGCATCACAATGCAAGTTCATTCTTGTCCTCCAAAAAAGTCTCCTATGCTAAGCACAGTATGCTGTGTCAAGCTAGTCCTTACTAAATGTTTTCCTGAGGAAATTAATCTTTTCCCATCTTTCTTTTTTACATTGGGATTTCCATGTACCATCCATTTCCTGCTCTCTACAGACACTATTTACAATTTCCCCTTCTACTTAAGCTCATCCTGTCACAACTCACTTTTTTTAAAAATTCACTTTCTACACACAGTTAGGTGATGAGCTTATTAAGATTGTGTGTATATATATATTATACATATGTGTGTATATGTGTATGTATACATACATACATATATAAATATATAATCTCCATATAGTACAGACATAGATTAAATGACATATTTTTAATTAAATTCTACTTTCAGTTTTCAAGAAGTAATTTTTTTTGTCCCCTGAAAAATAAAAGAAAAAAGAAAAATCCTTTGTTAAAAAAAAAACCATAACCAAGCAAAACAAATTTTCATACTGACCTTGGCCAAAATTTTTTGTCCAGTCATGTCTGACTCTGTGACTCTATCTGGAGTCTGCTTGGCGGAGATACTGGAGTAGTTTAGCCATTTCCTTCTGCAGTTCATCTTATAGATGAGGAACCGAAGCAGTTAAGTGACTCACCCAAGGTCATACAACTAATAAGTGTCTGAGGCTGGATTTGAACATAGGAAGATGAGTCTTCCTGATTCTAAGTCCTTTTGGACAGAATGTCCTACTTGCTTGGTAGAGCATACACTAAAATTGGGTGGATGGTTTACATCCTTGAGATCACAGCTCCATCAAAAGATCCAATTTTTTTTATCCACAGGTTCATGTTGGACTCATAAATGCCTAAATTTCTCTTCTCAGACTCTCTAAGCATGGATTGTTGTGGAGATTTTACCTCAGTACTAAATAGATTAGCATTCATACGCAAAATGTTTATGAGTTATCTCATAAAAAGGAACATGTTCATAGCAAAGGATATTGTAGTTCCTGTTTACTCTTCTGAAGTAAGACATCAGTTATGGTTGCTAAATCTACAAGAGACATTAAAAAATCTAGAATTTTCTTAAACATTTGGTAGTATGAAACAAATTTATTTGATTTCTTTTTTTTTATATAACCAGGATATTCAGTGTGAAACAGTGAGACAAGGACTGATTTGGAAATAGAGGGTCATGTTTTTAATTACCACTGCTGTGGCCCTGAAAAAGTCAAACAACCATTCTGGATATTAGGTAGGTCCTACATTAGTAAAATATTTGTATTAGATTAAGATAAGATCAGAGTTGCCTTCAAACTTTGGCATTCTAGGATTCTTTTATCTATTTTAAATCTTTGACTTTTACTGACATAGCTCTATAGATTCTTAATCAAAACTCAAATCTGAAATTTTCACTAAAGATTAAACACTTTAACATTCAGAGAGAGAAAATGAAGAATACAGTACTGACAGTAAGGGAGATCCTACAATAACAAGGAATTGTGGGACATGGAGCCAAAAAGAGTATAAAGTCCTCTTGTCATAGATAGCCATGAAACTTAATCTCCTTCTCCCATGAGTGTGAGTTTTCTGGGCATTTGCTCAAGGAGAAGACATTAAATGCTTTCCATCTGGGGCATGAATCAGTAACTGCACTCATTTTTGTAGGGGATGGAAAGGAGCTGAGTATGTTTCTTTTGTTTGATTTTTCCATTTTTATGTTCTTTCTTATCTTCTCACGATTAAATACAGAATATCCTAAAAGTTTTAGTGCACTTTTAAGTTTTAATGACTTCAGAAGAATAAATGCTACAAACATAAAGTTATTTGTAATTTTGATTATTTATGTTTCTTACTACATTTCAAAAAAAACCCCACTGTATTTTACTAAACATTCTTTGGGTCAAATTGTAAATTTTGTAAAATTTTCCTTAGCTGTTACTCGAAGAATTAAAGGATTCTATTTATAGTGTTAGCCTTAAGGGCATCCAAAAATTGAGGTATTGATGCATATATCAGAGTTTTGATATAAAGCCACAAAAACAAAAAGTCTAATAGAGACAGGTCAGGTGACTGGTCATCCTATTATTCTGAGAAAGTGCCATACAGGGACTATTGTTTTTTCAGTCATCTCAGTTGTATCTGACTCTCTCTGACCCCATTTGGGGTTTTCTTGGCAAAGGTACTGGAGTGATTTACCATTTTCTTCTTCAGCTCATTTTGCAGATGAGGAAACTGAGGCAAACAATATTAAGTGACTTGCCCAGGGTCACACAGGTAGTACATGTCTGAAGACAGATTTGAACTCACAAAAATGACTCCAGGTCCAGTATTCTATCTATCACCTACCTGTCTCCTCCCCCAGAAATGGTCACATGCACAATGAAAGAGTATCCTGTCTTGTTACACTAAAACTTAAAAATATATTATTCAAAGTTCACAAAACCATATAATGGTAAAGAGGATATAAGTAACAACTTTCAAATGATATTTTTCTTTGTAGCATTTATAAGCTGATTTTATTAAAGCTTAAAATGGCACTAAGACTTTTGGGACACTATATTTTAGTATTTGATTTACACTTTCTGCTTGGTCTATTAGTATTGGCATTGGTTGCATGTGTGTGTGTGCATGTGTATGTGCATGTGCATGTCTGTTTGTATGAAGGTCAAGTCATATGAACATAATTGCAATTACTCCAAAGTACACCCATATTAAATGAAGCTAATGCAGGAATCCAGAGGTGAGTGTCAAACATGAAACATGATCTTTTCAACAGAAAACTTGATTTCAGCTGTATCTAAGATCTGGTCTAAGGCTCACAAACCTAGCCCAGTGACAAACTCAAGGCAGGGACATCTTCAGAGCATAACCACCTTGACCATAGCATTATTAAATGCTGTATCAGAGGATAATTCTGATTCCAAAAAGAATCTCCTAAGTATTCCACCTGCTTTCTTATTTCTGCATTTCTTGTACTTGAATCTAATATTAGGATGAAGGAGGAAATGGAAAAGTGTTAAAAAAAAAAGTTCTAAATATTAGGATTATCCCAGGTGATGTCTGCAAGAACAAACCAGTTTGATTATTTGGATTGGGTTATCTGGCTAAGAGAATCAATCTCTTCTTTGCTTAGAAGTGGTCTCCATACCTACGGACCAAATAAATAAAGGTAAAAGTGGCTTTTTTGTTTGTTGAGGATGGCAAGAAGTCTGCGAGAGTTGGCCAGTTTAGTCAATCAAAATCATCTAATCTGTGCATGTAGGGTGAGCTACAAACCCAGCCTGAGTGCAAGGATAACACCAGACTGAAGTCACCTTCAGTAATCTTCCATATTGTCAGCCTAACAACCTAACGGTCTAATGCTGGTCCCCACTAGTCCATAGAAAATTGGTTCCATTTTTATAGGGGAAAAAAATCTCATGTTATAGTCATGAACTCTCCTTAAGGGCTTCCAGATGGCATGGAAGTTGCCCTAGGCCTCAAGGAAAATGCCAATAGGGGATAGAACCTGAAAGCTTCTATTAATCTGGAAGGCTTCCTAAGCATGCGTCACTGTCCTAATGCCAGCCTAAGTAAGTTCAGAGAGACATCATTAGGGGGTTGGCCATCAGGTGGAATATTTTCTCTTGTGAAGGACTTGTGTCCACAGTGTGGCAGCACTTCTACAACAGTAACCACAGTGTGATAACGAAAATAGCTTTTGTTAAAGTTGGCAAAGATTAAATAGGTGAGCTTATGTTTTCATGAGATCGAAAGCCTGGGTATAGCCCTGTGAAATAATAACCAACACAAGAATTTTTCAAACTCGCTTGTCTCAATCCAAGTTTTTTTTGTTGTTTGTTTGTTGTTCTATTTTTTTTACTAATTTAATGAGCCAATGCTACTTGACAGTCCTTTTGTTCAGACAGTTAGAGGTCACTGCAGTGGACAGTGTGCTGGTTCTGAACTCAGGAAGACTCATTTTCCTAAGTTTGAATCCAGGCTCAGACACTCATTGGCTATGTGACCCTGGGCAAATAAATCACTTAACCCTGTTTGCCTCAGTTTCCTCATCTGTAAAATGAGCTGGAAAGGAAATAGCAAACCCTTCATTATCTTTTGAAGAAAACCCCAAATGGGAGAAATGAAGAGTTGGGCAGGACCAGATCACTGAATAACTTTATTCAGATGTCTCTTGGATATGTAACAGAGAGTCACATAGGCACTGTAGAGTTTGGTTTTTTTTGTTTGTTTGTTTGTTTTTTACAAATAAAGATAGTCCATTGACTAGTATAAATTTGACTGGCCAGATTCAGGCAATAATCAAGATGCAAGTCCCTTGTTCATCTTGTCTTTCTATACAAGATCTTCCACACATTTCTTGTCTGCTCTAAGTGGTGGTGGTAGTGTTGGTGGTGGGCATACTCACATAAAAGCCAGTTTTGGAAGTACCCAAGATGATTAATCATTGATAGAAGATCAGTTGTATTTTACCAGTCCTAAATGTTACTACTCCTTCAATGAGGAACAAATTATAGAATTCTAGCAGAGGACCCAAATATTATCAAGATGCAAGAGCTTGATTGATATCCGAGGAGTGAGCCTTATACCAACTTAATCACTCCTTGATGAATTTTTTGACAACAGCCACCTATCCATGAAAGACATAAAAGGCATCACAGCCCTCAGTCAGTCCTAGATAGCTTCCTTTCACTTCTGTAGTGATAGTATAATGGAAGAGGGGTCCAAGCAATACAAAAGCATCATGGTGGGAGGGAAAAGAGAGAAAATTTAAAAAAACCAAAACTTGAATTATTATTCCATTTTCATATTTCATATGACAAAGTACTTAAATTTAGAGTGCCAAGTTAGATTAGCATTTATATTTGGGCTCTACCAGAAAATTCATAATTGTCCTCATCATCCTGACCTTTCCAGCCTTGCTGAGTTTATTCATGGTGCCCCTGGGGACATTTTTTTCTTTTTTGACATTTCGTCTAATAGTGAGCATTTCAATTCAAATTGTTAAGAACAGAGTGTTTTTTACTTAAATTAATGTTTCTTAAAAAATACAAAGCACTTTCAATATAACAATATCATTTAACTGATTAAATATATAGAAAACAGTATTAAAAAATTCCCAAAATACTAGAAGTCTCCCTCCACCCCCCCAAAAAAATTATTCTTAAGAGGCCAAGAGGTAATACCACTAAATTCTCCACTCAATGTCTGCCTCTTGAAATCCTACCCATCCTTCAAAGCTAAGCTCAAATGCTGCCTCTTCCTCGGTGGGGCTATGATTTCCTCCAGTAGAGAGTAAATCACTTTGTCTTGGATCACTCAGAACACTTTACTTGAATGCCAACTCTGAACTTTTCAGATTCTACTTTGTCATATATTTTGTGCATATTTTAGATGCTTTGCTAGGTTATGATAGTATTTGTTAGCATCTTGATTTTCTTTCATTTTCTGTGTCTCAGTCAATACCAAGTACAGCACCTTGCATATTTTATTTGTAAGGGGGGACTGGTACACACCAGATTGGCCCAGATGCTGTCTTCATATGGAGGAAAAAGCTAGAGAGCTGGCTTCCTATGGAGTCACAATGACTTAGAATGGCAATAGTTTGAGGAGACAATGGAACAATCATAGATGTTCTAGAACTGCTTCTGGATACCTAACCATGCATTGAAGAGGAGGTTCTTTGTATGCAAAAGCATTCAGAGAAGATTGCCAGCTTCAGCTACTTTGTCTCATTTGGGGACTTCTCCTTATGGCATCTAGTGAGAGACAATCATCATGAGGGGAGAGGCCATGAAAACTTCTCCCCACTGAGGTGATATGGCCCCACCATCCCCCCAACAACAGGGATTGTTTCCTTGACCTTTCTATGTTCTTTTTTTTCTTTCCTAAGTGAAGATACTGTAGTCTCCATGACCACACAAGTTTCACAAAATCCAGAGCATTCCGGTGTAGAGTCCAGAAAATCTGCTGTCCCAGAATTCCAGGCTGAGTATTGTGGTCAGTCCAACATTGACATCCCAAAGAGCAAGGAATGACCTAGACCTGGCCAGTAGAACCTGAGATTAGGACTCATTAAGTAGTCAAGTTGCATTTGTCCATAAATTTGGGAGAATCAATGCTGTTTGGCAATTGTACTACATCTAGAGCCTACTCATGATAAAAGGGAGAATATGCACCCAAGGTGCTGGGGAGAGGGGGAAAATGTGTTTAAGTTTGTTCCTGCTGTATTTTTAAAGTAAATACTCCATTTTCCTCAAATTTATTAATTTATTGGTTTTCAGTTTTCAACAATCACTTTCCTAAGTTCCAAATTTTCTCCCTGTCCCTTCACACTCCCTCCTCGAGATGGCATGGAATCTTACATGAGATCTACATATACATTCCTATCAAACACATTTTCACATTAGTCATGTTGCATAGATGAATTAAAACAAATTAGAACAAATTGGAGAAATCATGAGAAAAACAAAATACTACAAAAGAGAAAATAGTCTTCACCGTTCTGCATTATGACTCCATAGTTCTTTCTCTGGATCTAGATGGCATTCTGAAGCATGAGTCCTTCGAAAATGTTTTAGGTACTTGCATTTCTATGAAGCGCCAAGTCGATCAAAAACAGTCCTAGCCCCCTGTGGCTGTTACTAAGATCCTCTTCACCCTGCTCATTTCACTCAGCATAAGTCTTTCCAGGTTTTTCTGAAGTCTGCCTGCTCATCATTTCTTATAGCACAATAGGATTCCATTACATTCATAGACCACAACTTGTTCAACTATTCCTCAGTTGATGGGCATCTCCTCGATTTCCAGTTATTGGCCACCATAGAAAGAGCTATTGCAAATATTTTTGTACATGAGACTCCTTTTCTCATTTTTATGATCTCTTTGGAATACAACCCTAGAAGAGGTAGTGATGGGTCAAAGGGAATGCATGTAAATACTTCTTTTGACAAAAAGTGTCCAATAGTAAGTGGGTAAATGGAACTGAGGCACTAGTCAGTCCTAACAATAGAGAAAATACAGCTGAGGGTGGGGAACACAAACCAATGGTAATAGAAAAGAAAGAACTCCCTAAACCTTCAGGGTATACTAAAATCCGGAGCGGGTGATGAATCTGGTTCTGAGAAAGAGGGCTAAAGCATACAGACTACATCGTATTTGATTGGAGGAGGGAAGCATCAAGACTCATGATTCTTGAAAGAAACTCTCCCCTCAGATGCAGACTAACAATTCATCTGTGATGTACAGCCTTAAGAGAGTTGCCTGGAGCACTGAGACTAAAGTGCCCTGGGGGTTTTAGAGACTGTTTGTGTCTGATATACCCAGATCTCCCTGAGTCTGAGACTGAATAACTATCTGGTAAAGTACATGTTCTTCTGGAAGATGCCTAATAAATAAGTAAGCAAATAAATAAGTAGATAGGTAAAGGAATGAGTAAATTAAGTAAATGAATGAGTAAATGACCAAACAAATATATATGTGGAATGAGTGCTTAAAAGAGAGTTAATTCTATCCCAGCTTTCTGTATTTCCACACTTTTATTACTAGAAATACTGAATTTTAGTGAGTTCTTCTTTCATCTTGAGATAGCCTGCCAGGCTTTGTCTTTTAAATGATGTAAGACTGCCAGCCATGGTGGTGCATACCTGTAACTTCTACTACTAGAGAAGTTGAGGCTGGTGACTTACTTGAGCTTGGATGTTTTGAGCTTCCTGAGAGTTAAAGCTGAACCAGTATTTGCTGCTATTTTGACACCAATATAATGAGTCTCCAGAAGCCAAGGGCTGCCAGGGTGCTGAAGGAGAATGAACCAAGGCTGAAAATAGAGCAGATCAAAGCTACTGTATTGATGAGTGATGGGATCATGCCCATGAGTGGTCATTGGACTTCTAACCTAGGCAAGATGTGGAGACTCTGTCTCAAAATGAAATGAAATAAAGAAAGAGAAAATAAATTAAAAGACACTATGCTGTATTGCCTCAGGAAGTGGGAGGAGGGACAGTGCAAAAATACAGTGGATTAATCAATAATATAGATCTGGTTTCTAAGCCTCTAAATGAGTTTACTTTGGATTTCAACAACCAGAAGAAGTTGACTCTCCATTCCTCCTTATCTTTTTTAAAAAACAAAAGAAAAAAAAAACAAAAAACAAACAGAAAACTTTTCATCCTGTTCCCTTCAAAAATGAAAGAGAAAGATTCAGGGAAGGGAAACTTCTTATAAGACCCTTAAATATGAAATGGAGAAATGGCTCCATAGCTAAGTGTCCAAAAAACTTTGATAAATGAAGGTGAAATTAGATATTTCAAAGAATATTGTGGAGTAGAAAGAGTGCCCAAACTGGAGCCTGAAGATGTGGGTTTCAATACTGCCTCTTACATTTAATACCCAAGTAAGCTCAGGGAAGTCACTTTTTTTTCTGGGCCTGCGTTTGTCTGCAAAACAAATGATTTGGATTAGTCTCTCCTGGTTCTCAATTTCTAGTCTTAGCGTGCATTAACAAACATGTTTAAGTGTAAAGGAATTAATAAGGAATTAATAGACCTGCTGTTTTTTGCACTAGTCATGTCAGGTTTGGAGTGCTGGGTGCAGATATTTACCTTGCCTTTTGTAGGGTGGCACTATTCATGAGAGTCAGACCTGGAGTCTGGAAGACTCCTGTTTCTGAGTGTGAGTCGGGCTGCGTGAGCCTGGGAAAGTCACTTCACATTCTTTGCCTCAGTTTCCTCAACTGTACATTGAGCTGAAAAAGAAAATGTCAACTCCTTTAGTATCTTTTCCAAGAAAACCCCAAATAGTGTCATGAAGAGTTGGACACAAGTAAAAAAAATTAAAAACTGAATAGTAACAGAATTTCAGGGGCAGAAGCAAACTAGCAGATACCTAGAAAAAAGGAGATCCAGATATTGAGAAGTCAGAAACTCATGTCATATAAGAAATAGCCAAAAAAAATTGGATGTCTAATTTGGATAAGAGAAGTGGCTAGGATAAATGTCATCCCATCTTAGAGAAGAGCAATCCAATGCACTCTGTTTCAGGTAAAATTCCCAGTGAGACAGATTTGGCCCTTTAAAGATTTACAAAACATTCTCATTTACCCCTCTTTACAATCTTCTAAGCTAGATAGGAAATTAAGGATCTGTGATACTGACTCTGTAGCTTCACTGCTAGGAAATGTTGGTGAGGGGCTTTGACCTATGACCGCAAGTTCAGCCCTATGTCCACTATACTGTCTCCTCAGTGAAAAAGCCTTGAATCTGAAACATTTGCAAAAGTAACTGTGCTGAACATTTACTTTTTTCCTAAAGTCCTTGACTCTACCCCACCTCCTCTTCCCTGAGCAGATGTTTCCTGCTATTTTGTTGAAAGATGGAAGCAATCCTTTATGAGTAACTTCATCTCCCCTTCTGGGCTGCTCTCCATCTTCTCCTTTATTATGGTCTTGGAAGACAAATTGATTCTTCTCTTGCCTAGGTTAAACCCTTCATTTCTGCCAGTGATCTTATCCCCTCCTGTCCCCTCTGGTAATGGGCTCCAACAATCACTCACTCTCTACTGGCTCCTTCTCCACTGCCTACAGAAATACTCCTGTCTCCCCAATCTGAAAAAAAAATCCATTCTTCTTTTTTACATCTCTTCAAACTATAAATCCCTTCCTCTTGTAGCTAGAAGATGTCATGGATAGAGTATGATAGAGTTTGGGAGAGTGAGAAAAACTAGAATTCAAATTTTCTCTCACACACTAGATAAGCGACGTCAGGTAAGTTATCTGACTGACCCAAAGTCAAGTTTCCACGTTTGCCAAATGGTAGATCAGAATCAAATCTACCTGATTTAATAGAAACTTCAGTGTCTTCATTGTAAAAAGAGGGGTAATAACGGAACAAGACAGGTGGTTGTGAGGAGGCCGTGAGATAATGCATATGGAGCGCTTTTGGAACTTTCAAATGTTATATAATGTCCAGGGATCATCACACCATTGCCGAACTTTTAGAAAAGTAATCTATACAGTATTAGAAAGAGTAGTCTCTACCTGTTGCTTTACTTCCTCATCACCTTAACACCGCACTCCTTAAATTGGGTATCCAACCTCTCCATACTATCAGCGCTCTTCTATACGGGCTCATCCCTGATTGCTTAATTCACATATATTGCCTTGTCTCAGTTTTTTTATTCTTTCACTTTTTCTGCCATATATGACACTATGGAGTACTCCTTCCTTTTGGTTACCCTTTCTTTTCCTTGACTTCCACAAATTATTCTGGTTTCTCCTACATGTCTGGCCATGGCTCCTTAGTCTCTCCTACTGATTCACAGTCCTGCTATTCCTAAGTTTTTGTTGTTGGCTCCCTTCTCTACACTGAACTCACAGAGATGTCTGTTTGGCTGCTCTCATTGGGACCTTTGTGTCTATCACTTTTCAAGTGACACAGAAATATACCTATTGATTTGGCTGTCTGTTATCTCTATAGTTAGCCTTCTATATATAGCAAATATATATATGTACACACACACACATACATATGGTATTATTCTTCCATCCATCCCTCTATGTATCTATATGTCTATCTATTTATCTATCCATCTATTTCCACAACCTCTACTTTGAACTCCAGCACCATTTGTCTCTAATGGTCAACTTGACATCTCCACCAACTTGTTCCACATATAATATAAAATCAATACACCAAAATAGAACTTATTTTCCACTCCCCTCCCCGACTTTTCCATTCTTTCAACTTCTCAACTTTTGTTAGTGGTAACACCCAGCTCTATGTCATCTAGGATCAAAATTTCACCATCCTTTCAGATTCCTTTGTCTCCCTTGCATCCCACAATCCAGTCACTTGACACATCATGTCAACTGTACCTCTACAAAATGTCTTACACCCAGTCTCCTTTCTTTCAAGGCACTGAAAACACCCCTGTGTAGACCTTCAAACCTTCCAGCTGAATTATGATGAACCTATCCTAGCTGATGTCCCTGTCACAGTTTCTCTTTTTCCAATACATCCTTGACAGAACTAGCAAAATAACTTTCCTAATATACAAGCCTAACCATGTCACTCCTGTGCTGAAACTGTGTCAGGACTTCCTTGCTTTCTATAGGGTCAGACAGAAACTTCCTTAATGTCTGGTATTTGTCTTCTCTTTTCTTGAACTGTGTGATGGTCATTTCCCTTTGGATGCTTTCTATCTTGTCAGTTTTATTCCTGCCATCTCCAGACTTTTATTTCTGCACACTCCCAAGTACTAGATTATAAGGAGATGATGCTTTTCAAATTCATTAGTCCCTTATTGATGTAGCTGCTACTTTATCGGTCTGGGCAAAAGTAAAAATTTTGAAAGGAAAAAGATGGTTACTTTAGAAGTCAGAAGTTTTCAAAATACAGGAATACCCTTTGTGAAATGGTAAGTGAAATTCATATAAAAAACAGTTACCTTTTATTTTAGATTGTTGATATGAGATCAAACTGACTGTGCTTGTGGTAGCCTATGGGCTTGGACTAGGTGATTTTTAAAGTCCCTTTCAGATTTGAAATTCTAAGATTCTAAGAATCATAGAAAGTGGAAACCAAAAAGGACTTTGAAACCATTCTGCCACCCATCTTTATTTTGTAGATGGGTAAACTGAGCCCACCATGGTTAATGACTCCATTGATATTAGAGAAGGCAGCAGAACACAGTGTACAAAGAGTTGCCTTTGGAATCAGAAAGATCTGAATTCAAGATTGTCTCAGAAACTAGTTTTGTGCTCCAAGGCAAGGCAATTAATTTCTCTGAATTTCAGTTTATCTCTAAAATGGAGAAAATGATACCTAATAATTACCTAAATAATAGTAATTTTAGACTCAAATAAAATAATATGGCTATAGTGCTTTGAGAACCTGAAAGAGTTCTTTAAGAATTTACTCTTATTGTTTCTTGATGAACTTGTTGTTTCCTTAATGTTCTTTTGCTGTTGAGGAACAAGATATCAAACCCAGGTACTAGCCCAATATTTCAAAATCTCTTGATGAAAGCCACCAAAATCAGTGTATACTGTGTTTGAGTCACAAGTTCTTAGGGATGGTGACAAAGCTCTTTGCAAATTGGAACTATCTATTAATGATAGGTAGTTCAAAGCATAAACTAAATATATATGTGCTATATGAAAGGGACAATCACAGTTAATTATAAATAAAAATGAAAGGGAGGTAGGATAGAAATTGAAAACAAAAATCTTTTATTGCATAACAAAAAGGATCATTTGAATGCAATATTACTCATTTACACTAGTCAAATTGACCAAAAACATCATTCAAGGCTCTATTATCTTCTGATTCTCAATTTGCTGTAACCAATGGTTCCAGCAATGGATGATGTGGTGGTGACTGATGGTGCAACTGTGTTTTCTTGGTGTAAATTGTTAGACCAGAGAATTGATCTATACTTTTTGTTGCATCTCAGCTTCAGAGGCTGCATTGAGTGCTCATTCATCTGCAAACAGAAAAATCATGCACCAACACTGCCTCCACTTTGGTCTTGGCTTGTAGCCTTGTCAAATTGAAGAACATATCATCAGTATGGTAGCTGACCTGGATGCCATGTTCATCCTCATTGAAAGCATTTGACAATATGACTGAAAACATCATGCCAAAAAGCATGGGAGCAAGCACACAGCCTAGTTTCACTCCATTGGTGACTGGGAAGGCATATCAGCATTGTCCATTATCTAAAACTGGGCAAGCATGCTGTCATGAAGTTGATGTGCAATACTGATGGGCTTCTCTGGGCAATCAAATTTTGACATAATTTTCCATAAGCCTTCATGACTAACAGTATCAACAGTGTCAACAGTGTCAGATCTACAAACGTTGTGAAAAGACCTCGGTTCTGTTCCTGACCTTTCTTCTGGTGTGTCAACCATATTGACTGTTCCTTGGCCCTTTCTGAAGCCACTGGCTCTCAAGTAGATGACCATCTTCCAGGTGAAGAATCAACTTATTAAAGAGGACTCTGACAATAATCTTGCCAGCAATGACTAGGAGAGAGACCACCCCCATGTGATTGTCACAAGACAATCTATTTCCTTTACCTTTATGGAGATGGACTTCCAGACTGTAGGTCTACAGAGCTGTTGTGCTGACCTTGTGCCTGTGAAGCCTGGATAGTAGTATACCAGTGCCATACCAGGAAACTGAAGTGAATCGCTTCCATTTGAACTGTCTTAGGAAGATTTTGAGGATCACCTGGCAGGATCAGGTACCAGAACTGGAGGTCCTTACTTGAAATAAACTGCCAAGCATTCAAACTCTGCTTCAGAGAGCACAACTCCAATGGCTGGCCACATTGTTCAAATGCAAAATTACCCTTGCCAAAAAGACTGTTTTATGGAGAACTCACAGAGAGCAAGTGTTCACATGGTAGTCAGAAGAAGCGATACAAGGACACTCTCAAGAACTTTGGAATTGATTGTGTGACATATGAAACAATGGCACAGGACTGCCCAGCGTGGTATACCCACACCAGAGAAGGTGATGTGCTCCATGAGCAAGGCACAGTTGAAACAGCTCAAAGGAAACAAATTTGGAGCATCCACCCAAAATGTTCACACAGACTATTTGTGCCCGACCTGTGGTAGAACATTCTGAGCTTGTATTGGTCTGATCAGCCGCAGTTGGACACACTGAAATTTGACTCTAGCATCATGATGTCATTTTGATTCTCTTTGAGAATGAAGGACAACCATCTTTTGATTCAACATCCATCATATTTTTTTTTCTACCAAGCAAAAGTTTTGACTTGCTGTGTACTTCTAAGTACTCTATTTTATTTTTTCCATTAAATTAAAATGTTGCCTATGTCATGGGGGAAAAGAATCAATTCTTGCTATGCTTTTATAACACTCAGCAAAACATTAGTGTTAGCCTATCAATGTGGAGTAAGTAGGACCTCAGAAGAAGGTCTCCTGGCCTTATTCTTCCATTTGGGAGAAAATGCTGAAGAAGCCCATCTCCAGTAACCCAAGAATTTTCTCTATTTCCTCACCTTCTCTTGATTCTTCATATATCCTAGATTGCCTTGGAATGGTTCGGTGTTCCACTTGTGGTCAGCCATGTTGACTAGACAAGTAGCAGGATACAATGGAAAGAGGTCTATATTTAGAGCTAGAGGATCTGAGATCAAATCTTGTCTCTGTCTCTATTAGTGTGACTTTTAGCTCTCTTAAATTCTGAATTTTAATGAGAGAACATCAATAAGATACCTTCTAGTTCTGAACATGTGATCCTCTAAGGTAGCATAATATAATCAGTAAAAATTTATTAAATGCCTGCTATGTACAGACACTATTAAGGTGTTTGCAGCAATATATAACAATGTGATGAAACATAATCTCTAGAGTTTTATATTCCAGATTTTTATTACACTCTGAAAGTAGCCACCTGACAGGAATAACATAAATTTGCCTGACTAGCAACAGAATTGGAAAATATGCAATATATTGGAATGACCATTATGTGGGAGGGGAATGGGCCACCAGCAACAAACAAAAGTCAAGGAAGTGAACAAGTCACTAAATTTTGTGGCTGTTTTGTTTGAAAGCATAGAAGAGAATGGAAGGCCAGAAAGAATCACAAACAACCTATCTTTGAAAGCTGTACATTTAACAACCTTGAAAGACTTTAGAACCCTGATCGATGCAATGATAAATCAAGAGCCTTGAGGACTGTAGGTGAAACATGATACCCACCCCCTATGAGAGGGTTAAAATGCAGAATGAGACCAATAGTCCTTGCTTAAGCATCACAGCACCCTGAGGGAAAGACAGGAAGAAGCATGTCACAGGTAAGTCAAACTACCAGCACTGCCTTGTGCTGACTGTCATCTTCCCTCATATTCCAGTGGAGATGGTCTGGGACTGAACCCAAAACCTTGTGAATAGAAGTGCTCATCCATAGTACTAAATGTGCTTGTAGGGCAGCCACTACAGCCCTTAATAAGGGGAGGATTGTGGAGAGAGGGTACATGTCTCATCACCACTAATAAAAAGTGCTGATTAATAGCCATCAAAAGTCAGAATACAAGAATACTGGGAGTGACAGTGATCAGTCCTGCTTTCAGGTCAGCTCTCATCACCATCATTTGGAGAGGCAATTTCTGTGGAACAAGGGCCAGCCACAGTCACCAGCTACCAAGTACTGAAACAGCAAGACACTCTGAGAGATAGGAAGCAGCATGCATCTAGCAAGTCAATCCACCACCACTACCTTGACCATCATCTCTCTGTAGACCCGAGAACAGCCTAAGCTCCTGAAGCCAAGAGCCTTGGGATTACCCATGCTTCCAGACCAGTTCTCTGAGTCCTTATTCTGAGAAGCAGCCCTGCAGAGATTTAATCCTGCCATTTTGCATACAGCCACCACAATTAGAGACCTAGAAAGAAAAGTTCTTATCACCAAAGTTCTCAGTGTGGTTGTCAAATGGTCCAACATCAGAAATGTATATGATTTTATTAGTTGAAATAATGTCAAAGAAGAGGCATTCCATGTTCTTTAAGTACCATAGGACTTTTTCTGATTTGGAACTTTAGAACATGAGGTTCATGAGAAGAAAGACTGTCTTATTTGTATCCCTAGCACATGGGGATGAAGCACATCGGTATCCCTAGGGCACATAGTTAGCATTTAATAAGTGTTTATTTCTTCCATCCATCAATCCATCCATTCATTCATTCATTTGTTACTCCTTTTCCAAAGCCCATCAATATAGGACTGTCTCTATACTGGTAGAGATAAAGGTCCTGCCCTGTGTGAGGGACAGGGTAGAACTGTTGAAAGCAGGAGAGCTTCAGTTTTCAGTCAATCCCTCTTGGTGTGTGTGTGTGTATGGTTGTTCTTCAAATGGGACTCTCTAAGCCAGAGTCTATTTTGAACATAGCATCAAATCAGCTTCCAGTGTCAAGAGAAAAGACAGGGAAAGCCAAGCCTGTTTCAGATTACCGAGGAAAAGACTTTGGGAAGAAATGGGAGAAGTACTCTCCATCAATAAGTTGCTACTCCAGACTTGGGGGGCATCCCCTTGGGTGAGGTTTAGAACATTCCTCTTGGTTGAGCTAATTT
The DNA here is from genome assembly GCA_028658325.1 of Potorous gilbertii. Classification (NCBI taxonomy): domain Eukaryota; kingdom Metazoa; phylum Chordata; class Mammalia; order Diprotodontia; family Potoroidae; genus Potorous; species Potorous gilbertii. Next base: position 119,844,992 of record CM053774.1, on the reverse strand, counting down.
TCCTAATTTCCAATAGGAAAGCTCCACCATATTGTCTGATATACATACATACATACACATATACATGCATGCACATAATACATACATATATGTGTATATATGTATATATATACATATATATGAAATCTTTTTGTATACCTTCTCTGATTTCTGTTTTGCTATGATATGGATTTTTGTTTTACTGTTCTCTGTGGTTCTCTGTGTGTGTTTATTGTGGAGCTGGTACTAGGTAGGGACATGATCAAGCCTTGGCCATAGGTCTTGAGGTCCCCTTGCCCTCAAGGGGATCTAAATGATCAAAGTGAGATTGAACTCAATCTTATCCCCTAGACAAACAACATTAAGGAAGCCCAGTGCTCCTCTATGAGGAGAGTAGAGTGATGACCTCTGCCCCCAACCTCCTGCTTCTCCTCCCAGCAGAAATGAAAGTCTCTCTTAAAAAAGAGTCAGGAGAGAAGAATTTAGAGCCCTTCATCCCACTGGGGCCTCACCATAAGCACAGGGCTGACTTGCTCCTCCACTCTCTCTTATTGTTACACATTCTTCATTCTTGGACATGACAAATGTAGAAATATGTATATTTCATTTGAGGGTTTTCTTTCTCTTTCTTTTGTAAAAAAAAAAAATATCATTCACTGAATAGATTTTTAAGAACCTTAATATATTTTTGTTGTTTGGTCATTTCAGTGGTATCTGACTCTTTGTGATCCCATCTGAGTTTTGTTTATGTTTTTTATGGTCTTTTTTTGGAAAGATACTGGAGTGGTTTGCTATTTCCTTCTCCAATTCATTTTACAGATGAGGAAACTGAGGCAAACAGGGTGAAGTGGCTTACTGAGGGCTATATAGCCAGTAAGTGTCTGAAGCCAGATTTGAACTCATGAAGATGAGTCTTCCTGACTCTAAGCCCAATGTTTGATATACTATACAATTTTAAAGAAAACAAGCTGTTCATAATGGAGATTAGTAAATTCATTTATAAATCTTTTTTCTCCCTGTTCTATTATGCGTATAAACATGCCCATTTTATTTGGTTTGGTCAAGTTCAGAATTTTTTTTCAAAAAATATTTTTTCCTTACCAAAAAAAAAAAAGATCATTGGATTGAGAGCCAGAGAAGCTGAATTCTAATTCAGGTTCTGTCGGTTGCCCTGTATAACCCTGGGTAAGTTATTTCCCCTCAGCTTCCTTTACTGTAAAGTTAAAAGGGTCTACTAGATGACCTATGAGGTCCCTTTCATTCTGTATTTGTATTTCTATGTTGATTTCTTTGGGGTCTTTGTGGTCTAAGAGTTTGATAATTCTAAATATAACAAAATGGGGAATTTAGACTTAGCTCATCCCCTTACTCAGCTGTAAAACCATCCTCTCTGATCATCTCTACACCTAATTTGGTATAAACCTATTTCTGAATATGCTGAAATTTCTGTTCAGTTTTTTTAAACCAGGAAACAACCTCATTTGCCAATATGAATGAATGAAGACGTATTTATTAAGTGATCACTATATGCCAAATACTAAACATTTCAAACTTCCTATTTTTATTGAACTGTTTATCTCAGGGTTAGATTTGGAATTCTGACATAATTAATATCATATCAAGTATATATATTTTTCACAAATATACTTCACACTGCATACTCTTCTGATATAAGAAAATAAGGTATTTTTCTTTTTCAAGGGCAGTTCAGAAATAAAGGGCTTTCACCAGCCATCAAATACAAAAGATAAAGACATATTGTCTTGCTCCAATCTCTAAAGAGAGGCACATTCAGGGCTAGCAGACAGACCTTTCCATTCATTTCACAATGTGACTAGAAAACTAAAGGATAATGCTGCCCTCTACTGTCAGCTATCCCTGTCACAAGAGTCAGAAATCCAACAGTCAAGAAATGGTTAAAAAGTCATTCTAAGGACAATGTTCAATCTTGGCTAAGCATGCTGGGAGATAGAGAAAGCACTTTTTTTCAACACAATTTGAATATGTAGTAAAAAATAATCAATAGTATTTGTTTCAGTTTAGCCTAATTAATTTTTTTGAAATTGACATAGGCACTCAAAGAAAAGTCTTTCTTGCCACTTTCTGAAAAAAAAATGACACTTTTGTACCTGGCTCAGTCCTTCATCTGTGTGACGATTAACCCTTGCTAGAAATCTCACTAGCCCCAGAGAACCTGAAGAAATTACCTCCTTACTATTAGATCTTCTAAGATATTACAAAATAATAAGGAAAACTTTAGAGTCAGAGTGGCATATAATAGGGTTCCAGACTTTGAATCAGAACAACCTGTACTCAAATTCTGCCTCTGATATTTGCTAGCTGGGCTTTCCTGTGTACCCACTAACTTTTGTGAGCTATATCTTTCTCCTCTGTAAAATGAGAGTCTTGGACAAAATGGCCTCCAAAGCCCTTTCAAGATCTAAATCTATAATGCTATGACCCAACACATAGCTAAGTGTATCCATATTTTCCAAGACTTCTTTTATATTTAAAAAAAAACAGGACAAAAACCTGTCATGTTTTTTCTAAAATCTGCTTAGCAGGAAGGAACCTAGAAATCCTCCCTGATCATTAGTGGCTAATCTGCTCTGTAAAGAAAACAGGACCCTGGAGAAATGAATACTCATCAAATGAAGTCATTTCTGTGGAGAATGTATAATACAAGTGTTGCAGATGGGCATCATTTGTTCAGTGAACTAACTTCAGAATTTCTCTACTATCTTTGAGGACTTTTAATTATCAAACTTATATCTGCTAGTCGGTATTTGTCATATATCATAATTACAAAGAAAAAAATGTGTAAATATGTGCTTCTCCTTAAAGTAAAAGGAAGACACTTTATTTAGAAATGTATGCCATTTTTAAAAAACTATTTAAATAATTTGGTGAATTATGGATGGCAAAATCTGAGTTGGAATCTATCTAGCCTAACCTAAATACAAAAGGAATCCACTGTATGGCATACCCTGTTGGGTTGTCCAGCCACTACTTAAAGCCAGCTTGGTGACTAACTGGATAGATTACTAGGCCTGGAATCAGGAAGATCTGAATTCAAATTCAACCTCAGATGTTTACTAGCTGTGTGAACTCAGGCAAGTCACTTAAACCCTGTTTGCCTCAGTTTCCTCATCTGTCAAATGGGGATAAAAGCATCTATTTCCCAGAGTAGTTGCAAGGAGAAAATGCAATATTAACTGTACAAGGCTTAGCACAATACCTGTGCCACATCGCAAGTGTTATATAAATATTAGCTATTACTGCCATTACTAAAGACCAAGTTGGGGAAACCCACCACCTCTTGGGGAAGTCCATTCTATTTTTGAATGGCTCCAAAGGTAAGCTGTTTCTGACATCAAGCCTGAGTTGCCTGTTACGAAGAGGCATCTTCTGCTCCTGGTTTTCCACTCTGGAATTAAAAACAACATATATAATTCCTCCACTTAGTTCCTCTGCATATAATCCAACCAGCATTATTCAAATATTTTACCATAACAAGCGTATCCTCCATGGGTATTTGCTTCTCCAGGATAAAGTCACCCAATTCCTTCAACTGATACTCATGTGATATGAACTCATGACCTTCCACCATTCCAACTGCCCTCTTCAGAAATGCTCTTCAGTTTATCTATATCCCTATGAAGAAGATGGACCTTAACCTGAACATGACAGTACAGACTGGATTTGACTAGACTATAGTACAATGGGACCATCACTTCCTTATCTCTGGAAACAAAGGCCATCTTAACATAGACCAGAGTTCCACTGGCATTTTTAGTTCCAGCATCACCCTGCTAATGAACATGTATCACCTTGCTGCTAATATTGACCTTTCAGTCCACATCTTTTTTTCAGAATAATGTCTATCCAATCATATCTTCTCCAGATTGAACTTGGGATGCTGATTTGTGTGTGTGTACGTGTATGTGTGCATGTATGTCCAAGTTTAATATTTTACTTTCATCTCTATCAAATGTCATCTAATTCAACTCTACCCAACTGTCTAGCTTTTCAAGGACTTTTTGTAGCCTGTCATCCATTGTGTTTTCAGTTCCAGTTTTGGATCCTCTGCCAGGTTGATGAGTATATCGTCCTTTTTTTATCTAAATAGCTGATAAAGATGTAAAATAGCACAGGGTCAAGCACAGAATACTTATGTATTCAACAGAGACTACCTATCATGTTTACATGACAAAACAAACTTTTTTTAGACCATCTAAATAATTCCAAGTCCTTCTCAATGTATTTGAATTTAGCCTACATCTCTCCATCATTAGCAAAAGAATGATTTAATGACTTACCAAAAGCTTTGATAAAATCTAGTTAAGTTAGACCTGCAACATTCCTTTAACCTTCCAGTTCAGTAATTCTGTCAAAAAAGGAAATGAGGTCAGTCTGACATGACTTGTTCATGATGAAGTCATGTGTAATATACAATGTATGCACAGAACCAATTGACCATGACCTGCTCACTAGTGCAATGGAGTCACTAATTAGACTTAAACTTTTCAATGCTAACAAGCAAACTTTGTTAATCAATTACATTACAAGCATCCATTCATATTCTCTACTGAGCAACAGAAATGTCAACGCTGCTAGGTACATACCACCCATCTGCTTTCCTAAGGCTTCCCAGTAGGCATATCTCATACTGGTTTTTAATGGCAAAATTTTCTCTCTGCCCAGGCTAACCCTGAGGTCTCCCTCTGAGGAAATTGGCTGGAGGTCAGAAAATCTCAGTCAATCAACACTCTAGTCAAGCTTACATGGCTGATACCTGAGTCTCCAATGCGGGGAATGCTGCAGTGAAGACCCAAAGTCCAACTGGAAGGTGGGAGTCTTCAGTGGGTTGCTTCTATTTCTAGATATAGTCATTGGATAACTCTGCTCCAATTCTGATTATTGTCAAGAAACTAATTTGTGGAGCAATTCATTTGATTGATGCTCAAAGTTCCTGGCACATAGTAGGCACTAAAGAATTGCTTGCTGATCAGTTGATTGACTTAATTTCTTCAAAGGCAACTGGCTGATTGCTTACTATCTCATTTGTCTTGGGTGCCAAGTTTCATATTAGTTATTTTTATTCTGCCCATGAATTAACCAAGAAAATGAAGGAAGCTTCAGAATTGAACAGATTTATCTTTCATATATTATCTTTTATAGTCATGCCATCCCATACAGACTCTTTTCCCTTCTTTCATTCTCCTTTCTCTCTCTCTTCACTCACACACACACACATGTGTATACAATATGTGTGTGTGTGTGTGTGTGTGTGTGTGTATATATATACACATGTGTGTGCATGAATGGAGATGTATATGTATGCACACATATATGTATGTATATGTGTATCTATGTGTGTATGTATATGTATTATTCTTAGTCTTCCTTCCCAGCCTCTTCACATTCTGAACTCTAACATCCCTGAAGCTCTGTGTAGGACCATAACACATACATATTCATGCTCCATAAAATAATAAAATATGGAAGAACAAAAGGTGAAAATGGTGAAATTATGCAAATAAAATTATGAAATAGAAAAGGAAGACCCAAGTCACATAGTCAGCAAGATGGAATATGAAGCAGGTTCTTTGGCACCAAATCCAGCTAACTGTCCATTGTGAGGAAACTGTATTTTTTTTTTAATGAGGTCCTCCCTTCCTCCTTTGATAAAAACTCTGTATAATGTTCATTTCCTATAAATGGTTCTAGAATATTCATGTGGATTAAGGCTTCCTTTGTTTTTTTTTGAAGCAGGTTGATGAAGGAAAGATAACATCACAATGTGGGAAATTAGAAGAATCAGCCAGAACCGTGGCTGACATTATCTACAGCAAAAAAGCTGTTAGACCAATAACCCCTGATTGGCTAATGGGAGAGAAAAGAATTATCAGCAACCTGATGAATGATTGATATGCTAATTTCATGAACTGATTGCATATAGTTATGCAGATTTTTTCCCCTCTGTTCATTCTTTAACCACCCACACCACTCCTCACCAGCTCCTCCTTTTCTTTCTCTTTCCCCTCCAATTAATCAGAATTCTGCCTAATCCTTAGGCTTTGCCCTTTGGTGATTACTCCAGCTGTGTCATGTGGGCAGATGTTCTCCTTCCTACTTCTGCTTAAAAATCCCTTTGGTACTGTGGTCCAATGTCTTCAAGCCCACACTCCTACCTATTAATATTTGCTGATTGATTTGTTGATAGATGGATGGATGGGGATGAGGCCACATACACAGATGTCAGTAACTAAATAAGATGAAAGCCCCCATAGATAGAACATCCCCTAATGTTCAAGTAATAAATGGCAGTGTATTTAAAATTCAAAGGGCAGTCCTTTGAAATTATATACTCCTGCCAATGGCCCAGCTGATGAGTTTAAATAACAGAAGACTATAATGAAAAATAGCCAGGGAAATGGGGAGAGGGAGAATCCTGAAGGACAAAACTGAATCAATAACTGATTATTTTTAAAATTCATGTTTTAGTGATTTTAAAAATTTTGCATCTGTAACCTCTATTTGCCAGATTTGGGAAAGTGCTTATATTTATGACCTTGAGTGACCTATTTCATCATCTCAAATGAGAGTTCAAACTAGATGGCCTTTGATGTCCCTTCCAGTCTAGCTCTATGATTTAAGAACTGGTTTTGAGAAAAGCCATAATGCTGATCTTGTTAACAGCCAGTCCCAGTTTGGGCTTTGTCCTTAACTACTTGTATGCCCTCCAACAAGTCACTTAACATCTCTGAATTTGAAGTGAAGACTTCAATTTATTCATCAGTAAAATCAGTGGAGAGAGTGCTAGGAGCTTAGAGTCAGAAAGACCTGAATTCAAATCTGGCCTCAGACACTTACCATCTGTGTGACCCTGGGCAAATTGCTTCACCCTATTTACCTCAGTTTCCTTATCTATAAAAAGAACTGGAGAAAGATTTGACAAACCACTCTAGTATCTCTTCCAGTTGGGGTCAAGAAAAGTGGGACACAACTAAAAAAAGACTGAACAACAATTTATCCATAAATAAATTTATTTTATCCATAAAAATAAATATAAAGTAAAACTATAAAGATCAAGTGGGATTGGAATGAAGAAATATGAGGAAATTCCGTATTTATCCTTTCATGGAGATGAAAGCTCTTACACATTGCATGTGTTTTCTGAGTATGTCAATGTGTCAATCAGTTGGGCTGATTTTTTTGTCTACTCAAATTACATGATTTTTTCATATGGGATGACTCTGGCAGGGGAATTGGTGGTTTGTGTGATACTGTAGTGATGTAGGAAACAGAAAATATTTGAAAAAAATCTGAGATTCCATCTTATCACCTATAAAGCGAAGATATTGGCCTAACTTCTCTCTATAGTCCTGTCTGCTACAATAATTTTGTCCTTCTGTGGTCCTGGAATATGTATCACATTACTGAGATGACAACTGGCCAGACCAAAATCAACTACCATTTTCTGTGTGTTTTCTGTTTGTATAGAACTATCATGTGTGATATACAGCAGCTCAAGACTTAAATCACAGTCTTTCATATTCCACTACCATCTCAGCTGACATAGACTATCATCCATTCATTCATTTAAAAAAAGACATAGTAATCAGCTAATGTTTATTTAGTTCTCAGCTAAATAGTCAGAAATAAAGGAGAATGTTTTAGTAACGGTGTAGGGGAAAACTTCCCAAAGGTTAGAGCTATCCAAGAGTGGAATGGTTTGCCTTGAGAGATGTCAAATTCTCCATCCACTGAAGGTGTTCAGAGAAACTGAAAAGACTTTTTTTTTCTTTTTTTGCTGGAGGTGAAATGAGGATGCTTGCCATGTAGGTTAAGTAAATAATCTGAGTTCCCTTTCAACTTTGGGACTGTGGGATTTTCTGGGTGCTGTAGCAACCATTTTATCTTAATGATGTTACCTGAGGAGTAGCAGTCAGATTTCTTTTGATCTGAGTGGGCTTCTCCTAGGCCAGTCCCCTGGCAGTTTAGATTTGGTATGGGAACACAATGTGATCCAAGTAATTCAAAAGTTAGCACAAGAATATTTACTTGGTGATAGCAGAACATTCAACCAGATTAGTCAACAAGAACCACATGAGTTGATTCAGCTGAATGAAGCACCACTTTTGACCCACTACTCAAGCATATGAGAGCCCTCAGTCCTCACCTCCAGTTCCTGGGGATTATTTTCTACTCAGATAATGAGAAAATGACAGTCTGAGCCCTTAGTTCTGTGAGTCAACCATACCTTGAATGTCTCAATAATTTTAAAGGAAAAAAACTAGTATAGTCAGATCGGCAAGGAGGGAGGGGTTAAATTATTGTTTCTCTAACACATTTGTAAATCTTAAAAAGATTGTGCAAATATAAGGACTATACAAATAGCTGAAGCAAACTAATGACTCACCTCGATGTGGAAATGCAATTTAACTATTCTTACTTTAACCTTTTCTAAACTTTTGTGTATATATATACACACACACACGCATGTGTGTATATATATATATGTGTGTGTGTGTGTGTGTGTGTGTATGTGTTTACACATATAAATATACACACACACGGTATACAAACATATATATATATACACGCATACTTTTCTTCCATCTTCTTTTCAGAATTTAAGAACCCTACGCTCTCCAAGATTATAATAGCTAGGATTTAGATAGCACTTCAAATTTGCAAAGTGCTTTCCATATGTTAACACATTTGATCCTCATCACCACCCTATTAGGTAGGGGCTGTTATTATTTCTATTTTAAAGATGAGAAAATGGATGGTAAGAGAGATTAATTGATTGCCTTGCCCAAGGTCACACAACTAGTAAACTATGAGACATGATTCGAACCTGACCCTGAGTTCCACATTCCAGTCGTGTTGCTACCTAGCTACCCTAAATTGAGTTGACTGTTCCCTCCAACTCTTTCATGACTTCCCATCCAATGGGATTCTTACCATGTTTTCCAGAAAAGTTTACCAAGAGTCCACTTAACAGGGTACGCTCACTTTCTGCCAAGACTTCTGACTTTCCACCTGTCACTTCTGATTCTTACGATGTGACCAAGATACCTTCTCTTTCCAATATACAATTCTTTCATGGTTTCCTTTATTTCTGGTCCTTTTTTTTTTGCTGTTGTTTTATGTTGCAATCTGCTCTCACTACCCTGTGTCTCTCCATAGCTCTCTGAGTTATATTCATCTTTAGTTCTTTAGTTCCCACATTTCACTGCCATACAGAGACACTGGTAAGATGTTAGTATTAAAAAGATGAGTCTTTGGTTTAATGAGGAACTTGGTGAAAGTGAAAGAATTCTGCAATCTCCCCAAAGCAAGCCAATCCACCCTCTTACCTGAGTTCAAATGTGACCACAGCTCACGGCCCATCTGAACTATCTCAACTGTTGGGCAAACTCTAAAGGTCGTCTATCCAAAGTGCCTGCTGAAATTTGGACAGTAGATTTTTTAATCCATTTGTTCTTTCCTGTGTGGATCTAAAAGGAAAACTTTTTTGAGTATTTACCTGTATCTTCTAGGAGGGAGTGTATACAATCAGCACAATGCAATCTGTAAGCAGGTATATCTGGGAGCCTCACTATTCAGAGAATCCTGGTTTGGCCATTACATCTTCTGTATCATAAATTTCTTTGGAAAGCATATCTCTTTTTTTTAATGCATTATCTACTATTTGTTATCAAAGAGTGCCCAGAGAATATTATTTCTGTTGTCTCTTCTTTCTTTGAAACCTATGACTATGACATATGGAAAGGAAACTTGTTGTCTATAAGGTAGCATTTTGTTTCAAAAGAAAAAAATAATCAATAGACTGATAATCTCCATGTCTTTCAATGAATTGTAATATATTTAAATATATTATATTTTATTATATGTCATTAAATATGTAAAGATGTAAGGATACTTTCTTTTCTTGAGTATTACTTGTGGAGACCTCCTAGTTTCATAGTAACACAGTCACCAAAATACAACTTAATATCTCTCATGAAATTTTGTATATTTAGGAAAGTAGGTATCTGACTTTATAGTTATTGTTATTCTTGGAGTAATTTTGAAAAAGTAACATTTCTTTTCCATGCCTTCATATCTTCAGGTATCTTGTATATTATTTCTTTGATGTCCTCAAAGTTTTCATAATGCCCTCCTAATCACTTCTACAGTGAACCTCCATTAGATATAGTTGACTTAGTTCTTCTCTCTTTTTTTCCCCTTTCGTTGTTCTTTTTTAGATTCTGTTTCTATCTTCTCTCTACAAGAGGGACCATGATGTTACAATTCATATGTGATGGTTCTATTGTCCAAAGGACTTTTTGCAAATCTTTTCCATTTTTCTTCTATTTGCAGCCTTTCTATCAAATCCTTGGATGTCCTTGAGATGACTTTTGTTTAGTTGGATCTTTTGCCAAGCTTTTTCTAAACTGGTTTTACTCTGCACTGATTCTCCCTGCTTTATGAGATAATAGTACCTGTAGTCATCCATGCAAAACACACTCCAGGCAATTTAACAAGTGCCTTGTAAAGGAACAATTATCTGCCTTGGCCAGTTTCCTCAGATTTTTGTGTTCTTTGCTCTAGGCCTTATTTATGTCTTTTGCTATCGCCAAATATTAAGCTTTTAAATGCTGCTTTTAATGTGATTACTTACAAAATGTTGATTCCTTTTTTAAACTGTTGCTACTTGTTTTGAAACTTATAGAGGTAGATTAATAGAACTATCAGGTGTGGTTTCTCATGTGTGTGTATATGTGTGTATGTGTACATGTGAGTGTGTGTTTTCAGATTGTTTCAATTAAAAAAGCACTTCATATCTTTATACGAAAAGGTACCCAGGAATGTAAACCTGTTTTTTTTTATCAATTCACTGGCTACAGTACTAGATGGAAACTTATTTATTCTGCTCTCATTGAAGCTTTTTAAGGGAGGATGATTGCCATTTGGGATGAATATTTTAAAGAATACTCTTTGTCAGAGATGGGTCAGACTAGATGACTTCTTCCTCTACTTCTACGATATAATGTGCTTAGTTTCATACAAGATACTGTGGGAAATGTCAGGATATTCAAAATGGAATCTCCATCCTCAAGAATCTTACACTCTATTGTGTTAAGCACAGAACCATAACCAAGAATCACGGAACCCATTGCAAAATCAGTTGATGTTGGTGATTATGAAGACAGTAAAACTGTGAGTGCAATCTTACAAATAAAGAACCATCTCTGTATTAATGTGGAGTGTAGAGGAAAGCAGTCAAGAGCTGACAAACTCCATGATGGGAAGAGCTTAGAGATATTGACATGCATATAGGACAAAAAACAAGGATATGAGATTTAAGAAAGTGAAATCTTGAGGAAAGAAGCATGTATCCCCTGTGTCAGAACTCTGACATATAAATCACAGTTCATACTGTGCTATATGATTCAAGTTAATTAAGAGAAACCAATGAAAGAAGCTAATAACATCTGAAGATAACCACTGAAGAGACTGTAGAAGAAATCACTGAATTATCATTAAATTTGAGAGTTAGAAGGAACCCAGCAGTGATCTAGTCTAAGAAATACATACAAGATATCCCATTACAACATATGTGACAAATGATTGTGTCCAATATCTGCTTGAAGACTTCTGGAGAAGGGTAGCTCACTTACTCCCAAGGCAGTTCATTCCAATTTTTTAGTAACTCAAGATGCTTGGAAGTATTAGTTAGCAGTTATTTTTAGTAGTTAGTAGAAGTAGTAGCACCCCCCCAAAAAAATTAAACATAAATTTACTTCTTTGCAACTTTCAACATTGTTTTCAGTTTTGTCCTCCATTTCTACCTTCTTTGTAAATATAACATGTCTAACCTCTTTTCCAGGTAAGAGCTGTCCAAGTACTTAAACACAGACATTGTATCTTCTGGTCCAACAACTCAATCCCTTTAACAGATTCTTATGTGAAATGAACTCCAGGCTCTTCAGCAACCTAATTGATCTTCTCTGGATTCTGTCCAGCTGATCACTGTCTTTCTTCAACTGTGATGCTCAGAACTGAACTCAGCATTTTACATGGGATTTGACCAAGGCAGAGTATGGAAGGACTATAAATAAACAGTAGATACTGCTTATTTATAAAAGCTATGAGTCTCATCAAAATCTGTCAGTCAAAGATTGCATTAGCTTTTTGATTCTCTCATCACATTGTTAAATCATATTATGTTTCCAGTCTACTAAAACTCCCAGGTCTTTTTTTAAAAACTGCTTTCTAACTATACTTTCCCTATTTTCTGAAACCTAAATGTGCAACTTTGAATTTATCTTTAATCAGTTTCACTGAACTAGATTTAGTTCTAGCTTGTCAAGATGTTTTCAATCTGGATTCTTTCTCTCTCTGAATACACATACACACACACACATATTTATATGTATGTGTGTATATGTTAATGTGTATTTTATCTTTCCTTCCTAGTTTTGTGTCATCTACACATTTGTTAAGAGTGCCACTAAGAAGAAAATTCTCATTGACATGGTAAATAGTCAATAAATTTGCATTAAGCATGCAACATACCAGGCACTGTGCTGAGCATTCACCAGGGATCTGAATGTGAAGAAACAAAGAAGGAAAGAAAAAAACAAAGGAAGGAAGGAAGGAAGGAGGGAGGGAAGGGAAGGATGAGGGGAGGAAGAGAAAGAAAGAAAAAGGGAGGAAAGGAAGGAAGAAGAGAAAGAAGGAAGGAAGGAAAGAGAAAGAAGGAAGTAGAGAAAGGAGGAAGGAAGGAAGGAGGGAAGAAAAAGAAAAAAGAGAAGAAAATCTCTGCTCTCAAGGGGCATGGTGTGTGTGTGTGTGTGTGTGTGTGTGTGTGTGCTGGGGGGGGGGGGGAGAGACAAAACACAAAAGAAAAAATGAAGTTGGAAAACTTGGCTGATAGGCATGAAAAATGTACAGCCAGTGTGAGATGAAGAAATGAAGAGTTATCTGGCCCAAAAGCCTTCTTTAAATGCAGACTTTAGGAATAGTTCTTTCCTCTTCTTTCCAGTGCTCCAAGTAGAGGGAATGAGGGTACTGAGGGCAATGATGTGATATGAGTACCAAGGCTAATGCAATCTGGCCAGATAATGAGTTTCATGATGTTTTCGGGGAACATAACAGAGTCTAGTCCATAAATGGACAGCTAGTAAAAATGTAAATAAATGTAGAAAGCAGTATAAAAATTTATCAACTATCCCTTTATCTAAATCACTCATTAAAAATATTAAACAGAACAAAACATAGATCCCTAGGACAGTCAAATCAAGCCCCTGCCAAGTTGACAATGTATTATTAATACCTATGCAAATGATAGTACTGGAAGGAACCTTGAAAAGATTGTCAATGGTTATGAAGATTTGGGGTAGAAACCAGAAGTCATAGAAATAAAGGTTGTGTTTTTCTGTGTTGTTCATTGAAAGCATGAGATACAGAAGAGAAAAGAGAGAATTTGGGCAGGGAGTGGATGTCAGAATAGGATTTGTATTTGTAAAATATGGTTCAAAAGATAGGGAGGACATCATATAAACCACTCCCCTCACACACACACACACACACAAAACACGTGTGTGTGTGTAAGCATATGTATACACACACACACACAAAACACGTGTGTGTGTGTAAGCATATGTATACACACACACACACACACACACACACTGTAAGGTCAAGCAAAGTAGAATCTTCTGCTGTTTTTATTTTAGTATAATCAAGAAGTATAATGCCTCCATTTGAATGTGATTAAAGATCTTCCCCCCCATTGATGGGCCTGCTCCTTGAGGGAAGCTTGATCAAGAGAGTTGTTTTGTAGGAGAATCCCGAGTACCTTTTATTTATTCTACTGAGGCACTATGTCAGAAAGTTATGCCCTCTGGCTCTGAAAAGGACATAAATACTCTGAGTATGAGGTTTTTACTTTGTGGCTTACTGAAAGTATTTGTTTGGCCAGATGGGGACTCTGGGGAAGCTGTTAAGGTTGCTCCCTCCCCCTAGCTTGGAAAACTCAGATATTGGTATTTCCCTCTCTGGTAACTACATTCAGGCAGTTGAACCTGTCTGTTGATGATCAGGCAGAGGAAGTCATTTCTCTTGAATTTTTATTTCTCTGTATTTTTTTTGAAATTCAGGGTGCTGACTCCCCTGAGCTAGGTGAATGATATAGGTGCTTGGTTAAAGGAATGACACATGTGCTTGATTAAAGTGATTGTTAACCCTTCAAAAGTTACCTTTCTTTTTATGAATGCAGATCTAAGAACTTGTGATAGCAGGCCTCCCTGTGTATGTTGGGGTGCCTACTAATACACATACACACATATATGTGTATGTACGTATATATAAAGATCTTTATACAAGAAAAGGATAGGGGAGGAAGAAGACTGCTCACATACACCCTCCAAACTAGATACCATAGAGAACAGCTACATACCCAGCAGTTCACAAGACACAGAATCAAAGATGAAAGTTGGTGATATGACCATTGGCCTCAAATGTCTGTACATACATTCTTGCAGGTTAGGTGTTAAACAAAGAACTGGAGGTCCTAATGCAAAAGCAAATTTGTCCAGAGTCCTCACAAAGTGAGATGATGACCAGACTATGGCTCTTCCATAGGCGCCATATTTTACAGGCTATATTTAAAACCAGCCCAACAACAACAAAAACAATAGGTCAGGTTAAATGTAAGAATGTTTAGCATCATGCATTATGCTAAAAAACTAATGGGAGGAAATCCAGGACCCTGACTGGGGGAGTATGGCGGTAAGTATTTGTCAATGGACAGAGGAAGAGAAGTCATTTTGTCATGGACAATTTGGACAGGAAAAGGTAACCAATAAATAATTTGCAAAAGATATTAAATGCCTAGAACAAGAATATGACATAGTAGTGAGGAGGGCTTTAATTACATACAGAGATAAAGCATTTACACAGTGTTCGTGTCAAGCATTCTGCTGAGTGTTGAGAATACAAACACAGTGATCAAGATAGGCTGGGCCTCAAGGAACTCACATTTTAATGGAGGAGGGCAACATACAACAAATTTCTGTGGTGAATTAGGAGATTACCTGTTACATGGAGGTCTGGACAACAGTACTATAAAATAAAACAGCTCATCTATTAAAACTATGGGAACCAAGTTTAGAGTCCAACTTTTTAGGAGGGGAGATGGCCAGGAGCTAGATCCATGATGAAGAGATGAGAGAAAATCAGATATCTGCTAGACCTTTCTCAAAAGTAAAAGAGCTTATAACTTCCTGGCTGGTCTTAATGCTAATTTTATCCTTCAAAAGGTTAAAGAACCAACAAAAGGAAACTATTCCACATCTGACTCTCATTGAAAGGGAAAAACAAATTAGTTTCTGGATTAAAAATGCTAATCAGAGTGAACCTCTTCTCCGTGGTTCCAGTGAAGCACATTCCAGTTGGATATGCTCCTGAGATTTCAGGAAATCATAGTTCAGAAGTTTCAGAAGAAAGATAGGTAAGCTCTTGTGGAATAGTATGCTAGAAATCAGCCCAGTGGGAATGGGAAATGCTCAAGAATAAAATTCTGAAAAAAAGAAAGGAAAACAATTCCAACAAGACAGAAAGATGGGGTGTGTCTCAAGAAACTTGTTGGATACACAAGGAACTTTTTAATCAACTAGGATTTTTCAAAGAAATGTTCATAAAACAGAAGGAAACAGATAATAAGATGAATATAGCCTATAAAAATAAGGTCAGCCATTCTAAAGGTCAGATTGAGAAGCCAAGAGAAGCTAAATTGATTATCCATTTTGTGCTGAAGACCCTAGAGAAAATCTCATTAACTCACAATAAAGAGATAATAGGAGAATGACTAGTAGCTACTGAAAAATTCAAGTTGGTGGTTCCAGAGGAACAATGTCCTCAGACCCTGACAAATCTAACAGTTATGATTTCTGAACCGTTTTCATCAATCTATTAATGATCCTGGGAAATGAAAGTGACACCACAGAATTAGAGAGGGGCAAATATTGCCACAATTCCCTCCCTAACCCCAAAGGAAGTTAACAGAGATAGCAAACAGCAAGAATAATTTTGATTCTTGGGGAAGTTCTAGAATGGATTTGTAACCTGAGCTGCAAAGCCTCATGGGACTGTCCCTTCATCAGTGGAGATCAATGCCAGGTGTGAGGCAGAGTCAGTGAGAGTTGACAAGGGCTTCTTCAGTCTCCTTGGGCTCTGCAGTTGCTTCAAGAGAGAAGATGGATGATACCAACCCCACTTTGGGTGTTGAAAGGATAGTAAGACTTTGGGAAGATGAGAGGAGCTAACAGTCTCCATCATGTTCCTATGCCAGCCTGCTGCACTAGAGATTTCAAAAATTTCCCTTTGGGTGAGTTCTGAGAGTATCCTTGTTGAAGAAAGTTACCTTGATCCCAGTGGGAGACCTTCTTCACTCTTTAGTTTTTTGGTATATATTCTGCTCTGTATACTTTCTCTGATGTCTGCTTTGCTATCAACCTGATGAGGTTTCCTTTCTACTTCCTATTGTGTGTTCAGTGTGGAATTGGTATTTGGCAGGAAGGAAGTCAAATTTTAGATAGAGAACTTGGAATCATCTTCCTTTTCTCATTAATAAGCAGTGATCAGAAGTTTAGCTTGAACCTGAAAACTAACAACAACATTCTCTAGACTAACAATATTTGAGTGAGTAGATACATATAATTCTAGCCCAGTACCCTGTCTTGTTTTCTGAGAGAAGAAACAGTCTTCAGCCCTAAGCTCCTACCCTCTTGGCAGGAATTAAAGTCTCCCTTGGAAAAAAGTGGAGGGAGAAGAGGCTACAGATGCATATTCTCTCTCACTTTGAGCCACACAGTGACAGTCCTATGCTATATGTAGAGGACAGTTTCACAGCAGATCGTTAAAGAGATGGCTGGACAATATATAGAAAAGGGAACAGTTATTACAAAGAGCCAGTATAACTTCAGCAAGAACATATCCTGTCATTAACCTTTTTGATTGCTAAAAAGAATACTATATAGTTTACCTAGATTTCATGAAATCTTCTGATAAAGTTTCCTATACTCTTTTTTTGTGGAGAAGGAAACATATGTCCTATGTGATAACATAATTAGATATATTCAGAACTGGTTAGATGGTCAGCTCCAGGATACTCCTACTGGTTGACAGCAGGTCTTTAGTGGAATCCCCCAGTGATCTGTGCTTTCAGCAATACACTGAAGAGATACTTCATCAGAGAATAATGAAAGTCTCTGGCAGAGAATCTCTTCACTTTATCCCTATTTATTTTGAGGAGCAAAGTCTCCATTGCTTGACTGCTATAACTTTTCAGGGCACTAGGGATAGTCCTTAGAGATAAAGGGGTTCCCAAAAGGGCATTTAGGTGGTTCAGTGGGTAGAGGACTAGGCCTAGAGTCAAGAGAACATGAATTCAAATCTGGCATGACACTTACTAGCTGTGTGACCTTGAGTGAGTCACTTAACCCTGTTTGCCTAAGTTGTCTCATTGGTCGAATGAGCTGCAGAATCTTTGCAAAGAAAACCTTCAATGGGGTCATCAACAGAAAATAACTGAACAGAAACAACATATTTCACAAGCCTTACTGATATGCTTTGCCCTAAGGTTATCATTAGAGAATCAATTTAGTCAGTCTTAAGTATTTTCTTTAGAAAGGGGTATTGACTAAAGTTGTATAGTTGGCACAAAACATCCCCACAAAAGTCTGTGACAAACTTTGCCACCAGTACATACAGAGGGATCCAGGAGAACGGGAGCATTTGACAAAGGAGTAACAGATCTGGACAACCAAGGAATAAAACATTGCATAGGTCTAGTCTATCTTCTTGCATGGTGACTTTCTCAGCTGGGAATCACTATCTAGTCTGTCACTGACTCCTAATGTAGATACTACTGTCAGCTAATCAAGGAACACTTATAGGACATTGGTGGGAAGATGGAAAAGCAAAAATCCCCTCATACTTCAAAACTTACAAGATCTTTTTCTGGCCAGAATGGGGAAGGGAAGGAGGAGACTTCGGCCAAATCTAATGCTGAGGCCTCTCCTTCCCCCTTAAGCAATACTTCCACAGGGGTTTTATTGGAATGTAAAACTCAGTCCAATCTCTGGAATATTTCCAGTTCTCAGTTTCATATTTTATAAATGCCCCATGGGGCACTTATAATTTTCCAATTTTCCTTGTATTATTCTTATTTTAACATAATTCCTATGTAAGTTACTCCACTTCTAAGGACTTTATCAACTGAGTCTGAAATGATTGAGACTGATGTATCTTATTTAGTTTAAGTGGGACAATGATGATACTATTGAATCACCTCACCCACCCTTGCACAAATGTGCTTCTCCCTGCCCTATGTCTTGCCTGATGTTTATTATTAACAGATTGTGGAACAGGGTTGTTTCTGTTGTTACATCTTCCAAAGATCTGCATGTAGTGTTCTGGTGGACAGAGTACTGAGGTTAGTATCAAGAAGACTCTAGTTCAGATCTGTCCTCAGACATTTACCAGCTGTGTGACCCTGGGGAAGTCACTTAACCACTGTTCACTTCAGTTTCCTCAACTGCAAAGTGGACGTAGCAATAGTACCTGCCTCAAAAGGTTGTTTGATGATTGGATAAAATGATATTTGAAAAATGATATTTGAAAAAAAAATAATTATCACACAGTAGGTGCTCTATAAAAGATGGTTCCTTTTCCCTTTCATATATAGGTGAGACCCTCCTTGCTGTAAAAGGCTTCCACAGCACTCCTTCTTTCTTGCAAATCAAGTACTTTTTTTTTGTAATCAATAAAAAAGCATAATGGTATGTCCTAGTCTGTTCTTTCTATCCTTCAGCTAATTGTGAAATGGTAAAGTCATAACCTATTTTTGAATATCACTTACAAAATTTTCCTTGTTCTCCACTAATGCCCACATCCAGAACACCCTCCTTTCAGTTATGGATGACTCTCAATGATTTTGAATTTTGAGAAAATTGAAACATAAGTCTTTAGTCAGAGAAGTTCTTTCAGTAGACATTTTTTCTTCCAATATCAGTAAGACTCAGGATGTTTTCCACAACTTTGGTATCTTTCCTTCTTTTAGGTAAATGTTACATTGATTTTCCAATATCTTTGCAAACTTTGTATCCTCACTTTTTCTCAAGATTTCCCAGATCGTGCTCACAAAATATAGGTAAAAATGATTTTCCTTTTCCTCAATCTATTCTAGTTACTAAAATAATTTTCCTAAAGTTATGACTTAACAAGATTACTTCTCTGATTAAAAACCTTTAGTGGTTCCTATTGCCTAAAATGATAAACTATCAGTTCCTCAGACTTCCTTTCCATATGACTTTTCCCCTTTAGATACTCTTCTGTATCTTACTTCCCTATACAAACTCTATGGATCAACCAACTCACTGTTGCTCAATTTTGGCCTTTGCGGCTTTCACCTCCATATTTTTGAGCAGGCTATGGCTGAAATGTCCTACTTCCTAACCTTTGACTCTTAGAAAACTTAGTTTCTTTTAAAGCTAAACTCAGAACGTTTCATCTTCTAAGCAAACGTTGCCATTTGGTTTAGTTGTGAAAGAATCTGTCTCTCTCTTTTTGTGTCTCTTCCAATTTCTCTGTTTGTCTCTCCATCTATCTACTGGTTTGTTTCTTTTTCCATTTCCCTGTCTCTTTCCATCTCAGTGTTTCTATGATTCTGTCTTTTTCTCTCTCTCCTATCTCTGTTTCTGTCTTTCTGACTCTGTCTCTCTCTCCCTCTGTCTCTCTGTCTCTCTGTCTCTCTCTCCATTTATCTCCTTATCCTTTCCAATGTTATATCCTCCCATAGGATGCTAGCTTATTGAGAGAAATGAAATTTTTCAGGGTTTTTTTTTTTGCATCTACAACATTTATTATAGGGCCTTGAAGTTAGTAAACCAGTTTTCAGTCAATAGGCATTTATTAAACACTTCATACATATAAGGCACTGTGTTAAGTATTGATATATAATATATTCTTGATAATTTTTTAAAATAAATTTAAGGATTTTTCCCCACTTTTTGAAGAAGTTTCTCTTGAGATGCTAATTTATTTTTTCTTTTAAAAGACAAATCAGCATAACATAAATGTAGCATCCCAGTTTTGAAAATTCTTAGTCGTTATTTTCTTTGGCTAGTGAGAAAAAGCTCTTGGAATCTTTCTGAATGCAAACTGCCATTCAGAATGAAGAGACGTTCAGCTTGCTATACATTCCTCTTAATATCTTAGGATTCTTTAAAACATCCAAGGTACCATGGGTTGGTCTAACTTGGAATCTGCTCTCCTAAGGCATTTGTAGAAGAACCCAATGTGAGTCAGTATTTTAAAAGCAGTGTGACTTTACATTTAGTGAACTCTGCCACCATGTGGATTTTCTAAATATAACATTTTCAAAGTAAGTTAACTCTGTCCTAGAAATTCTAGGTGAAATGTGTTTAATTTCTAAAGCAGAAAAAAAATGCTGTAAGTCCTCTTAAAATGTATTTAAAGCAAAAAACTAATTATATAAATATTGACAGGGATAGAAATTGGTCATGTGAATTCATTGATAACAGGCACTCCTAGGGTGAGGAAATTCTTTCTACTATTACAGGTTATCAGTTTCTCCTCGGCTTACAGACTCACATTATTGCTTTGTTATACTGACTGAAATATTTTATACATTCAAAAAAATATTTTGAATGATTCTTCTCTATTATGATAATTGAGTTCAATAACCCAATACAGATTTAATTGGCTAATAGAGTTAAAGACTTAAACTTTTGACATTACTTCCTGTTTAACTGAATATCAAATACTCATGCAGAGCTGCAGCCTTGCTCTGAGGCTTGGCTGTCAGAGGCAGGGGAGCTTCACTCAGGTAAATTAATTTAAGATGTATTCAGTAAGTTTTCTTGTTGAATTTCTTTGCCCTGATATGGCTAAGTAAACCTCCTTTTGTTAACTGTTGAATGAACTACAAATGGATCATTTCATTCCAATGTCAGGACCTAACTTATCAGGGTATTTTGATGAGTCAAATCTAGTCACAAACATACCCTAAACAAAAATAAACTCAAAATGGATACTTGATCTGGACAGATAATATTGGTTGTAGGAAATTGAAAAGCTTTTTTTTTTTTAAATGAACAAAAAAGGATGCAGTCAAGAAGCTCAGTAGTTAACTGGGGAAAAAATTCCGTATCTCATGTATTTTTGACAAAAGTCTTCAATCCAAGATATATAGATAACAGAAAGATATCTCATAATAATAAAAATTATATTCCCCAGTAGACAAATAACCAAAGATACAGAGTTCTACAAAAGAATTGCATGCTATTATCTACCACATAAATTAATGTTCCAGATCATTAAATATAAGACAAACACAACTTAAAACCCCACATTTCTCCTCATAGCACACCCAACAAACTAACAAAGATGACAAAAAAGAAAATTCAATATTAGAGGTATTATGAATAGCTCAGCACAAAAATTCACTGTTTGTGAAGCATTCCCATGCTGGACATTTGGAATTTGGGAATTACGTAAAGAAAGTTACTAAGTATATACCCTTTGAACCACAAATACCTGTATGAGGCATGTGCCCTCCAAAGTTTAATGTCATAAAGAAAGACCACATATAAAACCAACAGAAACATATTTATAGCATCATCTTTTATAGTAGCAAGGACCAAGTAGATGCTCGTCTACTATCAATTAAGACAATGGCTTAACAAGTGGTGGGGCATAAATATATTAGACTATTTCTGTTCTATAAGAAATGACAAATTTGATGAATTCAGGGAAGTATGGAAAGAATTAGATGACCTGGTGTAAACTGAAATAAACAAGAACAGGAAAAGAAAATTTATGAGGAATTAAAAATGTGAAAAGAACATTCATAATAACAAAATAACTCAAACCGGTTGCTAACGAGACTACATATGGCTTCAAAGAAGAAACATAAGATGCCTTTTCTACTTTCTTCTGTACAGAGGTTAAAAAAATGAGTATACAGAAGTCCAGCCTCAGATACTTACTAGCTGTGTGACCCTGGTCTGGTCATTTAACCCTTCAACTTTTTTTGCAGATGATAAAACTGAGGCAAACAGAGGTAAACAACTTACAGTCACGTAGCTAGAGTCTGAGGCTAGATTTGAACTCAAGTTTTCCTGATTCCAAGGCTTGTGCTCTATCCACCGTGCAACCCAGGTAAAAATAAATTACCTCGTAGTCATAGGGACTCGCTCGAGGTTTGTGAAAAAATATGTAGCAGACCCAGTCATCACAGTTTTGTGATTTTTCTCCCCTTCATTCATCATCACAAGTGTATGATCAAAGACAACAACAGACAGTGGGAGCAGTCCAAGGCTGAGGTTTAGCAGGACAAGATCAGTAACACAGGTAAGTAAGGGACTCAAGAGAACTGGGCAGTATGAGATGACATTCAATAAATCAACTGATCAACAACTTTTTAGATGTCAGGCATGCTGCTAGATGCCGGGGATATAAATATGTATGTGGCACACTTCCTCTCTCAAAGAGTCTACATTTTAAGTGAATTTTATTAATATTTATCATTTTTATCTCACCCACATTTCCCAATATATCCTTCTGCTCCTCCCAAGGAGTCATGCCTTATAATGAAGATTTTTTTAATAAGAAAAACAAAGCCAAGTCTAGCCATTTTCATGTTCCACCTGACCCGTGTTAGATCTTTCCAAGCCAATATTGGTATGATCAGCTGTAGAGGACACGATGTAACTTGGCTGTAACACAGTGATGTAATTTTGGTCCTCTTCCGGAAGGAAGGACCGACCAAGTCTTTGCCTACATAATTTTCCTGGGTCTGCTTGCTTCATTTATTTAGTCATCAATCCTTATGGCACAATAATATTCCATGATTTCCATGAACCAAAACTTGTTTGTGAATCCCCAGTCAACGGGCATCTGCTTGATTTACAGAAGAGCTTACATTTTGCTGGTATATTTTAATGCGATTGTGGTATAGTCATGTAATGGAATACTGAATTGCAATGAAGACCAAGACATAATAACCAATACAAAGACATCTACAAAGAACTTTAAGAAAGATACTAAAATGAAAAAAGGAAACCAGAACAGAAAAATCATTCATTCAAGCCCATATGAAGGAAAATGAGAATGTATAGATTTTTATGAGCACTTAAAGCAAGAAACTATTTCTAACATTTTAAGGATGAAATTTTAATATTGAAATGAATTTCAATTTAAGTGCTGCATTTGAAACTATCTACTCTTTCTTCCTTCTCTCTGGGTTTCCATGACATAATTCTCTCTTAGATCTTATGGTACCTGAGTGACTGACCATTCCCCCTCATTCTCCATTCCTTACTCTTCATCTATGTTAAGTCTTCTACTGGGTTTGCTTTGCCTCCATTCTGTCTTGGGCCCTCTTCTCTCTCTTGGTGATCTCACAGTTCCTATGGGATTTAACATTCTTTATGAAGATAACTCAGATGTTTAAATGGGTGTGGGGGAGGGAAGATTTAGTTCCATCTTACACAACTAGTGGATGTAATCATAGAAAGAAATGGGCATACAAAAAGGGTATTGATATGACAACAAAGTAGACAACAGTGTTCCACACTGTCCTTGCTTTATTTTTTTTGTAAATAGCTTATTCATTTTAAACCCAAATACAAAATGAGAGAAAGAGAAAAAAAGTACATTGCCATGTACCCAACAGAATACAGGAGACATTCAACATAAAATAAGAAATTTCCCTTTCAAAAAAGCCTATAAAATAAACACTGCACATTGTTTTCAAAGCTGTCCAGCTTTTCTTTGCTTCTTTGTAGGTTTTCTTTTGTTCTCTGTTGTGCATTTTTAATTTGATTTTTCCCTCCCTCCCCCTACTCCCCTACATACCCCACCCTACAATGAAACACAGATATATTTATATACATATGCAGAAAAATCTATATATACACTCAATATAGATATCTATATACACTCATACACACATATATATAAAGTCAGGATTTTTTTGATAATTTTCTTGGTTTTCCTGGATTGCCCTTGTTCATCTTCTAATTTGTCCTTGATCTCCTTCATTTGAGTTTTAAAGCCCTTTTAAGTTCTTCCAAGAACTCTTTTGGTGCTTGGGACCATTTGGCATTTCTCATTGGAAAGGAGTAGCTTTTTGGTTCTGTTATCTTCCTCTATTGCCATAAGCTATCTATGGTTGGATTTCTTTTCCCTTACTTGCTCATTTTTTAAATTTCATTTTAGCAGCCATTAGTATAATCAAATACTAGCCCAAGGTGTTGAGAATGATGCCCCAAACCTCAGGTCCTTCTTACTGTTCTTTTCTGAAGTCTGTCTCCAGGCCCAACATTGGACTTTCCTCTCCACTCCTAAGCCACATCTAGGGTCCAAACCCTTCTGTTTCACAAATATTCTTGCTCCCTGAGCTCTTTTCAGTGGCTGCAAACTACAGCTGTCCTCTCTGCCTTGGAACTGAAACCAGGAACTCTGTTCTCATGCTTTTGTCTTAGTAATAAATGAAATTTCGAAGTATGTGATTCTTCCTGACAGTTATGAGACTGGAAAAAATATTATAGAAAAGAGAAAATGAGGACTGTGGGAAGGATAGGTACAGAAATTCATTGGTGGGAGAACTGTGAATTAATCCAACCATTCTAAAAAGGAATTTGGAAATATAGCCAAAAATTCAGTAAAATATGCACACCCTTTGACCCAGTGATACACAACTAAATCAAAGAGATAATCAAAAAGAGACCTACTTACCAACATATTCATAGTAATATTTTATCTTGTAGCAAAGAACTGGAAACCAGGTGGTGCTCATATTAGTATGATGGAATATTACTGTGAAGAAAAGATTGTGAAATGGGTGGATTTAGAAAGACTTGATCTGATGCAGATTGAGACACATAGAACCAGGAGAACAATTTATATGACTACAATATTCTAAATAAAGAAATTACTTATTCATGTGATTGTTCATTTTTCTTTTTACTATTTGTATCCACAATACCCAGTACATTGCCTTCCACATAATAGGTGCTTAATGAACACTTGCTGGTGGCTTGATTAGAGCAAGTTTCATTGGCTATAATGATATTCAATTTCATACTTTTAATAAAACAATAAAATTGAATGTAACCCTGGGCTTACCCCTCCGCAATAGTTGGTGAATCAAAGTATTTTGCCTGTGGGTCAGGCAGGCAGTACATGACATTTGCTATGTTCCTGTGATTTTTTTTTGTAAACTTAAAAGAAGTTAGAACAGCTACTTTAGAGACCCAACTCCACCTTTCCCAAGAAATGTCAGCAAATTAGGATTGGGAGTTTCAGGGACAAGATTCCCTCTTTATAACCTTTCACATTCTCCTTCTATATTTCCTGTATGGAGGAGGGAGCTCCCTTACTCAATAGCCTGCTGAGAACCTTGCCTCACATTTTACAGAAAAGAAATGTGAGGTCCTTCACTGAGAGCTCCCTCTTCTTCCCTCCTCTTAATCTTGTGTTATCAGTTCCTACTACCATTATCTCTTCCTTTATCCCTGTCTCACAAGAAAAGGTAAACCCTTCTCCTTATGAAGTAAACCCTTCTACTCACACAAATGATCTCATTCCATCCTGTCTCCTCCAGTAGATTGCCCCTCTATCAACCCTACTCTCTCATTTATTTAATGATTCCTTCCAGGACCAAATGAGATAGTATCTTTAAAGGTCTTAGCATAGTGCTTAACACATAGTAGGTATTTGATAAATGTTCATTCCTTTCTCTTCCTTCCCTTCTGCTTCCCATGTCTCCCTCAACCTCAAAGCAAACAAACAAATAAGCAAAAAAATAATTAAAAGAAGTAACCCTGACTTAATGCTTCAGTCTTCACTATGATCTCATATTTTCTCTACCCTTTGTGCTTCAATTCCTTGGGAAGGCTTTGTAGAACGGGTGCCTATCCTCCCACACGGCTCTTCACTTCCTACAATTGGGTTTCTCATTTTATCATTTTCTAGAAACTACTCTTTCCAAAATGCTCTTGGAATTACCAATTTAAGTAGCATTTTTTTTCAATTTTCCTTCTTCTTCCACCCTCTTTACCCTCTACCATTGTTGATCACCTGCCTCAATACTCTCTTTTCTCTAGGACTGTGGGACACTGTCCTCTCCTAGTTCTCTTCCTACCTATTTGACCATTCATTCTCAGCATTCTTGCTAGACCTTCATTCAAATGCCACCCACTAGCCATGAGTATTTCACAGGACAGGGCTTTGTCCTGGGCCCTCTTCTCTATTTCTTCTATTGTGGTTATTCAGTTATTTCAGTCATGTGTGACTTCATGATCTCATTTTGGGTTTTCTTGGCAAAGATACTGGAATGGTTTGCCATTTCAGTCTCCAGCTCATGAGTAAATTGAGGAAAACAGGGTTAAGTGACTTGCCTAGAATCATACTGCTAGAAAGTATCTGAAACCAGATTTGAATTCAGATGAGTTTTTCTGACTCCAGGCCTAGCACTCTGCAGTGTGACACCATTGAGCTGCCCTTTTTCTCTGTACTATTTCACTTATTTACCTCATCAGCTTCCATAGATTTAATTAACATCTTCATAAGATTATTCTCAAATCTACTTATTCAACCCTAGCCTTTCTGCTGACTTTCAGTACCTTATTTCCAATTGCCTTTCAGACAGTTTCTTAAACTCAATATGCCCAAGATCGAGCTCATATCTTACCCCTACAAATCTCCGCCTTCCAAATTCCACTATTACTTCTGAGGAAACTATCATCTTCCCAGTTCCCCAGACTCACAACTTAGATGTCATCTTTGACTCCCCATTCATATCCACTACTCTCATCCCTCTCACCTCTCATATCCAATCTGTTGCCTCCTAATTTCACCTTTGCAGCATTTCTTGAATTAGTCCCCCACCCCCACCCTCTCTCTTCTCTGACAGTAGCACCACACTGATGCAGATCACTCCATGCCTAGGCTTTTAGCATATTGCAATAGCCTGCTGCTTGATCTTTCTGCTCCAAAAACATCTCCTCATTTAAGAACATCCTCCATTCAGCAACCAAAGTGATGTTCATACCGACCCAGTCTATTGATGTGCCCCCCATACTCAATAAACTACACTGGATTCTGAGATAAAGTATTATGTTTCTATTAATAATTATTAATAATAAAATCCAGGTGCTTTTTTCCCCCTCTTTTTACTTACTCATTCAAAAACTAGTCTTTTAAGTCCAAGACAGCTTTGGAAGGACAGGGTTGAAGATGAGATTGGGTTAGCACTCTCTTCCATCTTGGGCAGGATGCCAGCCCACTGAAAGAGTTTATTTCTAACAGGTAAAGAGAATCTAATCTAGGTGAATTCCAGCCCATTGTTTAGCAATGTAAGTGGCCAGGGGGGAGATGAATCCCTTTGTTAAGACTGCTAGAGACTGGATGATCCAGAAGAGTGCTGGCTTGATCAAAGTCACATCCCCAGTCACTCATTAGAAAAAAAGTCCACCTTTCATAATATTCATTCTCCCATTTATTGTTAATGGATTAAAGTTGATTTTTATGTTCAAGGATGTCCCCTTTTCCAGAGATATTTAAACATTTAATGACCTGACCTTCATGCCAGGTCTTTAGTTGTTGAAAGAACCACTGGCTTCAATTTATTATTTCTTAGTCTAATTAATATGTTGATTATTAGTTACCCAAAAACTCTGTCTCTCAGACTATTTATTTGTCTCACTCCCTGTGATTTTCAGGAACAATATAAAATACTCTGATATTCAAAGCTTTTTATAAGGTTAAATTCAAAGCTCCCTCCACTTTCCAGTCTTCTTACATGGTATACTCCAATACATAATTTTCAATTCAGGGACACTGATCTTACTTTTCAATAAATGAGACACTTCATCTCTCAACTATAGGCATTTTCTCTGACTGTGCCTGCAATATTCACCTTCTATATCTACAACTACTGACTTCTATGATTTCCTTCATGTCCCAACTAAAATCTTACTTTCTACAGGAAAACTTTCACAAACCTTAATTCTACTGACTTCTCTCAATAAACTATTCCCCAACTATCTAGTACATAGCTTGTTTGTGCATATTTGTTTTCATTTGGTCTCCCCTTTCAACTTGAGAGCTTTTTTAGGGTAGGAATTGTTTATTTGTTTTTACTTTTTTTGTATCCTAATCAATTAGCATGGCACTTAGTAGGTACTTAATAATGCTTATTGACTGGCTGACTTTTCCATTTGAGCTGGGGGGGAGGGAGGGAACAATGACTCAGAGAAAGTCAAGCTGAATGATCTCCATAAAAAACATAAAAATCATGAACTGATTTCCAATGAATGAAGGTACCAAATTTTTGGCGCATCGTTGGAGAGGCAAATCCCTTTCTTATTAGATATGCTTCCAAGGACTTAATTTCATGTACAGCAGCTTATCTTGGTGAATCAGGGCTGTTCTCAATCAAATTCAAAACAAGAAACAAGCTGGAGATTGAACAACAGATGAGGTTATCCCTTTTACAAGCTATACTGACAATAAAATTCTTGATTGGTAGGAAACAAGGTTGAATAGATTTATGTAACCATTTAACTACTTTATAATGTCAATGTCATGTACTAAATAAGGTTGTTTTTTTTTTCCAAAACTAATTGATCGCTACATTATGTCTAAGGGGTAGATGTGTGGTGAACTCTACAATTTATTGGAAGCCAAGGGATCTGGGGAATACAAAAAAGATTGGGACCCACTGTGCTAGCAATAGGAATGGTGTCACTACCTAAGCATCTCTGAGAGAATAAGTGAGGAAACTTTTCCTGTTGTTCCGAGGGAAAAGATTTTTCTGTCTTTACTGTTTAATGAGACTGAGCTTTTGCTGGTTGAAATACACCACCAAAGTCTACATGCGTTGGTGCTAAGTTGGGCATTATAAAGATGGGAACAGAGGCTAGGTGTGTGGAAAAACAGTGAACTGGCCTCCTTAGACTCCATTTTTTCTGGCTCACATTTATTTGTCGCTAAACTAGAGAGGAGTTTAGGAATTGGTGAGATTATCAGAAGCTCTGCATTAGATAGTTATCTGTAACAGAATTTCTGGATTAAACTAAGAGGGCAAAAAGGAAAGAAGTGAATGTTAACCTGGGGCGGTCTGCCCAGCTTTGTTAGCAGAATTAGAAGATAGCTAAAGAGTTGCCTAAGATGGTTTGGCTGGTGCTGAAGAGATAAGGCCAGAAGACAGTAGCTGGGAAAAACTCACCAAAGACAGAGGCTGAGTCCAGAGGAGCAAAATACCCCGGAGAGATTCTCTGCCTAAAGGGCAGCAGTGAGATGACAGCTTCAGAAGACATCTGGATTCATGTAGCCTCACCCATGCAAAATGCACCTCCATATGGGTCCTTAATGCATGTCTTTATGCATACTCACTCTCTTTTCTGAAGGCGTGATTGTTTGGGAATTTGTGTGATGGGAGATCAGACAAACTCTTTTCCAAAGGAAGGATCTCTTCCTTTGCTAAAATCTCTCCATAACCAAAACCTTTTGGTTGCCCACTGTGTGCCGCTGGAAATAAAAGAAAACTGTCAAAGAACAGCTCAATGCCATGCTGGATAGAGTTTTCAGTTTCTCTCAGGGAGGTCTGATTTGAAATTCTGCCTTCAATATTTATAAGATTTGTCACTCTGGGTAAGTTTCTTACCCTTTCTTGAAGTTTCCTCCTCGGTAAAATCAGGAAAATACCCATTTCTCAGGTTTGTTGTGAGGACCAAATGAGATAATGTGTACTGTGATTTAGAACATTATGCCAAATCTAGCTGTCATTGCTGTCTGACAGTTATTCCTGCTGTTCTTGAAGAAAATTGGCTCCAGAACCAGGAAGAGTGATTGACTCAGTTTGCCACAAGAAGAGTGATTTTTATTTCTTTCTCTGAGGTGGCAGATAGAGTCAGAAAGACCTGAGTTTAAATCTGGTCCCTGATATTTACTAGTTGTGTGAAGCTAGATAAGTCACTTAAAAACCTATCTGCCTCAGTTTCCTCAACTGTAAAATGGGTATAATACCTACTTCACAGGGTTGTTATGGGGATCAGATGAGAGAATATCTATATAACATTCAGCACACAGGGTAATCATCATGCTAAATTAATTCTTGACTCCTTCCCTTCTTTCTCTGCCTCTCCTTGAAGCATGTAGCTGGAGACTTAGGCAGCCTCTCCTTTAGACTTCTCACAAGAGGGAGGAGGGGCTTTATTTCCTCTTACCCTACGAGGCACCAAGGATGAATTCTTACAAGAATGAGGATATGCTCCCTTCTCTCCTCTGACTCTGCCCTATCCGGGTCCATCCTTCCTCACTTCATCCTTGGGCTATTGCAGTAGCTGCTGGGGTGAGGATGGGGGTTGGAGTGGGAGGAGAGTCTGCCTGCCTCAAGTTTCTCTCCACTCCAAGCCAGCCTCCATTTAGTCATCAAATAATTTCCCTAAAGCACAAATCTGATTATGCCAACACCTACTTAATAAACTCCATTGTCTCCTGATCACCTCCAGGATCTAATAGGAAAATCTGTTTGGCCTTAGAGAGCTTCATAACCTAGTCTATCCTCCCCCGCTGCCACCCCCTTTTCCAGTCTTGTACCTGGCTCTCCACCATGTACTCTGCAGTCTAATGATATTGTTGGGTTGTTTTTTTTCCTCCACCTCTTGGCTCCAGACATTTTCTCTGGTTGTTCCTCAAACCCAGAATCTTTCTCAAGATTCTCATCTCTACCTGCTGCCTTCCCTGACTTCCTTTAGGTTCCAGATAAAATTTCACCTTCCACAGGAAGTCTTTATGAAATCTAACTCTAATACCTTCCCTTTCATAAGTATTTGCTATTCATCTGGTAAATAATTTGTATGTGTTTGCTTATTTATTTCCTTCATTATATTGTGAGCTCTTGAGAGAAAAGTCTGAGTGAGTGTGTCTATATATTTGTATATATATATATATATATATATATATATACATGTGTATGTATGTGCATATATACACATTTATGTGGTGTGCATGTGGATATATGTAATGTGTACATACACCCATGTATATGTGGACACATGTATGTATAGATATTTGTATACATGTGTGTATATAAACATGTATGTGTATGTGTGTGCATGCATGTAGATTCTAGTGTCCCCTTATCACTTCTAAGATCAAATGCAAAAATCTGGCTATGAGTGTGTGTATGTGTGTGTGTGTGTGTGTGTGTGTGTGTGTGTGTGTGTGTGTGTGTATTGGTTGGTTGGTTGTTGTCTTTCGTCCTTGCAGAGAACCAAAATGACATCACCACGATAAAGTGAAGTTTCAGTATGTCTGACTGTGGCTGATCAGACCAATACAAGCTCAGAATTTTCTACCACAGACTGAACACAGATAGTCCTCATGAACATTTGGGGTGGTTACTCCAAATTTGCGCATCCTACATTTCCTTTGTGCTGTTTCAGTTTTGCTTTGTTCATGGAGCACAGCACCTTTTCTGATGGTGGCATGCCATGCTGGGCAGTTCTGAGCCCCCCATGTCCCACAACCAAAAACCAAAGTTCTTGACAGAGACTTTGAGAGTGTCATTTTAGCACTTCTTCTGACCACCATGTGATTGCCTGTCCCATGTGAGTTCTTCATGAAATAGTCTTTTTGGCAAGTGTACATTTTTCATTTGAACAATGTGGCCAGCCCGTTGGAGTTGTGCTCTCTGAAGCATAGTTTGAATGCTTGACAGTTTAGTTTGAGCAAGGACCTCACTATCTGGTACCTTATCCTTCCAAGTAGGTGATCTTCAGAATCTTCCTAAAACAGTTCAAATAGAAGCAATTCAGTTTGCTGGCATGGTGCTTGTAGACTGTCCAGGTTTCACAGACAATAATACGGCTCTGTAGACCTTCAGTTTGGTAGTCAGTCTACTACCTTTTCTCTCCCAAACTTTTCTTCGGAGCCTCCCAAACACTGAGATACCTCTGGCAATGCATGCATCAACTTTGTTGTCAAAATATATGTCCCTGGAAAGTACACTACCAAGGTAAGTGAACTTATCCGCAGCATTCAAAACTTTTCCATTTGTTGTAACCAATGGTTCCACGTATGGATGGTGTGGTGGTGGATGATGGAGCACCTGTGATTTTTTGGTGTTAATAAATAAGCCAAAATTAGCAGGCAGCAGAAAATTGATCCATACTTTGTTGCATCTCAGCTTCAGAGGCTACATCAAGTGCACAATCATTTGCAAACAAAAAATCATGCACCAACATTCCCTCCACTTTGGTCTTGGCTTATAACCTTTTCAAATTGAAGAACTTACCATCAGTATGGTTGTTGACCTGGATGCCATGTTCATTGTCATTGAAAGTATTTGATAATATGGTTGAAAACAGAGTGCTAAAAAGCATGGGAGCAAGCATACAGCCCTGATTCACTCCTTTCGTGACTGGGAAGGCATAAGAGCTTTGTCCACTGTCCAGAACCTAGGTAAGCATGCCAGCATGAAACTGATGTGCAATACTTATGAACTTCTCTGGGCAACCCAAATTTTGACATAATTTTTCATAAACCCTCATGCCCAACAGTGTCAAAGGCCTTGATCAGATCTACAAACATTGTGTACAGACTTCTGTTCGGCTCCTGGCATTTCTCCTGGTGTTGTCGGGCACCAGACACCACATTGACTGTTCTTCAGCCCTTTCTGAAGTCATATTGGCTCTCAGGTATATTACCATCTTTCAGGTGAAGAATTAGCCTATTAAGGAGGATTCTAGCAAGAATTTTGCCATCAATGACTGAGAGTGAGACTCCCCCTGTGATTGTCTTGATAGAGATGGACAATGAAGGCATCCTTGAACTCCTGGAGACAACTTCCTCTTGCCACATAACCTGGGAAATTTCAATTAGCTCTTGTACGAGCAATGGTCCACCCATCTTGTAAATCTCATTTGAAATAGAATCAATACCAGGTGCTTTGTCACATGAAAGGAGCCTACTGACCCTCAAAACCTCTTCTTCAGTTGGAAGTTCAGGTAAGGAGGGATTGACTTCAATCTGAGATAAACGGTCACTGGCTTCAGCAATGATTGATGATGGTCTGTTGAGAACACTATGGAAGTGTTCCTATCATATTTCTAGGATCATGTCCATATCACTAATCAATGTGGCTCCATTAGCACTGAGTAGTTGTGATGAACCATAAGTTTTTGATCCATAAATAGCTTTCAGGGAATCATAAAAGTACTTTGGATTGTTACTATCAGCATAAAACTGAATTTCATCTTCTTTCTTACTAAGCCAGGAAGGAATCCTGCATCTCTCCTAACTTTACTTGTACTTTTGATGGAATTAAAGGCTGCCTTCTTAGAGATGGATGAACTATCCTGCTGGTAAATCCTGTGGAGTTCTCATTTTTTCATTTAGCACCTTCTGGATTTCCCCATCATTTTTATCAAACCAGCTTAGGTGTTTGTGAGTGTTCTGACCCAGATGAGCAAATGCAGTGCTGTACATCAAATCTCTGAAAGCAGCCCGCTCTTTTCTGCTCCACTGTTGCCAACTGTGTGTTGGTTCAACTTTCCCTCCAAATCAGTAACAAACTGTTCACCCTCAAAGAAGAGCTCTGTTTGTTAGCATTAATTCTTCTGGTAGTCATTTTACCTTGGGGGCGGCACTTTTGATGAATGCGAATATTTAGCTTGGAAAGGATGAGTCTATGATCAGTCCAGCACTCCGCACCACACATTGCCTTTGTCACTCTCAAACCTTATCTGTCTCTTCTCCTTACAATCACATAGACTATTAGATGCCAATGTTTGCTGTGAGGGTGCATCCATGGAGTTTTATTGCGTTTAGGTAAAGGGAAAACAGTGTTGGTGATGAGAATGTCCTAAGATATGTAAGTCTTCAGCAGTAAATGACCATTACTCTTGCTGTTTCCAACTCCATTACTCCCTAGGATTCCCTGCCAAGTCTGGTAGTCTGAACCTACTCTAGCATTAAAGTCACCCAGAATTACAGGCTTGTCCTCTTTTGGCACATTGATGATAAGGGTCTTTAGGTCTTCATAAAATTTTTCTTTGACCTCATCAGGGTTTGTCATGGTGGGAGCATAGGCACTGATGATGGTGGCATGGCATTTTCCTGTGAGTGGCAATCGCATTGTCATGAGCCTGTCATTCACTCCTTTTGGCAGGCATGCCAGCTTTCTGACTAGATTAGTTTTGATTACAACCCACACCAGCTTCACGGAACTCCCCTTCACTGAGGCCACTCCAGAAAAATGTTTATCCAGCTCCAACTTCAGCAAGCTGGCCTTCATTTGACAACCTTGTTTCTCTCAAGGCTGCTGTTTGGATATGATACCTGTTGAGTTCTCTTGCAACAAGAACAGTTTGTCTTTCAGGTCTGCAGGATTTTGTGTTGTCTATTAGTGTGCTGATGTGAGTGATGTTTTTGTACATTTTGTACATTTCTTTGTGTTTTGACCACAGAAACAGGTGGGTTTCCCAGAGTTGGATAAGCAGGCAATGTTTAGGGTACCTTTACTAGCCCCCTTCCTCACACCAGCAGGTGAACAGAGTGATCCTTAAAAGACTGCTCAGACACCCAGGGGGCTGCGGAGTCCCGCTGCTGCTTCCATTCAGAAACGACCCTCTGGCCTGGGCCGCCTGTGTGCAGGGGCTCCCAGTGATTACTGACTATAGCTCCCAGTGTATTTGCACGTCACTTGCTGCTTTATCACTTGCCTGTCGACATGGGACTTTGAGGTATAACAGTAAAATGGTATGAGTGATATCTTTTGATTCATGCATAAATTGGATTTAAGAGAGGCAGAATTGCAGGAAGTCATCAGCCTCACTCTTTCTTCCAGAGTCATCATAGTCCAGTGGCATGACAGAGTCAAGACAGCTGGTGATGGCTCAGGATGCAGCGGATGACCTTGGCATCTTCATTGTCTAACCAAGCTCTAAGAGCTCCACATAACCTGCTTCATCTGCCTTCATGGCCGTTGGAACAAATTGTTCCAACAAATCTGCCCATTGCACCAGGGAATTCTTCACATACTTGGGTAGACACCCCCCCCCCCAAATCACCAATTGATTTGAGACCCTTTGGTCACCCTCAACCTGATTTGGCTCCATCTGCCAAAAAGGTTTTCTGGGGTGTGGCCGCGGCGCATGCCGCAGCTTCTTGGAGTCACAGGTGAGAGTTGCGTGGAACAGGTGGACAGTAAAGGTGGAAAGAGCCCTGGAAAGTGGTCAGCAGCTATCACACCAAAGGTACTGGTCCTCCCTGAATGCACCTTACACCCCATGTATGTGTACATATGTGTGTATGTACATATATATGTGTGTGCATACATGCGTGTGTATCCCAAGAACTTAGCACAATGCCACATTTAATGAATATATTTATTAGCTGACTGACACCCCTATCCTCACCCCTAAAAGAACATGTTCTTCTTGCCTATGTGGTTCTGGAATCAGATCTCAAGGCCAGGGCCAGCCCCTAAGATGTACAACTTATGACCTGAGGGGGCCATTTCTCTTAAAAATATATTATCACATTCTTCAAGGGATCTTATGATTCGTTAGACGTACTGCCTTCAAGGTCAATGACGTTAGTCAATTACTTGCTCTTTTAACATTTTTACCTTTTGTTTTTCTTGCATCAGCATTTCCCTCATTAAATGATTTCCTTCCCTCTTTCTATTGTAGTCGAATGAAATATCTACAACATGGAGAGATTATTGGGCAATCAATTTTTCCCACTCTACTTGGTGTATTAAAAAAAATGGTTTGAGAGTTTTCCAAGATAAATTCATTCTTAATGTCATCTTTTAAAAATTTTATTTTCCCTTTGAACCATATAGATTTTGCAGTTGTTTCATGGTTCCAGGAGATTCTGAAGGATTCTCTCTTTCTTTATATAATTTTAGCTCATTTTCCTTTACCTTATAGTATTAGATTTTTAATTTTCTTATTCTAAGTCTTAGAAACACACAAAAACATTTCCATGGTTGGTTGGTTGGTTGGTTGTTGCACTTCATCTTTGAAGAGGACCAAAATGATATCACCATTGTAAAGTGAAATTTCAGTGTGTCCAGCTGTGGCTGGTCAGTCCAATAGGAGCTCGGAATGCTCTACCGTAGGCTGGGCACAGATAGTCCGTGGGAATAGTTGGAGTGAATATTCCAAATTTGTTTCATCCTGTGTTTAATTTGTGCTGTCTCACCTCTGCTTTACTCAAAGACTACAGCACTCTTTCTGATAGGGGCACACCATACTGAAAGATCCTGTGCCAATGTCTGCACAGTTAAATCCAAAGTTCTTAAGAGAGATCTTTTCCATATACATTTCCATATACAAAGACAAAAAGAAAAAGAGTATTATATATGAAGTTATGAATTTTCCTTACATACAGCTTTCTTTTCCCTCTTCTCTCTCTCTCTGTCTTTCTCCTTCCTTTCCTTTTTCTTTATGATAAATTTGATATGTTACATTTAAAGACTTATGATTTATCCATGTTTCTTTCTGAATTTCCTCCTATTCTCTTCTGTACATGAGGTAGTCTGAGCAAGGTGATATATGAGGGACTGTTTGCATTCTGGGGAGATCTACCAGGGATACATATGGCCCAATCCATGAAGCAACCAAGCGTGCTTGGACAGAGCCCTGTAGACTTCTATTTCACCACTAGGTGTCAGGGTAACACAACGGAAGACTGGGCATCCTTAGCCTGATCTGGCTAGACTTCTGTTCTCCCACCCTCTTCCCCACCTCCTATCCCCAAACAGTTTCAGGCTGTAAGCTTCCTTGTCTTGCCCTGGTCTGTAGGCAGGAACATTTCTGATCATTCTTCCAGGTTTGGTTCTTTTTCTGCCGGATTTGTCTTGTTTCAGAAGCTTCTTTTCTGTTCCTTTGTATGAGCCTGCATTTACAAAAAAAACAACAAAAAAAGTCATTTCTCCTTGAATTTCTTGATTATTTCTCACTTTAATGCTTCTTAATAAACAAACAGATGAGTGAATGAATGAATAAATCTTCGTTATTGGAGTAGCTGAAGAAAGCTAGGCTTTTCTGCTTTCTGTCACTCAGACATCTTGAATAGTCTCTACTATAATACCTGGTAAGTGGTCTTTGACTTCAATTTGAAGTTTTACTCACTCTTCATTCTCTCCCTCTCCCTATCTCTCTCTCTCTCTCTCTCTCTCTCTCTCTCTCTCTCTCTCTCTCTCTCTCTCTCTCTTCCTCTCTCTCTTTCCCACTCTGATTTAATTATTGGTACTTTGGAGGTGCATTTTTTTTCAAGTTCCCTCTCCCAAAGTTTTTATCTTTCACTTTTTAGTGCCCTGTCACCTGCTTCTGCTCCCTCTTTTCACTTTTTGGTCTATCCCTTTCCCATTCTTGCACATATATTAAATATTGGGTTTTGAAGTGGCTTCAGCCTATTTTCTCCTCCTCTCCATCCCTCCAGCCACACACAATGATCTCATCCTCCACTATCTCTCCAATTTCTTCACATAGCTGGGAAGAATCAGGAGCTGCCATCTCTTGAAGAAGGATAGAGAGTTTAGGCTGAGTCTTTGCTTTGAAAGATTCCTGACCTCTGTCTAGATCCTAAGATGGAAAGAAGTCTGTGATTTTGGTTAAGCTCATTCCTACAGCATGTGAAGATTCTTAGTGGGAGCCCAGTTTGCTTAAATTCTCTAATAATAATCCTTGAAACTTTTATCTTCAGATGGAGTTTTATCGTTTTTGTGTTGTGGATTCACCTATATTTATTCTATTAAGAGGGAAACTTGGAATTTTATTGGTATAGGGCAGTGATTATCAAACATTTTTGATTGTGAACCCTTATTAATAAAACACTTTTGATCTTGAATTCACAATTTCATATTTATAGTTTTATATTCACAAATTTATATTTATTCATTTATTGATTTGGGGAAGATAATTGAAACCTATCTAGAATCAAGAAGACTTATCTTGTTGAGTTCAAATCTGTCCTCAGACACGTACTATCTGTGTGACCTTGGGTAAGTCACTTACTCTGCTTGCCTCAGTTTCCTCATCTGTAAAATGAGCTGGAGAAGGAAATGGCAAACCCCTCCAGTATCTTTGCCAAGAAAACCCCAAATGGGGTCACAGAGAGAGTTGGACATGAATGAAACAAGTGAACAGCAGCGACAAGAAACCCTGAGCTAGAAAAGATTCCAAGACTGTCTTGTCACATCCTTGCTTAACCAAGAATCCCCTTTTTAATGATGTGCAAGTTTCTGACACTCACTAGCTCTGGTTACTTTGGCAAAGTCTTATGATGGTAGAATTTAGAGTTGGAAGGCCCCACCGCGCTCACAACATTGTCTTTTTATTGATCTCATCTGATTAGTTTGTCATTAGTTGTATCAATATTGTTATTTTATTGAAATCCAAAGAAGTGATTTGACTTCCACCCTAGGTAGGCAATATATGCACTATACAATTTCTTTATCTATGAAACACCCATACTACCTTCCCAGAAGAGTTATTGTGAATAAATGGGCTTCGTAAACTTGAATGAATAAAGGATATTTTGAAAGTCTTGGTGCAAGTTAAAGTGTTAATATTTTAAAGCTTAAATCAGCAACAGCGATAACAAACCATCGGAGCTCAAAATTGAACTAGGACTTCTGGGATACGATGTACTGAAATGTGACCTGTTATAACTATGACGATGTTTGCAGTATATTTGGAGTCATGGGTCCTGGGTACAAATGCCAGATCTGCCATTTAATGGCTGTGTGGCTTTGGGCAGGTCACTGGGTTCTTAATCTGCAAAAAGGAAAGTTTGGACTAAGTGATCCCTAAAGTCTTTCAGCTTTGACATTCTATAATTTTATAGTCCAGCACCATTCCCTTTCTATACTCTTTTTGCTGACTCAGACATTTCTATAAAACTGAAGATAATTTACAATTTTTACTGAAAGCACCTACCTTTATATTGCTTCAATCTGCCTTCCACATCCAGAATGGTTATATTAAAAATAGTTTTCTTAGAGTCTGACAGGTTTTCCTAAGCTATTTTTAATGATGAAATCTGCATTTCTATTTACTGAAACCTGATAAGAGAGACTTGCCTTGATGGTCATCAATCACTACAGAAATGAAGTAATCGGAGTACATTTCAAATTAACAAGAATAACAGAGCATACAAGTGTAGTGGAGATCTTTCTTTGCATAAATGATGTTTTTGGTATTAATCTTGAGGGTGAGCCAGGATTTAATACAGAAATGCATTGGGTCTGTGCAGTGATACGAGGAACCAAAACATAGAATTTTGTTTTAATGGGTCCACACTGGATACTGTCCAAGGGAGTTTGGTTACTAAAAGTACCAGAAAGAACTCACTTTAACAGTCTTACCTATAACATCATCCAGCACCACATTATGTGACATTATAACAAGACTCTTACAGGCCTCCTTTCTACTTCTTTTCCTTTGCTGCTCCCTCCACATTTCTCCCCCTAAAAGAAATCAAGAGACCACCAACATTTCTTTTCTATGTGAACTTGTTTTGGTTTTAATAATTTATAGATGTCTTTTGCATTTTAAATGACTTCAGGCACCAATACCTCTATCACAGAAAGCCTCCCTTTAAACAAGAAAAATAGTTAAACAAAATCCATAATGGTGTATGCAACATTTAACACACATAATCCACCTCCACTTTAGTGACAGAGTTGAAGCAAGGGCAGCAAGGTGGCACAGTGGATAGACACTGGCCCTGCGTTCAGGAGGACCTAAGTTAAAAACTGATCTCAGACACTTACTTAGCTGTATGATCCTGGGCAAGTCACTTAACCCAGATTACTTTCTCCTTCCCCCCTCAAAAAACAAAAAAAGAAATGAAGTGGAAGGATATCATTATGGTCCTCTGGGCTTATCACTGCAATTCTCTCAAATATCTATTGTTCTTTTTAAAATACATTATCGTAATTAATATGTATATTATTTTCCCATTTCTACTTCTTACATTTTTTTCACTGTGCTTTAGTTTTATAATTTCACTGTGCTTCTCTGATTTTTTCATCATTCATCATATCTTACTACTCAGTAATATTCCACTGCGATCATGTCTCACAAATTGATTAATCATTCTCTAACTTAAAAATATAAACTTTTAAAGCTTAAAACTTCAGTAAGACTTTTGGGATACCCTGCATAGCATGTAACCTATTACAACTATGATGACAACACATTTGATTTGTAGTCACAAGGCCTGGGTCCAAATGCCAGATTTGACACTGGATAACAGCATGACTCTGGGCAAATCATTTGACCTTTAAAGGCTGCAGTTTCCTAATTTGTAAAATGAGAACTATGGAATACCATTGATGGACATCCATTTTGTTTCGTGATTTTGGTACTTCCACTCCAAAATTTTTCTATTTAAAATTTGACATCTGAGGGTACTTAACTTTCTGACACTGACCTCAGGGTATATGCCTAGTTTTAGGATTACTGGATCTAAAGGTATAAATAACTTAGTATTTTTTTTCTCACAATCCTCATTTGTTTTCCAGAAAATTAATAGCTACGCTGACATTAATTATTGCCATCTTTTATCACTTTTGCCAGTTTCATGGGTGTGAATGAAACCTAAGACATATTTTATTTTGAATTTTGCATATGATTAATATTTGTTTTATTTTTTAATATGACTGTTCATTTTCTTCCTTAAAAATAGTTCATTCATATCCTTTGCCCAGTTAGCTGTTGAAGAATGAATCTTAATACTATCCACAGAAATATATCACATAAGTACTCACATAAATGAGTAAGGAGGAGAGCAATAAATTTCATTAGTCTTGAATTATGCCCCACCTCCAACTTATGGTTTAATTTTCTATTTTATAGCACTTTAGTATTTTTTCCTTTTGCTAAGCTCATTACAAGGAAAGGTAAGAAGAATGCAGGATAAATGTTTCATAAATATATATATATATATATATATATATATATATATATATAAATGTTTCATAAATCAATTTCATCTAAAATTCATTCCCAAAGAGACAATAATTATTTAAAGGTTCCTGTACTGTCAAATAATACAGAGATTACAAAGAGCTTTATGTACATCAAAAGTGTCAAACGTGAGTCCCCCACCCCCTCTCCCAACCTCCGCAGCCACAGCCAGATTACACGCAATAGGGAAATCTTTTTTAGAAACAAATAGAAGTACAATAAGACATAGATAATGTCAATACATAGTTTTCTAAGTCAATATGCCACAGGTAGAGATTCTTATGACTTAGTGGCCTTTCTATTTGAGTTTGACACTATTGATGTACATGGAGAATGATTCTCACTAAAGTCCAACCTAAAAAAATGCCTCTGATTCATCAGTACATTCATAATATAACATTTTAGATTGTCAAAAAATTAATATAAAAGTTTTCTTTAGGTGTTTGAAAGTTTTATTTATGTGCCAGGCATATAGTGGGTGTTTGACATATGTCTGTTGAGTTGAACTGAATTAAACAGCCTGTTTCTTGATATGTAAAAACAATAGAAACATGCAATAAAATAAAATCAATATATTTCTCTCTCTCTCTCTCTCTCTCTCTCAAATCATCTGGATTTTATTTCCAATAACAGTTGAGTTTTTTCTTCTTGTCTACCTTAAATTGGCAGGTCTCCCTCCATTGTTTGAAGTGAACTGCCAGCCTGATTAATCGACTCTCTGGGAGCCAAGCTGGGAATACTTAAAGCCTCACAGCTTTGCGTTGTTGGTCAACTTGATACTGACACTTGAAATTTTAAGAACCTGAAGTAAAACACAAGCCCAGTATGCAATGTGGAAGTTGACTTTGA
This sequence comes from Potorous gilbertii, assembly GCA_028658325.1. Taxonomy (NCBI): domain Eukaryota; kingdom Metazoa; phylum Chordata; class Mammalia; order Diprotodontia; family Potoroidae; genus Potorous; species Potorous gilbertii. The sequence goes on along the minus strand of CM053774.1, from coordinate 119,803,080 downwards.
AATGTTGCCACTAGATTCCAAAGGGCTTTCCTGGTCAAGTGGTTTCCAACTTTCTGCAGTATTCCAAAAGAATTTCGGAGGACTCATTAGTTTTTAGTGGGAAAGTGAGTGAAGTCACAAGCTTGCTAATCTACTACCAATGACTAGGGCATATTTAGCATTTCCTACTTAACTGGAGTTTTTTGTGCAAATTTCCTCCTCTCAGTCCTTGATCGCCCACAAGCCTTTACTGCAACACAATCACTTTCCTCCCTCTCTCAAACTAAAGCTTTCATTCATCTAATATGGTAGATCCCAGGCTAGGAAAACTTGTGAGCCATATGGTATAGTGCTATTATGGGTCACTCTGAAACTGCTATCCATGCCTCTATGGTACTGACAGCAGCTGGCACAGAACATATGGTGAACTCTAGGGTCTCAGGCCATCTGTCCCATCATTCTTTTCAGTCAAATTGGAACATAACAATGAAAGTTGTTCAAACTCTGTCAGAGAGAGCAATGAACATAAGATTCAAACCCAAGACTTATGATTCTTAAAAAAAAAGTAGTTTTGTGTATGTGTATATACATACATGTATATACATATACACATATATACATACATATATTTGTGTATGTATACATATACACACTATATAGTGTATACATATATATACACTATATATGTGTATGTGTACACATATAGATAGCTATACATATAGATGCAGATATCGATGTTATAGATTTGTAAATTGTGATTTTTTGTTTTTGTTTGTTTTTATAAAAAAAAAGCAAAAACGCTCCTCTTAGCACATGAAGGTTTTGGAGTCTTATTGTCTTATTGACAGGGGTGAATGGGGTGTGCTTTTTTCATCTGCCATGTACAAATAATTTTCTACAGACAAATTCAGTGCTTAATTTATTCCTAAAACATCCAGTTTTAGCCTTAAACTGTATTAGCTTTCTGAAACTAAGTGCTCCTAAAACTTGAAAACAGTCTTAGCTATCTTAGTCATAAGTTTGATGATTATGAATGAAAGGAAAAAAGAACCATGGTCTGGAAAAGGATTGAAATAGATTTGAGATAGTGGGATGTGTTCATGATCTCTACATGTGGCACCACTTCTGGGATTCCTTCCCAACTCTCATTCACACAAATAAGTCAGTGCCCTAGAGACTAGCTGAATACTTCTCCTGTTAAGATCCTAGAAGTACCCCTAAGGGGTTCAGATAGTTTCTAATACTATTACTTATGAGCCCCCATAAGTGTGCTTAATTGGTTAATATCAATTAGCCAGCAAGCCAGAGTGAAGTACTTTTTAGAAATGGATATTTAGTAAAGTAAAATAATAAGAAATAGCATAAAATTAAAAAAGAAAAACAACCTGGAGAATACCCTCTGACCAGTACATATAAATTCCAATGGAAAGTTAACAAAAACATTAGAGATGTCATGTGGGAAAAGTGTAAATTTCACATTTCCTGTCTATTAGAAGTCCCTCTCTACCATTGGGGAATCTTTACAAGTTTCCCTGATATAGCTATAGCTCCCTAATGGGCACTAAGATTTAGAGACTTTGTAGGAGTTTGAAGCTGCATTTCTCTCCACATGTCTAATTTGTTCTCTATCAACTCCCATCTGAGTGCATTGTTTGTCATTGGTCCCATCTCTCCAATGATACATTCAATATGGAGAGAGAAGAGGAGTGTAACACAGGCTAACGGGATCTGCCTTCTCGAAGTGTTTCTAAAACTTGAATCCCTAAGCATTTACTGGAATGTTCCTGTGGAATCACTTTCTTTCACTGATATACACAGGCTGAGATGTGTTTCTAATTATGTGAAACAATTTTAGCAAATTTAATAATCTGGTTTTGTCCAAGTGCTCAAAGAACTTCGTTCTTCCCCAGCTTGATTAACTAAACTGCTTATTCCTTTGATGGATTCAAAATCTAGGAATTGTTCTCACCTATTTTATAAATGTAATTTATTGATGGCTCCTTTCACACCCAAGAAGCATATTCAGGTGATAAAGGTGTCAGTTACAATGCTCTTATAAACATCAGTGGTTCAGCAAAATGGAAGAATCAGACTTGTCCCTCCTTTATCTTACGTTTTCACAATTCATTGGACATAATAAACTATCAAGAAGGCTAATAGTTATAGATAGAAATACATCCCTGTGGAAATAAATCACTTACTAAAACTGAAAGTTTTTATTTTTAATCTTTTTCTCAGGATACAATCCTTTGCTTTTGTTTCTTTCATCCTTTTCTTTCTCTCTTTACAGCCTGACATGTAGTGGCTGCTTAATAAATATTCATTGATTAATTGCTTTTTCATTTTATTTTTAAAAGGACGAAAAACATGTTTTAGAGGTAAAATTGGTTTATGATTTATCTTTAAAAGTTATTAATTTCTGTTTATTTGGCACATTACAATATATAATATTTGGCCACACTGTTACTGTCTTCATCAATATCATATAGTAACCTTCTTGGGTTATATTATTCCTTCAAAAGAGGAAAGACTCCAAGGTATTTATGTTGGAAAGTGCATCACATCAGGGAGACATTAAAATTCTCAAAACCCTTTGAATAGGTATAGTTTAATATCAAAAATTATCCAACAAACTTATATTTTAAGAAATAGTTTTGCTGACCTTTCAGCAGATGATCCGTCATGATGTTGTTTTCCACTACTGAAAGCAATTCATCTTTGTCTAAATGTCCTATAATTCTGTATATTATTCCCCAAGCTTGACATCTATTATATACATATAACTCACTTCAATAGATTTGCGTATTCATTAGCTAAAGATTTCCTTCCACTGGTCCAAGTCACAATCCATTTATATTTTTTCATACTATGCCACTCTTGCCGATATCTTTCCATAACTCCTCCACAGAGAATTGATTCAACGTTCTAGAAGCTTTCTTCTAGGTCCTATTACATTTCAAGGAGACCAACAGAATATTCAGACTATACTCCATTCATTATCCGTCATTCATTACCACATGGCTTGACCACTTCCTTTCGTGATATACATTATTACATACATTGAATGAAGCACATTATGCCGTTTCTTCAGTCATTGGAAATGTGTTCCAGCTTAGTTGGGCTTACCATGTGCCTCTCTATTGCCTTTTGGAGCACTCACAATTTAAAACTCTTATATAACAGAGTTCCAACATTCTCAACTATACAGCTTTGTTGGGAGAAATTGCGTTGAAAAGATGGGTCCTTATACAAAGTTGTTCTATAAGATTTTTTCAGTGTTATACATTATTATTCCAGAAGTCAACATGATACAACATTTAGGAAGGACTGAAGAAATGAAAATACTCTTTGGCAAGACTATGATTTATTGATCCAAAGTTGATTCCTGGTATAAAGTCTCACTTGTGCACAAAATTTCTCCAGGATACATATCACTTATAAGATACATCATAAATACGGTATATAATTGAATAATAGAACCTTAAAGTGTTAAGGGATTTCAGTGGTGATAAGGAAATCCCAAGTGATAAGAAATTGGCTACCTACTGAGGAAGCACTTTACATGTTTGGATGGCTTGATTTTGGGTTTCTATTTTAGTGATTTGAAATCTAGTGTATTATCTGCATTGAGACAGAGATCTAAAATGATGATCCTATTGGAGGGTGGGTGAAATTTTCATATTCGGAGATCAATTCTTTGTGAAAAGTTTGCCCTTCCATGGGCAATATCCCATTTGAGGAGAAGATGAACAAGTATCCCAAGTAATAGAGGTAATATAGTATTTTTGTTATTGCACTTGTTCAGTTGTTTTGCAGTTTTAGCCATCTCTTTAGAACCCCATTTAAGATTTTCTTGGCAAAGACAATGAAGTGGTTTACCATTTCCTTCTCCTGCTCATTTTACAAACTGAAGAAAACAAGGGTAAGTGACTTGTCCAGGGTCACACAGCTGGTAAGTACTGAAAGCTGGATTTGAACTCAGGATGATGAGCCTTTGTGATTCCAGGCCAGAAATTCTATCCACTCTGCCATCTTAAAGGCCTTAAGGATGGAAGATGATCATGGTAATGAATGAAGGACATGACTGGTCTCTCTATGTGTGTGTGTGTGTGTGTGTGTGTGTGTGTGTGTATTTGTCCTTCATTGCCAAAGAAGACCATGCCATCAGAGAAATAATGACATGACTTGCACTTTGAATTTGTTTTGAATGAGGGAGAGTTGTGCAGGTCACCAGCTTCACTTCTCCTCTGGAGCTATCTGAATCCAGTGACCAGATATTCATCAGGATGACTGGAGATGACCCAGGATGAGGCAATTGGGGTTAAGTGACTTGCCCAAGGTCACACAGCTAGGGAGTGCCAAGTGTCTGAGGGGAGATTTGAACTCATGTCCTCCTCACTCCTGTACTCATGCTCCATCCACTGCCAATCCCTTCTACACAACAATTCCATTCAGCATTGCTATCTTCCTGAAATGATATTTCTAAGAATGAACCTGATTACATATCAGGGAGAATGGGGTGAGACCACAAAGGCAATAACATAGAACTGAGATAATTGGGTAGCTCCAACCTGACTGAGAAACTTTATTCTCATAAAGGACACAGAGAAAAGAAGTAAAGAAAGAAGCTAAGTACGTAGTCCATGAATGAGGAAATAAAATTCATTTTTTATGGAGAGCCAAAAGGAAGAAGAATAGTGAAGAGGAAAGAGCTGCAGAAGCGACCTAAAGCCTATTTTAATAGAAAATCTGGAAGACTGACATAACTGCAAAAACCTTAGAGTAGACCAGATATTATCATCGTGAAGAAAATATTGGGAAACATGTTGTTTTGGGAAAGTATGGAGCTTTTAGGCAAGATAATGCAAAAGTTACTGAACGTTTAGTACTTGCTCCTAGGATATTCCATTACAACTTTGTCACTGTGACCCAATCAACATTTCTTTATCATTTCCTAACTGTATTGACTGCCACCACTACTTGCAGGAGAAAAATGGAAGAAGAACATAACATAACACAGTCATGAGTACAAGAAACATCATGTGAATATACTCATCTTTCACCACCTTCCCTCCAACCAACCACCATTTCTCTTTCACATCTGTACCACCCCAGTTTATCCTTGTCTTTTCATTCCAGTTGTAAGATTAGAAATTGACTCTCCATGAATCCTTTCATTTGGCTAGTAGACCCATTTGTGTCTATGATTTAATTTTCCTCACATGTCTATCAATAATAAGATGTTAAGTCATAAAAATGTAGACAATAATTTAATTTTTGACTCAAAGGAAAACTACTTATAAAAGGGCATAGGGAAGAAACTTAAAATAAGAGGGAGGAGGAAAGATGAGTGGGAAATAATTTAAATTACTTGATTAGCTGGACCAGGGAAGAGAAGGGTGAAAGAGAGAGAGAGAGAGAGAGAGAGACAGAGAGAGAGAGACAGAGAGAGAGACAGAGAGAGAAAAAGAGGCAGAGACAGAGAGACAGTTAACTAGATGAATGTGAAGAAAGAAAATTAAGACTCTAAGTAAATTTAAAGAACTTGGGATGGGTCCAAGCCAAGGTGAGTCAAGGAGAAAAGCTTCTGGAAATAGTAAGAAAAACTAATAGTAGAAACAATATATTAATGTAAAAGAGGAAGATAAAAAAATCACAAAATAGCAACAGAGGAAAATAATCTTAATTATAAATTTAAATGTTAATGGATTAAACAATACAGTAAAACAAAAGAGATTAGAAACAAAATCAAACATTCTACTGTATTCAAGAAACATTTAAAAAAGCAAACATATATAATGACAATGAGAGATTGGAACAACATTTATTAGGGATCAAGTGGTTCCATAAATCAGGAGTTGGAATATTGTGATTAGACAAAGAAAAATGAGCATTTGTGACATAGAGAAAAGAGAGAATGTGCTTAAAAATGATAGAGAATGAATCAGTATGAATGCTATATATGCATGCAACAAATGGCATAAAATAAAAATTCATTAAGAAAATATTAAGAGAATTGGATCCTCCAAAAAAAAATTGTAAAAATGAAAATGAAAACCAACCTTTCTCTAATACTTTGACTTTTAGCAAAGCAAAATAAATGTAACCTTTGTTCAATATGCTAATCCTTCAAATGTTTGAAGACATTAATTATACCCTCTTCAAGTCTTCTCTTCTCTATTTTTTCCTACTTCACAAGATCAATGAGTGATTTCAATTTATGAAAGGACCTTAAAGATTATCCAGTTCAATTTATACTTGAAAAGGAATTCCTTCTACAACATACCCAACAAGCAATTAGTCTTCACCTGAAGATCTCTAACAAAGAACCTACTGTCTTCTAAGGAAGTCCATTCCAAAGCATTCCATTTGTGTATTTATTATTCATTTATTATTTTTGCCACTGGACTTTAATGACTCTGGAAAAGAGAGTGAGACTGATGACTTTGTACAATTCTGCCTCACTTAAATCCAATTCACTTATAAGTCAATATATCACCTCTTGGAAAAGAAAAGACAAACAATGGCAATTCATTCATTAATTTGTTTGTTTGTCCATTCCTCCTTTCACTTATTTGTTTATTTATTTGAGGTTGTGTCACCTTCACTCTGCTGGCCTAGAAGGACAATTACCAGTCATGGGTCTGATCTCACTGCTATTTGGTATGGCAGATTTAACCTGCTCTGTTTTTCCAACCTGGGTCAGTTTGCATCTCCTGGTGACTCTCAGCTCCCAGGGGTTCACCACATTGATGTTGGACATAGGGTGGACACTTGAAAGGTTTTAGCTCAATGCTGACAAACTCAAGTGATCCACCTAACTCAAGTGAAGCCTGCCTAACCCATTCCTTTATCCTCAGATGACAGGCAATAGGCTTTTTCCCCCCACTAACTGGTCAGTCAATTAAATGTAATTTTATCAAGTTATAGAAAACGTTAAATAGTTTTGACTGAAGACATATAAATTCCACTCTTACACCAATCTATTTACCTTTGAGTTTTTTGAATTTGGGGTAATTGGGTACCTCTAAATTTTGAATGATTAATACACCTCAGTAATAATGAGAGACTCCAGTTTGGCAGGCCATGATTATACAAGTGAGTTTTGAGGAAGACCACATATGTCAACAAAATGACCGGCTGTCACGAACACTGCCTGTCTCTGCCAGTTCCTCTAAATCACACTCTGCTCCTGCTTATTTGTGGCACATGCCCCATTATACCAGAGCCTAGTCTTCCATTTGGCAATAGCAATTTCCATTCCAGTGGGTTTGCTCCCATTCCCCAAGGACTGGATAATGAAGCATTTTCGAGTAAACTACTCATTTTATTCCTAGCGTTAAGTGCAATGTTAAAAAAGAAGATGCTGGTTTCCATCATGTAGTTCTACATTTATTTACACACACTGGTGGTTTTCTTAAATCTTTGGAAATTTAATGCTTGCAGGAGAAAAATGGAAGAAGAACATAATATAACACAGTCATGAGTACAAAAACCATCATGTGAATATACTCATCTTTGGCTGTCTCAGAGTAACCAAGTCAATGGTTTCAGAGATCTATTGCATACTCCCATAAATCCTTGGAGGCCTCATTTTGCCGTTATCCTAATTCAACGGACAGTTCATTAGAACTAAGAACCCTCATGTACTGTGCTGCTTTACAGAAATGCTGAAAAGGGCAGGAAAATGAAACTGAGGTATGATTATTTCTCATAGTCATCTCTCATTTTCTTTCTGAATGCTGAACCAGACATTTATTGGCTGGGTGACCATGAGCAAGTCACTCACTCCCTTTGTGCTTCAGTTTTCTCATCTGTAAAATCATAACAGTAGCACCCACCTCCCAGCATTGCTATGAGGATACATTTAGATAATATATGAAAAACACTGGGCAAACCATAAAATTTTATATCAATGGTAACTATTATTTCTTTTTCATTTTTTCTTCCTTCATCAAAATGTCATCATTGAGATTGAGATAGAGAATATGGACTGAACTTATAATTCATAGAATTTCCAGATGAGAAACTTCCTTTACCAGTGTATGTTGATACCTCCTCTGCAATTAAATATTTGAGAGCTGCCAAGAGTGCACAGATAGGTTCCATAACTTGCCCAGGGTCACCCAGCCTGTATGTGATATAGGCAGAATTTTAGTGCAGGTTTTCCTGGCATCATATTCAGCTCTCCATCCACTATGCCATGTTGGGCCTGAGAAAAATAACCAGTGGCAACAGAAGAAAGCGACTGAAAGGTAGCAGCCAGGGCCCAGGTGCAGTGATGATAGATAGTTAAGGGCATGACCTTAATTTCAATACTGCTTCAAGTGGGGCTTGGAAGTCTGGGAATAGGCACAGAGAAGACAGATGATGGGAGTTAAACCAGGCTAATGATAAATGGTAGGGGAGCTTTGGGAGGTTGGTGAGGTTTAGAGAAAGGCATGAGTCTGTGCACAGATGATGTAATAATATATTATAAATAATGTAGAGCCCCTTGCAAGTGGCTCCAAACAGTAAGGTCTAAGGCCCAGGGCTAGGTCCTTGCCTTAGGCTCTTTCTAATTAGATATGGAGGCTGGGCTAGCTCACTGAAAAATTGAAAAATTGGGAGAATTTTATCATCATCGTGTTTTTGCTCCCCTTTTAATGCCTTTCTCCCTTCTTAGGCATTCGCTGCCTCTTTGGCAAGTAATTGCTCTTTATCTATCACCGTGTGGATTAATCAACGAAGGCAAAAATGGTTATAGTGGGCCTCATCGGTGCTGAGAAAGCACTATCTCCTCCTTTAATATCTGCCCCATCTACCCATTGGGGCCTGAAATTCCAACATAGGCTCATCTCTTTGACTCATCAATGTTGATCATGCTACAAATGCTATAAATCAATGCTTATTGTGCTGTAAATACTCCTGGAAGTGGTAAGATACAGTTTTGTCATTCATTCAAATTAGTTTGTGCTATCATTTCTTGAGAGAAGATATTGAGACATTATTGGTGTGAAGAAAGAAAGAAAATTTGCCTCAACTTGAGAGACAGTATGATGCACTGGATAGAGAGTTTGGCCTTGGAACCAGGAAGACAAGTTCAAGTCTTGTTTCTGACATATATTGCCTTTGTAACCTGGGTTAGTAACTTAACTTTTCAATACTGGAGGCACTTAGTGTCAAAGTATCATCTAGGATCCTCACGTGGTCCCTGAGACCCTTGAAAAGGGTCTATAAATTCGAAGCAATTTTCTTAATGACATTATGAATTTTAATTTGTAATACAGTAAATACCACTAGATATAACCAAAAGTGTACCAGAAAATGCTTACATCTAGCTGGGCTGGGGGTGGGGGGCGTATGCATATGACGTACTGTTAATTACAATTATTAACACTTTCTCAATCACTTTTTGAAATCTAAACAATTAACAAAAATAATAAATCAAACTCAGATTTTTAAAGTTTGCTGATTTCTGAGGTGTAAATACTCGTACAGAAAGTTTAACAATTAGTTCTCATGAGCTGGTTCCAACAAACACTTGGATATAACCCTCGGAAACAGAAGTCCTTTTTGAAGCTCTCAAAACATTTAAGGCATGTAAGGGGGGTCCAGAGACCAACGAGTTTCCTCTAGGCAACTCTCCAAGACAATATGTTGCAAAAAGCTTGCTGACCTGCATTGTTAGAGGGTGTTCTTTCTCCTGGGACTTCCCCATTTGAGTGAAATCACAGGTGCAGTCTCCATCCAAGTTCCTTGAACTGTGTAAATGAAATATTTTCCTCTGAGTCCTGCTTCAATGCTCCAGCAAACTTATCAGGATGGAATTGATGTGGGTAGGCCTAACTTCTACTGTTCAGTCAAGCAGCAAGCATTTATTAAGTGACTAATACAGAGCAGGCAATAGATTAGGTGCTGAATACATGTAGACCCAATGTCCTCCAGGCACTTATGTTCTACCACAGGAGTTTATATATATATATATATACATACACACACACACACACACACACACACACACATATATATATATATACATACATATATATTCAGATAATTTTTGGAAGCAAAGAAGGTATTAGAAACTGGAGGAATCAGAAGATACTTGATGTAGATGGTGTTGCTTAGGCATAATTTTGAAGAAAGTAAAGGATTAGAAGGGGTAAAGTTCAGGTGGGAGAGCGCACAGAAACAATCTAATGAAATACAGGAGATAGGAGATGAAATGACATGTGTGAATTATAATCGAAGATCAATTTCAATGGACCACAGAGCTCCAGAAGGGAAATAATTATGGACACAGATGTGTCAAGCACATGGTCCATGGGTCACATATGTTGCCCAACATTCCCAAATTCAATCTGAACCAGATTAGAAAGTAATTGGGTATTGAACTACGGTTATATTTGTTGATAATTTGGTTTACAATTCAAAAAAAATGAAAAGGTAATTGGGGAATATTTAAAAAAATAAATAAAAATGTAGTGACATTCAGGTAATAATACATTTTAAAATTCAATCAATATGTGACCCACAGGGATTATTATATATGAATTGATGGCCCCATTTCTATTTGAGTTTGACCTCAGTGTTGAACAATATAATAAAGTTGGAAAAGTTGACTGGACCCAAGTCCTGAAGGGCTTTAGCAGCGAAGCAGAGGAGCTTATGTTTGAACAAAGGGAGCCACTGAAGTTTATTGAATAAAGGAATGGCCTGGTCAGCCCTGCACCTCATGACAATCACTTGGGCATCTGTGCACATACAGAAGGGCCTGAAGAGGCTTGAGGCAGGGAGAGTAACTTGGGGGCTATTCCAGTAGTCCTGGTGAGAAGGGATGAGGGCCTTAATTAAGTGGGCTGGCATGTGAGTGGAGAGAAGGTGACCCATGGGAGAGACAGTGCGAATTTTGGAGACGAGATTTGCAAACGATGAGATATACACAGATGATCAATAGTAAGGATTCCAGCATGAGGTTCGAGGCAAACCTGAGTGACTGGAAGGATGCTGTTGTCTTTAACAGAAAAATGGAAGCTTGGAAAGGCGTTGGATTTTAGGAAGAAGATAAGCGTGGTTTTTGAACACTTAAGTTTGGCATGTCTATGGGGTGTATTGGAATATTTTGGAATATTCAAAAGGCAATTAGAGATAGACAGCTGGAGCTCAGGGAGGAGACTGGGGCTAGGTATATGGATTTGGGAATCATCTGCAGGGTGATTCCAATGAAACCTTTAGCAAACCTGTGGCATCTGAAGGCAGACTAAGCTGTCAGTCATTCCCTGAGCCAGAGGATCTATCTGGAAATAAGCACCCCACTTCCTTCCTGTGAATGGGAGTTTCTGAGCAACTTAACTCAGTTTCACTTGTATTGGTTTTACTTTTCAAAGTAGCTGCCCCTAGGAAAAGGAAAGTGACTGTCCCTTTTTCACTCCCAGCTAGGGGCTATGATCAGCTTTTAAATTAGGGGCTACCTGGAGGGGGGATTTTTTTCTCCTTCTCCTGCCATTTGTCATGGTCCCTAGAAGTAGAGCTACTTGCCCACAAAGAAGCTCCCCATCTAGCAAGATTCTTGGATCTGTTTGGATCAATTTGACTGGAGAGTCAAATTGAGAGAGTCCGGAGAGAAGAAGCACATTTTCAAGGCAGGCACAGATACCCAGGCAGGCCCGAGAGGGAGAAATGAGCTTCAAGAGTGGGACCCTTGGCAATGGAGCTTGGGAGAGATTCAGCCCTGGCCATGAGAGAAGGGTCGGCTGATCGACCTTCACAGGGAGAACAGAGTGAGGACAACACTAAGGGCAGAAGGAAACCAAAGACATGAGCCCTTCCAGTTGTGAGCTGGCTTGGCCAAATACAGCCGATAGTGCCCCTCACTGCCAGTGTTCACTATGTGCCCTCTCTGCCCACAGACACTATATTTGTGGTAAGGTGTCTGGTACCTGGATTTACAGGAAAATGTTTCCTAGCTGTTTATCTTACTAAAAGCCTTTGTTAAATAGTTTATTGTGGCTATTGATAGTCCCTTAGTGGGAATCACACCTTTGATAGTATATGAGCTACAATTTTTGGAACGGGTATCGATGGTGTACCCTTTGGAGCTGAGAGTTACACACTTATTGTGAACTCAAGCTGAAGCTAGTTCACATTGTGAGGAATAATCTGGAATGGGTACTGCACTATTCACATAATAATAAATCTATAGAACATATTTTTATCATAGTGACCCTATGAGGTAGGCTGTCTTTTTTACATCTCCAATTTATGCATGAGGAAACTGACAGAGAGATAAAATGACATACCCAGGATCATAGAGCTATTAAATGTCAAACTTGGGGCAGCTAGGTGGCCCAGTAGATAGAGCACCAGCCCTGGAGTCAGGAGAACTTGAATTCATATCTGACTCCAGACACTTATTAGATGTGTGACCCTGGGCAAGTCACTTAACCCCAATTACCTTCTCCCCAAAACAACAACAACAAAACCAGGGTTCCTAACTCTCAATCTAGTGTTCTCTCTTTCCTCATTATATTTGTTTCTGAGTCTACTCATATTATTTCTACTACGGGGATCAAAGGAACATAAATTTAGATCTGGAAGGAGATTTTTTATTCCAAAACAATCATGTTCTATAAATAAAGATTAGTCTCTAGGTTGCACCAGGTTGCAAAGATAGAATATGGGTAGCTGGATGGTGCAGTGGGTAAGAGAGATGGAGTTGGAGACAGGAAGAGCTGATCTTAAGCATTTGCTAGCTCTTTTCCCCTAGGCAAATCAGCAACTTTTCTCAGCTTCAGTTTCCCAATTGTAACATGGAGATCATAACACCTACTTTGCAGTGTTATTGTGAGGAACAGATAATATATGAACAGGACTCTATAAACCTAAAGTGCCGTCTGATAATAGATCTTAGAATTAAATAGAAGATCCAAGGATTTAATTTACGTCTTTTGACTTTAAATCAATTAATCTTTCCACTGTGCAACAGCTATGAGGAAGGAGAGGGAGGAAAGGAGAAGTCGGAATAGGATTAGGACTTGGTGAAATTCCAGGACGAGTTTACAGAGTGATGATTCCAATTGCCCTGCCTTGTGATCTGGGGTTCTTCCAGTCTCCTTCCAGGCAGGAGTATTCCTCATTGTACCTTTCTTTCCACCTCAATCTACCCCAGCACAGTGTACTGAATCCATTTAAAAAATGAATATAATGAAGAATGAACACGTCCCTACTCAGCCCATTAGTTGGTAGTTATCTCCTTTACTTCACACTGTTCTGTTTATTTTTATCTCTTTATGTGCTGTTTCCTCCAGGAAAATGCTAATAGCTTGGGGTGGGGTTGGGCATAGATTTTGTCTTTGTATCTACACTTTGAAAATAATATTAAGTGCTTAAATCCTCACATTAGGCTGTATTGAAGTAGGTGCATTTACTTCTTTGTCTGTTTTACAAAAAATAATCTAACCAAAGAAAACCTTGGAGGTGACCTCCTTGAGATGTCCTTTCTTCACCTCTCCCAAAACAGCAAGAACAGCCTCCTAATTTTAAGGCCGACTTGACTACAGATGCTATGCTCAGAAAAGACACCAGAGGGCAGTGTTTATCCATGACTGATTAGAGGATGTTCAGAGGTTTAATGTGGCAGAAATGGTTGGCTTAATCCGTATTTAATTTTTTTTTCTCTTAAAGGAGAAGAAAAACTAATCCGATTCCAAACCACGTGATTTTGACACATCTCTTAGCTATTCTGAATGGGACAATAGAGTAATGTTACCTCCAAGGCTTGAATATCGTCCATTTGGTTTTCGCTGGGCGACAAGCTGTATTCAGTTTTGTAAGACTCTCCGTGTGTCTCTGTCTCTTTCTGCTTCTCTGTTTCCTCTCTTTGTATGCCTTTCTCTTTCCCACTCAGTCTCTCCTTTCCTCTGTCTCAGAAGTCTGCCCCCCTCTCTCTCTTCTCTCTCTCTCTCTCTCATTCCCTCCCTCCCTCCCCTCCCTTTCATCCAACCCAGCACACGGAGATTGTTTCCATTGTGAGAGGTCAGGACGGAAGCCAAGTCCTTACACCAAGTTGGTCAGTAACAGGAAAATCTCCCTCCGAAGGATTTTCATTGTTATGCTTGTTTGAAAGACCACGCTTTGCCTCCCCACCCCTGGGGTTCCTCCCATCGAGCCAAGCACACAACCTTTCGGAGCCCGGGCTGTGGGAGTTCATTTATACCGATCTGAGGGCTAGAAAGCAGGAGATGCAGATGGGGCTCCTTGCCCTTCTTGCTGAGTAAGGCTGCTCCTGAAGATACAGGTAACTAGCACTCTGGACAGCGCTGGGCTGCTCCAGGTGACCTGGCAGGTGACACACACCTAGAGTCGCGCTATACCAGGGATGCTGGACAGCAACTTTCCTGCCCTGGTCAGGGAACGGGCAGGGAATAGTTAACGCGTATCTGCAGGCAGCGTTCCCAGATCAGCTTTGCTTAATTCCCCCTCTTCCCCCACCACAGCCCCCTCTTCTTCTTTGCTTTCTCTCCCGAATTATGATCATTTGAGTATCCTAACGGTCCCCCCTTGTCCCCACCGCTTAAGTTATTTCTCTGCAAAACTGACCCACCCCCATCTTTTCGCCGGCAAGCCCTTTTTGTTGCTCCAACGCCTGCCAAGAGTTGACCAAAAAAAAAAATCAGTCAGAAAGAAAAGAAATCCCCCCCTTCGCCTTCCCTCCGCCTCCTGTGGCTCCCACCCCTCCCTACAGCTGCCTTGATGAGTGTGCAGGCTATCCAATCGGCAGCCCGAGGCAGGAATGTGAGGCGGGGCTGAGTCTAGGGTCGGCCCAATGGGACCGGGCCGGGGTGGGCCGGGAGCTGGCCCCAAGCTAGAGCAGCAGAGAGAAGTGAAGAGCGCGGATCAATGAGGGGCGAGCGAGCAAAGTTTGTGCCGCTCCCGCTCTCCTCTCTTCCTTGGTGCTGGTGCCTGTGTCTGTCACTCTCTTTCGCTCCTCGGCGTCGGTGTGCATGCACCGTGAGTGTGCGTGCGTGCGGGTGTGCGCGTGTAAGTGCAACAGAAGGGGAGAGGGGGGCAGCCCGGGGGTTCCAGAGAGAACCCTGCAGAAAGAGGTGGGAGCGACAGCCGCCCAGCTGACAGCCGCCCTGTGCGCCCAGCCAGCCTTGCCGGAGCGGGGCCCCCAGAGCCGGCGGAGGACCAAGCGCAACTAACAGACCCCTGGAGGATCAGGCAGCCCTCCGCGCCAGGGAAGCCCGAGGCCAAGGCGGCCTCCCTGGGCATGGTGAGAGAAGGGCCCGGGGGGAGCCAGCCCCAGCCTCGCCCCGACTCCGCCCAGCTTGGGAGGAAAGGGACGTGCGCTCTCCCCGGAGGGACAAGTGATGGGCGCACCGACGCCCCAGCCCAGGTGAAAAATTAAAAGAAATGCCGCTGGCTCCGGGCCACAGAGCCCCAAGAGAGGCGGCGGCGCCGTGGGGGACTGAGCCGAGTCGGGCTTTCGGAGCTAGGACCCGAGCCAAGGAAGCCTAGAACGCCGCGTTAAGCTCGGCTCCCGCCGCTGCCTCCCAGCTTTCTGGGGCAGCATCCCGGGACTCTGCTTTGGGGAAGTTGGACTCCGGGAGAGGCGATTAGTCTCGTCCCCTTCTTTTCCTCTCCTGTCTTCTGCTCATGCGTTTTTCCTCCACCTCCTTCTCTCCTTTGGAAGCGTGAAACTTGAAGCTTTGGAGAGGGCGGACTACGTTCAGCGTCTCCTCCAATACTGTGAGTACAGACATCTCCCCCCAGTTCCCCTCTCGTTCAGGGATCGCAGACTCTTTGGATGAAAAACAAAAGGGAAAAGGGGAAAACGAAACAGCCAACTAGAGGGCTTGAAGAACTTTCTTGGGGATTCCCAGGACCCAGTCGTGCCCCGCGGGATGCCCCAGTTCTCCTCACGTCCCCTTCTCTTCGGTTGCAACATGTACGGGACTATCTCTCTGGATCTCTTGAGCATTTTGCAGATGGGGTTTGCTTTTCACGGATTTACAGAACCTTGAGAGGGATTGCCTTGCTCTCCTAAGAACGAGTGGTTGGATTTCTTGTTGTTTATTGTCGTTGTTAGGAGAGGTGGAAGTAATTTCACTTCTGTAGGTGTGCTTTCTGCTGGCCCTTGGTCTGCGGGCTCCACTGTTCTTACCAATATGCCCTTGTGCGTCCCCGGGGCTCGAGGCCGCTGGAGACTCTTGTTCCCCTCCTTACCTCCGCTTGCCCCCCTCGTCCTGGGGCTGCTGTGGGCTCTGCCAGGCCAGGCTGTAGGGAGCGCCGGCACAGAGCAGCGCCAGATTTTCCAGGTGCTGGAGGAACAGCCCCCTGGCACTCTGGTGGGCACTATCCAGACGCGGCCGGGTTTCACCTACCGGCTGAGTGAAAGCCACGCCTTGTTCACCATCAACTCCAGCACCGGGGCTCTGCACACCACGGCCACCATCGACCGAGAGAGCCTGCCCAGTGACGTGATAAACTTGGTGGTTCTGTCCAGCGCTCCCACCTACCCCACTGAGGTGCGAGTGCTGGTACGGGACCTTAACGACAATGCACCGGTCTTCCCTGAACCTTCCATAGTAGTCACCTTTAAAGAGGACAGCAACAGCGGGCGCCAGGTCATCTTGGACACAGCCACCGACGCAGACATCGGCTCCAACGGCGTAGACCACCGCTCCTACCGAATCGTGAGCGGCAACGAAGCCGGGCGCTTCCGCCTCGACATTACCCTCAACCCGAGTGGCGAGGGGGCCTTCTTGCACCTAGTGTCCAGGGGTGGCCTGGACCGCGAGGCCACAGCCCACTACCAGCTACTGGTGGAGGTGGAGGACAAGGGCGAACCCAAGCGGCGGGGCTACCTTCAGGTGAACGTGACTGTACAAGACATCAACGACAACCCACCCGTGTTCGGCAGCTCCCACTACCAGGCTGGAGTGCCCGAGGACGCGGTCGTGGGCTCCAGCGTGCTGCAGGTCTCCGCGGCCGATGCTGACGAGGGCACCAACGCCGATATTCGCTACCAGCTGCAGGAGGACGGGGGTCCCTTCCACATGGATCCCGAGACCGGGCTCATCACGGTGAGGGAGCCCCTGGACTACGAGGCCCGGCGCCAGTACTCGCTCACCTTGCAGGCACATGACCGGGGTGTGCCCTCGCTCACTGGCCGGGCGGAGGCTCTCATCCAGCTACTGGACGTAAACGACAACGATCCCGTGGTCAAGTTTCGCTATTTCCCCGCCACGTCGCGCTTCGCCTCCGTGGACGAGAACGCGCAGGTGGGCACTGTGGTGGCCCTGCTCACAGTCACAGACGCGGATTCCCCTGCGGCCAACGGTAATATTTCGGTGCAGATCCTGGGAGGCAACGAGCAACGCCACTTCGAGGTGCAGCGCAGCAAGGTGCCCAACCTGAGCCTCATCAAGGTGGCCAGCGCCCTGGACCGAGAGCGCATCCCCTCCTACAACCTGACAGTCTCCGTGTCAGACAACCACGGGGCGCCCCCTGGGGCTGTGGCCCGCTCCTCAGTGGCCAGCCTGGTGATCTTTGTTAATGATATCAATGACCACCCTCCTGTCTTCTCCCAGCTGGTCTATCGGGTGAACTTGAGTGAAGAGGCGCCCCCTGGCAGCTATGTGAGTGGGGTTTCTGCCACGGACGGTGACTCAGGGCTCAATGCCAACCTCCGCTATAGCATCATCTCTGGCAACGAGTTGGACTGGTTCCACATCAGTGACCACAGTGGTCTGGTGACTACTGCTGCTGCTGGGGGCCTGGACAGAGAGAGAGCCTCCCAGGTGGTTTTGAATATCAGTGCCAGGGACCAGGGTGTCCATCCCAAAGTATCCTATGCACAACTGGTAGTGACTGTCCTGGACGTGAATGATGAGAAGCCAGTGTTCAGCCAGGAAGCAGGCTATGAGGTGTCTGTGGCTGAGAATGCACCTGCAGGGACAGATTTGTTGGTCATAGAGGCATCAGATGGGGACCTAGGTGACAATGGGACTGTTCGATTCTCCTTACAGGAGTCTGAGACCGAACAGAGGTCCTTCCGCCTGGATCCTGTGTCTGGAAGACTGAGCACCATCTCCCCTTTGGACAGAGAAGAACAAGCTTTCTACTCCCTGTTGGTCCTGGCTGTAGATCTCGGCTCTCCTCCCCAGTCTTCCCTGACCCGGGTCAATGTGAGTCTCTTGGATGTGAATGATAACAGCCCTGTGTTTTATCCAGTCCAGTACTTTGCTCATATCCAGGAGAATGAGCCAGCTGGCAGCTACATCACCACTGTGTCTGCCAGTGACCCAGACTCAGGCCCCAATGGGACTGTCAAGTATAGCATATCAGCTGGAGATATATCTCGTTTCCAGATCCATAGCCACACTGGAGTGATTTCCACAAGGATGGTCTTGGACAGAGAGGAAAAGACAGCTTATCAGCTGCAAGTTGTGGCTACAGATGGGGGGCACCTGCAGTCCCCCAACCAGGCTATTGTGACCATCACTGTGCTAGACACTCAAGACAATCCACCTGTTTTCAGTCAGGCAATCTATAGCTTTGTGGTCTTTGAGAATGTGGCCTTGGGATACCATGTGGGAAGTGTTTCTGCATCTACCATGGATCTTAATACCAACATCACTTATGTGATTACCACTGGAGACCAGAAAGGTGTCTTTGCAATCAACGAGATCACAGGACACCTGACCACAGCCAGCATCATTGACCGGGAAGAACAATCTTTTTATCAGCTAAAAGTGGTAGCCAGTGGGGGCATGGTGACAGGAGAAACCATAGTGAACATCACAGTCAAGGACTTGAATGACAATGCCCCCCACTTTCTTCAAGCAGTGGAATGGGTGAATGTGGTTGAGAACTGGCAGGCAGGGCATAGTATATTTCAGGCCAAAGCCTTGGACCCTGATGAAGGAGTCAACGGCATGGTACTTTACAGCCTGAAACAAAATCCCAAGAATCTGTTCACAATCGATGAAAAAAATGGCAACATCAGTTTGCTCCGGCCTTTGGATGTTCACGCTGGCTCCTACCAGGTAGAGATCCTGGCATCGGATAGAGGGGTCCCCCAGCTCTCCTCCAGCTTCATTTTAACTGTCTCTGTTCATGATGTCAATGACAATCCTCCCGTGTTTGACCAACTTTCCTATGAGGTGACCCTTTCTGAGGCACAGCCTGTAAACTCCCTGTTCTTCAAGGTACAAGCTTCTGACCAGGACTCAGGTGCCAATGGTGAAATTGCCTACAACATAGCAGAAGGAAACACAGGGAATGCATTTGGCATTTTCCCTGATGGTCAGCTGTATGTAAAAAGTGAACTGGACCGAGAGCTTCAAGATCGGTATGTCTTATTGGTGGTTGCTTCTGACCGAGCAGTGGAACCTCTAAGTGCCACTGTGAATGTGACTGTAATTTTGGAGGATGTCAATGATAACAGGCCATTGTTTAACAGCACAAATTATGTATTTTACTTTGAAGAGGAGCAGAAGGGTGGCTCATTTGTGGGGATAATAAATGCTATTGATAAAGACTTTGGGCCAAATGGTGAGGTGAGGTATTCATTTGAGACCATGCAGCCTGATTTCGAGTTGAATGCTATCAGTGGGGAAATCACCAGCACTCACCAGTTTGACAGGGAGTCCCTCATGAGGCAGAGAGGAGCTGCCGTGTTTAGTTTCACAGTGACAGCGTCTGATCAAGGTCTCCCCAGACCTCTTAAGGATCAGGCAACAGTACAGGTGTACGTGAAGGATATCAATGATAATGCTCCAAAATTTTTAAAAGACTTCTACCAAGCCACCATATCAGAACTGGCTGCCAACCTGACCCAAGTTTTACGGGTATCTGCCTCTGATGTAGATGAAGGCAGCAATGGACTGATTCATTATGCTGTGGTCAAGGGGAATGAAGAAAAGATGTTTGCAATAGATAGTGCCACTGGCCAGGTGACACTGGCCGGTCAATTGGACCATGAAGCTACAGCTTCTTATTCCCTTCTAATTCAAGCAGTAGATTCGGGGACAGTTTCTCTTAATTCAACTTGCACCTTAAGCATCGATATTTTGGATGAAAATGACAACACACCTTCTTTCCCCAAGGCTACCCTGTTTGTGGATGTTCTGGAAAATATGAGGATTGGAGAGCTTGTGACGTCTGTTACAGCCACAGACTCGGACTCAGGGGACAATGCTGATGTCCATTATAGCATCACTGGGACTAACAATCACGGCACTTTCAGCATCAGTCCAAATACAGGGGGTATTTTTCTTGCCAAAAAATTGGACTTTGAAACACAGCCTTTGTTCAAATTGAACATCACAGCAAAAGATCAAGGGAGACCCCCTCGATCATCCACAATGTCAGTGGTTATCCATGTACGGGATTTCAATGACAACCCTCCTACCTTCCCTCCTGGAGACATTTTCAAATCTATTACTGAGAACCTTCCTATCGGAAGCTCTGTTATATCTGTGACTGCTCGTGATCCAGATGCTGATATTAATGGGCAGCTAACCTATGCCATCATTCAGCAGATGCCAAGAGGTAATCATTTTGGCATAGATGAAGTCAAAGGGACCATCTACACCAATGGTGAAATTGACCGGGAATTTGCTAACCTCTTTGAATTAACTGTAAAAGCCAGTGATCAGGCTGTGCCCATAGAAACTAGGAGATTTGCTTTGAAAAATGTGACTATTTTGGTCACAGATCTTAATGACAATGTCCCTATGTTTATATCCCAAAATGCCCTGGCTGCAGACCCTTCAGTGGTGATTGGCTCCATCCTTACAACCATTGTTGCTGCTGACCCAGATGAAGGGGCTAATGGAGAAGTAGAGTATGAGATAATCAATGGTGACACAGAAACTTTTATGGTGGATCGGTATAGTGGAGATCTAAGGGTGTCCTCAGCCCTGGTGCCTTCTCAACTTATCTACAGTCTAATCATTTCAGCTACAGATCTTGGTCCTGAGAGAAGGAAGTCAACCACTGAAATGACAATCATTCTTCAGGGACTCGATGGACCTGTTTTTACTCAACCCAAATATATAACTATTTTAAAGGAAGGGGAGCCCATTGGTACCAATGTCATCTCCATTGAAGCAGCCAGCCCTAGAGGATCTGAAGCCCCAGTGGAATACTATATAGTTGCAGTGCGGTGTCAGGAAAAAGCTGCTGGACGCCTCTTCACAATTGGACGTCACACAGGCATCATCCAGACTGCTGCCATCCTTGACCGAGAGCAAGGAGCACACCTCTACCTGGTGGATGTTTATGCCATTGAAAAGTCAACTGTCTTCCCTAGAACTCAAAGAGCTGAGGTAATAATTTTGTTCGTATTATTTGTTCATTGTTCACATGTTAGTTTTCTACATAAATTATTTGCTTTATGTCCTCCTTTTTTTTTTTTTTCTGTAACCACATGCCTTTATTAGGCTTCCTTGGGCTTTCTAGAGAACACAGCAGACACATAACAAAGCAGGCATAGTTTGTTACAATAATGTTCTCATTGGTTGTTGCTATTTTCTAAGTAGTTGTTTTAGAACAGATTTTCATCATGTTCAAGCAGAGGTCTTCAGCGAGGACTGAATGACCACTTGCTAGAAAATTTTTAAGGGGCATTACATACCTCTTCAGGTAAGGTCTAGATAGCCTCAAAGCTCCTTTTTAGCAGGAATTTTGAGATTCTATAATGATAAGAATTTCAATCAAAGAGGACTTTCTTGTTTATTTCCATTCTTTTCATAACTTTAGTAGTATATGTAATTTATTGGATGAATGCCAACTCCAATTTTTTAACAGTCTCAGAAAAGAGAAAACAGCAGCAAAGGGTCAAGGAAGAACACATAACATCTAAATTCTTAAATTTTTCTGTGTCTTATGTATCCTCAGGTGTGAGACAGGGCTCTTTTGAACATGGCAGTGGTGTACTGAAAGAAACTGAAAAAAAGTTCCTGAGGAGTTACTCTTATTGCTATCAGGTCAAGGAACTAATTTATTTCCACCATTTGGAATATCAGACCATGATTCTTTTCCCCAAAGGGGTATAGTGAAACTTCTAAACCCATTCTCAAATTAATGTTTTTAAATGCATATGTATGCATTTAAAACATTATAAATATTATACATATGTGTAATGCACATATGTATGTAAGACTTTTAAATATGTACACATATGCATACATACATATGTATGCATATGTACACACACATATTCCACAAGTTTATGGGTCCCAGGTTAAGAATTTCTGATCCAGATGAATTATTTCCACATTTTTAGCAGAAGGGTAGGTGACACATACTCATTGTCAATCAGAAGACTTCCCTTTTGAAACAGGCCAGATTTCTACAGGTCAGCATCCATCAGACTTGATGCAGTTTTACTGAGGGAAATGCCATCATGCAACATGTTAGACAAAACTACATTCTCAACAGTTGTGTTATCAACATAACTATAATTGACTGAGATAAGTTTCCTGAGATACTTCTATTATGCTTTACATTGTCCTGAGACTATTGGTCATCCTTTCCCTTCTCTCATGGACTGTGGTGTGGAATGTGTCATGAATGAACAAAGAACTATGTTTGACTCTTGAGACACATCAGCACTGTGTTCATATTGTTCCATGTGTTGGCAACTAAGAAGTACTGCTTCAATATTATTGACCACATTTATAGCATGCTTGGATTCCACTGGGAATAACTTAGTTCACTATCTTTCAAAAGATTCCTCCTCATCAGCATTTTTATAATTAGAATTGTGTACCTTGACTTGAAGATGACATAGAGCATCTAGAAAATACTCTTAACAATTTAGGTGAGTGTGTGTGTGTGTGTGTGTGTGTGTGTGTGTGTGTGTGTGTGTGTGTGTTGTAAGGGTGAGGAGTGGATATTTTGGCCACTTGTTATTGTATTTTGTAAAAACAATAAACACGTACAATTATTCTAAATAACAAAATGGAGAAAACTCTGAAATAGATTCAAGCTGAAGCTTTTTTTTCTCGTTAGCTATTTTGCAAATATTCTTTCCCCCAACCCTTCAGTGGAAGACTCTGTCAACCAGCCAAAAACGTCTACTATCAGTGTGGTTTGTGATTCTTGGCAGAGGACCAGAGACCCCTGAGCTAATGATCCTGGGGCCCATGCCTGCATTGTTTTGTGGGTAGCCTTTTCATTTTTAAGTCTTCATTTTTTTTTTTAACTTTTTTTTTCCTCCCAAGGACTTAGCCCTGCCTGCATTTTGGTTGAGTGAGCCAGATATGTCTGTGGTACTCTGTGGACAATGCTGCATACCCAGGGACTGTGAGAGCAAGGTTTTTTCCAGGATCCTGGTTTAAGTATGCAAGCTAGTCTCCAGGCCAAGTTTCCTTCTCAGACTATGTCTTCTCTTATTTGGTTTCTAAGTCACCAGTTCTTGTCTTTTGTTTCTTAAAGGTAGAAGTCTAAGATGGAGAACTTCTCTGCTTAATGTGCAGACTGGAATAGTGATTTTTTTTTCAATTTTGAGTCTTTTTACCCTATTTAGCTACTTTCTAAGGAGGGAAAACTTTTTACTGGTTT
This sequence comes from Potorous gilbertii, assembly GCA_028658325.1. NCBI lineage: Eukaryota > Metazoa > Chordata > Mammalia > Diprotodontia > Potoroidae > Potorous > Potorous gilbertii. The sequence goes on along the minus strand of CM053774.1, from coordinate 119,779,542 downwards.
GTAAATAGAATTATTTATTTTTTGCAAGAAATTAAGCCATCCCAGGCTGAAAATGGATTGACTAAAATGTGTGAAACCATTTATAAGATGCTTTTTGCCACTGGAAAGTCAAGCATGATAGAGCATAAACATTGTAGGGCGAATGGAATGGCATTGCTATCTTTAAAAGATGAGCCTTACCTTGTACATTATACATTCATTTCGAAAAATGTCTAGCTACCATCTTAATGGGACACTATGGGTGTATGTGTCTATATATTTACACACATATGCATTTATATATATATACATACATACATACATTCTCACATAAAAACATAAAGATAGTAGCAAATAAGTTTTCTTAAGGGTCGGGATTAGAGTCTTTGTCAGTTGTAGGTTAAAGGTACCACACAGAGTTTTGGGGGAACTGTCACTGCTGTTCATTTGCATTTTGAGAACGAATTGGATTCAAAAAAGTGATCTCATTCAGTTCTCTCAAAAATTGTAAGGGTTAAAATAACTTCTGTGAACTAAAGTGCTGAAATTGTAAACCAAGTTTAAGTTACTGAGCAGAAACCACTCCTAAAATCAAAAGCAAATGTGTTTCTGCTCCTAGAGTATTGAAAGCAGTTGCTGGGAGCTAGAATTTCATATTATTATTGGTCACATCTTCTGAGTATATACAGTAAAATCCTCTTTTTTTGTCAGCACAAACATAATTAATTTACTGTGATTCTTAAGGAATAAGTTATAAATTATCCCCAGTTGTCAAGAGTTGGCTTTAAAAAATAATTTCTTTCTCATTTGCAATCTTTGCTCCTATGCTTTTGAAAATGTACCCTGCAAGGGGCTCTGGCTGCTGCCTCAGAGTGCTAAGCAAGGACCCAGTCACATCACATTCCATGGCAAGCCAGTGAGGTCATTTCAGCTGCATTCTTTCTCCTACTTTGTCACTGGAAGCAGAAGACTCCGTAAAACATGAACCCACCCATTCTATCCTCTTGCCTTGCCCTTCCCTACTTATTTGTCCCTTTCTGCCCTTCCAATCCTTCTCTATTTTTTCTCCTTCCTTTCCCTTTCATTCTTTTATCCTGCCTTTCTCCTCCTCCTGTTCATTTTCTCCTCTCACTCCTCTCCACTTTCCTTTTCCTCTTCTCTCTTTTTCATTTTTCCTCCCCATCTCATTCTTCTTTTACCCTACTTTACCCTCTTTTTCTTTCTCCCTTCTTTCCTTCTCTTTCCCCCCATTCTCCTCTCCCCTTCTTTCCTCTGTTCTTCCCTTCCTTTCTTTCCTTCCTTCTTTCTCTCCTCTCCCCTCACTCCCTCTATTCTTTCTTAACTACCTTCCCTCCCTCACTGGTTATCCTTCCAATTTTTTTCTTTTCTCTATGGTTTCAGAGTCACCACATCTCAAGCCTAATCTCTTTATGCCCAAGGGGAGTGATTTTAGGCTACTTCTTTAAAGTGGAAATTTTCACACCTTCATTTCCCTTTCTAACACTTCTCTTTTTATTTTCAAATCATGGACAGAGGACAACTTCTTTAGGATTAAAGAACCCCCAGTGCGAGCAGGTTGGCTCCTGTTTGTGTACTACATGCCTGTCTTCTGGGTTCATAGTCTGGTAGACACTTCATCAACACAATTCAGTCAATGGATTTACTTCCTTTCCTTTATTAGCCATAGGCCAGTGGTTTAGCAGAGAAGGCAGCAACAATGCTGCTCTGCAGACCACAGTCATCTAGAATCTAGCCTAATTTGCTCCAAACAGCCCAACCTCACATTAAGCTTTACAATCAGAGGTAGACACTGAGGCTGTGTCTGGTTTGGTAAAAATTCGTGCAATGAGTATGGGTCCTTAGAAATATGGGCTTTATGGAGCCAGGTCACATAATTATCAGAGAAATAGTTGTTAATCCACAGGACAAAAGAAGAAGAAGACAATGCTCACTTAAGACCCTGGTTAAATAGATAATAGATTTACTTTAAACCAATTGAATTGGGCTCTTAGAAATGGACTGAGGTAAGGGTAGAATGTACAAGAGCAAGACTACAAAGATCTCCAGATGCATTAAAGAAAAGCCTCCAAGAAGATTCTCCAGAAATGAGACAGGGAGGAATTTTCTTTACCAAGAGGGTCAAGGATTAGGAAATAGGCCTGTCAGCATCTGGGCAGCTGCAGGACAAATATCCAACCTAAGGCCTGAATGAATGGCCAAAGGACAACCATGGCTAGGGAGAAGACAAGGAGACAGAACCTCACAAGGAATGGGCATCTTACCACATCTGACAGGGTTAGGGTTAATATCTGAGGTCAAATTTGAACTCAGGTCTTCCTGACTTTAGGCCTAGGATTCTATCCACTAAATAAAAGTCTCAATAACTTTGTCTAGGGGCCTCCTGATCCACTGAGGAAAAGAAATGAAACTAGGTCTGTATATTTTTGACAATACAGTGTGTATCAATCTTTCATTTTAAAGTTTAATTAAGCAAAAACAAGGAGTTCCTTCTTCACTCCATCTGGGAATTGTAGGATCTTAGATTTAAAGTTAGAAAAGACTCCTCATTTTACAGATGGGGAAACTGAGGCTCACAGAGGGTAAGTGACTTGCCTGAGGTCAGGGGGTAGAAGCAATTTGTAAACATCACTGGAATCAAGAGTCTTGTCTGTGTTGCTGAGAATTCCATAGCCACAATCTCTTTCCTCTTGGTGACTATAGATAGTCAAGTATCCATATTATTGGATTATAGTCTTACCCTTTATTCTAAATATGGAAATGGAGACCCACAGAGAAGGAATTCAAATGGATTATTGAAAGAATAGCTTTCTTAAAGAATCTTAATCATAAAGAGACTGTCTGACTTTGGTTCTGGATTGGGGCAGTCATTTCTTAGCTGTTACATTGATGACATTGAAAAAAGGCAAAGAATATCAAAAAAGACCATCCCATGGCAAGTCCTAGTGTCATGATCTCTAGATGGAACAGACCACAGAGGCCATCTAAATTAACTTCCCCTTCTACAGGCGAGAATACTGATACCCAGGAGGTTAAGGAATCCCCCAAGTTCGTGCAAGTGTCCAAAGAGGAATTTGAACTTGGGTTATTTTCAATGAACCACACTGATCCTTTATAATTACCTTTAGAATGTGTCCTGAGAAACACATGTTGCCACATACATGCAAGCACATAATTGTATTTATTTTCTGATGTTCTTGGATATACCCCTTCTATGTCTAACCTCCAACTGCTTCTGATTGCATCCTAATCTTGAGACTTAAAAGGACAATAGAGGAAGAGGAGAAACTGGAGATCATATATAGAAAAAAGATCTTTTTGGTGCATAATCAAGATGAGGCAGGAGAAATGCTTTGAGGTAAATAGAATATTTTCAAATGCATGACAAAATGGGAAATATTGTTGTAGCTCATTCTTTTTTTTCTCCCTCCCTTTCGATAGCAAATTATTTGCTGTAGCTTTCTTCATCTGTTTAGTAGGGAAAAAAATGGATGAAGTGTTATAAGGTCTCAGCTTGAAATTCTGACTGCTGCTTATTAGCTGTGTAGCTTTGGGAAAGACTCAAACTTCTCAGTCTCAGTCATCCTATGTATTAAATGGGAATAATCATATTTTGTCAAAGAAGACAATGTGACATGGTGGATAGACAGTTAGCCTTGAACTCAGAAAGACCCTGTGAGTACAAGCCAGCAATGTTCTGGGCAGGGATCAGTATTTGAGATGAATATTCCAAAGGAGCTCATTTGGAGAACTAACTTTGGAAGTAGTCACCAGCTCTGGGATCAGCATCCTTTTAGAGAGCGTTGTCTCAAGGTGCCACCTTATACATTAGATTGCATTCCATTGATTGTGAGCTCCTTGAGGGCAGGTGCTGTCTTTTGTTCCTTGTTGGTTGCTGTCCTTCATCTTCACAGAGGACCAAAATGACATCACTATGATAAAGTGAAGTTTCAGTGTGTCTGACTGTGGCTGATCAGACCAATACAAGCCCGGAATGTTCTACCACAGATTGGGCACAGATAGTCCCTGTGAGTATTTGGGGTGGATACTCCAAATATGTGCATCCCACGTTTACTTTGTGATGTCTCAATTCTGCTTTGCTCATATAGCACAGCATCCTTTCTGATGTGGGCACACCATGACAAGCGGTCCTGTGACAGTGTGTCCCATGTTGCACAGTCAAATCCAAAGTTCTTGAGAGAGACCTTGAGAGTGTCCTTGTATCACTTCTTCTGACTATCATGTGATTGCCTGCCCCATGTGAGTTCTCCCTAAAAAGTCTTTTTGGCAAGCATATATTTTGTATTGGAACAACGTGGCCAGCCCATTGGAGTTGCGCTCTCTGAAGCATGGTTTGAATACTTGGCAGTTCAGCTCAAAGCAAGGACTTCAGTGTCTGGTATGTTATCCTGACAGGTGATCCTTGTTTTGTAGGAACTTAACAAATGTTTATTTATTTATTGATCTACAAAGTAGGATTACTAATTTAATCACAAATAACTAATTTAAGCCTATTTAGGCAGCGAGGTGATGCAGTGGCTAGAGTGCCAAGCTTAGAGTCAGAAAAACTATCCTCATGAGTCTAAATCTAGCCTCAGATGCATACTAGCTGTATGACTAGGCAAGTCACTTAACCCTGTTTGCCTCAGTTTCCTCATCTGTAAAATGAACTGAAGAAGGAAAGGGCAAACTGCTCCATTATCTCTGCCAAGAGAACCCCAAATAGGGTCACAAAGAGTTGGACACCACTGAAACAATTTAACAAGAATAAAGAAGAACATTATTTCAATATAATGAGCTACCTTTTTAGGGTGCTATACAAATTTGGATCATTAGTTGGGTCATACATTTAGACCTGGAGGGAATCTTAGAGGTTCACTTCAACTCCACGTATAACAGGCAAGGAAACTAATGGACAGAGAAAGGAAGTGATTTACTCAAGGACACACAAGTACGATGTAGCAAAACTAGAATTTCACCCTTTATCCTCCTATACAAAATCCAACCTACCTTCAGAACCTCCACAGCTGCTTGACTGGTGGTGTTTTGGACTTTAGACCCTATCAGTTGTGTCTGGATTAGGTTTGGGGCACTAGTTCTTTGATTCAGTAGTTTCACCACTTCAGTTAAGTACTTAAATCCCAAGGATCCTTCATATTTTGGTACTGAGAGCCTGGATCACCTCCCACATGCCAAAGCCAAGCAGTTTTTTTCCTTCTGGGTCCCATGACAAACACACTTGGTTTCCTCTGAATTTAGTGAAATGAACTAATTAGTCAAGGGAGGACTTTTCTGGAATAATATGACAGTAGCTGCCTGTTTTGATTGGCCAGGAGCCTTCCCTTGTAACAGAATCTGTTGTAATCTTAGAGCTAGAGATAGACGGGGATGATTTCCCTCTAGAGTCATTATACGCTTCTCAATGTTTATTTTATATATATTTATGTAAGGCTGAAACTTATGGAATGGTTATCTCACCCTGGTATTTGATCTCAGACAGCACAGTGTGTGATAAGTTGTTGAAAGTTCTTCACCTTATTTCTTCTTATTTTTCCTAGCTTTTTTTTGAGATGAGGGAGAAAAAGGAAGAGGGTCAGAATAGCAACTCTTAGAGGAGTTACTCAATGGATTATGATCTGTGTTTCACTAAGGGACATAAGTGCCGCCTTTCATGGTTGTTTTATACATTGATACATTTTTAAAAATTCTGGACTTTCTAGTCAGACATCATTCTTATTTAATACGTATTTAACTCCAGACAGTGAAGCCAGAGAGAGTGTGCTATGGGATAAAGGGCGGACCCTGGAGCCAGGAAGTACTGAGGTCAAGTCTTGCCTTTGAAATGTATTAACTGTGTTACCTTGGGCAAGTCACATAACTTCTCAGTGCAACTCTCTAAGATTATAGTTTATGAACTAGGCAATTATGTCAGAGAGCTTATAACTAATTAACATGCATTTATTTAATACCTATTATGTTCCAGCTACCATGGGGATTGAGGGATAAATGTAGTGAATGATTCAATCTTTATGTGAAATACTTTTTAATATTCTAATCAGTAAAAGTTCATTTAACATGGATTTTTGCACAGAGCTGGGGTCTTATAAATATTTCAATTGACAATATTATGAACAAAGTGTTGGAAAATTATCAGATAATTTATTTTTAGAATCATATGAGCAATAACTCTGTGATGTGATGTAATGCGAACTCTCTAAGAAATACCACTAGATAGCAATCATTTGTGGGTGTCAGTGATCTCGTGAAGAGGAAGTCATTAAGGGAATATAACAGAAGTTATGGGCTTTCATTAATGAAGCAGCTCATATAGAGCACCTTGAATGTGGCTCTCAAAATGAGCTCATGAAAAGCTGACTCTGACACCTGTTCTATAATCCAGATGGCCAGACTCAGGGTAACTGAGAACCAGTCATAGACTGTTAGAGCTAAAGGGATTTCAGAGACTTGATTACTACTACATCCTTGAAGAGATGAAGAAACTGAGCCTTAGAGAGGGGAAATGAACTTGCCGAAATTCACCTAATTTGTCTGTTGTATTAAATAATAATAATATTAAATAGTGATAATAAATATTTATGCAGCATTTTATTTACTTATTAGAACCTCATAACAACTCTGTGAGGAAGTGCTATTAATATACCCATTTTACAGATCAGAAACCTATGTCTCAGAAGAGTTAAGTAACTTCCTGTGGGTTATGCAGCTAGTGAGTGTCTGAGGCATGATTTGAACCCAAAGCCTCTGGATAACGAGTGCATCCTGCTATGTACTACAGAAAACTCCCTCTTTCTCAAGGCTTGAAGGACAACCCCAAAGAGCACATAACAGGATAGAGTTGTGAGAAGGAAAGTAACACTGTATTCATATCCCATTTCTACTACTTAAGTGACTTAAGTTACTTAATGTCTCTGAGATTTAGTTTTCTCATCTGTGAAATGAGGCTAATGTTATTTGTTATAAATGCCTCATAGGGCTGTCATGAGACTCAAATGAGTTAATTGATGTCAAGTGCTTTGTGGCTTCTAAAGTGCTGGAGAAATCATTTATTTCATTCTCATGTACTTTCTTTTGTGGTTCAAAATGTCATTATAATACATAGCGTATATACAATATATGTAATATATAATTACAATTATATATAATTATAATATTATTATAATTTTGTCAAGGAAAATGATTTCTCAGCTCTAGGATATCCCTCATTAGGATGCTTGGTCTGAAGTAGCAGAGACCTATATCTGGAAGTCATCTGAGCTCTCATCTCTCTAGACAGAAGAGGAAACTGGGGCTCAAAGATGTACAAAAACTTGCCCAAGGTCATACAGTTAGTTAGATACAGAGATGGGATTTGAATTTTGGTCTTCTGATTGCCCATGATATTAACTTAATAATATTTTAACTCTTGTTATTCATTGATTTCAAAACAAAACATTACTAAGTTGTTATTTTTGCTATGTTGTGTCTTTAAAGTCTTTCCCTGCCCCTACCACCAAACACACATACACACTGCCAAAGATTGACTTATTATGATCTAGTGTTCCCTATTTGTAGGCAAAACTGGAGTCTGGTATAATGCTTGCTTTATTTCCCAGGGAACTCTTACCTAAAATCTACTACACATGAAAGTCATTATACATAAGGTAAAAATCACTTTAAAAAGTTTTATTTAAAAAATAGTTTTATTGTAGCCTATCTCATCACCTTCTCCTCCCCACTGCTCAACTCTACCCTCAGTCTCTGAAACAAAACAACAGAATTTAAACAAATCAACATGGCAGTTGTGTCTTACATAGAAAGCCAGGTACCAAATTCTACATCTGGAACCCCTTCCCCTCAACTCTGCCATTTCCAGTGGCCCCTGTTCAGTCTGCTATCTAAAGATCTTCCAGTGCAATGCTTGGCATTTTAATTCTGGGGTCCTCCCCTCTTCCCTTAAGGTACCTTAATTGGAAGTTGACCAAGTCTCCTGCAAAGAGAGCCTAGAAAGCTTCAGAAACTATGGGGAATGGTGCCAGAGGAAGACATCACCCTCTTTCTCACTGTTCAGCTCTTAATTTGCACTTCATTGATAGAGTTAACATCATACTACACTTTACCATTATGCAAAAGAACCCTTATTTTGTAAAAGACGTTCTTCACTCACTGGTAATGTCCTTTTTTTTTTTTTTGAGTGTGTGGCTATTATTTTTAGTATGAATATATTATCAACAGGACTGTAATATTATGCAGGACAAACATTACTACAGGGGTTTTCATTATGAATATATTAATATATTATCAGCAGAGCAATAGAACCACACAGGATAAATGTGACCATGGGGGCTTCTGTGAGTATTTTATCTTCATGCATAAAGAGAAGGTTCTCAGATGTGGGGAGAGGATGTCATTGTATGTTAATTCTCTCAGCCCAAAATTTCAAAGGATCGGTATTTTGTAGGGAAAGTTGAAGCAATAGTCCTGTGAGATTTGAAGGTTTTAGATCTGTTTTGTCAGTGTTATGCTTCATTTTTCAGTTTCCGACTCTTTGTGACCCTGTTTAGGGTTTTCTTGGCAAAAAGACTGGAGTGGTTTGTTATTCCCTTCTCCAACTCATTATATAAATGAGGAAACGGAGGCAAACAGGGTTAAGTGACTTGTTCTGGGTCACACGACTAGTATCTGAGGCAGATTTGAACTCAGGAAGATGAGTCTTCCTGACTCTGGGTCTGGCACTTTATCCACTGTTCCAACTAGCTGCCCCTGTTAATATCATTAGAAAATGAGAAAAGTCTTGTCTTCGTTTGCTCTCCAGGAGATGATCTTCAAGATAAGGGTTTGATCCTCAGGGTATCTATGACATAAACATTTTAAATTTAAAAAGATATATTGCAGAATCAGAGAGCCAGCATGGTATATAGAAAGAACTTGTCTGGAAGTCAGTGAATTTTTGTCCTGCTTCTGGCAGGTACCAGCTATATGTGCCTGGGCTAATCACTTTATTTGTATTCCAGGTCCCTTGTTAGGATTAGAATTTCTGGATGAGGTGCTGATCCTTATCAATACAGGCAGGTAGGGAATTTCCATACAGGAAGTTCCTTAGCTGAGTGAAATAACCGACTGACAAATTTAAAAAAGTCATAGAACCTCAGACTAGGAAGTAACTCAGAGACTTCAAAAAAAAATCTGAAACCACAAATCTCTATTTCAGAAAGCTTTCATTTTTTTAAAGTACATAATAAAATCAATAAGTTTCAAAGTTGTCTTTTGTTTTCAAGACTGTGTTTGTTAATGTTTCTTGAGGAACCTCATTCTTTTCTTTTCTACGTGTTTATTTTAAATGATGGTTTGTCTTTATTTTTTTCTTCCTTTTTAAAAGCATCACATACTAGTCTTCTCCTAAAATCTTTCCACTTCTTAAAAAAAGTGACAGATAATCAGAGACAAACAAAATGGATCCACATTGGTCATGTCTAGAAACATAGATATCATATTGAGTCACCTGCTTCTCTGTTAGACAGTGATTGAATGTCTAATCATTGATTTTCTACAGTCCAGGTTAGTTATTTTTATCTTGACAATGATACAGTCGTGGTAAGAACTATTCTTCTGCGACTACTTATTTCCCTCTGCATCAGTTCATACAAGTCTTTCCAAGTTTCTCTGAATCTGTCTCTTCCATAATTTGTTCCAAAAATATTCCATTACATTCATGTGATATCATTTATTTGGCAATTCCTCAATTGATGGGCATCTCACGAGTCTTAGAGTCTCCCTCAACATCACTGAAAAGAAACCCTGCCAATTGATTAGGCAGATTTTGCTTGAAGACTTTCAGTGATAGGAAACTCACCGCCTTATGAGAAAGTCCATCCCATTTTGGTATAGTGTTTACTGTTACAATGTTTTCTCTCATATGAGAATACCTATTAGCTTACCCTTCTATTCAGAAAGACCTAAGTTCAAATTTGATCTCAGATACATATTAGCGGTGTGCCCCTGGGCAAGTCACTTAACCCCATTTCCTCATTTGTAAAGTGAGCTGGAGAAGGAAAGGGTGGTAAACCTCTCCAGTATCTCTGTCAAGAAAACCCCAAAAGGAATCATAAAGAATTGGACTTGACTGAAAATGAATGAACAACTACAGTTAGCTCACTCTCCAGTTAACTTAACCCTGGAAAATGAACCAGTGTTCAATGACTAATAAAATCAAGTGCTTCAAAGTCACAGTGAAAATGTAGTCATCTGGATGTTCACCATTGCAAACAAAACACTTATGAAGCATCTCCTGTGCTCAGAATATTCTCCTAGCCACTGGGGGAGGTAACAGTTTAGCTTTGGCATGGTCTCTCCCTCATGGAGGGTGGTCTCATTCCAGTCTAATGGAAAGCAAAAATACAGCACAATTAATTGTAATACTCTACACAGTAAGCATGTTGGTTGTAAAAATAATGTGCTATGTGAAATTAGAGAAGGAAGATTGTTAGTGACCAAGTGGTTCAGGGAACATTTTGTGGAGATTGTGGTTCTTACTCTTCAGCTTTAGGTTTTAAAGGCTTTGGTTTAATGCGTGGGAAGGAAGTAGGAAGGACAACCTTGGAACCATGAAAAGAATGAGGAAGGTGAAATGCACATTAGGCTGAGAGCAGAGTCTAGAGGTATTTAAGTACTTTTTGTTGTTATCATTTTACCGTCTGAAGATTTAGGTTTTTAACCCTCATACTTCCAGTCATATTAATTTATAATTCATGTCAACTATAAAAACTGAAATATCCCTACAAATAGTTTCATGAAGATTATTAGAAAGGCATAGAGATTGAATCCATGATTTAATTGACACAGGAAGTCCTCAATAAGGAAACTCCCTTTGCTAATGCAGGTCTTTTATTGCAATTTATTGTCTTTGATAAGGGTCTAGAGCACAGAGAGGTTACCTCACACAGCCAAATATAGGTCACAGATGAGACTTGAAAACCCAGTTATTTCTAACCCTACATTACTTGAACGCATGGCTATAATATCTGTATCTCTTTGTAGTTTTACATAGTTGAGATATATGTTACATCACATGAGATAGTTGTATATTAAGCACGCATATATTTATTAATATTTTATTATATATTTATAATTCATTGTTAATTGTTTACTTTTAGCTTTGGATTTTAAATCAGATTCCCTTAGGGAAAATAAAAAGAGAGTGTAGCTCTCTCTGACTAAGGACAGATCCATGCAATGACAAGTTATTAGGAAATTCATTTATCACTCTAAAAGGCCATTTTGTAGGTGCTTACCCTGGTCCATCTATCCATTTTTCCCCTGACTTCCCCCCTGGTAGCAATTTCACAGTATTTTAATTGCCACAAATCAGTTACCCAAAGATTATATTTTAAAGACACGCCATTAATTTGTCTGTTTAAAAGGCTAAAATATCCATTCATTCAGATGTCCAAATGAGAAGAAACAGTCTGTGATTTTACTATCCCATCACATTTTATTGCTTAGAAATACAGCATGAGGGGAAAAAAGACGAATTTATCCCACCAAGGTCATAATTAATTAAACATAAGCGATGAAGCCTTATTATTTCAGGTCTAAGCAGTGACAGATTTAGAATGTCCCTTGACCTCTGAATTGCTGGAAAACTAAGGAAGTGGGAGTGCAAATTTTCTTTGCTGGGTAAGCTTGCATCGGGTAGGAGGGACCATGGTTAGCTTGCCAAAAAACTTGGGTCAAACTCAACCCAGATGGCTGGGCCTGATAAAGGCGTCTATTATTGTTTATTATTCTCAGCACTTTTGCTCGCTCATTGTGTTTACATTTGTATGAAGAATCTCTGCTGCCCAGAAAAGAGGAGAGCGGGCCCTTTGAGAAGGTTATCTCTTTTTGTTTTTGTGAAATAAAAGAGATTTCACTTACTTTTAAGAACACAAGAAGAGGGCAAGAAACCCAGTACACATGGTATTACTGATGTAGAGTGTGAAGAGACCTTTGAAATTATTTAGTCCAACGCACCCATTTCACAGGTGAGGAAACTGAGGCCAGAGCTACACCTAGTCATTTTTAGAACCTGTGATCAGGCAATCCTGTGGGTCGTTATTTTAGGGTTTAGTCATCTGGTGTGTCAAGAAGATACACAGTGGCACTGGTGTTTCATACTGAGAAGCAACAAAGAGGAAACCCTCCCCCCTGGTAACTTCTGATTTTAACTAATTAATTTTAATTAATTTAACTTGCTAACCAGATGCTAAAGGAATGCAGATGTTCTTAGGGCTTCTTAATGGTGGGTTTTCTCTGGGGACAAAGCCATGATTCTGATTAGATAGAAGTATGAGTAGACCCCCAGATGGGTAATAGGTGACAGCTTTCACCATCCCTTTGATAGACACAAAGCAGAATGACACTCTGGACTCCAGTCAGCCTGGTGTTCACATACAACATCCCCTCTTCTATTTCCATGCTTTTGTACTAGCTGACCTCTGTAGTTGGAATAGCAATAATAATGAGAGTTAGTTATTAATAACATCTCATAGCATTTTGGTGACTGCTTTCATTAACCCTCATTTTACAAATGAGAAATCTGAGGCAGACCAAGGTTCAATGACTTGCTCAAAGGTAGATTATAGAAATGTTATCCTCACGTAATAGAAATAAAGGCTGGGGCTCAGAGGTTAAGGAACATGTCCAAATTCATGGGGCTGGTGGTACGCAACACCAGCCCTTAGGAGGCCAGGTACACTATCCACTCAAATCTTGTTGATTACTCTCTAAGTGCAATGTTAAATTCTCTTCTTTTCAGCTCTTAAACAATGCAGTGTTTCCCTAAACCCAATTTCCTAACTTAATTACACTTAACTTTTAAAAGTGTATATAATTATAAATAAATTTCACTTTCTTAACAGAATTCTATTTTATTCTCAACCTGTTGACATATTTTTAAACGTTAGATTTTTTTAAAATACTCAGAAAATATGATATAAATGCAATGCCTTTGGTGAACTGATTTTTAAGTTGTCCTTTTCTGAAGAATGTCATTGTGGAGATGCTGGAACAGGTTTCTCCTAGATAGAAATACTAGAAGTTTAATCATAAATTATGCAAAGAAATGTCTTGTCTTGACTGTTTTGTTTGAGGAAAGGAGGTAGTCACTTTATTTCTAAAAGTCCTGGGTCAAAGAGCTGAGAATCCTAGAAAGTAGAGCATTCTTTCTGCACACATGCATTCCATCCCTATTCACCCCATTAATCATCAGCAGCGGCATCAAACATCTATTAAAATGTTTGGATTTTAAGCAATGCTGTCCACCAGACCTCCTGGCTAAAGAATGAGTCAGCTTTCTTTGGGTTGCCCACTTCTTGGGTGGTCCAGAAGGCTACGATCATAGAAAAATAAACAACAGCCCCTGGGCACATCAACAGCTACTGTTTTTGGAATGGTTGCAGTTTTTCCATTGATTCGGAACAGTGCTGAGCTTTGAAAGGTTGTTTTCTAGGGCGGAAGGGCATTATTGAGGATGGACAGAAAACATTGCCTCCTAACCCCCGTTGAGTAATCCAGGCCTTCCCTCTTGGTAAGATGTAGGCTCAGCATTTGGACATGCCTAATCAGTTGGCGAAGGGGAAAATTAGCCAGAACAGAAAAAATGTGTAGGAAGACGGAGAAATTGATGTGGTTTGTAAAATACTGGAATACAATTTAATTAAAACAACTGACAAGGATATTGTTTTTAAATATAGCTCAATGCTAGATAAACATTATCCAACTTGAAAACTCCAAATAGCTAAGGATATCAAATTTTGAAGGCATTTCATAGCCTGAAATTAAATGCTTACATGGACTATAACATTAATAGGCAATTGATGACAGACTTATTAGCCATTTTGCCATGAAAGGGACTTGATTTTACAATTAATGGTCTTCAGGAAGGCCATTAAACTCTAGATATATCATGTCTTTCCATTAAATGAAAGATGTGAGACTGGGAGAAATCATTTTCAATACCATCCATTTGACTTCACTTTTTTTCCTTCAATGTGTAATGCCATTTTATAAAGTGATATAGCAATATCTATATCTATATATACATTGATATCTATATTTATATAATGCATGTACATATATGTGTATATCTATCTATATGTACATATGTGTGTAAGTATGTGTATATATGCACACATATACACTATGTATATGTCTTTTGTGTGTATGTGTGTATATATGTATGAATATATTTACATATATACATATACATGTATATGTACATATATATGTATATATGTTTTAGAGACAGAGAGAGAAAACACCAGTAGGACTGTGCTCTGGGGATACCCAAGAAATGTCTGGAGAACTTTGGGTGGACCCCATGTGCAAATTTATGGGGAGATATGAACTAGGAATGAGAAAGATCACAGATCTATTTGAGGAGTTTTATGTCTTATTTGATCAAGTATCTGTTTTCAGCAGAAACAGATACTTAGACTGCAGCCCACAGCTAAATTCACTGGCTTCAGTGAGCTGCCCACCAGCTAGTGGGTATCTGAGGCAGGATGAACCTGAGCTCTCTTGATAATAAATGATCCCCCATACCAATACTCCTATGTATTTTATAAGGGAAATTAAATAAGATCTTATTTTCTTCCAGGGGGTGGGAGCTGAAGGCAGTGGAGCAGGGCAGACAGGCAGTTTTCTCTTGTCAGATAATCTCTCCAATGTGTTAAACATCTGAAGTTAGATCATTTCAGCCTTTAGAGTTTTTCTATTCACTCATGTTTATGAAAGAAATGAAGAGATGAAAGGGAGGGCAGCAATGCACCACCAAAAAAGGATAGCTTTGCTTAAATGTCAAATTGCAGTATGACCAGATTTTAATTATTTGTTTGGGGAATGATGAACATGCATATATTCTCTGAACCACTGGAAAATCTAATTAATGTATTACTCCTTGGAAAGGGGTAGCTGTTCTATCTTGCTATTCTGTGTGGAATATGAGTGAAAAATCTGCACATTAAAGAAAAAGAGATGTCAGCAGGACAGAGAATTTTATTGTCCTGGGGCTAGAGTTGTAAATAATTGAGCAAAAGAAGATAAAGTTAATAGGTTTTTAATCAATGTTACCCTTGATCCTTTGATTTAACACCTCTTCTCTTGAACACACTAAAAGTCTAGTCCCTATTAGGGTAACCTTGGTCAGGCACATTCCTCTGAGATTTCTCCTTTATAAAGGGAGGAGGTTCATCTAGGTGCTAAAATTCAGTAATTCTTTCTTCACATCCTAACAACCAGCTTCTAATTTTGTTTTTGGTCTTGTTAATTAGTTCAGTGATTATACTTTTGCATGAATTAAATTTCAGTGTGTTTCTTTCAAGCCAACATTTGCATGTTAAGCCTCTTGCCCTTAAATGTGGAACAAAAGCCTCTGTTCCCACATCCCTAACACATGAAGGGAATTACTGGGGTCAGAAGGAGACAAAGGGTCTTGGGGTTGGAGAGGGAGTTACTGCAAACATGAGATCTGGGATCTTTCCCACTCCTCTGTCCCCTATTCCCATAGGGAGGCTCATTTAACACTCAATAAACCTTTAGTAAAGACTTGGTAGTTTCTCAGGTCATACGGATTCAAGGTGAATGTATGCCCTCTAATGAGTAGTCCTACCAAAAGATTGTTTCTGTCCCAGGAGAATATAACAGCAATGACCTTTCGCTGTATTTTTTTTAAAAGATATTTGTCAATGCATAGTTCTAAATCTGTAAAGGTGGCAAGTGGGTACAGTGGATAGAGTGTTGAGTCTGCAGTCAGGAAGACCTGAATTCAAATTCATCCTCAGATACTTATCAACTATGTCTTTCTGGGCAATTTCACTTAAAAACTTTATCTTTCTCAACATCCTCCCCTATGAACCAGGAATAATAATAGCACCTCCCCCGAAAAGTTGTTGAGAGAATCAAATGAAATAGTATTTGTAAAGTGCTTTGCAAACCATCAAGTACTAGTATATAAAAGCTATAACAATTGATGATAATGTGCCTACTAGGTACCATGCACCGTTAGGTATTTGAGGAGTTGCAGGGAAAGATATAGCAAAGTATTTAGGAATTTACAGTCTAGTAGTGATCAAAAGGTTATCACAGAGACAAGTATAATCCAAATGAACACTAACTAGGAGCTGACTCATTTATGCTGCAGATGTGTATACCTTCTTCTATTAAGACCTGTAGTCCACTATATCATAGAGTACTTCTGATAGAAAGTCTCTTGCTTATGTGAGAAAGTGACCCGATCTCTATCCTTCCTTCCCCTAATCTTAAATACTGCCCCCTGCCCTCAATGAATTAGATCGAGCAAGCATGTATTAGCCATCTAATGTGTTCCAGGCACTGTTGTAGGCACTAATAATACAAAGAAAATGTTTAAAGTCTTTGACTTTAAAGAACTCCTAGTTTATTATTGGGACAGGTAGGTGGCACAGTGGGTAGAATATTAGACCTAGGATCGAGAAGACCACTTCCAACATTTATTAGCTGTGTGTCTGTGGCAAGTTGCTTAATTTTGCTTGCCTCATTTTCCTCATCTGTAAAATGAACTGGAGAAGGAAATGGAAAGCCACTCCAGTATCTCTGCCAAGAAAATTCCAGATGGGATCACCAAGAATCAAATATAACTGAACAATATTTTACTGTTGAGTACAATGTATACACAGGTAAATAAATACAAAATATGCATATTGTCTTCAGCGTTGCAAAGGCTGCCTCCACCCACTATCCCTGCTCAGAACTCACAGACTAGTCCCAATACTAGGAGAACTTTATCTCACCCCATATGAGGGGAATTGGGCTCTCCTTAAACTCTGTCTTAGCCCTACTGTAGAGTTACAAGTAAACTCTCTAAAAACCAAACTTAGTTATAGTTCATGTTGAGATAATGAAGGGAATGACAGTAAATCTCTCTAAGGGATTAACTGGCTATCTTCCAGGGAAAAAAAAAACTATTCACTTTAGAAAGTAGATATCAGTTATAGGACTGCTATTTGTTTCCTACACTAGAAAAGAAATGCTTAAAATACAAAATTTACAAGTTTGCATTGTTGCATATCTTAAAAACGAAACCAATGGAACAAACAAAAATGGTTACCTGATTGTCTGGTTACCTTCTCCTGTGAGGTAAATACACATTGGTAGGACTACTCAGTAGATAACTAAAATTTACTTTGAATCTGAACCATACGAGCAACTCATGATCCAGATTTCTGACCAGTTGTTTTAGCCACAGAATTCTCTTGGAGATGATACCTTTGAGAAGTTGTTTTTCCCATGAGACAACTAGCTTATGACCCCTTGAAAGAAATGTCTCTTTATCCGAAGTGATGTTTGGTGATGCCATCACAGAGAAGGCAGTCAGGGAGCTAAGATTTTCATTGTCATTTGGGTATAGTCACCATTGTTTCCAAGAAATCGATGAATGACTGAAATATTCACGGTGTGTGAACTTTTTCCTTAGAGATTATCTGTTAAGGGTACTGTTTTAAAGATAATAAACACTTATTAAGAATCTACTATGTGCCAGGCAGTGTGCTAAGTTCTGGGGGTTCAAAAAAAGGCAAAAACGTTCCCTTTCTTCAAGGAACTTCTAATCTAATGTAAGAAGCTTATTTATAATGACTGTCAATATTTAGCATATTTTTAGCCATCACCCAGCTTTTTCCCCCATAGGAAGAAATAGAGACTTATCATAAATAACTTATTGATTTCTATAATGGCTGAAACTTTTGCTAGTGCATTTTTTATTAATTCCAGATTTAATTAATTTTTATTAATTCAGCTCATCTTCCTTGGAGCTTAGTTTCAAGAGAACAACCCATCACAGGCTGTTTTTATGAGGAAGTTTCCATTGGGGCATGTAGGCATTGATATGGCTGTGTCCTGTTCCCAACTAATGCTATCAACCAAAAAATAGAGAAAACTAGCAAGAGAGGAGAAAAGTACTGAGATCAATGATTAGAGAATTCCGAATGCAGGCCATGACAACAGCTACAGGGGGGCCAAAAAACTGTAGTGAAGTGAGTGGCTAATGAAATAGGCAAGCAATGATGCTATTGTTTTTCTATCAGTAAAACAGAAAATAAAAACCAAGCAACCCATTAATACGACAATGGTTTAGAGATGATAGTGGTTAATTCTTCCTAAGATGGACCATTTTCAAGTACCTGAGGAATTACTGTGTGGAAACAAGAAGTTATACCTCCGAAGTGAGGTCTTTAGAGGTCAAATTTATATTCAATTTAGATTTGATATTGAAGGTTGTAGACATAAAGACTTTAAGTCTTATAAAGATTAGACCTCAAGATTAAACCCATGGGACATGGATAATGTGGGAATTTGCTTTTCAAATATTACAAATATTCAAATATTTTCAAATATTTATTTTTAATGAGTTTAGTTTTTCTTCCTTCTCAAGGTGAGGGGTTCAGTTAGATATGATGAAGTCTCACCTATTCAGAAAGTAAGATCCAGGAGAGGAGCTGATAGTGGGGAGGAAAGTTAGGTCAGGGACTAAGGCAGAATGATGGGAGGAGAGGTAATGAAGAAAGTTTAGTGTATTATTAGTTCACCTTTGAGAACTAAATATTCTTTCATTGATTCAAATTTCATTTTGAGATGAAATCTACTCCTGTAGTTATGTAATTGTAACTTATATTGAATGCATATATATATATATATATATATATATATACACACACATATACATACACATATATATTTAAGTATATATCTTGATTGTGCAAATATATGCAAGAGCACGGAAATATATAAACCACTATATGCACAATCATTGATTGAAATAAAAAAATCTATATGAAAGCTGTGATGGAATATTTTAAAAATATGTATGTATATGCACGTGTGTGTATCAAAAATTTAAATGTGCCTTCACTCAGCGGGAATCAGTCTCAAAAAGCACCATTTCCCCCCTCTCTTATTCTCTTGATGTTCTTGGACAAGAGCAAGGCAGAAACTCGGGATGTGAGATTTACCATAATTGTCCCAAATGCCTAACCATCTGGAACACTTCTGCATAATATTAAGGTGTCTGACATTTTAAATAAGGGATTTTGAATTAAAGACACACTGAATTAGATTTCTTTTGTATCTCGCAAAGACATTGATTTATGGAGAGGCTTTGCATCTTTCTCATCATATAAGAAAGGTTAAGGATGGACCAGATTTCCATGTGCTCCTTCCCCTTTGTAGACTTTACAGACGTACAAAGGTGGAGGGACATCTTTGGAGCTGAGCACACAAAGAAGGCAGACAAATATCTCAGAATACATTTTGGTTCAATAATTGCTTACATACCCAGAGACATTGATCCACTCTGTCATCTGGATATCAGATGTCTTCTAAAATTTATTCATTTTCCATTTAAGGAAATGTTGGGCTTTTGTTTCAAATTTAGATGATTACATTTTTAAAAGAATGCTAAAATGTCCATTTTTGGGGAGTGGAGAGTAGGTAATGCGTGTTAAAAAAAAGATTCCCCAAAAGGGCAGCTAGGTGATACAGTAGATAGATAGCTCTCTGTGCCCAGAGTCAGGAAGATATGAGTTCAAATGCAACCTCAGACACATAATAGCTGTGTGACCCTTAGCAAATCACTTAACCACTCTGCCTCAGTTTCCTCAACTGTAAAATGAGGATAGTAGCTTCTACCTCACACTCAAATGACATATTTGTAATGTGTTTAACATGGTGCCTCACATGTGATAGGCTTTTAGTAAATGATTATTCCCTTCCCCCCCGAAAGGTGTCTAAATCTCCTAAGTGTGGAAACTGCCATGGGAAAATGGGAGTTTCCTCTGAAAGTAACAGAATTTGTTTCTGTCCTCTACTAGTTTATGAGGTTATGAGGCTGGGCAAGCCCATTTTCTTGTTTAATGACCAATTACTCCATTTGAAAAATGAGGTCAATAAATCAGATGAATGATTTTGTGTAGCTCTAAATCTTTTCATCTTTGCAGTCAAATCTAATCTTGGTGATGATGAAATTTAATGCAAATTAATGAGGGCAGCTATGTGCCAAGCCTGGAGTCAGGAAGCCTGAGCTCAAATCTGGTGTCAGACAGCTATATCACTAACTGGGTGACCCCAGGCAAGTCATTTAACTTTGTTTGCCTCAGTTTCCTCACCTGTCAAAAGAGCTGGAGAAGTCAATAGCAAACCGCTCTAGTAGTTTTACCAAGAAAACTGCCAAATAAAGTCATGAAGAGTCAGACACAACAAATCCTATTGTCCTTTCATTGAAATCTAGTTTTAATGATCATTTAATTTAATGTAGGTTGGTTTTGGGGAGGGATAAAAAGAACTTTATCCTGAAATCACAAGTGTCATAAATCAGACTTTTAAAATTATATGGAAGTAACTTTTAGATGATGAAAATTTAAATGTAAATCATTTGATTCTGTCTTTGGTCTTTTAAAGCCTCACATTTGGCCTGGCATGATGATAAACCTTCAGCCCCTGCTCCTGGGCATCCTGAGACTGAACTGGAGGCTGGTGCATTGCTTGGGCTCAGGAGCTCTGAGCCCTGGGATGGCTAAAACCAGTCAGATGTCTACATTAAGTCTGGTGCCAGTATGGCAAACCACTGAGAGCAGGACACCAGCAAGATGAAAGGGAGCAGACTGGCTCAGGACAGAATCAGTACAAGTCCAAAGCTTCATAGGACCTGAGAAGAGTGGTCACACTTCCACTATGGGCAGGATAGAGAGATTAGGTTTCAAAAACAAAACAAAGGAAAAGGGGGGGGGAACAAACAAGGGTGACAGAGGTTTAAGAATAGTTTCTTGAGGTGGTCAGAACTCCAGTAAAATTATAGACCTGTTATTAGTGTGATTACAAAATAAGGTAATTAATCTCAAATTTACAGGAGATGTTATGTTCTTAAGTCATAGAGAGGTTTGTTGGGTAGAATATTCTAGTGCTTAATGTTGTGCACCCAAGAAGACCTGGGGTTAAATCGTGCCTTTGCAACTAAATAATATTATTTATATCACTAGTGGCCATGAACCCTAACCCCACAGCTCCTCTGAGTCCAAGGCAGCTCTCCAAGGTTTGGGATGCCAGGTGGCACAGTGGATAGGGTGGCAACCCCAAATGGGGACAAGATTCCTTGGACATAACAAAAATGAAACATCAACATCATCCTTGTCCTCATCATCATAAATAACAATCAACATTTATTTTTATTGATTCGTCATTGGGAAAATTATAGAAACGGGCATGTCTTCATCTGCAACAAGGGTGAATCTCTTTAAATAGCAAACATTTCTTCTAAAATACTTGAGAAAAACACTGACCCTGGTGACCTATCACATAAGTCATTACTCCGTGAATCCGTGATTTTGTTGGCATGGGAACCCTCCGCACCAAGGCAGGTAACACTTGGTCTGTGAACTGATGTAATAATATAATATAATAAAATAAATATAATATAATATAGTATAGTATAATTATAATATAATATAATAATAGCTACCATTATCTAGTTCATACCATGTGCCAGATACTATGCGAAGCACTCTACAAATATTGCCTCATTTGATCCATACAACAACCCTGGGAGGTAAGTGCTGTTATGATCCCCTTGAAACTGAGGTGAAGAAACTGAGGTAAACCAAGGTTGAATCACTTGCCCAGAGTTACATAGTTAATAAATATCTGTGGCCAGATTTGAGCTCAGGTCTTCCTGACTCCAGGCTATCCACTGTGCCCCATATACAATTATAAATAACAACATTCATCATTGACCAAATAAATTGGTCAAATCAGTTAGCTCTGGAGTCAGAAATGCTGGGTTCCAACCCTTTCTGTGACATTTACTCATGATGTTAGGTAGACTTAACCTCCCTGGGACTTACGCGCCTTATCTGCAACACCAACGGGATAGGACCAGCTGGCCATTGAGGTCCCTTCTAATTGTAGACCTGTGAGTTTATAAATGTGATTTTATAAATATGTATGAATGTATGATTCTTTAAGTGGGACTGGATGGTCTCTGAGATTCATTGGAATTGAGATTCTATTAATTTGATCCAAAGGTAAATTCAGTCACTTTGCTTACACACTGAAGGAGGAGGAGGAGAAGGAGGAGGAGGAGGAGGAGGAAGTGGAGAAAATTGGTTATTTAAAAAACAAAACAAACAGAAAAAAAAAAGAAAGAAACACCATGATCTACAAATGATCAAATTCAATCAAGTCACTCCTTCTTGGTCAATCAAAATATTTTTCTTATCCTTTCAAATAACTAGTTGTTCAAGTGAATTTAATAGTCCTGCACCACTTTGCCCCACCTCCCACTCTCATCCCCATCTAGAAACTCACAAAACGTCTAGTTTGTGTGTAGATAGAGTAAAGTTACAGAAATATTTCTAGTCAAAGACGGGTTACTCAAAATGCAGTTAGATTTCCCGTCAACAGAATTTCTCAGGCAACTGGGAAAAGTGTGCTAGATTCTATTTTTACGCTTTTTCTGCGGTTTTAATTTTTTTTCAGTGAATCAGAATGTGCAAAAATCAAGATAAGGAAAAGAACAAGAAAACAAAAAATAAAAACCTTGAGAGATTATTTTTAAAGCATGGATGCTGTGGAGCTTGTATTTAGAAGAAGGAATCGCATTTTTCCTTTCTCTCTTTTATCTGATTTTGTAAGTTTCCTTGGGACTTTCAGTGTAGGATTCTGGACTCTTCCTTTTTATTTTCTGAGCACTATTTGTGTTACAGGCTACTAGGTTTTGTCTGGCTCCATTTGATTTTAAAATTATCTTCAGAATTACAGTGATGGTCAAATTCTCTCTTTTCTTCATGATTCGATTTCCTGCTTCAAGCAACAAATTTTAATTTGCATTATAAATCTTTTCTTCAGATGCTTCATGAATATTCTCCCCCCCCCAAAAAAAATTCCTTCCATTTATTTACGCTATCACTATGGGGTGAAAGAGCAGAATTTAAGGCTCTTTTTTAAAAATTCGAGGCATTCATCTGTAAACCAAAATTTTTTCACCTGAGAAAGTCGCTATTAGTGGGTTGGCTGCAGCATCAAACCGGTAGCAGCTAACTGAGGGGAGAAAAGAGTGCATGATAGGAAATATATTGGCTTTGTAGCTAAAGGAAATATAGAGTAAAACTGTTTTTTTCCCTTCCATTTCTTCCTTTTGGAAAGAAGAGGAAGTGTGCCATAGTGGATGGAGAAATGCCCTTGAAGCTAGGAAAACTTAGGTTCTAATCAGGGGTAAATCCAATTTTATGTTGGTAAATTTTTAAAAATCCGATTTTTTTTTTTTGTTGGAGGGTAAGGATGCATTCTGTATATACTTTAAAATTTAATTTGCTGTATTAATATTTTCTCCATCGCTTTCTAAAGTCCAGACAAAAAAATAAATCAAGCCCTATTTTGTAATGTTTTCCAGTTTCCAAGGTATAAATATTTCCATTGAAAATTTAATGATGGGCCCTCTAGAGCCTATATGAACTGCACACGCTGGCTTCCACTCTTGCCTTTGACAAATAGTCGCTGTTTAACACTAGTCATCACTCTAAATTTATATAACGCAAAGAGAAGGTGTTAAACTGTATTGATAGAAAGCGTTTTCTTACCTGGGAGTTCCTTGTGCCAAGGAAGTCACTGGTACTTTCCTTATCACTTTTGGAAAAGCAAGCTTTGTAAATTTCCCGGACCAGAAGTCTTTGTGATTCATTGTAGGGGGTACTTGAAAAGTCTTGGTGAAGTTTTAAGCTTTAATAGTTTAAATAATTTTAGAATTGCAATAAAACTTTTGGAGCACTCTGTTTCGTTATTAGTTTGGCTCTTAGTGAAGAATATCTTTAGATGTTTGGAGGCAGAGCTCAGAGAGGAGATAGAGTATTAAGCGCTGAAGTCAGGAAGACCTGTTTCTGACACTAGCTGTTTGAACCTGGGCACTTATGTAACCTATCTATATCTGGGGCAAGTCTCTAGGATTCAGGGAATGTCAGAGACTATAGACGTGCTGTGACCTAGAAAGTCTTTATGTTGAGGAAAGCAGAGTTATTTTTCTCATATTTTAAATGATTATTTTTATAATATATCATATATAATAGTTATATAATATATAATTATATAACATAATTTTATAATAACAAGTGATGATGATGAGGCAATGGGGCAAAATAGATAGTGCATTGGGATGAGGGCAGCGTCTCATAGGGATCTCAAGTCCAGTCTCTGACACCTACTATCTGTGTGATCACTGGCAGATGCCCCAGATTCATTTTGTCAATTATAAGGTACAGAAAAGGTGTTGATCAATGTTGGAATGAAGAAAGAAAAAAGAATTTATTAGGTGCCCACCATATGCCAAGCACTTTACAAATATAACCTCATTTAATATTCACAAAAATCCTGGGAGAAAGGTGCTATTATGATGTCCATTTTACAGTTTAGGAAACTGAGTTTGTCATTTGCCAGTGGTTACACAGCTGGTAAGTGGCTGAAGCAGAATTTGAACTCAGATCTTTCTCATTGTAGTTCCAGTTTCCATCCATTTCTCCACTAACTGCCTCATCAAAAGTAGAGGAAGTATCCTCATCTGAGGAACTCCCTTCTCTGAGTCAGAGATAACATAATATATAGATATAGATATGGATATATATCTATATCTATCTATCTGTCATCTATCTATCTATCCATCTATCTGTTTATCTATATCTATGTATGTAGGGTGTCCCCAAAAGTCCTAATTATTAAAGCTAAAAACTACACTAAGATTTTGGACATACACATATTTATATGTACTTATTTGTATGTACACACACAATACGTATGTGCATACATACATATATATGCACATACATACATATTTCTAGTTTACATATGAATCTTTGAAAGATTATAAAGAAACAAATGAACAACAAACCTCTCTGCACCGCCCCCCCACCCCAAACAAACAGACAAACACTCATAGTCATTCATTGTAAGGTTGTTTGAAAAGCTCTTTCTATGTTTTATCAACACATGTGATCAAAATCTGGTCCGCAACGACTTGGGTATTTTATTCCTCATTTCTTTACATATTTACTCTTTCCCTTAGTACATATACCACCACAACACTGAAACTTTCCTGAGCGCTAAAACCCAAAGGTTGCCACTGTTTGGGACATATAATTGGGGAGATAGTATTAAGGATGCAGATTTTCCAAGCATAATGCAGACTCAGCTTTCTGTATGGTCTGACTCCCATTCCTGCCCTACCTCTTCCTTTTATAAATCCCAGGTGCCTTCTAGCCTTAACTCCACACACTGCTTCACATTGAGATTTTTTTTGAAGATTCTAGCGTCTCCTTTCCCTAATCATCCTGTCTTTACTTCTCTGAGTGCTTGGGGTAACTTCCTGTAAAGTGTAAGTTCCTTGAGTGAAAGTCCTGCTTATCCTGGTACCTTCCCAGTTCTTTATATTCAGTCCTATTGTCTCCCCTAGGTTCTAGTGCCCCAAACGCAGCTACCACTTGGATATCTCCAAGTGGATGTCTTGCATCTCAAGATTAAGATAACTGAAACAGAACTCATCATCATCCACTCCTCTCAGGTCCTCCTATTCTTCCCAATTTTCTTATTTCTTTTGAGGGAACTGCCATCCTTCTAGTTAGCCAGGCTCACAATCTTTGTGTTATTCTTAATTTCTCACCCTCAAAAATTTTACCTCTGACACTTACGCACAGTGTGATATTGTGCTATTGTTGTTTCAGTTGAGTTTGTGACCCCATTTGGAGTTTTCTTGCAAAGGTACTAGAGTGGTTTGAATGTCCTTTCTCCAGATGAGGAAACTGAGGCAAACAGGGTAAGTGTCGCACAGCTAGAAGTATCTGAGGCCAGATGTGAACTTAGGTCCTCCTGCCTCCAGGCCCAGGCCCTCCCTTCTTAAATAATGATCTCTTCATCTTTTCAGGGACAAACAAAAATGCCCCTCTACCTACAGTGATTGTAATAGGAACGATCTTGAAAGTAACTTAGAGTAATTCATTTTTCTCCAATCCTGTGTAGTAATAGTGTAGACATCTTAAAACCATAGTAATAGTGTAGACATCTTAAAACCATAGTAATAGTGTAGACCTCTTAAAACCATAGTAACAGTGTAGACATCTTAAAACCATAGTAACAGTGTAGACATCTTAAAACCATAGTAACAGTGTAGACCTCTTAAAACCATAGTAACAGTGTAGACCTCTTAAAACCATAGTAACAGTGTAGACCTCTTAAAACCATAGTAACAGTGTAGACCTCTTAAAACCATAGTAACAGTGTAGACCTCT
>CM053774.1:119726335-119753115 GCA_028658325.1 Potorous gilbertii | reverse complement strand
CAGTGTAGACATCTTAAAACCATAGTAATAGTGTAGACATCTTAAAACCATTTTGAAATAAGAGCATTTGTGAAAAGTTTGTTGAATGGATGAGTGATTCCTCAAGAATTCAGACCAAGGTTGGCTCTGAGGGAGATGAGACGTCTGCCAGGGTGAAGATTAGGACCCACATCCTAACGAGTAACTTCCACTTTGGTGGCCTGCACTGAGCATTGCCAGTTGTAATGCTACTTTGGTCTTCAAGAGCTGGGTTCATTTTCTAGCCTTCTGAGGGGTCTATGAAGAGTGATGTTTGAAAAGTCTTCAGATCAGGAATCCCAGAGGGGAAGCAGGGCTGAGGCTTCTTTTTTATACCCTTTGTTGATCTGTGTTCTGTGATTCCCAGTTTCAGACATCTCCTAGACCTAGCCCTTAAGAAAGGCATCTGATGGCAATTCACCTTCTTCCTTGAACTAGACTCTGGTTTGTTCTGTCCCAGACCCAAGGCCTAAGGCTCAGTTAAGCTTGCAAGGTCACAGATAATTTCTGTTGGATTAAACTAAAAGGATTTAATTTAAAGGCTCATCTGGTTTGGGTTCATATTTTGGTCTCACTCTTTGATATTCTTATATCATACCCTTCAGAAAGAAATTGATTGGAAAATCAGAGGTCAGTATTTTCCTTTTCTAATATTACATTAGGCTTTTTGGATGATCTTATATTGCTTTCTGGGGAAAAAATAGAGAACAGCTGAACCGAAAACTCCATTTTGGCATATCTTCCATGAAGGTAGAGTGACAAAATGATGTGGTCTTTGAGTTGGAGCCTTTTTCAGCTTTTAAGGATGTTTGAAATTCTGTTCAAATCTTAATTGCTAACTTTGTGTTAGTGAAGGGCACAGATTAAAAAACCTTATCAGACTCCCTCCTTCCCTTCCTTCCCTTCTTCTCTGCTTCCCTTCTTCCTTCCTTTCTTCCTCCCCTTTCTCTCTGTATCCTTTCTTCCATTCTTTTTTCTGTTGATAAAAGACAGTTAAACCTATATATTGATTGAATTACTTAAACCGTTAATCCTAATGAAGTGAAACAGTAGCTTATTGGGTTATAGCATCATAGGTCTAGGGCTTTAAGGGGTCCAGAGCTGTAAGGGACTCCATTTCCTCTCATACTGCATTTGGGGAAACTGAGACCCAGGGAGGTTAAGTGACTTAGGATCATAGATCATAAATCTAGAGTTGGAAGGGTCCCCAGAAGTCACCTAGTCCAATTTCCCCACACCCCAGCCCCATTTTACGGATGGAGAAACAAAACCTGAGGGAGGTTAAGCCATGTTTCCCAAGTGAATCAAGTAAGTCTCTGAGGCAAGACTTGAACCAAGATTTTCTGAATGTAGAATCAGCATTCTTGTTTGTATTGGTTGGTAAGGAAGGAATAAACCAAGATGAAGATAAGAAGAAGCAGAGTGTGGGTATTTGGGAACAGAATTTTGGATTAAATCCTGGGGTTGGTGATAGGTGTTGGTCTTTACTGGCAAGGTATACAGTTTCAAACTGATGATGGAGTTTTTCATTTTAGACCGGGGCATTTGGATTAATCTGCCCATCCTAGGAGCTACCTAATGCAGATTAGCATAAATTTGAGGTCTAATCTCCATGGTGCATAGGGGCCTGAGTTTATCCTTTGTCTTTCTCCAGCCTTACACCCTATTGTCAGCTTGGTTTCATCTTGATCACCACTTAGGAAGAGTGTGCACTCTAAACAATCTTCACATCAATGTTCCCATCTCTGAAGTGTATTTTCCTTGTTATACATAGTAATCTTTCAGTGATTTAGGAAGAAATCATTGTAAAGCAGTTTTTTTTCCTTCTGCCAACACGAGCTTGGGATTGCCAGAGTTGCTAGAGGCTGATGCAAAAAGGGGCTCGCCATCCTTTGTGAGTTTCCCGCTGGAGAGGTAGAGTGTCTTTAGAACCAAAGAGCTTTTCTTCAAGCAAGATTTCCTTGGTTCTCTTTGTTACAAGCATTGTGATATTTCTTGTAGGCAAGCAGTGTGGGGCACGCTTGGGATCTGCGAGTGGCAGAAAAGAAGGATTTCTTTCTTTTTTGCCTATTTTGCTACTTGTGGATGGCTTTGTGTCCTCTTTATGTTGTGCGCTCAGAACCATTCTCCAAATTTTGGAAGAAGCACAAAATGGAACAAAACATAAAAGTGTAACGTCCAAATAAAAGCCAAGATCAAAACAGGCGCAAACAAGTGGGAAAGGAAACCAGTGCTTTTGGCTATTGGTCAAACAAGGAATTAAAAATGCACTCCTTTTCCTCTTCTGTCATAAGGATTTGCACACCATTTCTAGCTCTCCCCTCTGCCCTCCCCTGTCTCAGCAATAGAAATGAGAGCAGCTGGAGGAGTGCCGTAGCACAGTCCCTGAGTTCCCAGAGGCCTTGCAGAAGGATCTCATGACCTTGGACAGAGGCAAAAAGGCTTCTGGTGTTGTCCTCAAAGCCCTCCTTAAACTAACCCACTCCTACTTGCTGGTCTTCTTACACCTTAGTCCCCAATTTATATACCGATGCAGGGACATAAGATCCCAGATTGTCTCATGAAAAATACCTTCCACTCTTTTCTCCTAACATTCTCTCTGGCCATTCTGCCATGCCAGGAATACTCTTCCTTCTCTGCTCTGATTGCTGACCTCCCTGGCTTCCTTTAAAGTCCAACTGAAATCCTACCTTCTACAGGAAGCTTCCCCTAACTCTTCCTAATTGTAATGTCTTCCCTTGTTAATTATTTCTTATTACTTATCTCTCTCTCTCCATATATATATATATATATATATATATATATATATATATATATATATAAAATATATGTATGATATGTATGTATGTATGTGTGTGTATGTACATCTACCTGTCTGTTGGTCTATTCTGTCTATCTGTCTGTCTGTCTGTCTGTCCATCCATCCATCTATTGATCCACCTATGGATCCATCTCTCTACATAACTATCTATGTATTTATTTGTTTGTATACCATCTCCCTCATTAGACTGTAAACTCCTTGAGGAGCTTTTGTCTCTTTTTGCATCTTCTGTGCTTAGCACAATTCCTGACACTTAATAGGTGCTTAATAAATGTTTATTGATTGATTTTCCTTAGTGTCAGGAAAACTTGGATTTGAACTCTACTTCTGACTTTAACTGGCCCTTCTACCCTGGACAAGTTACTTATTCTCTGGGTTTCAGTTTTCTCCTCTGTAAAACAGGGAGGGCAATGCCTGAAGTAAGGATGAGGAGAGGGAACGGAAATGTTGCTCAGTCTTAAGAATTTCAGTGAATTATTAAGAAAGTAAATGACATAGTATGTATCAGGGTAAGGAATTGAACTCAGGTTTTCCCGGCTCCAAGGCCTTCAGCACCTACTGCAAAAGAAGTTGTTGTATGGTTCAAATAGAGAAGTACTTTGAAATATTTAAAGTTTTACATATATTTCTTACTATTATTTCCCAGTTGTTTAGAGGATACTTTTTATCTCTGGCTCAGGCAAGTGGCCATATGGGAATATAGCAAGGGTCATTTGACACATTTCACCTTCTGTTGCTACAGGTGGGCATGTTATAGTTCTCATCTCAGAAACTCATAGCTTAGTTTGTAGTTGACAGAATCTTCAGGAACTTCTGTGAAGTCATACTTACCTAAGATCCTGAATTTAAGACTAGAAAAGGAAGTGACCCACCCCCCTAAGTGACTCAGATAATTAATCTTTGACTTAGAATTTGAATCCAACTCTCTGAATTATAAACCCTTTCCCCCTTCCAAATTCATGCCATACTTTTAAAAAGCATTTTCACGTAGCAAATGCTTGTTTTTGATCTCCTGTTGGTTATCTTAGAGATAAAATAGTGTAGTGTACAAAGGTCTTGTAGTCATTTAGTGGGCATTTGAGGAGGGGGAAATCACCTTACATTTCTCGAGCCTCAATTGTCCAATATACAAAATGGGGATGATAAATAATACTTGTAGCATTTACTTGTCAAGATTTTTGCATGTTACAAATGAGATGATACATGTACAGCATTTTCCAAACTTGAAACTGCTCTATAGACATTGGTTCTTAGTGACCAGACATATGCTGGATTGATCAATGAAGCAGGGATGGCTGTTTTCCCCAGTGAATCAGCCACACTGTATTGTATTTCAAGTCATAGTTCAGCTGGGCCCTTGTTATCTGGATAAGATTAATCTTTTAGAGAGAGCAGTGGGGTTCTCTTATTTCACTTGATATGGACAAGGATTCTCTTTTTTCTTCTTTTTTTCCTTTTTCCTTTTTACACTCCAACTCTTTCGAGGCCATTGGGCATTGGAGGGTTATTCACTGGTGCTCTGAGCACTAAGACCCTATGTCTTTGGGCACTGATTAGTGACACTTTAATCAAGTCATTTGAAGTCCAGTGGACTGAATTTTCTAAAGTTTCTAACAGTTTGGAATGTTTCTATGGTCACCAGAAAGCAAGGGCATTGAGGCCTAGAAGCAATCTTTTAAATGCAAATCTTTAAAGAGTCAGTGTGTGATTCTGGGGACTTGACTTCTTTGGGGTTTTGGAGAAAACTAAACAAGCCACTGCCAGATTTTCTTCTTTCAGGTCCTCTGGGCAGGCAGCAGGGGGAGCTGAGAAGTGGAAGAGCTAACGGAAGGTCTGGGTATCTCAACAAAGATGGAGAAAGCCTTTAACTTTTCTGTGGTCTTCCAGAGGAGTCAGGGAAGGGAACAGACAGGCCCTCTCCCCTTCCACCTGATTAACTACTAAGACAGATCACATACTTTTGAGTGACAAACTTTTTAGGATTCCCTGAATTATTTATTATTTTCGAAGGTCTTAGAGGGAAAGTATGTCTAATCGGTGATAATTAAATCATTCACGGTGAACTCACATTGGAGGAATTAACGTGTTTTGTATTGGATTCTGCCCCGAGTGAACATTGACAACACGTGAGAATGGAGAGGATGAAAAATTACAGCCTTCTTTAGTTCACAAGGCACTGCAGAGGCTAGCCATTGACTTGATTTCATGGGAAGACTGACTTTGGCCTGCTCGCATATTCAGTGACTGAACGCTCCAGTATTGACAGCTGTGGTTTGGGGAGGGAGCCGGCAGCAGCATCGTGCCATGGTTTGTTGAGAAAAAACAAGGAGAAATTTAAAACAAAGCTCTGAATGGGATGGAAACAGTGGGCCTTGTGTCCCAGAGCTGACTGGCTTGTTGTCTTTGGGGTTTCACAAAAGCGTTCCCCTTTGCACTGAATGAGGGTGAAGACTGTGGTAGGAGAAATATTTAAGTTATAATTAAGTGACTCGTGTGTGAAAGTATTTACCATCTTTGAAAGAAAATAAAGTGAAGACAAAAACACTTTACCAATGGCACAGGAGAGTTCAAGCCAGGAGAGATGCTATTCCGTTATTCTCCAAGGGCCTTACAGAAACACTTGGAATTCACATTTGCTTTTCACAAATGAAATGGTTTTGTTCTTATAGTGTGGAATTCTTGCGGGTTCTGTTTCTGAAGTTATAGTTTTAGCAGTTTGCGGATTTACTTATGTCCTTAATTATTTTGATTCATATGGGAAAACAAGCTAATAAATATTTCGAGTTTAGGTGCTATGAATTTACAAGCATTTTGTTTAGAAAGTCTCCAATGTGCTGACCATATTATGAAAGTCAATTTTAGAGTTGCTTTTTTGGTATCTCCATCAGATTTTGAGCTCTAGAAAGGGCGTCTCATTTCTTCTTCTATGCCTAGCACAGTGTTCTGCATACAGTAGGTAGTTAATGTAGGCTTGTTCAATAAATGAACAAATATAATATTTTCCATTGTAGTTATGCAGCCTTTTAATCTATCTCTACTTATGTATCTCTCTATGTATCTATGTATACATCTGTGCATATATGTACGTGTATTTCTATCTGTCTAGCTGTCTATGTATGCATATTGGTCTGTCTGTATGTCTTCATGTGCATTTGTCACTCTTGTTTCTTTGTCTCTTTCTATCTGTCTCTGTTTTAATTCTAGCAAGTATATGAGAACTGGATGTTTTCAAAAGCAGTGTAGTTGTGAAAAGGAAAAGGCTGGAACGGCAGATTCATGGTCATTCTTCCTACTGAAACAATTGAAAAAAGACCAAATACCTGGGTGAGAAAGCGCTTCATCTGGATTTGTTTCAGGATTTCTGGTAGAAAAAGCTCAGACTAGCAAATTGAATGATTTAAAATATATAACTGACACATATCTAGGCTGATTTGCTTCTCTTGACTTTTACCAAAATGAAGCATATTTCACGTTCAGTGAGTTATAACCTTGTAGCCTGGCATCTCTCCACAAATAGTATTTATTTTGGTAAAGGTGCTTTCCCCAGGTTAGGAGACATAGGATGGCTTCCATTGAAAATATAAAAGAACAATTTCTCCAATCCTCCTTTTCTGACTGTCTCTATTTGAACAGAATCAGTAGGTGTTTAATTTCTCTG
The DNA here is from genome assembly GCA_028658325.1 of Potorous gilbertii. Classification (NCBI taxonomy): domain Eukaryota; kingdom Metazoa; phylum Chordata; class Mammalia; order Diprotodontia; family Potoroidae; genus Potorous; species Potorous gilbertii. Next base: position 119,746,618 of record CM053774.1, on the reverse strand, counting down.
TTTTGTCCCTTTTTCTACACAGTTGATTTGATATACTCTGGCCCCTCTGGCACAGAGCTCCCTAAGTCTGTGGCTGTTTCCCTAAGGTAGGACAAGACTGACATGCTATTGATTGTTTGGAGAAGCCATGCTGTACAATGGGATTCAAATCCCACATCAAATATTTACTAGCTGCATAACCAACATCAAGTAACAATCTCTCTGAATCTCAAGTCCTCATTCGTAAAATGGGGACTCCAGAATGTGGAGAACTGACCTCAGTAGGTTGTCATGAGGTCCAAATGTGATAATAAATTTACAGTATTCTGTACACTTAAAAGCACTATAGAAGTGTCTATTACTATCAGTGAGTGCCTTCCATAAGTTCATGCACATCTCAGATGCTGGATTTGTCACTGGAAAGTCTAAGATGATGGATAGAACCCTTGATTTGTAGGCAAAAAAACTTGATTTGAATACTTCCTCAGGTATACATCAGTTGTGTGACTGCATAAGTCAGCCTCTCTGGTCCTCAGTCTCCTCACCTGTAAAATGAGGAAATTGTAATTGAGTTCTAAGATTCCTTACAGCTCTAAATTTGTTATTCTGTGATCTTCTACAAGTTGATTAGTGTTTTAAAGTTTGTGGACAGCTTCACGTACATAAACATTTTTGAACCTTCCTATAATGAAGCCAGTATAGTGATTATTTCTCATTAGAGATGTGGAAGCTGAAGCACAACACTTTCTTCCTTCCTGACCCTGTTTGCCTTAGTTTCGACATGTAAAATGAACTGGTGAATGAAATGGCAAACCACTCCAATATATTTACCAAGAAAACCCCAAATGGGGTCATGAAGAATTGGACATGACTGGAAAATGATGGATCAACACAAAAATAGCAACAGTGCTAATACATTTTCAGAGCTGTATTTAACCCAGGTTTTCCAAGCTCAGCATTCTGTCCCCTATGTGATGCTTACACTCATTCTATGACCTCTGACATATGGGTGCAGAAGTTCACCATTCTGAATACATTTATCAGTGATCTTGACTGGCCAGCTCTGTCAAAATGATCAGATAGCTTATATCAATAGAACTGGATGATAGATAGATGGGTAGATGATAGATAGATAGATAGATGGATGGATGGATGGATGGATGTATGGATGTATGGATGGATACTCAGTCATATGTCTAAATCAGGTTACTCCTGATGTCCTCAAGTTGCTAATAATTTCCTTCTTTGAACAAATTGAAAGAACTTCAGGTATCGATAAATTTGGAATGCTATGGATAGTGGTAGAAGCCTGAATTCAACCATATCACAATAGAAGACAGAAGATTTACAGGAGGTGACACTGAGGTAACTTTAAGTCTCCTTAGTGCAGAAAAAAAATGAAAACTGAGAGTAGCTTTGGTTAACATCTATGTTTAGCCTTTGAACTGATATCGTAACCTTGTAGGCTATAAAGAGGACGTATTAGCAAAAAGAAGGATGTTGATATTGGCTTGGCAATATGATGTGGAATATCAAAAGCTGGACTTGGATTTAGAAAGACCTCCCACATTTAGTAGCTATGAATTAGTCATTCAGGCAACAGGCATTTATTAAATTCCTACTGTACAGTAACTTAAAGTCATCGAGCCTCAGTTTCCTCATCTGCAAATTTGGGATATCTTGAGAAAGTATATATAAAACATTTTACAAGCCTACATTCTTCTTGTTGTGATCTTTAAAGTATATTTTGTATAATTAGTGTTCACAACCCATTATAACTGGAGGTGCTAGAGATGGAAAATAAGAATGAGATCACGAAGTACTTAAATATATTTATGAATGAAGTCTTAAATGAGACCTACACAATCTATGGCTCACTGACTCTTTTCACAGGGCCACCCAAGATCCTTTGGTAGGCTACAGGTTGTGCAAGCTTGTTTTAAAATCCAAAACACAGGAGAGAGACAGAATATGGTGTTGCTGGATGGTGAATCCGATATTTTCAAATTACCCCTCCTAAGGCAGACATTACAGATGATAGTACTAGTGCTAATTTTTAGTAAATGAGTAAAAGTAATATTGAATATATGGCACACGTCATACTACTCAATTTTTAAGGATGTCAGGAATTTAACTGTACTAAAATATACAAATTCATATAGAAAGCTATTAGTTTTGTTTTAAAAGATAAAATTTTCTATGTGTTAATGAAAGACTTCTTATTATAAGAAACATTAAATATTACCATACTTCTATCATAGCAAAGTTACTAAAATTCTTGAAAAAGATTATATTAGACATAATAAAAATATGCCAGTATTTATAATTAAGAGAATTCTAATAGATAAGGAGCTTGGAGGGGAAAATGTGAAGATATTATCATAAAAACCCCTATAACATGAAAATTTAAGATGCTTTAGAAACTCAGATCCTGATAAATTTAATTGGTCTTCCAAAATGCTGAATTTATGATAATAAATTACAATTACCAGCCAGTCCATGTTTCACCTAAGAATCTGTTGATCCAAACCATCTTTCTTCACCAACTTTTCAGTTGGCAGACGGCATATGATATTTCTGAAATAATGCGCATTTCATAAAATGATGAATAATTCCCAACACCATCTTTGTTGTGGTTGTTTTTTTTTCTTTTTCCACTCTACCCTTTCCCCTCAGCAGTGCATAGGAGATTAATAAATCTTAATTCTAGAAATTTACATTTAAAAATATTTAGAAACAAGTTTCTTGAATATGTGGTTATGACACTTGTTTCTTTGCTTTATCTTGGTCCCCAAGGTTTGAAACTTCCCCCCAACTCTCCCCCAACCCCTGCCATGAAACATCAATGGAAAGATGGCAAGAAAACAGGAGAGGAACTGATTCTGGTCTTTTCTGTTTGAACCTTTCTTTTCTGAGTGCAGAGCTGTGGCCTCATTTACTTAAATGACCTTTCAAAACTCCTGTTACTTATGTTGAATATATATTTCTTTTTCTCCCTCCAGCTCAAAGACTGAGTTCTTGTATGAACAGAATGAATCCAGTTTGGTCTTTGTGCAGCATGAAAGGCGAGGAAGGAAGTGTGTGTTGTATAGGCAATGTTTTGAGCTGGTCATTTTTGCTTTTGTTTACTGTGTTTCTCATTCAACCCCAATGTTCCTATCTATAACAGGCTTTAGAGGAGCACCTTTGTCCACAGTGCTGGCCTCCAGGAAAGCTTGGATACTTACAAGTTTGCAGAAATGGGTACTGGCTGTCATCCATTGGAAAACTCAGTGAGCTTACAGAGCTCCTGCTGATTTCCTTGAAAGTTCTCTGTCCTCAAACTCCCCAGTGGGCCATTTAATCTTACTGGGGACAGAGACCAAGCACAAAGATGACTGTGGTGTCTATTCAGCTTTCCTGGTTATGTGGACCACAATTTTGGAAGAGGAATGTCTGACCCTTGATCCATGGTGGTTCATCATACATCCCACTCTGACCATTGGAATGATGGGCTGCTGGAATCAAGACTGTTATTGGATGTGAGGGCCTGGGATGGGGAGTGAGGTTTTGGGAGGAGAATCCTTATTGCTGGACCTGACACCATTTGGCAGCTCATCTCAACCAGCTCCCAGTGGGCTGGAATGAGATCCCTAAGTTACATGTGATTTGTTGGGCTCAAATCATCCTTGGGTTTTTGTTTCTGGATTATACTGTGATTTTGTTTAATTAGGCTCTATTTGGGGTCCAGGGCTTATATTAAGCTCTATAATTTTTTTGTGTGTTGGTGACCTTGGGAAAAACTTTAGGATTAAATTATATTTAAATGCCAAATTCTGTACACTAATTAGGAGCTATAATTTGGAATGTCTGAACTAACAAAGATACTTACATTGCCTTTTAATTTGCTTTTTTCTATTTATATCCAAGAAGCACTTGGTCATTGAGTAAGTCAAGATTTTATTAAATGCCTACTGTGTTCTAGGCACTGTGCTAAGTACTGGGATTTGAGAGTTTCTCTCTCTGAAAGTCTCTTTCTCTTCTCACTTTCATTTCTGAATTCATCTTTAATATATCCCTTCTGGGGCACAGTTTCTTCATCTGTATAAAACGTGAGAAGTTGGACTCCATGCAGATTGTTGGTGTAGTGAAAGAATAAAAAACCTAGATTTAGGAAGCCTTGGGTTCAGATCCTACCTCAGACACTTACTATCTGTGTGACTCTGAGAAAGTCACTTATTCTCTCACATCCTCATCTCTGAAATGAGGAGACTGGATTCGATGACCTTGGGTCTCTTTCAGCTCTAGTTTTAAATTTATGATCCTCTGGTCCAGGGAGACATCTTTCATAACAAAAAACAAAAAATGGAGTTAAATTAATAACAACTGTGTACCAAGTATGACATTATCTTTAGTTAGGTAAGGAGGTGCTTTCATCATTAAAAAAAAAGATATTGGCCAACTCCTTTAGGTTGGTCCTTGTATGAAAGTTTTCTGTGTTGAGATATGATAAAATGCACTCATGGTTGATTTTGTTTGCATATGCTGTATTGAGATGTGCACTCATTCCCCACCCCTCCCCACTCCCATGCTACTCTCTGGACACACACACACACACGCACACACACACAGAAGTGAGAGGTCTCTAGGTCACTGTAAGAAGTCTGCTCTTGCCCACCCCTTCTACTAAGTCTCCCAAGCCAGAGATGAGTGGGAGTAAGTACAGGAAGTATAGTAAATATAGGAAGTGAGAACTAGCATCTACAGCTTGCATTACAGTGATTTTTGTTAGAACTAGGGGACCTATTCTCTGAGGGGAGGCTTGATATTCTGTGGTTTAAATATGGTTTTTAGGCACTACTTATAATAAGGAACCACTGCCTACCACCTGGTTTAGTTTGACCCATTCCATGAAGCTGGGTCAAATCAAGTCAACAAGCATTTATTTAGCACCTACTATGAACCATGTTCATTTCCTTTCTTGCTTCCTACTAGGTGCCAGATACTATGTTAAGTAGGTGATACAAAGATAAGCAAAACATCAAGCCAACAAAAATCTCAATATTTCCTCTCAAGCAGCTGTTACCTAACTGGGTTAGACAATGTGCAAACAGCTATGTCCATAGAAGGAAGGCACCAGCATAATGGGGTGTCTAGGAAGGATTCTCATAGAAGGTGGAATTTTAGCTGGACATTGCAGGAATCCAAAGAAACCAGGAGGTAGAAAGGAAGAGGGAGAGAATTCCAGGCATGGCAGACAACCAATGAACAGGTCCAGAAATGGAAATTTCGCTTCTATCCACTTGCTTTGGTTTCGCTCATCTACACATTGTCAGAGAAAGGGAATCTCCCACAGCATCAGGGCACAGACTCACAGATCTAGGAAGGGACCTTAGAAGCCATCAAACCCAACCCTCCTCCTTTTACAGATGAGGAAACTGAGGGCCAGAAAGATTGAGTGATTTGATTAGGGTGCTCCAACCAATGTCTGAGGCAGGATTTGATTGCTTAAGCATTCTTATACTTATAAGGCTATATCGGTTATGATAGAACAGACTGAATCTTCAATTTCCCTCAAAAGTTGTCCTTGGAAACATGGCATGTGGTCTGGTGTTGGGAAGTGGTCATAAACTGTTACAAGATCCTTGTTGTCTATTTATGAAAAGAAAGTAAGAGCCACAGTTCATCATGATATTTCTATTACCATGATATTGTTAATATTTATTTCATGATATTTATTATCATATGGAAAGAAATAAACATAAGCCTTGATATAAGAGCATGAGGACTCTTTATATTTTTGGCAGCTAAAAACACATTCGGGGAATCAGTGATACTGGTTTACATTTGGATAGTACTCTAAGTTTTATAAACTGTATCCTGCCCATAAATCTACAGCTCCTTGGGATCTCTAGAGGGCTTCTAATTCACCCTGCCCCTCTGTTTTATATATGGAGAGACTAAGGCCAAAAAAGGCTGACTAACTGACAAAGTCACATATGTACTAAATAGCACGGGCAGACTTTGAACCCAGGTTCTCTAGATATCAGCTCCAGGATTTCTTTAATTAGATGCTATCACATTTCATTTATTTCATTCAATACTCATGATGACTTTGTGAGGCAGGGTCTCCAGGTTTACTTCATCTCATTTTGAAGAAGAAAAAGGTTCAAAAAATGTAAACGATTTCCTCATGTCTACACAGCAAGTGAATGTTGGACATAGAATTTTAACCCAGGTTCCCTGAACTCCAAAGTTCATCATTTCATCCTCTATCTATCTTCATTGGAGTTCGTCACTTCATCCTCTATCCTAAGACACGAATATTTTTCACAGAGAGAGTTCATACTCTTACTTGTCAGGAAATTGCTTTTTCATTTTGCTTTTCAGGGATCCAGTTCAATGACAATCTTGTTTTTAAAGTATAAAAGTTTTTAAAGCATAAAAATTCATGAGAGCATGGACTATAGGGTCAGCTTTGAAATCAGGAGAATCAGGAGATCTGTGTTCAAATCTTGCCTCTGCCATATTCTGTGTTACTGTGGACAGACCCTCGTAGAGTCCCAGGTTTCTTGGGACTGTGTAAGTTACAAAGTAATTGCTGACCTTTCTTCATCAATGGAATATTTTTTTTTCTCACACTGGTGGAATCAAAGATCTAGACCAAATTAAAAAGAAATAAAATAACAACATCAATAATCCAATATATTTTGCCTTAAAACACTCACATTATCCAAAGCACTTTGAGTCTGTGATGTTATTCAAGGGTAAACAGATTTTTTTCATAAAAGTTCAATGTCAAATTTCTATACATTGAGTTAAATGAAAAAAGAGAGATGAGAAGCCCTGTCTTTCATGTATATTACAAAGTAATTATCTTAGATTGGCTTAGATTTATGTTAGCATAGATTTGGTCATTGTTAAGTGTCCTATTTAATTTTGATGTTAGCCTATGATACATTCCTTAAGATACTGTATTACTGACAAACTTCGACTATGTTGCTTTCACTATTTCACTGGTTGTAAATATGATCATTCACAATGGTAGTTCATATTAACTTCCTCAAAGATAGGGCATTAATTGTCAAGGAAGTGATGCGACATTCTGATGGAATCCGTAAACATGTAGAAGGTTAGTCTCAGCACTGGTCTGGGGTTTCCATTATGATTTTCTAAATATCTAATCTCATGAGTCACCTTAGTTTGTCTGAGATCACCATGGATATATGACCCTCCTCCCTTTCCTCAGCATAAAGTCCATGACCATTTCTGGGCAAGTGATCTTATTCTTTACTTACAGATCATTGCCAAAACCCGGTTTACCCCAGTTCTGTAAGAATAGGGAGTCATAATAACAGCTAAACTTAGTATAGAACTTTAAAGTTTTCAAAGTTCTTTAGAAATATTATCTGATTTGATCCTCACACACAACTCTGAGAGGTAGGTACTCTTATAATTCCCATTTTACAAATAAGGAAAGGAAAGCAGACTCAGGACCATACAATTAGAAAGTTTCTGAGGTAGGATTTGAATTCAAGCCTTATTGACTCTATTGCAGCATCACCTAGCTGCCTAAATGGTGAATTCCAGTGGATAGTCCAACTTGAAGGAGGTGCTACATTTGAGGAAACTGAGGCAAGTGTCTTGCCCAAATAAGAGCAAAAAATCTAACATTTTTCCTCTTTCTCTGGTCATCGTTTTTACATAGGGCAATGAGAAGAAGTTAATAATTGAACATTTATATTTGCATTACTCTAACAAATGTTATTTCATCATAGGTTACAATTTTGGACTTAGATCAACAAAAATGTCTCAATAATTCATGGATCAATGCTTCAAAGCCTAGTGATTTCATTCGTGTCTAGAATCCTACTGCCATCCCAGGGCACTATCTCTCTAGATCTTTGTAAACAGTCTTCATAAGTTGCTAACCCCAGAAGCATTCTTTACCCTGACATCAACCTTTTGGCTGTGAGCATCCTTGAATACAGCAAAGGTGGTCCTTGAGTTTGCCTATGAGTCATTACCTGAAACCAATTCATCTTATGAGTATCTATCACTGGGCTTGTCCTCTGCTGGCATGGTCTTCGAGAGAACAGGGTCACCTTTAAGCTTCTTGAAGCATTGGGTTATAAGTTTAGGGAAGGCTCAGTAATAAAGAGAAAAGCCTATCCTGTGTTCAGTCTTTTAATGAGAGATAATTGTCAGTATGGGTTAACTCCATAGGATGCTCAGTCTAAATATTCTGGTTGGACTTTTGACCCAGCCAAAATTCACTAGATAATTGCCACGTCTTCATCTTTATTCTTGTACGGTATAGACATAAATCTCTGATCGTTCCATGAAATTGGAATCATTAGGGTAAGGTCATATCAGCCTAACCATCATTTTGGTTCACATTCTTTTGTTCCCCTTCACTGCTGTGCTTGAATGATCTGCCTATAGGGGAAAGTTAGTTCAAGCATGTGAATTTTATAGATTATTTGTCATTAGGGTTACTTGAGATTGGCAATAGGGTGATGAGATTTTTAGCCACCACAGCTTGTGTAGACCATCTGCTGGGTTTTGCAAGGGTCATGAGCTGTGGCAGTGGGGGGAGGTGGGGCTATACCAAGGAAATCACAGATGCTAGAGCGAAATAATTATCGGAATATTCTGTCCTGGTATAATTGGTACAATGTGGTACAATCCATCACTCCCTTCTTCCTCACTTCCTAAACCCCAATCAATTGCCTGCAAACTATTTGTAATTAGTGACTTTTAGTCTGCAGGAAGGTGTTTATTTACTGAACTTCCACTGGTTCACTGGACTTTAATAGCTTTAATTGGGCAAGAGAGGTAGAAGCCTTCCCAGGAGAAAAATCATATTCACTAAAATAGTAATTAGCTTTCTGAAATTTTGAGGAGATTGTAAGCATTCTCAATGAGAGATACATATTTATACACATACGTACATATATTCTGTTTTTTATCACTTTCTAAATATATCCTTCTCTAAATATATCCTCTCCACAGAGGGTTATCCCTTCTGACAATGAATAAAAACGAAGACACAGAGAGAGAGACAGAAAGAGAGACAAAGAGAACCAGAAAGTCAGAGAGAGAGAGAGAGAGAGAGAGAGAGAGAGAGAGAGAGAGAGAGGGAATATTTAAGCAAAATAAGCAGTATGTTAACTTATTCTGACATTACATTTATTTTTTAACACCCATAGATACCCACTTCTTCAAAGAAGGGAGAGAACCATTTGTTTTCTAGGGTCAAGTTGGATCATGACCATTACATGGAATTAATTTCCTTATTTGTTTTGCTGTTCTCTCCATTTGTCTTGTTTGCCTAGTTCTCATTTCGCTTTGTATCATTTCACATAGTCCTTTTCATACTTCTCTGAAGTCTTTATAGTCATCATTTCTGATGATGCATAGTTATCTATTACATTCCTGTTCAATGAACATTTTGTTTTATTTATAGTTTTAAAAAAATTCCTCTTTTACAAAGTGCTGCTATAAATATTTTGATGCTTTTGCAGACTTCCTTTCTTTGAATCCTGCAGTCAGTAGCAGAGTTGCTAGGTCAAAGGGTATGGGCATTTTCGTCACTTTCTTACATTTCTAAACGACTTTTAAAAATTGTTTGAACAATTACAGCTCCATCAACACCTCCTTTTGTCTTTATTGAATATTTCTTGGTATGGGAAATGGAACTTGAGAGTTATTTTGACTTACGTGTCTCTTCATTTGTCATTCAGTAATTTTTTGGTCATGATTTTTTGTGACCCCATTTGGGATTTTCTTGGCAAAGATGCTAAAATGATGCTCATTTTGCAGATAAAAAAAAACTGAGGCAAACAGGGTTAAGTGACTTTCCCAGGGTCACGTAGTTATTAAATATCTGAGGCCAAATTTGAACTCAGGAAGATGAGTCTTCCTGACTCCAGGACTGGCACTCTATCTACTGGGCTCGTATTGGTGATTTGGGACTTACTTCACATAGTGTTAAATTTGTAATTCCAATGAATTTTTAAAACCGTCTCCTAACAAAAATTTTCAAATGGCTTTTTGTGAAAATAATTTCATTTTTAACAGGAAAAGATACTCATTGAGGATAGGAAATACTTAGTTTATGTCATGCCATTACCAGTACAATATCTGATATGTGTTGTTCAGTAGTTTTCAGTCATGTTAGACTCTTCATAATTCCACATGGAGTTTTCTTGGCAAAGATACTGGAGTGTTTGTCATTTCCTTCTCCAGTTCATTTTACAGATGAAGAAACTGAGGAAAACAGGATTAAGTGACTTATCCATGGTCACATAGCAGTTAAGTGTCTGAGGCTGGATTTAAACTCAGGTCTTCCTGACTCTAAGTCCAGTAGTTTATCCACTGAACAACCTAGCTACCCCTACCTGACACATGTTGTCTAATAAATATCTGTTAATACAAAGTTAGTGAACTGGGAAAAATAAATGCTGAAGCAAAACCTTCCAAAGAAATACTTTAAAATGTACTGTGTGACTTTACTAATTACATAATTATTTAATTTACTCATATTATCATTTATTTGTTCATCCATTCTTTCATTTATTTGTTGATGTATGTATGAATATATGCAATTATTAAGATTAATTGAGATATGGTGCATTTGGCAACAGTCTGAGATGGAGCTCATAGCTTTAGAGGATTTTCCACTCACTACTCATCCCATCATAGAAGGCTTTCCTGAGCTCAAACCCAGTGCAAGTTAGTCTTTTTTCAGACAATGGAAGCCAATACAGGTTTGGGGTGGGAGAGGTTGATATGTAGGTAGCTATTTTATTACAGCAGGACAACAGTACAGAAAACTCAAAGGGAAAGGGGACCATATGCATACCATATACATCACCACCAAAGAAAACCTGACATTATCTCACTCACCTGCGATTTGTTGCCACCCAAAGTATAGTGAGAATAGTTATCTGTTATCGAAGCCATATCTATCAAGTTTGTATTTATCTCATCTCCCCCCCTTTCTGTCTATCTCTTTCTCTGTCTCTTTCTCTGTGTCTGTCTCTCTCTGTGTCTCTGTCTCTCCATCCATCTCTCTCTCCCTCTCTCCCTCCCTCTCTCTCTCTCTCTCTCTCTCTCTCTCTCTTTCTCTCCTGGCAAGGATGTGGGACAGACTCCTAGAGAGAGTGAGATATGATAGATGAACAACTTACATGGGTTATCTTCCAAAGCAGAGGAATATCAGCAGATTAAGTAGATCCTTGGTGAAAGATTTGTGGAAAGGCATTGAAAAGAAGAGTGTGAAAGCTTGGATGGTTTCTAGTCTACACCAGTACAAGGAGGCTTCATATCCATGATGCTAAAGTTTGAAAACTTTCTCCCTTTAAAGGCTTAATATTTCTTTAAAAATCTGACTTATTTCAATGGAGTAAATCAGAAATTTTCATTTGCAGTGGTTAATGAGTTCAGGTCAAATATATTACTACCACTAACAGTAAGCAAAACAATGATGATGGCATTGATAAAAATTTCATACAGGGTCCATCATCATTTGGCAGCTACAGAGATATTAGCATTTTTAAAACTAGGCCTTCCCAACTTTCCTAAGCCTAGATATGTGGGGACCATTCAAGGGCTAGTTTCAGTCTAATCTGTATGGAAGTTTTGAGTATTATGTTTTTAACCAAGGCTAATCCACTTCTCCTTAGGCAATCTGATGGCCAGCTGTTGCTAGGTACACCAAATTAACACCTAACTTAGTGCAGGCACTTGATCAGCTTAGCCCATTGCATCTCAGAACTCCCAAGCTCAAGAGATTCAGCATCCTCACCCTCCTCAAATAGTATGGATCACTGGTGTGGGCTACCATTGTCTGCTCATCAGTGCTTCTTCACCAAAATGTAAGAAGGGGATTGATAGACATTCTTAGAGTACATGATAACAGATTAATTTCTACAAGTACTTTTTGAATAATCAGATATCACTTTACTGGGGAGGAGTAAAAGGCTGATAGGAGCTATATGACATTGAATTTGTTGAATGCAACTGAAAATGGTTAGCTTATGAAGTGGCCAAATTCCAAAAATGGAATAAAAAGGCCCTCCATGGGTGACATCTTCATGAGATTAGCCCAGAATATGTCAACAAATGAGAAACAAACAAGAGGCTGAAGCATTTGGATTTGTTGTTGAAAATGATGGATTTTATGGTGGCAAGTGAGGAATGTGTCACTGCTGCTTAAAATTTTGTAAAGTTTCTCTTTAAGGAGCCTGGACTTGATCAGTGTAGATTATGGAAGAAAACAGAGAAGCTACAAAACACATCATTGTAGGCTGTAAAAAGCACAAAAACTGGAAAGATAAAAATGTATCCCAGAACAAGCCTGAGACCATTGGAAAAGATGAGAACAAGGCAACAGTAGCAATTCTCATAATGAAAAAAATGATAATTTTAATAACAGTGATAACAAAGTGGCAAGGAAGTATTCATCTCCCATATAAAGCAAATGATTTAGTCAGATAAATTATTTTCAAAAATGAAGAGGTTTGTAACAGTGATGGAAAATAGATATTCATCACCAGAAAAGTCATTCTGAAGAAGTTCAGTTTATTGGTTGATACAGATTTTGCAAGCATGCATTAGATGCTGCAACATATCATTTTGGGTTGACAAAATCTACCACCTACCCCATACTTAACAGACAAGACCTAGTGTCAGAATTATACAGCAGAAATAATCTTTTGTAAATGATTAGATGACAAATCCTCATCTCGCAAATTCCAATCCCAACATGTCCTCTAAATTTGACAAGATGGCGATGGAGCTTTGTGGCCAACAAAATGTTACATACATCATTGAGCTAGAAAAGCTTAAAATCCCTTTTATTATATGTGTAATCATACATATTTTAACCTTCAAACCACATGGGACAAAAAGATCTTATAATACTGCCTAGCTGAAAAAATCAGATCTGATTTCTGTTATAATAATGTGAACAGGATGAGGTATAGAAAATCCCCAACAACCTGTCTGCGACTGGAGTTGTCCCAAAGATGCTTTTAGTAAGATTAGCTTACTTTACATCCCAATGATGCTATTCATTTTCAAAACAAAGAAACCAATCAATCAACAAAAACAACAGCTTCTCACCGCTCCCCCCCATTTTTAAAATCTATATCATATATCTGTATAAAAAGCAGTAGGATAACAACTTTTCCCAGAACCTTTTCTGCTTGAACTCCATCATATACCAAATGAGAAGAGCATGATATTTATATTGGGCTTCGAGGTCTGCAAGGCACTTAACACATTATATCATGAGTCTCATAATAAATTTCTAAGAAAAGTACTACAGTTATTATTCCTATTTTACAGAGGAAGAAACTGAGATACACAAGAGACAATAGGACTTGTATGAGGTCTCAGAACTCTTGAGAATAGGAGCTGGGGTCTGAACTCATCTTCTTGGCTCTATGTCTTGTACCCTATCCAATGTGCCATGGAAATTCTTCTCAAACTTTGAAATACCAAAGAATGATTATTAACTATACTTACTGATTAGACAATAGTGATTATGTCATTACAATAAATATATTTGCATAATTATATAAAATGAGTATATGAATATGATGTATTATAAAATATGTAATGGAACATTATTATATTATATAATGATACGCTTTAAAATATATAATGACATAATATGATATATTATATAATAATGTTTATATAATATTTAATATAATATATTATAGAATAACGGTTATATAATCATGGATATGATTGTTAATAGTGTCAGTAGTGGTGATCCATTGGATCACAGAGTTTGTCTTCTTTCTGTGTTGAAAACAGACTGGTCTAAGGTTGGCCCCCTGGTTCACAAGCTTGACCTCATCTGTCTTTTCCCAAATATGTGGTAGAGTTCAAGGCCTTTTCTCTTGCAGCTGAATCCCTTGATTGACATCCTGATGTCCTGAGCAGCCAGCCTTCTGCCAGGAGTGCATTTGGCCTTCCGTCTGCAGCGCTCCACAAACATTCTCTTTAGTGGGTTAAATCAGACTCTGTAGTGCGAAGCGAGACAAGTGGCCTCGCGCTGAGTTTTTCATTTGCATGATTTTAGAAGGCGGAAGGGCAGCAGACTCCACGTTCACAGGGGTCCCTCCTGGTGGTCCTACCTTTGAGGAAATGTAGTAAAACGACTACTAGCTCTTGTTTTTTCCAACTAGGATTCTTTACTTCTAGGTCTTGAGAAGTGAAGAATCTTTCCCATAAAAATGGTGCCGTGGATCATGAGAGTTTTATCTTTCTGGGCAAAGTATGAGTAATTTTTGACTAGGATAGTGAGAATAGAAAAGTGCCAAGTTATCCAGAGGAAGCATACTATAGTGAATAGATTGATGACTTGTGGCCAAGAAGACATGGATTTAAATCTTGCCTCAAACACTAGTTGTGTGGCCCTGGGCAAATCATTTAGCTCCTCTGTATTTCAAGTTCCCCATCTATGTAAGAAGAGGACTGACTCCATGAATGTTAAGGTCTCTTCTATGATCTGAAGAAAGGCAGTGGTGTAGTGGAGAAAGCTGACCTCAAAATCATCAAGTCCTGGGTTCAAGTGCTGCCTAGATATCTGTATGGGTGAGGGCAAGTCATTTTTCAGTGCTGAAGGCAACCCTCTAAGATTATACATTGCACAAAAGTTGTTGACCTGATTTTTTGTTGTCCAACTGTTTTTCAGTCATGTACAACTCTTCCTGATCTCATTTTGGGGTTTGCTTGGCAAAGATACTGGAATGGTTTGCCATTTCCCTTTCCAACTCATTTGACAGATGAGGAAACTGAGGCAAATAGGGTTAAGTGACTTGCCCAGCATCACACAGCTAATAATTGTCTGAGGACAGATTTGAACTCAAGAAGATAAGTCTTCCAGACTCCAGGCATGGCACTCTATGTAATATGGTACCACCTGGCTGCCTGCCTGAACTGCATTGGCAGAGAGATTTTCCTCATTTGAGAGTGCACAATGCCACTAGTTCTTATGCTATCACCACCTTCAGAAGGTTTTCTATGGGAATGAAACTTGGTGTCATAATATAATGCATTGTTGTGTTTTCAGGAACTTTGGACTTCTTTCTTTTGCCCCATCCAACTGAAATCTAAAGCATGCCCATTGGGCACAAAACTGGTTTACACTCATTTGAGGAGGGTGCAATAGTGAGAACCTTACCTTGAAGCCATGGAGATATATCATATCATGCAATATTTCATCACCTAGTTGAAAGAGTCCTGCATTTTATGTCTGTGATCCAACCCAGATTCTGTGACTCTTCTTCAGTTGCCATGGGAAACTCATCCTTTTTAACTTTCAATTTCCTCACCTCTTATATAGGGGACAATTGGACTGGGTAATTCTGTTTCTTCTTGGTTCTGTGTGTGTGTGTGTGTGTGTGTGTGTGTGTGTTTACATGTTCCTAGTATTTAATTTGGGACCAAAAATAGGCAAAAGAGAAATGAGAAGCCAGAGTTAGATAATATTTCCTGTGGCCCAGACTACTCTTGGTTCCATGAAGATATAGATTTTGCATTGTCCAGTTTGACCACTTGATGACAAGGTCAAGGAACTCCCCTTTAGCTGGCCAGTGTCAAAGATTTGGCAAATTCAGCTGCTAGGAGGAGGAGAAGACCATGTTCACTATGACTCAGTGTATGTATTGTCTGAAAGAATGAATGGATGAAATTAAAGATGACTGTAATAAACAGTACCCAGGGTCATAGAGAATTGAAAAGGAACCTAAGAGGTCGTTGAGGCTAGCCCCATCATTGTATAGAGAAGTAAACTAGAGCCCAGAGAGGTTGAGCTTTAGTGACTTGCCAGCATCACATGGCTAGATTTCCATGACTTTATCAGTGAGGAAACTGCCTCATTGGGTTAAAATGGAAGGGGGGCCGATCTTGGGTTCAAATCAAGACTCCATCTCTTAACTCTCTCTGTTGTTACTTTTCATGTGAATCCTCAACATGTTTAGGGTTTCCCTCACAGATATGGAGGATGCTCCTGGAGAACTCCCTTCACAGGTTTGAAGGTTTTCTCTCCTGAGAACCCAGCTCTTTTTTCCCCTTTCTTTGTAGCTGGGGTTTGTCAGACAAAAAAGGGCTGACCTGTTGAACCCTTTTATCACACAGATCTGTTTGCAACTCAGTTTGGCAAAGGGCATTGACCGCCTCCAAGGGGAGCCACCATTCACTGTGGACATTGCTTTTCACTGCTGCAAAGACTCTCCGAGAGTCCCTAGGCAGTACTTGTTATTAAATAAACTCTGGAAAAGGGTTAGACAAGCTTAGGGTCCTTCTTCCCTCCGACATTCATGAAAACAACAATGACCTGTCTCATGTAGCTTTGTCCATGAGATGATTTCCTTTCATCCTCCAACACTAGTTTCTTTTGAAGTCATTTATTCTTTAAATATATTAAATACCAAAGAAGTGTTTTTTTCAAAGTAGATTGGTAGGCAAGGCTACTATTAAAAGGGTGTATTTAGGGGGAAAAAAGGGAAATGAGGTTTTAGTGGGAGCTAAGCCTTTCTGGCTTTGATTCCAGCACTTAATCTGGAACTGAATTCTTGAAATCATTGGTCAACTTGTAATAGTCTTGCTCCCAGGGCAGACAGGATCTCCTGTTTCTATAGTCCTTGGTCCGTAACAGAGTGCTTTGTTCATAACAACCCTATAGGTGGTTCACTGCATCTAATCCCAGTTTACAGATAAGGAAACAGTCTCAGAGTAGTGAAATGATGAATTCAATGCTGCAGAGACACTAAACATGGGAGCCAAAAATCTAACCTACATGTCTCCTGAGCCCAACCCATTGCTCTTGTCCCGACCTCATGCTAGCATGCATTATCATTGACTTCTTTCAAAGCCCAGCTCACAATTTGCCTCCCAGAGGAGTGCCTGCTTACTCCCTCTTCTATTAATTTGTATGGGCAGCTAAGTGGTTCAGTGGATAGAATTCCAGGTCAGGAGTCGGGAAGAATCATCTTCTTGATTTCAGATCTGCCCTCAGATGCTCACTAGGTATGGGACCCTGGGCACGTCACTCAACCCTCTTTGCCTCGGTTGCTTCATCTATAAAATGAACCAGAAAAGAAAATGGCAAACCACTCAAGTATCTTTGCCAAGAAAATATTTGGACATGACTACTGAAAAACAACTCAACAAAATTAATTTGTATAATTGCATATGTAACTAATAAATGATGATAAAGTATCTAACTTTTATATACTACTTTAGGGCTTGCAAATCATTTTGCAAATATTTTCTTATTTATCCTCACAACCACTCTGGGAAGAAGGTTCTGTGATTATCCCCATTTTACAGATGAGGAAATTGAGGCAGATGGAGTTTAAGTGATGTGCCCTGAGTCATGCAGTTATTAAGTGTCTGAGGCTGGATTTGATCTCAAGTTTTGTTGGCTCCAGGCCTGGCACTCTATCCACTGTTCCACCTACTTGTGTAAACAGTATACTCCATCCTCCCCTCTAACAACCACCCTCAGAAGACTGAATAATCTTCTAAGGACAAAACATATTTTATTTTTGCCTTTGTGTCTTACACACATTACAATTTGACAAATATTTGTTAGATTGATAAAATGCCTCCAAAGCCCATGTCAAGCACTTCATAATTGTGTGACCCTGGGCAAATTATTAAATCCCTCTGAGTATCATCTGTAGAATGAAGGGAGTTGGCTAGATGGCTTTTCATGCCCCCTCCAAATCTCTGATCCTGTAGTCTATGGTTTTCTTGTGTCTTCCTACTTTGGCCTTTCCCAACTCCACAGACCATGAGGGTTCTTGGTAACATGGCAGGCAGTTTCTTGCTTGGGTTATAAGTCAATAACTGGACTTACACACTCTAGAATCCACCTCTCTGGAAAATAGTTCTTGCTCTTTGTTTGAGAACAAAACAAATCAACAAAAATGTATTCAAGTGTTGAATATAATGCAATATATTAAGGTGTTCCTGATGCTCTGATGTGAAAATCAATCAACAAGCTTTTATGAAGCTCCTACTGTGTGTCAGGCATTGTACTAGGTGCTAGGATACAAATACAAGGAATGAAATGATCCCTGTTCTCAACATAAGGGGAACACAAGAGGGATGAATATAAAGGTACACAGAACAAATGTAAAGAGAATAACTACAAATACATACAAAGTAGTGAAATACAATAGCTTGATGGAGAGGGGACTGACAATTGGAGAGATGAGAAAAGGGTATTTAAGAAGGTACTTCAGCTTTCAGCAGTTGAAGGAAGGGATGGACTCTGCCACTCAGAGTTGAGGAGGGAGAGGAATGCCCTTCAGGAGAGGAATGGCTAATGCAAAGGCATAGAGATGGGAGATGAAACATTGTGGTGAGTTACAAAGAGAAGGCCAGTTTCGTTAGATCTCTCGTGGAATGGCGAGTAATGGTCAGTGAGGGTGGTAATATAGGTTGGGGCTAGGGTTTCAAAAAAATTTTTTTTAATGGTAAAGAAAGGAATTTATATTTGATTCTAGAGGGAACAGGAAGCCATTGGAGTTTATTGAGTAGGGGAGGGAAGTGATTAAATCAGTAGCTTTGGTAGCAACATGGAGGTTTGACAGAAGTGGGGAGAGACTTGAAGCAAGGAGACATTAGGGGATATTGCAATAATCTAAAGTGGAAGTGATGAAAGCTTTAACTGAGATGGAGGGTTGGGGAGTAGAGAAGAAGGGTTGATATTATAGATGTTCTGGAGGTAGAGATGACAAAGTTTAGCAACTAGTTGTATTTGTGGAGTTAAGGAAGAGTGAAGAGTCAAGGATATTGTCAAAGCTATGAAAAGACTGAAAGAATGGAGGTGGCTTTGTCAGAAGTAAGGACTTCAGAGAAGGGGAATGATGGAGGAATGGATAATGAGATCTGTTTTAGACAGTGAATTTGACAGGTTTCCAATATAAGTATCTAATGTAGTAATTCATAAATTGTAAAAAAAAAATTAGTCATTGGTGATGTAGGACATTTTTTCTCTTTTTAAAATTGTATTCTTTTTTATCTTTCTTTTTCTTCTCTCCCGCTCCCATCCTAGAGATAGCTACCATTAGACACACAGATTCTACACATGCTAAAATTTATCAGTTTTTTTCTCTGTATGCAGACTAAAATTCAGGGGAATTACTGGGGCCTTATGTATAGATCTGGGAATTCCAGTTCTAGGAATGACTCCATGGCATCTGAGGAGGCTGCCAAGAGAAGGATTGTAAAGAGAGAGGGGAAAGGGGATGAGGAAATAAGACTGGATAGGATCCACTGTTGAGGATGGTGATGCAGTTGAGAAAATAGCAAAGGACAAAGAGAAGGAGCAGTCAGATGAACATGAGGAAAAATTAGAGAAAACAATATAAATACCCTCCCCCTACGCACAGAAACTAGAGTATTTAAGAGAGGTGGAAAAATAAGGATGAAAAGAAGACCATTAGTGTTGGCAAATAAAAAATCACTGGTAATTTTGGAGAGTGCAGTTTCTATGGAATGATGAGCATGGAGGCCAGACCACAATGGGAAAAGAAAGAGAAGAGAATGAAGATAGATAACATGAATTTAAAATATGCTCAATCAACATGGCTGTACAACTTGTTCGAACACCATCCATAGTTCCTGGAAAGAATATGGAATTTGGAATTAGAGGACCTGGATTTTGAGTCCCTTCCCAGTTATCGATCATTAGAGAGACCTCTGCTAGGTCAGAGAATATCTCAATTTCCTCCTTTGTAAAAGGAAGAGAGGTGACCTAGATTTCGATGTCTTTTCCATTTCAAAAGCCCTTGACCTGAAAGGGTTTACTTGCCTGTGCAGAAAGTAACACAGGTACTAAAGAAACCGAAGATATGAATTTCCACTGGGAAACGTTGGTTAAAAAAATCCTTTCATTTTGTTGGATCAGCAGGTGGTGTGTTTAACATTCCTTTTTTTTTTTTTTAACACAAACCATTTTCTGTAGCTTTATATTCACATTCACTCATTACTGCCAATTACAACACCACATGGATAAATGAGTGAGGATAAAGTTAAGAAAATATTGCTATGTACTCAATGTTTTGGGACAGATAGTTGGTACAGTGTATAGAGCACTGGTCTTGGAACCAGGGAGACTCATTGTGAGTTCAAATCCAACCTTGAATACTTACTAGCCACGTAATTCTGGGCAAGTCACTTGACCCTGTTTGCCTCAGCTTTCTTTTTTTTTTCTTTTAAATAAATTTATTTAACTTTTTACATTCATTTTCACAAGATTTTGGGTTCCAAAATTTTCTCCCCATTTGT
>CM053774.1:119678543-119725835 GCA_028658325.1 Potorous gilbertii | reverse complement strand
AGAAGAGAGGGCAGATTGGTGATAGGGGAAATTAGAATGCTCAGTGTATTGGGGTTGGGGGGAGGGGACAAATGGGGAGAATATTTGGAAACCAAAATTTTGTGAAAATTAATGTAAAAAGTTAAATAAATAAATTTATTTTAAAAAAAGAAAAAAAAGAAATGATTTAAAATCTCAAATACTTTTCTGTAGCAATTCTGATTGAGGCATAATGAATTAATAGAAAGGAAAATGATCTCAGCACTTAAGTGATTTCCCAAATGGTAAGTATTGTTATAGATCATGCTACTTTTCAACAAAATTTCATCATGGATAAACTCAAGCAAAATTCCAGATTCAATATTTGTGTTTTGTCTGCTAGAAAATGTAACCGATATTTTCTATAGTAAGTAATTCAATGGAAATTCCAGTTCCCACATAAACTCCTCTAGGGCAGGGAATAGCATTTCAGATTTTTCTTTTCATCCCTCTTGTCTATAAGAGATGTTATATATAGTAGGAACTTGAAAAATTATTACTAAAATGACCTTTAAATATTTAAAGTCATTCTGAATTAATTCTAAAGACATAAGAATTCAATATCTAAAGAATGTGCTCATCACCATCATAACTGATGTAAGAATACACTGAAAAGCCAAACAGAATTTCATGGCAGGTTAGCTATACCATTGAGAGATTATTAAATGTCCCCAGGGCCAGCAAATAGTTTCTAGCAAGATTAATTAAAATCTGCTATCAATAACAACTGGAGAAACAACATCAAGGGTCAAAAAGGATAGCAGCAGAAGAATGAAAGTGTGCCTGTCACTTACCAGGTGTGGTGTCTTCTGGAATGTCAAAAGAGTACACGGGCCTGGAGAACTTGGGGATATGGTCATTCACATCACTGATGGTGATGTTTATCCTCATATCTGAAGACTGCAGGCCATCATCTGCTCGAACCAGCAGAGAATACTTGGAACGGCGTTCTCTGTCCAAACGCTTGGTGGCAATCAGTTCTCCTGACTCAGGGTCAATATGGAAGCTGTCATCTGCACCACTAATGATCGCATAGGTGACAAGAGCATTGGCACCCTGGAAGAAAAAGAGAAGGCACCTAAATTAGTCATCACAGAAGAATCAAAACAAAAATGAAGATCTTTTCTTGTGACCAACCATCAAAATAATATTTATTCTATCAGACTTTATCTTGGGTATTATTTTTAATTCTTGTTGTTCTTGTTCACTCTGTTTCTGAAGAGGCTTAATGATGCCATGGGGTGATATTGTGTATAAATCGGATTTAAATGAGGCATAGTTGCATAGAGTCGTTGGCCTCACTCTCTCTTCCAGAGTCATCCAAGTCCAGTGGAAAAACAAAAGTCAAGATGACTGGAGATGGTCTGGGATGCAACGGATGACTGGCATTTTCAATGTCTAATCAAGCTCTAAGCCCTCCACAGCACCTGCTTCAGAAGCCTTCATGGATGTTGGAACAAACTATTCTGAACTACCCATTCTGTTGGGAAGTCTTCACATGCTTACGGTAGACATCCCCCTACCTCATAAATGGGATGGAGGCTTGTCAGTTATTCTAACCTCGATTAGCCTATCTCCTGAGAAAGTTTTACCAGGGTGTGGCTGCTGCACATGCTACAGCAGCATAGAGCCACATGTGAGAGTCAGGTGAAGGTGAACACCAAAGGTGAATGAGCAGCCCTGAAAAGGGTTCCAGAAGTCCTCACATCAGAGGTGCTAATCCTCCCTTAACACTTAGTACACCCCTTAAAATCTCATATTGTCAAAACAATGAATGATTACTCAATCTTTCATCTAGTTGATAAAAAGGAAGCCTCTAAACCATGTGTTACTACATTTAGACCCTCAGCAAAATATTAAGCTAGCTAGCTATGATAGACAGTGAAGCTTGATGGCTACTATACTGAACCTGGAGTCAGAAATCAAGCATCATTTACTAAGCAACTACTGTTTATCAGGAAATAGGATAGAACTTGGAGGAACAAATGCAAAAATGAGCCATTCCCTGACAATGATAAGATGCTGGATTTGGAAAGTGGAAGCCAGGGACCTTGTAAGGAAAGAAAGCAGCATGAGCAAAGCTCATGTTACACTTTTTCATCTGGGAAGGTGTCTTAATTCAGGGTGACAGTAAAAGGCTGAAAAGTAGATAATAGATATTTTGAGAGCAATAAATGTTAAGCTAAGAAGATCGGACAAAAAGTTTCATCCGTGACAAGTACAGTGTCTTGTACATGATATTTCATCAGCAGCAGTTCAATGACTAGTCACTATTTCTGTAGGAGTCCATTTCCTCATCTGCAAAATAAGAGAATTAGACTAAATGATCTCAAAAGTTGTTTCCAAACCCAACATGTGAAAGTTAGGAAGACTTTATCCTGAAGGCAAAGCATAGCCTCTAATAGATTGTGAGGCTGGGACTTCTGGATGGATAGAGGTATTTGGAGTAGATGAATCTGACAGCAGCATTGATGGATAATAGCTGGGAGTGAAGGGAGGATGAAAATAAGAGAGGAGGGGGGAGTTCAAAGGCTTCTTTCCTTGCTCTGGTACCAGATGATAAGGGATTAAACTCTAATTAGTACCAGTTACTGATTAGAAGTCCATTAGTGCCATTTGAAGTACTTTGGACAGAGTGGAAGCCAGATAACATGGCTCTTAAAGCTATTACATCAACTGCTACTGTTGCTGATTTTTAGATCAAGGTCAAGTCCAAAGCAATTCCATTTTCTGATTTGTTGATTATATTCATTTTCCTTAAGTAATCACACTCAAGGTGTTTTTGGTATTAAAGACTTTAGAATTGACTAGTGTGTTTTGCTGACTTCCATAAGTTAAAAATTGAAGGCAGAATATTAAAACAGGTTTGTAAGAGATTCGTCTCAAAATTCCCTTGTAACTGACTGTTAATGATCTGGATTTGTTCTGGTTTCACAGATGTATCTGGTGTTAGTGATGCTTCCCAAAACCTCAATAGCTATTGTCACAGCCATGGCCACAGAAGTTCGAAAGGAGAAAGTAGTTGCCACCGAAGTCCTTGGCTCTTTGAAATGGTTCAACATTGGAAACTGATATTTCATCAGCAGAAATGACAAGAAAGAAGAGGCAGCACAATGTGCTTTGCCAATGCCTCCCAAAGACCAGGGGGCCTTTCCTCATGACTTATAGCTACAACCTTCCATCTGCGTAATCTGTCCCATCTCCTGGAGATCAGGGATTGCATTACTTTTCTATTGAATCTTTATGCATCGTAAGTGCTTTGTCAATGCTTCATTCATTCACCTTGACTTACAGAATTTCTTCAACTGGAAACATATAGGAAAACAAAGCCCAGAAATTCTTAAAAGCTTGTTAAACAAAACATGAACATCTGTGGAAATCTGAATATAAATTAGAGACTATTCTCCTTATAAATAATTTCATTTCCATTGACTTGATATTTTGAAAGCTGAAAGAGTAATTATTTAAATTGTCATCACTTGGGGACATTTCATGTTACTCTCTCATAGGTGCTCTACATTCCACCTCATGCCACTGCGGTCCTGTTCAAGTTGGAGCCCATGTGTAAAATGCTCTCATTCCTTATCATCATTTCTTGGAAACTCTTGGTCCCTTTAAGATTCCAGTCACTAGTCCTGCCTCCTATAGAGGTTCTTTTTTGATAGTCTACACCTTAGAAATTATGGCATATTTACTTGATAGATTAAAACTGTATTAAAACTTTTTGAACTCTCTCACTCTCTAAAAACACTATGCACACAAATATATGTAATGCACATATGTGTGCATGTATGCATTTAAATACATGTTATATATATATATATATATATATATATATATATACCACATACACAAATACATGCATATACATACCTATATGCACACATAAATATGCACAAATATATGAGAGAGGAGAGAGAGAGACACAGAGAGAGAGAGACAGACAGACAGAAACAGAGAGAGAGTTAATGAAAAACAAAGAACCTCTTCAGTTGAGTCCCCAACCCTGGGGGAGAAGATTACATTTAGCAAGCTTTGCTTTAGAGATGACCTGGTTGGGTATTGGAGGCTGAGGACTTTGAACAGCCCTTAAGATTGCACTGGCTCCCCTTGGCTTGATCGTTATGGAGGACCAGAGATTTCCCACATATCCTGTTGCCAGGTCTTGCTCAGGGAGAGATAATTACATCAACATTGCCTTTTGCTGCTGTGACAACATACTGTCCTAAGGTTCTCAAAATGCTGAGGTATAGGCTGCTTAGGTCAAAGCTCCTTGATGTGGGTACCCTTTGATGCCTCCTATCCAATGATGTTAGCCCTATCCTTACATCCCTATCCCACTCCTCACAATTTTTCTCTCATGTTCTCTGAAACCTGATGTTTGTTGTTAATAAACTTCAGATGAGATCTGTGCCCTACCTGCATTACTGACAACATATGTTCTCTGTATTAAGGATCAGTCTGGGATGGCATATGGAGAGCCAGAATCAGATCCAGGAAGAACTAGATTCAAGTCTTACCTCTGACATATACTTACTGTGTGATCCTGAGCAAATAACTTAAACTCTCTGTTCTAGACAACTCTCTAAGACTGTAATTTCTACAATAAATGCTCAGCTTCATTGGTAGAGGGGGTTTTCTCACCAGAACTCACAGATCAAATCCCTCTCCCTATACTTTATATTTATAGGAACTTGTTTATATTGTTACTCCTAATCACACGTAAATCCTTTGAGAACAAAAACTCTTTCATTTTTGTCTTTGCATTGCTAACACCTAGTCACATATTATTATATAGTAGGTGCTTAATATGTGCTTACAGGATTGTATTGAATTGAATTGCCATATTTTTTTTAATTTTTAACTTTATGAGACCCCCATTTCAATATTCAATAGGATGATTTATCTAGAAGGATAAGCACCTCAAAACACATTTGAAAATAGGGAGGAGAGATAAAAGAAGAAAATCCTCCCATCCTATCCTTCACCAGCTGTGTTTAACCTCCTGCCTCATACAGTGCTTGTGAAATCAGGTGTACTGCGGGCATGTAAAACACTTTCCTCTAATTTTATAGTTAAGCAAAAACATGGAATGAGAATTTTAGATTTCTAAGCTGAATGCATCTTTAAAACAATCATTTGTTCCATTTAACAAGATTTTTCTTTTTTACCTTAATGTATTCCCAGCTAACAAATCACCAGCATTCAGAACTGACTGGTAAAACTGGTGAGGTCTTGCAAATTAGGTAAAATCAAAGAAAATACAACACGAAAAAAAGTATCGACTAGACACATTTTTTTTAGCCTTGGAATAAGTTTGCCAACAACTTGACCCAAAAAATGAGGGGACTTTAAGATGTCCAATAATTAATTCTTCTGGGCCAAGGAGTCGGGGGATGTGGAGGCAAAGACTTCTTCCTTTTTTTCTTTTGTCTTTCCTGCTTCACATCCCTTCCCTTCCCTTTCCTTCCTTCCTCTTTCCCTCTCTTCCTTCCTCCCTCCATTCTTTCATTCCCTTCCTTCCTTCCTTTCCTTCTTTCCTTCCTTTCTCTCTCTCTTTCTTTTTTCCTTTCTTTCTCCTTTTATTCCATTTTTCCATACCAAAGGGCAACTAATGTGGCAAACTAAAAAACGTTCAGTGGATGACTGACAAACTTCTGGGCAGGAGCAATGATTTAATTAGCTCTTATGAAAGGTCTCCTTATTTATTTCATATCCCCCAATACATAACATCAGCAATACCACAAGCAACAAATATCACGTTTCCCTTGCTGAGCCATGGAAATAATGTTGCTTGAAAACATTCTGCTCTCCAGAGGAAACCCAGAGACAAAGGCATAGGGGAAGGAATTCTCAAAGTAAATAGCTATAAATTGCAAATGCATTTTACAGCTTTAAGTAACATTTTCAATAACAAGTTCAGCCCTAGGATACATGGCACAATCAGCCCAGGCCAGTCCATTAGGGTCTGAATTATTCTGTTTATACAGAGAGAATCAAAGAGTCACATGCTTCCTTAAGGTGGGGGTCAGGGTGAGGTGGAGAGGGAATCTGTATCCTACATATGTTTCAAATGATATCTAAATGAAGCTCTACATGAACACTTCGCTAAACTAAAGCTGTAATTCGTTTCCTCCCAGGTCCTCCTAAAGAGACTTGGATGTACAAGCTTCAAAGACTTAGAAAAGCAAGATCAATAGTGAAATGAAAAAAAAAATAAACAAAAGCAAAATTTGTCCTTGTTGACCTGTGGAATGTTGGTAAATGAGCTCTACATTGTACAGCAGTCATGGTTTGGTTGTTTTTCAGTGCTGTCAGACCCATTTGGGGTTTTCTTGGCAAAGACCCTGGAATGGTTTCCCATTTCCTTCTTCAGTGTATTTTACAGATGAGGAAACTGAAAGAAACAAGTTAAGTGACTTGCCCAGGGTCACACAGTTAGTACCTGTCTGAGGCTGGATTTGAACTCAAGAAGATGAGTTTTCCTGACTCCAAGTACAGCATTTTATCTACTGAGTGGCATAGCTTGTAGATAATGTACCGGTTATGTAGAAAAAAGAGCTGGGTGACCTGGACGTCTTATTTTTCTATTATTATTCCTGTTTTGCAGATGAAGAAACTGAGGTTTAGGGATGTTAAGTAAAGGGTCAAAGAGCTAGCAAGTGTCTAAAGCAGGATCCAAATTAAGCTTCTTCTGATTCCTGGTCAAACACTGATAACTCCACATTGCACACTGTTCGTATTTGAATATAAGTTTCTTTAGGGCAGATTTTGTTTCATTTACATCTATGCATATCTAGTATACCCTAGCACAGTATCTGATTGCTGAATTGAATTAATCTATTAATAATCACTGAGATCTCAGCCATCCAAAATCCTGACTCCATTATAAGGTCCCTTCCAGCTTCCAATATGTGGTTCTAATATTTTAGCATGTATGAATACACCCAAGAGAATATGCATGAATATTTTTATAAAATAAAAGAAGAAAATGATGAAAATTATAATGGCTTTGCACAGGACCTGGAAACCACATGACATAGTCAAAGGACCACACTTGAGGACGTAGAGGGTCACATGTGACCTGAAGGTCGCAGGTTCCCCACCCTGGTCTAGCATTTATAGGTAGCTCCAAGAATTACAAAGCAGTTTACAATCATCTTGTTTAATTCTCACAGTAATCTTGAGAAGTCAGAGTGTCATCTTGATCCCCTTTTAAATGAGGAAACCAAGGAAAATGTAAAGCATGAGCACTGAAATGTTCTCTCCATCCTGACTGTTACAGAAGGCAGAGGCTTACCCAAGCCCACACAGTTAGTAAGTATCCAAGGTAAAATTAAACTTCAGGTCTTCCTGAAAAAATAAATAATTTCAATTGAGATTCTCTTTGAACCTTCACCTAATGGCATCATTCTTAGGTCTTCAAAGGGATGAACTGAAAGAGAAATTGAAGAAAGGGTAAGATTTTCCCCCTTGATGCCATTCATTTGATTAGTCAGGATATGAGAACAGAACTGGGGCTCCACTGACTCCCATCCAGACACTCTTTAACGCAAAGGGTCAGAAATACTCTTCTGCCCACTTTGACCTCATCTCAAATGGACTTATAATGAAGACTCTCCCTAAGAACCTTTTGTAGCTTAGAGATACTTTAGTTAGGCACATTGCGATAGTGAGCATCATGAATCCACAGCAAGCTATAATAGGTAGTGATCTATATTCCTGATTCTGGAGCACTATTTATGTTGGGATGTCACTCAATTGGGACTCAAAGGGGCCAAATAGGGCATGTATTTGGACCAACTGAGCTCCTTCATGGGCTTCCCTTTCTTCTAGTGTGTCTTCAAAGGGAGCTTTTATGCTGAACTGGGACTGCAACTCCATGTCCAGCCCCTGATAGATCCATGAAAAGTCAGTGGCCACCATCTTGCTTGTTTGGAGCTGTTCCATGTAGAGGGCTAGTTCTCAGTTCAGCTCTTCTGGTTTACCGGTGAACCAATGCTCAGGACCTCTCCTTGTTCTTTCAGTTGTAACCTTGCATTGATTTCTCATGTGAGCAAGATTCTTGGACATGTGTTCTTGAAAACCTGGTTATCTGCTTGTCTATTTAGAACACTCATTTCCTCATCGTGGTTGTTCTTAAGGGAGGCTGGCTCCTCTTCAGACCTTCAACCTACCTAGCCAGGTTCAGCTCATCTAGCAGCCTGAACAAACCACTCTTATCAGCCTCCACTCTCAGGTGTAGCATCTGCTCAGCCTAAACTTGAATCAGAACAATCTGTAGAATGATGTTGGAGTTCTCAATGATGGCAGTAAGCAAGTATCTGACCTTAGAA
This sequence comes from Potorous gilbertii, assembly GCA_028658325.1. Lineage (NCBI taxonomy): Eukaryota > Metazoa > Chordata > Mammalia > Diprotodontia > Potoroidae > Potorous > Potorous gilbertii. The sequence continues at coordinate 119,717,481 of CM053774.1, read as the reverse complement.
GTCCTCAGTATTCTTGAAGTAGTGGCTTTGGTCCTAGGTGGGCCCAGGACCTTGAGCTTCAAGTTCCCCTCAGTCTCCTCCAGCGCACACCTTATGCAGAAAGGAGGCTAGCTAGTGACTACACCTGTCTTTGGTCATCTCTTTGCTAGTGAGAAGCCATAGTCCACATTGAAGTTGCTTCTGCTGCTGCTATTGCCCATGTAGCCCTCACTCACCTCTAAACAGAGAAGTCAGAATGGACAAACACCCCAGTCCCAGAAGGCCCTATGGATTCTAGGTGCTTAGAATTCAGTCAGGCCTCCAAAGCCAACATTAAGATGGAAGGAGAATTAGAGAGTACTTAAGTCTTGAAAGAATAGGGAACTAGTTGGTACTGTGAATAAAGTATTTCACCTGGAGCCAGGAAGGCTTGAGTTCAAATGCAGTCTCACACATTTATTACCCTCAGAAACCTGGGACAAGTCATTCTGCCTCTATCCGCTTCAGTTTCCTCATATGACAAATAGGTACCACAATACCACCCTCCTCACAGACTTCTTGTGAGGATCAGATGAGATAACACTTGTAAGGTGCTTGGCAAAAATTAAAATACTATATAAATGCTAGTTACCATTAGTAGCTATTGGCCCAACACTGTCATTTTGGAAATAAGGTAACTAAAATTCAATGACGGGAAGTGATTTGTCCAGGGCCACTTAGGTTGAGGTGGGAGAAGAACAAATATTTCTTAAGCAATTACTCTGTGCTAAGCACTGGGCTAAAAGCTTGCACACAGAATCAATAACAGGGCTGGGGCTCTAACCCAGATCCCCGACTCAAAATTTATTGTTCCTTTTGTCATCCTCTAGCGTTTGTCAAATTAGGCCTTAGTTACTAACTTTTATTAATGAAATGGAACCTAGTACATCATGAGATTGTGAGTTCCTTCAGAGGAGGGATTGTTTTTTGTTTGTTTGGTTGGTTTCAGGTTTTTTTGCCATTCTTTGCATCCCCAGAATTTAACTAAGTGTCTGGCACAAAGTAGGCCCTTAATAAATGTTTGCTGTTTTGACTTGCATAGGGAAAATAAACACTGTATAAAGCTATAAACTCCTAAGGTACAGTGAGACATAATGAAGGCTCTAATTCATAGCTCTCGTGTGCATGCAAGTAAAGCAGATTCCCATAACACAAAGTTAGTATGCCCAACTGTCTTTGTTTTTCAAAAATAACAGTAGTGTAAAAACAAATGGAATCAGGCTCATGGTGAACTATGTCATGGCCAGTGATCAAAGAGAAAAGAAACGACTTTATCTTTTTCCATCATGAGCTTCTTCCATCTGGATTCAAGAATTAATGGTCTTTGGAAAAATACACCCAATCTTTAACCTTAATGAACATGCCCATAAGTGCCTCAGACCATTAATTACATAGAAACCTTAGGAATCAAGCTTAATGCTACCTCATCAGCATCCATGGCGGTCAGCTGCATTATCCTGGAGCCATCTCCAGTATTCTCTTCTACTGTCAGGTCGAGTGTATCTGTTGGAAATACTGGTGGATTGTCGTTGATATCCTGGAGTGTTATTTCTACCTACAAGAGAATAAATAGTGTAATACTTAATACTTATAGAAATGATGTACTATTTATTTATAATATGTAATAATAATATATTTAAAAACATTAAGAATACATTAAATACCAGATTAAACATGCACACCTAATGAATGATCCCAATTAAATAAGATGAATCCTGGATTTCACCATCCAAAGGGAAAAAAAAACTTCCAAATCCCAGGGAATAGAAATATCCCTGAGTATGGGGCTAAAATCTCCAAGGAAAAAAGTCTAAAGTGACTAAAATCTATGGGATATAAGGATTTCTTATAGGATCTGGAGATGTTAGTCTTGAGAAAAGAGAACTTGAAAGGAAATAATGGCTATTTTCAAGTAATTGAAGATCTGTGATGTGGAGCAGACCAAGGTACCACTTGATCTCAGAAGCTAGAACTGGGAATGATAGATGGAAATCACAGGTGTAAATTTATCCTTGAAGAAATACTTCCTAACACTGAAAGGTATCTGAAAGTGGAATCGACCTTCCCAGGAGGAAATGGATTTCCTAACACTACCAGTCTTCAAGAAAGGATAAATGAATACTTGTAAAGACAACTGAGAGGATTCTTGTTCAGGTATGGGTCAATGGATAGGCAAATCATTTATTTTATATTTACTACATGTCAGGAACTGTGTTAAGAATTGGAATACAAATATAAGCAAAAGGGAATAACTGACCTCAAGGAGTTGTAAATGTCTTTTTTGGTTATTGTTGAATATCACTTCTTTATTTGGTGAAGACAGGATATAAAAGGGATGAAAAGTAGAGAGGCAGAGATGATTGGGTTATATAGCTTCTGAGAGCTCCTACTCTGAGACTTTGTTATACACAATAAATATACTCTGACATGTTGCTACGAACTGATTTAAATGGTCTTCCAAAATAAGTTTTTCTTATCAGATGTCAATGTCATCCCTAATTTGGACCCCAGTAAAGAACCACTGGGGCTGAAAACCAAGAAGATTTTAAAAGCATTTGGTGTAAAATCTTCTCCAAGATGGCCACCCATTGGCAACAAAGTTCTGGGGCAAAGAGAAAAATTTACATTTTTAATGGTTGAAAAAAATCTGCATTTTTCCCCCTCAAGCAGCATATCTCAACTTTGGAAAACAGAACAAAACGTTTTCTTTTCCTCTCTTCTTTTTCACTTCTATCTCCAGTGCTGATTTTCAACTCAAGCTAAACAAACATTCCTTTTACATGTAGTGTTTATAGATTTTTACAAATATTAGCAGCTTTGTTTGAGTGATCCAAGCCAGGATTATTTGCTTGGTGCCCTACCTAAGCAAAATTGTTTAACTCAGAAGATTGCAGAAGTCTGAGTAAATATTCGGAGCCATGTGCTTCCTCTTGGAACTGGGCCCTAAAAACTCAGACTAGAACGGGAAAAACAAAGACCAAACTGAATTACTGAGAAAAAGTACAAGTTGCCCAAGAAAAGAAAAAAAATATGATGGATTCAGGAGAGCCCAAGCTGCTTTGATCAAGTTACTTCTCTTCTATGGCCTCAGTTTCCCAGGGTGGGTCCCCCGTGCCTTCTCATCATCTTGACCCTCTCCTGGTGATGTCACCAACTTCTATGGTATGAACTACTATTTCCATGGGGACTCCTGAATCTATATTATCAGCCTTCATCTCTTTCACAAGCATCTCTGTTTGCTTACTTGAAGTCTCCACTTGAATTTCCCTTAAGTGTCACGAACATAACATGTCCAAAACAGAAATCTTTACCTTTCCCCCAATCTCATTGTTCCTCCTAAGTCTATTTTGAGGGAGCCATGTTCTTCTAGTCAACTAGACACTCATCCTCATAGCCCTCTTAGTCTCCCTCATCCTGAACAACCAATTGACATATTTCATGTACTAGACATTGATTGCATGTCATCTTGTGACTGCTCACATCACAACCACCCTCTTCTGGGGTATTCATCCCCTCTTGCCTAGATTACGATAACAGTTTCTTGCCTGATTTTTTTTCCCTATTAATTAATATATTTTTAGTTTTTGACATTACCTTCCATAAGATTTTGAGTTCTAAATTTTCTCCCCATCTCTTTCCTCTCCCCACCTCAAGATAGAACGCATTCTGATTACCCCTTCACCTAAACTTCAGTCCCTTCTATTATCCTACCTACTTCTCTTATCTCCTTTTCTTGAATTTCTTGTATTGAATAAATAAGACTTTATTTTAATCCACATATCAGTATACCCTCCATTGACACAAACTCACTATTCCTTAGTAGACAGTTTCCCATGATTTTTTGTTACTTTTGCAGAGGAAGCAACAAACTTATCCATTTGGGTTAGTTGTCAGATGTTGAGCTTCTCAGAACTTACTTTGGTTAGTTCTCAGAAAGTCTTCCACGTGCTAGGCCTCTCATGCCTGGTAAGACCTACTTCAGCCTGAGCTAACTAACATGACTTTCTAGGACTTAAACTTATGGAAACATTACATCAATGGTCTGATCAATCAATCCACAAGAATTTATTAAATACTTAATACATGCCAGGCCATGAGAATACAAAAACTGAAACAATTTCTTCTCTCAAGACACTTACCTTGAACTTTTGTAGTGACATTAAAAAAAGAAAAAAGAACACACCAACATTATCGGCTGAGTATAACCCTCAGTACTCAAAATGTTCTTAGAATAGCAAACACTTCTTCCAGTGAGATAGAACTAGTATTGTGCCAATGTTAGTATTGACCATTTCCATTAAATTGGTGAAACTCAATTTTGCCTTTACCATCAACACCTGCTTTATTTGTCAAATCTTTTGACAGATCAGCACTTTTATTCTGATCTCTGAGATCTTTGGATTAGCCCTGATACCAGCCAGTTTTTCTCTTGGTCCTGACTGTATCTTGACTACCTTTCTATCACCACCTTGGGAATTTTGCTTTTGATCTCTTATGTGCATGAACCATTAGCCATACATGCACACGTGACCGAAATTTAAATAAGTTTCAGACAAAGGAAATACAGTGCCAAAAGGAGTGGATCTATCATTTCATTCAACTAGGGGACACTTGGATAAGAAAGCTATCTCTACCAGCAAAGATCAGGATCTTCTCTCCAATGTTTAGTCTAGGACAATTGCCTAGATCCCTGAAAGTCAAGTGACTTGTCTGGGGTCACACAACGGCATGTGTCAGAGGGAAACCTCAAACTCAAGTGTTCATAGCTCAAAGGCCACAATGCCATAACTGCCTCTCAATAAGACAACAGCATCTTAGAGGCCTTTTTTAGCTACAAACTTGTTTTCTTTTAGGATAGACACATAATGAATCATTGTGGTTTACTTTTAATCTCTGGAATGCTAAAGCAAAGCTTTAAGCCTTAATAGAAAATTTAAACTTTAGATGCTGTGTACCACATGCACTACTCTTTGCAAAGGCAAAAAGGGATGACGATGTAGAGCAGTGCTTAGTGCTATTAATCCCCCTGTATGTGTTTGCATGGAGCAATCAAGCACGCAAGTTTTCTGGGAGGAATTTAGGCACTAATTGCATGACTGACCAATTGGCAAAAGGGCACAGAAGATTGCAGAATTCAAAGATGCTTTTTCACTCTCTTATAAGGATGGAGATGATCCTAAAAGAACAATGGGATTGTGGGCTTTAATTGGGTCATTTGGGTAGAACCCCTAGAGACTAAATTAAAGGATTTGATTATTGAAGAGGGTGCTGATGGTAAAGGTAAAATGACTTTCAAGAATTTTTGACAATGAAGGCAAGGAAAATGAAAGACACAAAAGGCAAAGAATAAATTGAGAAGTAATCATTTGCTTGATAAAGATGGCAATGGTTATAATGCGTGCAGCAGATCTTTGCCAAGTGATGAAAAATCTTAAAGACAAGTTCATAGATGAAGATGTGGATCTCAGAAGAAGAGAAATGATGAAGGAAATATATCTTTATTATTAGTTCAAGTAAACCATAATGTGTTTGTACAAGTCATGATAGCAAAATGAAGAAATCTTACAGAATGTGCTAAATTTCTTGTACAAAATTGTATTTTCATTATAACATCCTTGAAAACTTATTGATCCCCTCACTGTCAAGAGTATATTCATATATGGTAGTGAGGTCTACATTCCTCCATGATTTTCTTCACTTTTATTTACCACCATTGTCCCGAAACTGCATTTTGGAAAAATGATTCAGTTACATGCCATGTGGCTTACTCTGGAGATAGCTAAAACTTCTTCACATCTAAACTTAGAGGCAATTGGTCATGGGTTATGCCTTGTTTGCTTCCTTTCTTCTTTTTCCTTCTCCCTCTCTTTTTTCTCTTTTTTTGTTCTTTCTGAGTTGTAATGCTATATTGAACTATAGACAGTCAAAAATATATACTTCAAGCTGCACTGTTTGTAAAATGGATAAATTATACAAACACACACACACACACACACACACACACACACATGTTGATGTTGTTCCAGAAAACATTTTCTTCTATTGTCAATTACTTTTAGAATTTCATTTAGCTACTTTTTTTCAATTTCCTAATGGCATAAATTTTCTTCAAGTCCGTTCTAAGTTGTATGTTTTAATTAAAAATATGACTTTTAAAAATTCTCTATTGATCTAATTAAGTAAAGAAATTTTCACTAAAAGATGGTTAAATAAATTTTTATGTATACTTATGTGCATCTTAATATACACACATATATAACATGTTTACATGTTTATATACACATGCATGCATACATATACATACATGCATAAACATGTATGTGTACAGGCATACCCACACAATACATACTCATCCAACATAAATTTTTACATTGGAAAAGATGTTTCTCACTATGTGGCACTATTGAAATCCATACAAAGTAAAAAATAGGTAGTGTCAGTAATCCACTAAAAATTATCTTCCAATGTTTCATCAGCACTAACATTCAGGCAAAACTTTATCATTGAAAGGCTCTGGCAGACTGGTGGTGGTGAAGCTGGAGCATTCTCTGTGACCTCTTGATGGGAATCATGAGCAGAAGAGAAAAAATTGACCATTGTAGAATGACAGATGAGGAGGGTGGCTAACCAGGTCAGCTAGAGAGAGCTGTGGGGTCAGCACTGCAGATGGTAGTCACTGAGACCACCTGGTTTCTGCTTGCAACTCCTTTTCTACTTCCTCCATTCCAGAGCAAGGAGCTGCTTTTGTTACCTGCCTGTCTCATCTCCCTCTCTGACAGGTAATGAAGGAGATATAAACAAACAGAAAAACAAAAAAGCAAAACAAAACACCTTTGCCTTTCACAGTGACTAGGCAAAACAGTTAGCATTTGGAAGCTCTATTTCCAATACTACCTCATTTTCATTTCTATGCTATTTGAAATACTTTAATGAAACTAGGTAGCTACCAACATTGATTCTGTTTGTCTCTGAATGTGTGTGATATGATTAAGAAAGGGTAAGCTACCAACCCTGATTCTGTTTGTCTGTGAATGTGTGCCATGGGATTAAGAAAGGGAAAGCAAGAATACAATGGGAGTGACCTGGATCCTTCATTTTCCCAGTAAATCAGCACTGGCAAAGGACAGCTCAGCACAGCATGCCCACATCAGAAAGGGTGATGTGATCTATGAGCAAAGCAGAATTGAGACAGCACAAAGTAAACATGGGATGCGCAAATTTTGGATATTCACCCCCAAAATTCATATGGACTATTTGTGCTCAATCTATGGTAGAGTACTCCAAGCTTGTATTGGTCTGATCAGTCACAATGGGACACACTGAAAGTTCCCTTTGTTTTGGTGATATCATGTTGGTCCTCTTTGAGAACAAAGGACAATAACCAACCAACCAATCAACCGACCAAATCAGCAGCTGGGTGACCTAATTAGAGAGAGAATTTGTGCATTTTATAGCCACAGTGAAGGTTATAGACACTAAACATTTCATTTAACCTTGCTATAAGAAAAAGGGATGAACCAAAAAGCCCAGAAGCCCCAGGAGTGGGGGTAATCGGGAAGGGGTAAAGAGGAGATGAATTCTGTTCCTGCCTATGGGATCTGAGGCAACTGGAGCTTCCTGCCACATTTATCCCAAGGACACTTTGCACCAGTTGCTATTTCTTACTGTTGACCTTGTCAAGGTGGAGATGGGGAGTTATCACACATCTCTACTTTGCAGCAGTCGTGGCTGACTAGCTGACCTTGAATGGAACTACAGAGCTGGCCCAAGCACTCCTCCAAAGAAGTATATACATTTTGACTACATCTAAAAAAATTTGTCATTCTTTTACATGACATTAAGTACAGGTCACATTTCTCTAGCACAGAAACATTTGTAAATTCCTTTCCCCTCCATCCCCCTAATTATCATTCTGGAACTAGCTCTTTTCTCCTGCAACAAACAAAGACTAACATTCTACAGTATATTTGTACATTTGTAGGAAGAATCAGTAGCATGTATTTAGATTCAGTAGGATGTAGATTACATTTCTTTTTTGTATGTCAAATACATACCACTGAAATCCAAACATCAAAGTGATTGGGATTCCACAGTAACTACCTAGCCTTGCCATTTATCACTTAAGATTTAATCATCCTATTTTCTTACCCAAAATTACTTCATTTACTATAAAAAAAAAAGCATCATAATTTGTATCTTCCCTTGTTTTGTGTTCCCCTCCCCCTCTCTTTCCTTTTAAAACCACTGGAAATTCTTTAACCATGGGCCTGGATTCATTGTTTCAGCATACCCAATACACTTCATCATGTACCATAGCCAGAATCTATTATGGTTTGCAAGTGACTCATACTTCTGCTATGAGAAAGTCAGGATAAAGAGCATTTACATCTTTAAAAAATGCTTCAATGGTCAGTACAGGTAACTTGATCTTGGATTCCAGTAGGTATGTAAAGGATTTTGAATCCAGCCCACTCCTACACAAGGAAGATGACATCTTATTATCCTGCCATCAATCTAAAGTGAGGGCTCCCTCAAACTAGAAAAAGTAAAACATTTGGGAGAAAAAAAGGGAAAAAATGTTGTTTGCATGGAAGCTCTGCACAATGATTTGGGCAGATTCAGATCAGAACTGTAATTGTCTACCAAGAAAAACGAATAATGCAATTTCTCTCTGAGGGTAAGAACTCTTTGGAATATGTATGTACATATGCTAAATAGAGAACTAAGATTTCAATATGTGATAAGAAATGTATTCAATTCAATTCAATAAGCATGTATTAAATGCCTATTATATGTCAGGCACTATTCTAGGAAGTGGGAAAAATAGATTTGCAGACAAAATAGTCACTACCTTCAAGGATTTCTGTTCTATTTACATTTTATCTCAAATAAAATCTGGTTTCCTCTACAAAACTTCAGACAGTTCATTATCTAGTCAAGTGCCAAGCATTGTGGTGAGTCCTGGAGATACAAAGAAATGCAATAGACAGGACCTGCTCTCAGAGAGTTCATAGACTAATACATTAATAAGCATAATATTGCTTAATGACTATGATACTGTTTTGTATTCTCTAAGACAGTAATCCAAACTTTAAATCATGTTCTACTAAAGACAACATCATCATTTCCAGGATCTGTACCCATGATTTGTAAATATTGGTAAACTGTAATCCCTGTACAAATCAACAGAGAAGCTAGTTTAGATAGTACCATAGCCATTGAAAAGGTAAGTGACTAACCCAGAATTGTAAGGAAAATAAGTCAGACTTGGGATTTTTGAGCATTCAGTGTAGAAAAGTGGAAACTGGTCTGGGCTGGATTTTAAGTCAGAAGATCTGGATTATGATTCTGCCTCCATCATTTACCATGTGACCTTGAGTAAGTTAATGAACCTCTGTAGACCTCAAGAGGTTGGACAAAATGACCTCCAAGATCCCTTCCAGCTCTGCGGCTGAGATGCTATGAATCCAATTCTTCAAATTAAACAACTTTAAAAACATGGCCTTAATAAAGCAAACAATAACAGTGACTGAGGATCTAATACTTGACTTAGAATGAGAGATCCTTACTGGCTGTTGGTTCTAAGCAAGTCATTGCATTTCTGTAAGCCTCAGTATCCTCAACTGAAAAGTATGAGTATTAGATACAAGGTTCAAGAAGGTCGCTTCAAGTTTACACTCTATGAAGTCAGTCAGTTTTAGAGCCTAAAGCATTCAGTTACAGATGAGGAATTTGAGGAAATTACACACATGTAATTAATGGCATAGTAAAACTAGTACCCAGGAGTTTTGACTCTGTGTCCAGTGGTCTTTCTCTTGGACTAGGATGAATTCATCTGAGAGACTTAAATTCAGAGAATCTTGTACACCTATTGCCCTCTCCATTGGTTCCTCAGCTTAAAATGGGTCTATCTGCAATTTTAGAAAATTCACTAAATAATTTTACAAGCAGATTTATGACATATAGATGGTATATGGATGAATCTGAAATGTTTGGAGGCAAATATTAGATGGTTCTGTTTCATGTTCAGTTGGGCTTTTTTAAATAAAACATAAATTCAGTCCAGTTAATTTAATAACTAGCACTTAATTGATACTTCAAAGTTTTTAAAGCACTTTACATATGCTATTTTATTCAATATCACAAAATTATGAAAAAAGTAGCTTTTTATATGTCCATTTTACAAATGAGGAAACTGATGCATAGTAATCACTGAGTAACACAGAATGTATCTGAGGCAAGATTTGAACTCTAACTCCAAGACCAGCACTTTATCCAAGATGCCACCTAGTTGCCCCCACAAACATTTATTAAAATGTTCCTAATATATGTGGATATGTGGCACTATACTTGTCATTAGGGATACAAATTAAAAATAAAGCAGTTGCCCTCCTCAAGGAGCTTATATTTTCTCTGGACTAAAAATAAACAAATGATGGATGATTTCTTTTAGAACAAATAGCTCATCTAAGCTACATGTAGTTAGTATCTATGACAAACTAAACAGTATTATCCAAGTCAATGCTTCAGCTTTCTGGCAGCCAGGAACATAAGCTCATGGGACTGCAGTATAGTTATACCAGGAAAGCACGTATGAGCAAAAGGCAAGCCTGGAGATGGGCCAGTCTTTACAAGAATGACCAGAACTGAGAAACACACAATTAACTCCACTGTTGATAACTGAATTTTTGATGGTTGTCTGAGTGTGTGGTAACATAAGAGACAGAATTCATGTGCTTACTATGTTACTCAGAAATTGGAACCAAATAAGGACATTTATTTTTGAAAGCAGAGACAATCATGTGCAGCCACATCAACTTTTTTTCATGAATCAGAGCTGTTTATGTATAGTGTAATTGACTATGCAAAAAAAAAAAGACAAAAAGTTTTAAACTGCAAACTAAAAGGAACAGTTAAGTTAAAATATGCATAGTATGAGGAAATTTATGGAAGTTATGATACTGTACTTGACCCCCCCAAGATTTTGTATACGAGCCAGCATTTTTCTAAATGTGAACTTTTTTCACATGCAAAGCATCCTATAAGAATTAAAATGTCCAAAAGATGCTACGTCATCTTTTTCAGAGTTTTAATTCTCTCTCACTCTCTTTCCTATCTTTTTCATTCCCTCCTTCTCTCCTTTCTCTGTCTTGTCCCATTCTTCGTCTCATTCCCTCCCTCCTCTCCCTTTCCCTCCTCAGTCCTCTTTCTGTCTTTCTCTGCTTCTGTATCTCCCTATACGTCTCTCTCTCCTTTTCTCTTCCCCTCATGACTTCCTTCCCTCTCTCTTTTCTTCCTTCCTTCATTCTGTGTCTGAAGACTCAGTTCTATGTCTAATATGAAGGAGAACAAGGCTAATCCCTCTTCCACATAACAGTTCACATAATTTAGAGATCAATCATGGAGGTTAAGCCCACTTCCTTCAATCAAGCTTTTTATAATTTTGGGGGGTTGAGTCTTGCTGATGAACTAAGATCAAGACCAAAATATCCTAGGACTCCAACACCCCCAATATATTTTAGAGGTACACTAGACTCAACAGCTTGTGGAAATCGGTAGGAGAGACTTTCTCTTATTTCTCCTCATAACTTCTCAATTTCATTAATAAACTCAACAATTATGTCTATCAGTTCTTTCAGGAACAGAGGATATGATTCATTTGAGCCGGGTGACTTGAATGTGTCAAGGGCATGGAAATCCTCTCTAATCTCCTTATCATAGGGTGGACACTCTGTGATGAATCTGTGGGATCATGAAGGCAGGAGTCATAGAATAGACAGTTTTGGATAAGTTGCGATCTTCGTAGTGGAAGAGGAAATGTCAAAATCAAGGGGATCACAAATTCATTCATAATTTTGAGTGTGAAAAATTCTATTGATAATGATGGTGATTATGACAGTGACAATGTGAAATGATAAAGCTAATTGATTCTCTTTCTAGTAGAGTAACCCTTGTATTTTATTCATCTCCAATGAATTAAATGACTAAGAATTTAGAAATTGCACTATTTAGGAGAGAATGATTCATTACAGATGATGAGTAGTCAAACCAACCTGACATCCACTCTTCCTTTTATTATGTCAGCAATGAAGACAGAGCATCAACAGTGAGCTATTTACGGTCAAGAGAATAGACTGATGGATTAATGAGTTGTCTGACTGCACATGTATGCTGCTCCACACACAAAAATGGGTTCTTTGCTAACCAGGGAGGAGATGAACTGTTTCCTGGTTATTACAAAGATTTGGCGCTTGATAGAATAACTTGAATAAATGGAAAGAGACAGAAATCGTAGGTTGCCATCAGCCAATGAAGATACAAATAACACATCAACAGAATCCATGTTAGACACACCAGAGGGCATGCAAACAACTTTCAGACATAAGTCCTACCCTATTTAAGGCATTGGCAATCTGGCTGGGGAGGCAGAAGAACTGCTTGTGAGAAAGAGAAAAAGTTAGGACCAAACTGTGTGGCCCTACCTCCAGATATTAAGAGTATGATTAAGGATGAGATAAAATAAAATTAGAGAAAGATCTCAGAAAACTCAGTGCACAATATCAAAATGGATAACTCTGTGACTTGACATACACACACATATGCTTTTATACAGCACCCGAGAGATATGCATAATCATTGTAGCAGAGAAAATACAGGAAAACACATAAAATTAGATACAGCTCTAGCCATGAAATGTAATAGGCACTAATAGATGTTGCAGACCTCCACCACAAGTGGTAGCTAACACTGGTGTTCGTATCATCATGTGTTTAAAAAGAAAGTTAATAGGAAGAACCTAAAAACTTCTAGTCATCCAAAGCAATGTGTTAACAACAGGTAATTTGAGGTTTTTAAAGAAGTTAATGTGTAGGACCAGTCCACAAGGGCTTGGAAAGCCCTTGTGATCTTCCAAAACCAGAGTTACCTCATTCCTTTCATCTTAAGGAGTGACCGCTGTCTTGAAGTTTCAAACAGGAAAAAGAAAAGAAATTGCACACATCAATGTGGAGTTGGACCGCTTGTTCTATAGGAGATGGCAAACTCTAAGGATCTTAGGGTGCAGCAATGTATCTAGAAACACATCACTTGTCTAGGTCAATGAGGGATGATGGACATGGGGAAGAAAGAGGTCAAAGAGTTTTCTGTCCCCACCAGTCTTATTCATCTGCTAACAATTCCATACGTGTGCAAATTCAGACACTTTCCTCTCTTCATACTTATGGTTGGCAAGAGTCTGCCATATGGTGGGCTGGCAAAGAACTGAGACATGTAAGGATGATGGTGTCAAAGTAGAAACTTATAATGTTACTGACTTAGACCAAAGAGACGTCCTTTCCCAATGAGACATCCATTTGTGCACCCACTTGCAGGCTACTGAGGGGAGGAAGGACTATTTCACCTTAACCTGGTCTTCTCCCGTTGCATATAAAAGAAAAATGGTAAAAGAATAGGAATTTATCAGTTCTGTACTGGGAAACAACACATTATTTTCCACTTTCCTCTTACCCTTTAAAATGTCAATTTGAGGGCAAAAATGTTTGGGATTTTTTTGCTGGGAGATCTATTGTGCAAATATTACTAATTCCAGATCAGATCAAATATAGCAATATTAGTATGCTGCCATTCTATACTTGAAACTATGGGTATTTCTATGTTTAAATGTGGGAGTAATAAAGATAAATGATATTTCATTTTGAATATCAAATGAATAAAAAGGAAGAGTTAAATGATAATGAAGATTACTAAAAGAATGGTGAAATATAAAAGTGTGAAATGAATAAGAATAAGTAGACAATTTCTAAACATAATAAAAGATACTGAATTCATATTACAAATTTAATCAAAAGTGCTATTTTAAAGATAATCTTAGATTTCCTCTCTAATTTGGCAAAATTATTTCATATGCCATCCATTCAAGTTATTTTCTGATGTGTTCGTGAAACCACTGGATCCACCCATTGCATGGCCAATTTAGGGTTAGAGTTCCAGTGAGAGACTCTAATGCCATCTAGATTTTAGTTTTCACTCCATCCTATTGTTCTTTACTTGAATAAATTGATAGCAATAAATGTATCCTTAATATAAAGTTTTTCTTCCTCCTCCTCCTCCTCCTCCTCCTTCTTCTTCTTCATAAATTTCATCATTTAAGGACCACAAAGAATTAGAAACTACAAATCCCTCAGGTCTGTGAAATTTAATGAGGACAGGAAAAATAAACCTAATGGTTCCTTTCTCCACACTGTCTTTAGTTAATACAGTCTGTAAACTGGCTCCTTTATAGCTAGACGTTTTATTGGCATATTTCCAAATAGTTTTCTTCAATTACACAGAAAGCAGTTTCTTAGTCCATTAAAGTTATGACAGTTAAGAGTTTTAGCCTGCTGATTTTTTTTAAAGCTGGGAATAAAATTATAAACTCATCAATCCATTGTCATAAACTATGCACAAGAGTAACTCAGAACATGGATTCAAATCCAGAATCTGCTACTGCTACCTGTGTGACCTTAACCAAATCATTTCAGCTTGCTAGACTGAGGCTAGTATTCACATATTTAAAGTGAAAGGATTGGACTGGGTGAGTCCCTAAGGTTCCTTCTCAAAAATCCTACACTTCTATGATATCTGGAAAAGAAACTTTGGAAGTTTTGCGATATTTTGAATATATGGTTATTGCGATTCTAATTTTGACTTACATATGTAATGTTAATGAGAAAAATCTTCCCCACCTATTAATGGACCTGCCCATTATTGGAAATTTGATTAGGGGAGGCCCACACCTTTTGTTAATTTTCTAATGAGGCACTGGTTCTCATGAGTTGTGATGCCCTCTGACTGAAAAATCCCTAAGTGCTCTGAGGTGAGGTTTTACTTTTGGGCTTAGTTTTTGGAAGAGGGTTTGTGCGCAGATGAGACTCTGAAGAACCACTAAGCTGCCCCCCTCCAGCTTTGAAAACCTAGATGTTGGTCCTTCTGTCTCTGGTAACTATGTATGTACGGTCAGACAGTTGGATCTGTCTGTTGAGCTGTGATGTATGGATTGCTTATGCTGGAAGCCCTGTCTTTTGACCTTTTTCTCTATATTTTCTCTGAAGTTAAGGGTGCTGACTTTTTCCCCTGAACTAAGTGAATGATATATGTGCTTGATCAAAGTGATTTTTGACCCCTCAGAAGTTGCTTTCCATTTAGAAAAGCAGATCTAAGAACCTGTACAGCAGGTCCGGGTCCTTGCTTTTACAACGTACCAGTGGATCTGATGGCTAAATCACAATTTAAAATAGCAGAGCCAATTTGCATATTTTCTCATTTTATAGGGATATTTAAGATGACGCTTCAGAGATTTGTGATTTTGTTATTGTGAGTCCTTAATGTATGAATTCAGATCAAATGCTCTAAAATTTAGGAATTAACAGTTGTTGTAGCTAAGATAGATATAATGATAGATAGATATATAGATGGATAAATGAATAGATAAATGTAAATGTAGATAAATATAAACATACATGCACACATAAATAAAGATGTAGAAGCACACATATACATAAATGTATGTATGTATACATATAGTAATAGATGTAGATGTAATTGCAGATAAAAAGATAGAAATAGGAGAGATAGACATTGATATCAACATAAAAACAGATATAAATATAGATTTCCTTGAAGCCAGCAGAGGGCTTCGAGGTGGTAATTACCTCTCTACATTTAGTTGCACATATGGTTTGTCATTCAGACCGTATTCACAGCCTTGATAATATGATGCCCACCATTGGCCTTGCTTCTCAGAATCCATAACTGAATTCTTGCCCTAAGGGGGGCATCAGAAAGTGATTTTAGTGTGGGATAAAACATAGGCTAAGGAATATACATGCCTAGGGGCAAATTAGAATGAGAAAAAATAGGGAAGGTTTAATTTCTTTAGGAAACTACCCAAGAAGACCTGAGTTCAAATCCTGCCTCTGATATATATTGGTGGTATGACCCTAGGCAAGTCATTTAACCTCTCATTGCTCTAGTCAAATTTTTAAGATTATAATTTGCAGAAGAGGTGTAGACGTCATTATAAAGAACTCTCATATGAGAGTTCCCTAACCAATGAAATTACGAGTGTATTGCCTCTCCCTAAGAAATCAGATACAGAAACATATATTTATTATGGATATCAGTCACTTTTTCCTATGCTATCCTAATGATATTTATTAGGTTATACTTTCTATATGAAAATATAAATTGCTATTAGTACTCTCTTCCCTACCTTTTCTGTCACTAACTTTTACACTTAAAAGAAAAAGAAAGGACTAGATCCATTGGCGCAGACCATTTCCAAGTGGAGAAACTCTCTCTGCTAATGCAGCTAGGCACCTTCAATAAACCTTATAATATTTCTTTTTATTACTATTTCAGTGTCTTTAATAATTTGCAAGCCTCACTCTGAAATATTGTACTTAATACATTGTGTATTTGTTTACATGGTTCTTTATTTAATATTTTATTTTCCCAACTTACATGTAAAAACAATTCTTAACATTCTTTTTTTTATTTTTGAGTTCTACATGTCTTCCCTCTCTCCTCCCTTCCCAATTGCAAAGGCAAGAATTTGATATAGGTTATACATGAATATAACTTATAGTCTTAAGAAGTTGCCTAGATATTTGAAAGGTCAAGTGTCAATACATGGCACAGTCAAGCCTGAAACCTATTTCTTCCTGGCTCCATGATCAGCTAGCCTTTCAAAATATAATATTAATAATTAGATCACTGTGGGAGAGAGAGAGAAAACTAGGTTCCTTGTTTGATTTGATTTCTTTGTGGTTTTATTCTAAAAGCTTTAGCAAGAGTAGAAGACCATAAGGTCTAGAGACATCAAATTCAATTTCCAGAACATTATCATATATAAGCCACTGCTTAGCCTTAGAAGGAAAGGAGAGGAGGCCATCCAGACAATCCAAATTATCCATAATTCAATTACTGTTTCACCGTAGAGTGTCCTCAACCTACACCTTTATCAGACATACATACATATTCTGTTATTCCATGCTAGGCTATGCTAGAGTAATACTCTCTCTACTGTACCACCCAGTTGTACCAAGGGTGCCTAGGTGCCCTTGTCATGTGGCCGTTAAGCTTGAAACACTACAAAAATTGGTATTTATGACATTTTTTTCTTTCACAAAACATGAGATCTTTTTAAATATAATCTCACCTTCTGTTGATTTTTTTCTATGCTCATAAAGGTTTAAACATTTCAAATCATTTTCTCATTTCATTAAAGCAACACATTGTTAATATCTACTCTTACATACAATCAATTTATTTATAAATCAAATATTGAGACACCATGGAGAAGGGAATAAAATGCTAGGCTTTGAAGGGGAGGTAATAAAGGAGTAAGCATTTACACATAACCACAACATACCAGGCACTATGTATCCTACATATTTTACAAATGTTATCTTATTCTATCCTCACAACCCTGAGAGATAGGTGCTTATTACACACATTTTACAGTTGAGGAAAATGAAGCAAATAGAGGTTAAATGACTTGCCTGGGGTAACACAGGTAGTAAGTGTCTGAGGCTGTATTTGAACTTGGGTCTTCCTGAGTCTATAATCATTCTGTGCACTGAGCCACCTTGAAGCATGGGAATCAGGAAAGATGAAGGTAAAGATAATGATGATAAATTACATTTACATAATGCCTACTATGTGCCAAGCACTTTACAAATACTGTTTTATTTTCACAACAACCCAGGGAGGTAGACACTACTACTGACTGAAGAAAAACAAAACAAAAACAACAGAGGTTAAGTGACTTTCCCAGGACACACAGCTAGTCGATGTTTGCAGTTGGATTTGAATTCATGTCTTCCTGACTCAAGGCCTAGCGTCCTAGCCACCTAGTTATTTCTCGGAAGACCTGGGTTCAAATCTTGTGTGGGACACATGCTGTGTGAACAAAGTTCTTCATCTGTCACTGATCTTAATAATCCAATAGACATGTAAATTGTTGGAATCTTAGTCTCCTTGATGGCAGAGTCTGAGTCCAGGGAGTTCCCTAAACAGATCAATCAAAGATCTGGATGAAACAGTGAATGGGGGAACTGATCTCCAGGGCTATGGGAAGATTCTCACTGAGGTTTCTTTTCATAAGAGTTTGGAGCTCCAGTATATAATTGTGCTGTGAATAAGGTCATTCTAGAGAAAAAAACCCAGTAATGGTTGTGACCCTATTATCAATGGCTAGGAGGAAGACTGCAAGTACAAGAGTTCCCCCTGCTGGAAAAAAATATATGCAGTATTAACCTTAAACCCAGAAGATGGATGACTTCCTATAAGTAAAAGAAGAAAAGAAAAATACTTCAAAAACAAAAACCTTACCAAGTATAATCATAGTCTCTCCATTGACATCTACTTTTATATTTGTTTGAATTTTACAATAAAATGTAGTTTAGGGAAGAAGAGATGGGAAAACTTAGAGTTGCCAAAGTATCCATTTTAAGAATACAACCTTTGGATGCTCTACGTCCTTATGACAAGGTGGGGATGGGGTGGAGGGACGACGAGGAAGAGCACTACCGCAAGGTGGCTCAGTGCATAGAATGATTATAGACTCAGGAAGACCCAACCTTTCCCTCTCATGAGCTTCCCTATTTCTGTTAAAGGTCATACCATCCTTCCCAGGTTCATAACCTTACATTTATATCCAATCGGTTGTCAACTACTGCCTTTTCTACCTCTACAGAATGTCTCACATCCAACTCCTTTTTTCCACTCACACAACTGTTGCCTTGATTCAGGTCCGAATTTTATCTCACCTAAATTATGACAACAGCTTCCTATTTGGTCCCTTTCTTCAAATCTCTCACACTCCCAATCATCCTATGAGCTCCTGAAGTGATTTTTTTTACGCAAAAGTCTAATCGTACTATTCCTCTGCTCAACATCAAGTCAATAGCTCCCCTTATCTTTAGAATAAAATATACACTTCTGTTTTAGCGGCGAAAGCTCTATGCAACTTTGTGTAGACCCACATTTCTAGACTCATTGAACATTATTCCTCCCACATTTTCCAAGCCTGTCAAACTGACCTTTCCTCTGTCCTTCATAGAGGGCATTCTATTTCCCATCTCTCTGCCTTTGCATTGGTCATGCCCCATTTCTAAAATGCATGTTGGTATTTGAGCCCAAGCATTCCTTATTACAGTCCCCACTCTCTACACTCTTGTAGACTATATGGCCCACTACATCATTGCATAGTCACAGATCAAAAAGAATCATAGATGTAGATCTAGAAAGAACCCTATACCCAAATCTTTCATTCTATATGTAGAGAAAATGAAGCATTGAGACATAAAATGACTTGCTCAGAATCACATGTCTAATAAGAGTCTGTGGCAGGATTCAGACTCTGGTATCCATAATGCCTAATTCAGGATTCTGATCACTGAGCCACGGAGACTCAGAAGTTTCATGTTCAGTCTCAACTCTTCTCCAAACCTCTTTGGCAGACCACTTAACTTTTCTGGGATTAGTGTCCCTTTCTATAAAATGAGGTAGTTGAGACTGATGGCCATCAAAGTCCCTTCCAGCTTGCAGTGAAGAAAGTAAGAATCATTTGATATGAGGGCCTCCATTTTAAAACTGGAGTCCATTGTAGGACTAAGTAGTCTTAGGTGAAGTAAACAAATTGGTTTCTTTCTCTATTTCAGAAGTGGGGAAGGGAGTTGGAGATAACTATGTGAACCCCCTGGTAGTGATGAAAAATAAACTTATGTGCATCCTCAGATAAACACCTGTTGATAATGAAAAGAAACTACAATTAAAAATAGATTACATAGTAAGCCACCCATCAAAAATAAGGTGTAATCTGTTAACACCCTTAGCTAGAGCCATAAAAATCCACCAGAAGCCTCAGTGCTACTGGGTGGCCAGCAAGGCTGACATTTGCCTGCCCTGCAGTTATGAAGGATATTAGAGCATTCCATATTAGCTAGATAGAAGTGCTGATCGACAGAGACTTTCCAGAACACCACCCCAGAGGAGAGACATAAAGTTTCCATCTGGACATGGAGGGAACCTTGACTTGAGAGTCATTCTAAAACACACCTACTGGGAACCCTAGGACATAGATTGGGGGTTCATTCCTAGAGGAACTGATGTTTGTATTGTTTGTGTCAAATAAACATCAATTTCATCGATGGAAGCCTAAGTCCTGCTCAGTGTATAGAAGAGTACATTGGTTTTAAGCATGCACTGTGGATTATACAGCCCTATGACCTTATCCTACTTATGGACATTCAAATAATTTATTAAGCATGAAGAGGTATTTGCTTCCAGAAAAAAAGAGAATAAAATATCCCACCATGATTTTTTTGGTTAATGATTAAATATTTGTTTGATTCAGTAACACAAAATATCACTTTAAAAATTCTCCTCCAGAAAAAGGTGTATCTTGTATATACTTTTAAATTCATGCAGGATTCTTTGAAAATTGAGACCACAGAGGTAACTTTCCCCAGTGACACCCTGGTTGTCAGTATCCAGTGAGGCATAAAACAGAGGGAAATAAGGAGTGAGTCATTGTCACAGAGGACATCCAGCTCCAAGTTCATAAAGACCAGTGAATGCCCTGTGGAGGGCGAAAGCTTCCAGATGCCCTTGTTTGTGCTTGGTTCTGTGATGATTATACCGAGGCCTGGAATATTGCAAAGCCTTCTAAATGAGATGCATCAATCATGTTCAAGCATTCAGTCTAATTGTCCATGTGGGGAAAGACCAAGTAGATAGAGGATGCTTATTGTCCAGACTCTGACACAAAGTTGGATGGGAAGTCCAAAGAGCTGGTCAATTAGGATATATATATATTGTATGGCCAACACAGTGGGTCAAGTTAGTAAGTGGGAGAGTCAGAATTGCAACCCAGGTTCTGGGTCTAATGCTCTTTCCGTAAATCATAGACTGTAGAATTCCCAGATAGTTATTATATATTTTTAAATGAAAAGTGCTGAGAGCTCACTTTTATCCTCCTAATAATCTTTCTTTAACCAAAAATGTTGTCTCCCTTCCAAAAATGTCCCCTCCTCCCAGTCACACTCTTAACTATGTCAGGTCTTTAAAATATCACTTTTCACCACTGCTACCACCACCACGACTACTACAAGTGATGACAGCGAATATGTCATAACTGTAATAATAGCTAGCATTTATATGAAGACTGCATTTGCAAAGTGGTTTACAGATATCTCGTTAAATTAGAAGGCAGAAATCTTGATTTAATGTTCTCCTAACCTGTTTCCACCAATATTCTCAAATGCATCAATCTGGTGCCATCTGTTGATATGTACTGATCCTGATCCTGAAAACGATTAGCTCTCAGTTAGAAGTGCTTTTGCAAAGGAGCAGTTGCTTGGATAGAAAGCTAAAGGACCTGAAAAGCGAAGGGAATTATCTGGAGACCAAGAACAAAGAGATGGCAGAAGGATAGATTTAATTAGATACTCAGATTTTTCCTTTTTAGTGCTTTTAGTTGTTTCTGCCTAAATTAATCAATCAAACATGTATTAAACACCAACTATATTCCAGGCACTGTGCAAAGTGCTGGGGCTAATTATAATCAAGCAATATAAATCTTTATTCAACTCCTCCTAAGAGCCAGGCTCTATGTTAGGTTCTGGTGATGAATACAATCCATCAATACATATTAAGGACCTATTATGCTCCAGGCAATATGAAAAGCACTGGGAATTTTTTAAAAAGACAAAAGACATTACAGCATGGTGTTAGCCACTAATAAGAAATGGCTGGAGAGATGATCTGCTCAGGACCCCCAGCAACTAAGGTTTCAACAGGTTTGCAGTAGGATTTCACCAAGAAACTGATCGTAGAAAAGAAAAGGAACTAAAGATCTTTTCAATCAGTCACTTTTTCAGTTGGGTAAGACTTTCTGTGATCTCATTTGGGGTTTTGTTGAGAAAGATAGTGGAGTGGTTCACTATTTCCTTTTTCAGTTTATTTTAGAGATGAGGAAACCGAGGCAAATATGGGTAAATGAGTTGCCCAGGGTCACACAGCTAGTAAGTGTCTGAAGACAGATTTGAACTCAGGAAGAAGAGTCCTCCTGACCACAGGCCCAGACACCATCTGGATTCAAGTAAATGTGAAAAGTAAGAATCTCGCTAGCAGGGCTAGATGATCTAGTAAGGCACCATGTTACACTCAAAGATAAGTCAGTTCAAATTCTGTCGCAAATACTTTCTGACTGTGATACTTTCTATCTATGACTCACTTCAACATCCTCAACCTCAGTTTCCTCATCTGCACAATGGAGATGATGGTAGCACCTACTACATTAACTGTGTGAGGTAAACAGACTCCTTTATTTCTGTTTTATTTGAGATTTCTTATTTGCAAAGTGGAGATGTTCCACCTTGTTGAAGTATCTCAGAAGGGTGTTGTCATGATCATTCTGTAAAACATCTTGGTTGTGGTAGCAATGGTGATGGGAGTGGTGTTGGGGGTGGGCATGGGAATAGAGGGAATGGTATTTACCAAATAGCACATGTGTCTTCTGCACGAAATAAAGACTTGTCTCCAAATGAGCGCATAAGGTAAGATGGATAAAGAACCAAATCTCTCTCCTCTGAGTCATCAGAGTAAATTAAATATTTCTTAAAAGAATGAAAGAGGTCACTCAAGGAAGAAAGGAGAAACAATGTGAAGAGGCAGGAGAACTTCCATCTCTTTCAATAAGTTGGAGAGTGAATAACTATGGTTTAAGGAAAGAAGAAATAAAGCAGAAAAAAATGAACATTCAGAAAGAAACAGAAACACTCAGCTCTGTCTATAGGAGAGAGAGCTGGACCATCTCAGAAGGAATCAGCTCCTGGAGTTCCAAGGGATGTTCCTGCAGCTCCACAGATGCCATTAGGTCAAAGGCCATTCATTAATGGCCAGGGGAAGAAGAGATGAGGAGTTAGGGTTGCCCACTCCCCACAGAGGGGCACCGATGCAGCTGACATGAACAATAAATGGGTCTTCTGCCTTCCAGGGGCACGCATCTGCTGCATAACCAAGGGCCTGCTGAGACTTGTCAAGCTTGATGAACACTATCCACTGCTAGCAATTCACTGGGTGAGAAATGGAGCCCTCAGGAAGATCCTAGGATAAGCAGCTAGGGCCAGAGGTGGAGGTTGATTGAAGGGAAGGAAAGGAGGAGAACAGCAGGCTCAGAAAATGCCATCTGAGAAAAGAATTTGGATTTCTAGACCATGGTTGGCTTTCATCCAGGAATGGAGTTCACATAATATGGGTCAGTATTTTTTTACTGGAGTTTTAAGATTCAGAGGGAGGACTTTAAAGGGGAAAAAGGAAAAGATCTGCCAAGCCACACACTGCAGAGAAGAGCTGGTTGGTGCATCATGTTTAAAAGATTAGCAGATTAGCAAATCACAGCAGACAATAACTTCTTGAATTACTGTGTCATTTAGGGAAACAAGGTAGACTTTTTCACACTAAGCTGAACTAGGTGTGACTCATTCCACACTCCTAGAAGAAATCAACAGTGCATTATTAAAAGAGCAATTTGTGTACACTCAGAAGAGGAAATGGTGATAACTGTGACCCAGCAATGGTTCAGGACAAATTGCAGCAAGTCTGGGGGAGGGTAACTGAGACAGGGAGGGACTCAAGACCATAACATGTGAGGTTGATCAGAAAGAAGGGAAGAGAGGTTTAGAAGACCTATTTATCACCAGGCGGTGGGTGGGGAGGTTCCAATTCAATATTCAGATCAGCAAACATATGAAATGCTTACTATGTGCTAGCACATGACGCAACTGTCTTCAAATATGGAAAGGACTGTGATGTAGAAGAAGGATTGGACATGTTTTACTTGGCCCCAGAGAGCAGAGTTAAAACAATGGGTGGAAGTCACAGAAAGGCAGGTTTTGGCTCATGGTAAAAAAACACTTCCTAGCAATCAGAGCTGTTTCAAAGGGAAAGGGACTGCTCTGGCAAGCAGCGATTTCCCCGTCAGCAGAAGTAAAGAGAAAGCAGGGCAGAGCTTTTTTCAGGGAAGCTATGTATGTTGGGATATAAAGGTGATGTTTTCCAAGGTTCCTTCTGAGGCTGCTGTTCTATGATTCTAATATGGGGTTAGAGAAAGAGGGAAAGTGAGGACAGGACTAGTAGTTACTGTGGCTCTTCATTGATTGAAAACATTAAATAACTTCATATTTAGAATTACGTGCTATGAAAGGCTTTTTTTGACCTTGCTCAGTGGTTAACTGCACACCCCTCAAATTATTTTGTGTGGTAGGTAGTGCAGTGGATAGAGTGCTGAGCCTGGAGTCAAGAAGACTCATGTTCCTGAGTTAAATCTGACCTCTGACACTTACTAGCTGGATGACCCTGGGCAAGTCATTTAACCCTATTCATCTCAGTTTCCTTATCTATAAAATGAACTGGAGAAGGAAATGGCAAATATTTTAGTATCTTTGCCAAGAAAACCCTAAATGGGGTCACAAAGAGTTGGGAATGACGGAAAAGTGACAACAAGCACAAAATGTATGCATATGTTAATGTAATATATGCATGGCATGACATTACAGAATAATATAATGTAATATATGACTATATCATGATATAATACAAATGATATATCATGATATGATATACTATAACATGACATAGCATAGTATATGACAATATAATAGGATATGATGTACTATGAGGTGCTGGGATGTGATGGGATGAGATATAAGATAAGGTAATGTAATATATATATAATACATAATATTATGCAATATCACATGAGATTCCCCACACTTCAGCAGTATCCTGCAAGTCCTATTTACTCTCTCTGTTTGTATCTCCAATACCTAGCCCCATTCTGGCATATAGGAGATATTTAAAATGTTAACTGAAGTACAAAAAACAGGAATGACATCATCATCCTAGCTAGTATCTATATAGCTTGCTAGCATTTAAAGTGCTTGATAGATATCCCATTTGATCTGTGAAATGACCTTGGGAAGTAGGTTTTTTTAGCATTTTACAGATGAGGAAACTAAGACTGAGGCAAGTTAAGTGACTTTCCCAGGGTCATACAAGCAGCATGTTTCTGAGGCTGGATTTGAACTCAGTTCTCCTTGAGTCTAGGCTCAGGGCTCTATCCACTGTACCACCTAGATGCTATTTCTGTTTAGAGGGTCTTATTGAAAATCTCAGAGGGAGGTAATTCCCCAGGAGGTGTGGTACACAAGAACACAAGCTGTAGTACGATATCCCCCTCTAGATTCCTCTCCTGGACAAACTCTGGAGCTAAAGTTTTAAGGTTTTTGTTGTGGACTTGACAGGCTGTAGAAACCCATAACCCCTTTCTCTGAATTAAGTCAGAAAAATTCATAAAATTTATAAAATTTTCAGAGGAAATACATTGAAAAAATATTATCGTTACTTTTATAAAGTTCACAGAGTCTCTCAGAATAAGAACATTTGTTCTCATGATTTACTTGATGTAAAGTGTTCCTTTTACACTGAGATTGTCCCTGCAATGTTTTTTTGGGGAAAAAACTACATGAAAAGCTAATCAAATATCATTTAGGGTCACATTCAGGCATTTTAAAAGGATCAGGTATAAAAAAGTCATTCCAAAATTTAAAATGATTGATGATTCTCAGGGCCTTGGCCCAGAGGTATATCAGACTTCTCCTTGGTGCTACTGGTCAGTTCTCCATTATGTTATATGTGCCTTGGGGCAGAAATAGTCTAAGGACTGGTTGGTCATTCAGGAACGGCACACCTCTCCAGAAAAGCATGTACAGGATAGAGATGATTGAGGGCCACACCAAGTGCGGATATGCTGAAGGATCCCAAGATTGTAGGGCTAGAATGAGAAAGGGACTTTGCAGATCACTGAGTTCAATTCCCTCATTTTATAGATGTAGAAACTGAGGTCAGGAGTTGCTTGGGATGACACAGCTAATTGGTATCTCTCTCTCTCTCTCTCACACACACACACACACACACACACACACACACACACCACCTCGGATGTCTGTATAGACATCCATGTGTATATGTGTACACATATATACATATAGACCTTGCCTCAGATGTGTGTATACACACATATTTGTGGATATATGTATGTGTGTGTGAGTATACACACACACATTTATATATATATATATATATATATATATATATATATATATATATGTATATGTACATATACACTCCTTGCCTCAGATATGTATGTTAGTGTATATATACAGATCGAAGTACACTAATTTTCCCTTTTTAAAAAAATCTTTTGGTGGATTTTTTTGTCTATGTTTTCTTTCAAAACATGACTAACATGGAAATATGTTTTGAATGATTACACATGTATAACACATATCTTATAGCTTACCATCTTTGTGAGGAGGGAGGAGAGATAGGGAGGTAAAGAACTTGAAACTCAAAATTGTGAAAAATGAATGCTAAATATTGCTTTGTTGGATAAAATATTATCCAACTGGGGAGGGAGTGGGCTGGAAGAAAAGATTTATTTAAAGAACAAATGCATGTCGTCGTTATTACCACCAGGTCTTCTATTTCATTGTTCTATGTTGGTTCACAGGAAGTGAAGTGATGGATTCACTTCTTTCTGCCAGAGTTGGTACAGGCAGGATTGTCTTATAGAAATCCCAGCCCTGGTGGGAGTGCTCCCATACTTAAATCTCAGCAGTCTCCCATGCTACATGAATAACCAGGCAGTCTCCTTTCCTTCTTCTAGACCTAAGTTTCCTCATCTGTTAAATGAGTGGGTTGGACTGATTCAAGTAATTCTAAGGTCTGCTTAAGCCCTAAATCTGAACTATTCCTCAGAAAGTTTTATTGGAAATATTTAAAACGTTAAAAATGCCCATAATCAATCAGCTTTATTTATGGAAGGGAGCATTGAGTGGGCCCTGAGTAATGGCTGTCTCTGCTTTCTCGGCGCCTGTTCCATGCTCCAATTCTGGATGCCACAGATGGCCTGAAATGTGTATTTCTCTGTTGGGGAGACGATCAGTTATGGGACCCAGAGAATAGCCTTCAGTAGGCGTCTGTTTGGATGCCTGTGCCTGGAAAGTTCATTAACATTCAAAAACTCCCAGCAGAATTGAGAAGGCAGTTATCTATGAGGAAAGCAGCTTGACTGCCTCTTTGTGTTGGTGGCAGGAATCTTGGCTTCCTCACCAAAGGCTCACCTGCATGTGGATGTGGCCCCAGAATCAGGCACTGATTGTGTTACATCACTTAACATGAATCTGAGTAATGCACTTCAGGGAAGTGTCCTGGGGGTTGTATCGGAATGCACTTTCTCCAAACATACACACTTCAGAAGGGAAGGAGCTGGGGAGGAAGGAGATTGATGATGGAGGCTTTCTGTGTGTGTGTGCTTATACATATATGTATGCATGTATGTATGTATATATAATGCTATATGTATGTATTTTCTGTATAGAAAGGCAGACAGAGAAACAGACAGAAAGAAAACTAAAATGCAGAGGAAGCAGGAAAGGCTTTCCCAAGGAATTGGTACCTGTGACAGGTCTGGAACACACAGTATGTCAAGGAGAATATGAAGGAAACCTGGGAGAGTGCATGGAGACAGATTGTGAGGGGTTTCAAAGTTATAGTGAGGAGTCACAGCAGCTATGGAAGAGGGGGGCACTGAAGGAAATGCTGTGTGATGGATAGAACCATAGCTTGTGGGGTGAGAAGAATTGTGGTGACTACTGATTCTGTCCCTGCAACCTGTGTGTCCATAGGTTAGTCATACAACCTCTCTGAGCCTAATATGAAAGGGTTAAACTAGATCAACTCTAAGGTCCTTTCTATATCATGATCCTAAGGTTCCCCAGTAGGAGCATGACATCACCAGTCTTATCTAGCAGCTAAGTGGCCAGACAGGGAGTCAGGTAGAACTGAGTTCAAATCTTGCCTCAGACATTTACTAGTTGTTTGACATAGGGTAACTTTATCTTGCTAAGAATCCATTTCCTCGTGTGTAAAATGAAGATATTAATGGTATCTACCCCATCAGGTTATTCTAAGAATCAGAGGAGATTAATATAGGCAAAACTCTTTGTAGACTTTAACAAACTATATAAATGCTAACTATTTTTATTGTGCTTCAGAAAAATTATTTTGCCAATGAAGGGAGGTTGTAATTTATCAGAGAACCAATAGAGAATCCTAGAAGTTTCTGAGAAGCAATTGATGTAATCAGATCACACCTTAGGTGTCGGGGGATGGAGGGGGAAGTACTTTGAATAGAGTCTGGAGAATAGACTGGGGAAAAGGATTGGAAGCAGGAAGACTGAGTAGGCACCATCACAATATAGCCCAAAGGGAAGGAATGAGAACTTGAATGAGGGTAATATCCATGTGGGTAGAGAGAAGAAATCAAATGAGAAAGAGAGGGCAGAAGCAGAACTGACAAGACTTGGGAAATTATTGGATACAGATCAGGGTTTGAAAAGGGCAAAGGAGGATACTGACATTGAGCCTGAGGGTTTGGAAGGATGAAGATGTCCTCAACTCACATAGGGAAATTAAGATGACTATGATGTAGATAGACAGATAGATAGATAGATAGATAGATGGATGGATAATATAGATAAATAAACATAAACACACATCCTTCTGGCTAATATAGAAGTGTGTGTGACTAAATATATATGTGTGTGTGCATGTGTGTGTCTATCAGCACAAAAAAAAAAATAATTGAGGATTTTTATGGAGAGCAAATTTCCTAGATGGACTGGAATACCAGGGCAGAAAATGTAGCTCTATCTACAATTTCAACTGCAATTCAAATTGCATCACCTTTTCAAAAAAAAACAAAACAAAACATGTTTCCACTTTTCAGAATGTGAGTATTACAATGAAACCTATGAATCCAGTGGTAATAGGGAATTTACAGGGGAAGAAACTCTCTGCCCATGAAAGAGGGCACCTTCTTTGTGTTTGTAACTTTAGAGTTCCCTAGAGCAAAGGTACCATATGTGCAGCCCAAGTCTGCCCTGAACCAGACTAAAATGTGATTGGGAATTGTTTAACAAATTAAGTCAAAATAAAATACACCTTAGATAATGCTAATTTGGGATTTTCTGTGTTTCTATTTTTAGCACTACACAACTGCCTTTGAGCACCAAGAAACTAATATTTAAAGAATTTCCTAAGGTCGGAGGCAGGATTTGAATTCAGATCTTTTTTGTTCCCAAGTTGGTTCATAATCCCAGGTTGCTTGTTTGAGTTTGATGACTGCTTTTAATATGCTTAGGATTGTTTATTTTGTTTTGTTTTGTTTTCCTGGAAGTGGTGATGAGTTTATGCTGAACTATCTCTATCTTTTATTGTATTATATGTTGAGGTTATTATTTATCCTTGTTCTTGAAAAGGCCCAATGGCATCAGGAGGGGGATGTCTTGACTTGTAAGTGAACTGAATTTAAGTGAGGCAGGGCTGTGCAAAGTCACAAGCCTCACTTTCTCCTGCAGAGTCCTCACTGTCCACTGGCAAGTGGCCAAGTCATCCATGGCCCCGGATGCAGTGGGTAACCCTGTTATTATTTAAGTCAAGGTCTTTACCAGGTCTCAGTCTGTCTGAGGCAGTAGTCATTCCAGACTAGCCAAGGTTAGTGAGACTTGTGGGCCTGTAACGATTTTTCAGAGATTGTATAGGGTTAAATTTCATGGATATGGGTCACAACACCCCATGCTAAGTAAGTATAACTAGGTCCATGAACACCAACAACCAAACCGTGAAAAGTATGTTTTCTCCTTGTCCGTCTCACATTTTATCCATAGCTTCACCATCCCTTAATGAATTCAGGCATAATGGTCATTTAACTAGTTAAGTTAATGTAAAAGCTAATTGAATTTCTACTTAGACTAAATTGAACCCCTGCAGATATGTCCTGTATCAAGAGAGACTCCTGCAGAACATGAATATTTAATTTCCTTCTACTTTCTAAAAGTTCATTTAAACTTTTTCAACAAAGAGAGAGAATGTTTATGAGGAATCGCCCACAGATAGGGCCTGCCACACACTGGCAGAGAGGATTCTGGGAACACAACGGGACCTTCTCTTTGCTGTCTTATTTCATGAAGAATTTTTTGAGATTGCGTGATGCCAAGCATAATATTTTCCTTTGTCATGGCTCCAAAATCAAACATCCCCATTGAAATCTAGGAGGAAAGCACTCATCAATAAAATATAAATGGGTGAATGCTCCTCAGAGGAATGCTTGGGGCAGTCAGAGTGATTGGAGCAAGCGTGGAGAACATGATTACCTCAGAGGGTGCCGCTTCCAGAAACTGGCCTAAGAAAGCCTCAGCAGGAACATGGCGAGAGTCCAAAGTTCCCTCAGGGATAGGGGGGTTGGAGAAGCCTGGAAGTGTTCTTATCTTGACATTTTAGAAGGAACCAGTGTACAAGCAAGAATCTTCCTCCCCCCTTTCATAGATTTATTTTCATTTTATTTTGTTCTTGGTTGTTGATTTTTGGAACAGGTAAGACTCTTTTACCAGAAAGAGTTAACTTTTCTTTTTACAATCGAAAAAAAAATACATATATATATATATATATATATATATATATATATATATATATATATATATATGTATGTATATGTATAATATTGCAGAGCTAAGCAGAGAAATATCACAGACTTCTTGGATTCTCTCCCAAAATTCTACCAACCAGGCTCATTGGCTCAACTCCCAGCTGACTTTCAAGTCTTTTTTATCCCTCCTTTCTCTCTCCTGCCACCTCTACCGTAAAAGGCATTAAAAGTTTCTGATTGGCCCTTAAAGTGATTCAGGTAAGACTCAACTCTACTGTAAAAATACAGTCATGGAGGCAAAGGGGGTTTTCTCCATCTCACTACAAACTTCATACTACCAAGAACAGACTTCTCCCTAGCACCAACCAAGCTTTTTGCTTCTTTAAAATGCAGTTTCAAGCTCCCAGATAAAGTGCCAAATTTTGTCTATAAATACTTAACACTTCATCTTGGCTCCAGAAAGAAGAAGAAAAACAAATTCTAAAGTAGACAGAAATACTGAATTGACCATTTAGAGACTCCTGTGAAAAGCGGGACCAGAAAGACAGAAGAGTGTTGGCATATTTAGAGAGTTCAACACCTTCACACAGGAAATTTCCTTTTCCTCATTTGTTCAGGATGCCTACCTACCTGAGGCAAGATGGAACATTTTTTCCAAGGGGCAGGCCATGGATGAAAGAATTGGTTAAAAATACAAACCTGGAATGATGCATTACAAACACTTGTACAAGTCCAGTGGTGAAACTCCTTAATATTAATTTCATGATGACGTAAAAGGCTCTCTTCATAAAGAATTTATAAATAGTAGTTTCCAGCCCACACTAATATGTTAGCAAAGATATGCTAAGGGGCCATTCCTTCTCTAAACTATTAAAGCACTTCATATCTTGGTCTGTTAATTTGGCCATTTTTGTATGTGGTCTATTTCTCTGATTATCACATGTGTCTATAGGTGTTCTTTCTCCAAAAAGAATTTAAGATCCTTTGGGGGAAAGCCTTCATCCTACAATTAACAGATGTTGCTTCATTAGCAAGTCTTTCTAATGCTCTCAGAAAATGGATTTGAAATAGAAAAACTTTGTGGATCTTGTCTGTTTTGATACATTTCGATGTAATCCAATTCTATTCAACAAACATTTATTAAAGACCTACTGCACTTCGAGAGCTGTGCCAGGTATGAGGGAAAATAGGAACAAAAAGAAAAATATTTTTTAGGAGCATTTTATCGTAACACTTTTTCAGGAGATAAAACATGAAGCAGTAGATAGATTTTTCCCTTTGGAAGCAAAAAGTCCACAATTCAAATCCTCTCTCAGACACTTCTTATCTAGCTGTGTGATCCTGATTAAGTCAGTGCCCTCATCTTGAAATGGAGGGGTTAGACTCGAGGACCTCACAGGCCCTTTGCAGCTTTAAATCTACAGTCTAAGCTTATATTATTTTCTCAACTAAAACTAAATCTTCTGTGACTGACCATGGATTTTTTTTCCATCATTACAAAACCCAACCAGACCACATTGAAAAGTAGAATGTTGCTAGTTCAAACTGTGACTGATGAGGGTTAAAGAGCTGCTGGCTTAATGATAACAACATTCCTTCATTAAAAAGGAATAAGACAAAATGTATTTACTTCCCTGTATCTGGGAAATGGTCAATATTTCTCAGTGATTTTCACATACATAGACATATACACTTACATATATGCATGTGCACAAAACATACATGAACAAAAAATAGGGGTGAAGGGGAGGTAGGAAGGGATGGACTTGGGAATTCTCTAGTGTGAAGAGCTTCCAGTAGGAAAAGTCCCTCTACCAAAGTGAAGTCAATAGCTCCTCTCTAACTCAGAACTCTAGAGAGTCACCCAGGGAACTGAAAGTTTTAATTTTTTGGTTATGGTCACACAGCCTTATTGAGTCAAAGGCAGGACTTGACTCCATCTTTTCAACTTCAAGGATTACCTTCTATCTGTTATACTATCACCTCATTCCTGGATCATTTCAATAAGCAGCCACTTCAATCCCTCCTCTATTTAGCCACCAAACACAGAACTGACCATGTCATTCCCCTACTCAATAAACTCCCGACTCCCTACCACTCCCAAGACCAAATATAAGGTGCTCTATTTAGCATTCAAAGTCCTTCATAACCTAGCCTGTCCTACCCTTACAGACTTGTTACACCTTATTGTCCAATTCATACACTTTGATCCAGTGTCACTGGCTTTCTGTCTTTCCATGAATAGGACACTGTCTTATGGCTCCTGGCTTTATCTCTGGCTGTCTCCCATATCTGGGAATGTTTTCCCTCTTCTGTTCTGACTACAGACCTCCTTGGCTTCCTTTAAGTCCCAACTAAAACTTCATTTTCTACAGAAAGCCTTTCACAGCCTCTCTTAGTTTTAGTGCTTTCCCTCTGTAAATTATTTCCTATTTATCCTGCATACAACTTGTTTTGTATATATTTGTTTGCATGTTGTCTTCCCCATTTGACTATAAGCTCTTTGAGTCTAAGGACTGCCTTTTGTTTCTTTTTGTATCCCCAGTGCTAAGCATAGTACCTGGCACATAGTAGATGGTTAATAAATGTTGACTGGTTGATATGAAGAGTTTCTTAGAGCACTGAGAGATCAAGTCACTTTCTAAATATTACACTTACTAATATATTAGAGGGGTATGTAAGTGGCACAGTGGATAGAACATTGGGACAAGTCTTCATAAATTCAAGTCCAGCATCAGACACTTACTAGTTGTGTGACTCTGGGCAAGTCACTTAACTCTGTTTTGCTCAGCTTCCTCATCTGGAAAATGGGTTGGAAAAAGAAACAGCAAACCACTCCAGAATGTTAGCAAGAATCCCCAAAATGCAGTGATGGAGAGCCAGAGACAACTGAAACAACTAAACAAAAATATATGAGAAGACAGTACTCGAAACCCAGTCTTCATGGCCCCAAGAACAGCCTTCTCTCTAGTAGGAACGTTAGAAAGAAAGATGAAAAATGATCTTGGACACAGAAGAGACCTGGATCCAAATTCCCCCTCTGTTCTTTACTAGCTGTGAGACCATGGTTGGATCACATTATTGTTTGAATTTCCTCAGCAATAAAATGTTGATCATATAACACTTTAAGCAAGTGGTACTAGATTACTGGGAGAGAGGCTCCAGCAAGACAAAGTACGATTGCGTATTATGTCTTTGCTGTTATCTTGTTTTCATCTTTTCTGTGGGGTTCACGTAGAAATGATTGTGGGACAGTGGTCATCCTACACTTGCTATTTATATTTAATGTTCTCAAGCCTGTTGCACAGAAGGATAAAATTGCTGTTTTGTTGTTGAGTGAGAGCATTAGGATGTAAGTTCATGCTTTGTAGGTTTACTGAAAGCATCCTTGCTACAACTCTGAGCCCACAGGGCCACAGGGATGAGGGACAGCTCCTCCTGTTCCTGTGTCGGTCTCCTATAATGCTGCTGCTGCTATTTGGCTAAATCTAATGTTGACTGTCTAGTTTCAGGTTGGTTGGTTTGTATTTTTTTTTTCATTTC
This sequence comes from Potorous gilbertii, assembly GCA_028658325.1. Taxonomy (NCBI): domain Eukaryota; kingdom Metazoa; phylum Chordata; class Mammalia; order Diprotodontia; family Potoroidae; genus Potorous; species Potorous gilbertii. The sequence goes on along the minus strand of CM053774.1, from coordinate 119,683,322 downwards.
TGTTTACTTTAAAAGGAACTAGATTGACTTGCTTTCCTTGGGTCACTCACTAGTCGGTCCTCAGAGATTGATGGTCTGTTTAAATCCATTTAAATGCAACCCTATTGCTCTGGGCCAGCTAGGTGGTGCGGGGGATAGAGAGTCAGATATGGGGTCAGGAAGATTCATCTTCCTGACTTCAAATCCAGTCTCAGATAATTACTAGCTGGGTGACCCTAGGCAAGTCACATAACTGCTTGCCTCAGTTTCCTCATCTATAAAATGAGCTGAAGAAGGAAATGGCAAATCTTTTTTAGTATCTTTGCCAAGAAAATCCCAAATGGACTCACAAAGAGTTGGACACAACTGAGAATGGCTGAACAGGAAACAAAATAAAACTAAAAATAGAAAACGAGTTACAGACATGGAAATGAATCTTGTCCCTTTGTTGTTCCTCCATAAGATGAGCTTCATGGCTTCCCAGATTTATTTTGAATTGTACTAGGCTGAGGACAGTTTTCTGACAGTTAAATGTCATGGATGTGATACTCGGGACATTTCTCTGAGGAAATCGTTATCTGATTGGTTATCAGAAAACCTCCAATGATTCTGCTCCCTTCACAGGGAATTCCTCATCCAGTGGAGAACTGTTGATGAATATTCAGACCTTGGTAGCTCTCCAGAGGCCACCTCTGGCTAAGCACCTGTGAGAAGTGAGTGGCTGCCATTCCCCAGATATCAAGACTGAAGGTCAAGGGAAGATCTAACCTTCCCATAGAAAGACCAGCTGAGCCCATCAAATGAAAATGTGTCAAGGGATGCTCAGACTCTAACTTTATACCTTTAGCATGGGTTGGGGAGGGGGAATCACACAATTCTAGTTGTTTTACTTATTTAATGGAATCATAGATTTACAACTGAAAAGAACCTTAAAGGACACTGGGTACAAAGCACTCATTATTAGAGAGGAGAAAACAGTGTCATGGTGAAGTTAGGTGACTTGCCAGTTAGCAAGTATCAGAGGTGGGATTTGAACCTGTTTTCCTGGCTCCCAATCCACAGTTCAATCCACTGTGTCAAGCTAACAAATGGGTCAGGTAAAAAATCTGGAACAAGTCACTTCCAGTTGCTTCCTATTGGTGCTCTCTTTTCAAGCAAGTTCAATGCCCAGATCCCTTGAATTCTAAAGAATGTAGATCCTTTGCTCACTTTTTGTTGTTGTTTTTAAATCTTAGTGTCATGTCTATCCAACTTCAGTCTCTGGTCAAAGGTTCTCATCTAAAAAGCCTCCTTAATCATTGTTTCGTATTCCCAAGATCACAGTTCCTTTTCTCTCTGAACAGTAACATCAACTAACATCTATGTAGCATTTTAAAGTCTGCAAAGCATCTCATTTGAGCATTGCAACAACCCTATGAACTGGGTACAACAGACCTTATTATTCCTGTTTTACAGATAAGGATTAACTTGCCTGGAGAATCACACACCTAGCAAATATCAGGGGTAGCATTTGATTTTGTCTTCCTCATCCAAACCTAGCACTCTCCCCTTAAGTGACAACCCTGGTTTCCTCCCTTTTGTCCGACTATCTCTTTGTCTCCTGTTTTTGCTTTTAAATATCAGAGAATGCTGCATTCTTTTTCCTTTTGAAACTTCAGAGGGGTTCCCCCAAATTCCTTTTCTATTCTCCATGCTTTTTTCTTTTTCCCATACCACCATTATCCTAGAATTTTGTCTCTTTATTAGAAATGATCACATTCCTCTCTCAGAGTCAAAGAAGACTTTCTTTCAGACATTTAAAAAAAATTATATGAACAGCATTTGCACAGACCAGTAGCTCATCTGTGTTTAATTATAATTCAGCTGCCCCAGTTCCAGCTGTTCTGGTAACCTCCAAATCTATTATCATCTGGAGGGGCAAGAGCTGCATTTAAAGCCCTTTGTGGTCTGTTTCCAGTCTCCTCCCTTCCACATTGCATCCCGAACAAACTCGACTATTTACTATTTCTCATTTAAAACATCCCATCTCCCATCCCTTTGCCTTTCCATAGGCTGCTTACCATGGTTGGAATATATTCCCTCCTCCCCTCTGCCTCTTGGAGTCACCTATTCTAACCCTTCGAGGGTCAACTCAAAAGCTGCCTCCTTCAAGAGGCCTTTCCCTATTCTCTAAATCATTAAGTGCTAGTCCTCCCCCAAGGCCATATTACCTTGTAGTTATTTGTGGACCTACTCACATGCACAACACATTCATATACACCAACTCCAATTTTAATATAGATTTAAGGAGCCCGTTGCAATACTACTGTAAACACTTGGTGCAAATAGACTTACCACACCTAATTTGCAGGTAAGGAAGGAGAGAATACAGTTAGGAGGCTGTAGAAGTAGTCCAAGCAAGAGGTGAGGAAGGTAGTGTGTGTGAAGGAAAGGGGACTGATGTTTGAGATGACATCGAAGTAGAATTCACAGAATTTGACAACTGAATTAATGTGGGTGATGGAGGATTAATGTGGGAAGTCACAAAGATATCTCTAAAGTTTTGGGACCAAGTGATGGAGCAGATTCCTGGAATAAGACAGTTTACAGGGGAAGCAGATTTTTGCTGCTTGTCTTTTGTCCTCCTACTCTGGGAAAAAATATCCAAAGTTCAGGTTTTTTTGTAGACTCCTGGTTAATTACTCATTGCCTTTGGGGATAGACTCATCCTTAAATGAAGGAACCAGCATCTCATGTCTGGCAATGGCATCAGCCAGCCATACCATTCTCCCCAGGGACAAGCTATGTGGAAATACCACATGGAGAAAATATTCTGCCTGAAGGGCAGACACCACAGTCAGGGTTGTCTTTATGAATCTGTCTGTGGATCAAAAATCATGGAGTGGTATTTTAAGTTGTCACTTGTCAGTATACCATTTGATAGAGCTAAGGTGGCACTGTAGATAGAAGGATGGAAAATATGAGTTAGAATGCTGCTTCAGACATTTAGTAGTGGTATGACTAAGCTGGTTATTTAGTATCTCTCAATCTCAGTTTGGCCATCTGTAAAATGGGGACAATATAGTACCCATCTTGCAGGGCTACTGTGAGGACAAAATGAACTATATATGTAAAACAGCTTAAAGACCAACCTCAAAGCACCATACAAAGTCTAGCTACTATGATGATTATGATGAATGAAAATAGCATATATTAAGCACTCACCATGTGCTGGATGTATAGGAAATGCATTGTTTAGGGTCAATTCTGTGAGGTCAAGCAAAGTAGGATCTTTTGCTGTTTTTGTTTTAGTATAATCAAGAAGTACACTGCCTCTATTTGAATGTGATTAAAGATTTTCCCCACCCATTTATGGGGCTGCCTATTGAGGGAAGCTTCATTAGGGGAGTTGTTTTGTAGGAGGGTCTCAAGTACCTTTATTTTTCTACTGAGTTAGTGGGTCAGAGAGTCATGCCCTCTGACTCTGAAAAGTGTTTAAAAACTCTGAGGGTGAATATTTACTTTGGGGCTTAGGTTTCAGAAGAAGGCTTGTGTGCCAGATAAGACTCTGGGAAGCTGTTAAGCAGCCCCTCAGCTTTGAAACCCAGATGTTGGTGTTTCCCTCTCCAGTAAAGGTATATGTATGTTAATGGTCACTAAGTTTGGAAGCACTGTGTGCTGATTTTTGATTTCTCTAAAATTTTGATTTTGATTTTCTCTGATACCTGTGCTTGATTAAAGTGATTGTTACCCTCTCAGAAGCTGCCTTTCTTTTAGAGAAGCAGATCAAAGAACGTGTGATAGCAGCCCCTGCCCCAGTGTATGTTGGGATGCTTACTGATACAGATTCTCCCATAATCATGATAGCATTTGTATGTAAGTAGAATTTATTTCTCTCTGCTTCCCCTCTCAACTTCTATATATGTCATTTTTGTTGATGGTAAATGCCACAAAAACAGAAACTTTCCAGGGAAAAGAGCAATGCCAATGGGTGATCACCATGAGATGAGCATGGTCACTTAGAGACAGTATAAAGACACAGTAGCAGCATCCTGGGAAACCTTCCTTCAAATTCTCTTTCTGACAATCATGAGAAAGCATGCAGTTCTATCACATGTAACATGACATTTCAAATATAAAAACATCATCTTCACTTTTACCACTCTGTTATCTTATTTGAATCATTTTTTTAGTCATGTCTGACTTTTTATGACCCCATTTGGAGTTTTCTTGGCAAAGGCACTAGAATGGTTTGCCATTTCCTTCTTCAGCTCATTTTGCAGATGAGAAAGCTGAGGCGGTAGAAAGAGTCACCTATGCTAGGTCCAAACCCACAGCCCATAGATTTCCTGTAAAAAGAACTCCTGACAAATTCTGGAACAGTGGAAGCCGTGCAGCAACACAGTGAAGGAGATTTCTGCTGCAGAGAGCCCTGAAAAACCGACCGCAAAGGTACCCCGGACCAGAGCAGAGCCCTGTCCTGCCGAGCGCTCCCCTCCCCTGCCCCGGCCACGCAGCACTGAGAGGAGCGAGCAGAGCTCAGCGGGCGTCGGGGACCTGAGTCTCCGGCAGCTTCGAAGGACCCTGCATCCACAGACGCACAGGTCAGTGAGAGAGACGGGCTGAGAGGGGAGCGGGGGATCTCCGGGACTCGGACCCCCTGGGAGGCCACGGCTGCGGCAGAGGCAGCTCGGCCAGAGACTCCCAGAGCAGGCTGGAGCTCCACCCCAGTTCCACTACAAAGGATCTCTGTATAAACCCCCTGAGGGAACTGAGCCTGGGAGGCGGCCCTGCCCCCACCTGAGAACCAGCAGATAAGCT
>CM053774.1:119646925-119678043 GCA_028658325.1 Potorous gilbertii | reverse complement strand
CCTAGTTCCTTTGACTTCTGGAATATCCTATTCCACACCCTTTGATCCCTTAATGTAGAAGCTGCTAGATCTTGTGTTATCCTGATTGTATTTCCACAATACTGGAATTGTTTCTTTCTAGCTGCTTGCAATATTTTCTCCTTGACCAGGGAACTCTGGAATTTGGCCACAATATTCCTAGGAGTTTCTCTTTTTGGATCTCTTCCAGGTGGTGATTGGTGGATTCCTTGAGTACTTTTTTTTACCCTCTAGTTCTAGAATGTCAGGGCAGTTTTCCTTGATAATTTCATGAAAGATGATGTCTAGGCTCTTTTTTTGATCATGGCTTTCAGGTAGTTCCATAATTTTTAAATTGTCTCTCCTGCATCAATTTTCCAGGTCAGTTTTTTTTTCCCATGCGATATTTCACATTCTCTTCCATTTTTTCATTCTTTTGGTTTTGTTGTGTGATTTCTTGGTGTGTCTAAAGTCATTAGCCTCCACCTGTTCCATTCCAATTTTGAAAGAACTATTTTCTTTCAGTGAGCTTTTGAACCTCCTTTTCCATTTGGGTAATTCTGCTTTTGAAAGCATTCTTCTCCTCATTGGCTTTTTGGACCTCTTTTGCCAATTGAGTTAGCCTATTTTTCAAGGTGTTGTTTTCTTCAGCATTTTTTGGGTCTCCTTTATTAAGGTATTGACCCATTTTTCATGCTTTTCTTGCATCTCATTTCTTTTCCCAGTTTTTCCTCCACCTGTCTAACTTGATTTTCAAAATACTTTTTGAGCTCTTCCATAGCCTGAATCCATTGGATATCTATTTCAGATGTTTGGGATACAGAAGCCTTGACTTCTATGTCTTTCCCTGGTGGTAAGCATTGTTCTTCCCCATCAGAAAGGAAAGGAGCAAATTTCTGGTCACAGAGAAAGTAACCTTCTATGGTCTTACTTTTTTTCCCTTTTCTGGGCATTTTCCCAGCCAGTTACTTGCCTTCTGAGATTCCTCTCCACCCCTGCCTAGATTTGCCCAGCTAGTGCTTGGGGTCTGAGATTCAAATGCTGCTTCCCAGCCTCAGGGCTTTCAGTGGGGGCAGGGCTGCTATTCAATATAAGTTTAAATTCAGGTGCTCAGGTGGGGGCAGGGTCGCAGCACAGGGCTCAGTTCCCTCATGGGGTTTACGTGGAGACCTTCAACAATTGATCTGAGGTCCTTCCTGCTCTGGGAGCCCCTGTTAGGTGCTGCCTCCCAAGGGGGACCGAGTTATGGCCGCTCCCCTTTTGGCCAGCCAAACAGGCCCTCTCACTGACCTTTGTGCCCGTGAGTGGAGGGAACTGTGCGGCTGCTGGTGATTCTGTCCTGGAAGCCCACCTCTTCTCACAGGCCCCGTGGCCAGGGCAGGGCTGGCCTCCGCTCCCATCCAGTGCCCTACGGACCCCCGGTGTTGGTTTTTCTGGTCTCTCTGGAACAGAAATCTCCTCCACTGCATCATTCCGGGGCTTCCTCTGCTCCAGAACTTGTGGGGAGTTCCTCCTTACAGGTATTTTATAGGCTGTGGGTTTGGGAGCTAGTGCATGTCTTTCTACTCTGCCATCTTGGCTTCTCCCCCTAAATAATTTTTTAGTTTATTATGGAGATATTTCAAGTTCTATGATTTTAACAGTACAGTCTTATGTTCATCTAAAATCCTACATCTTTATATCCTATATACCTTTCTATACCTAAAGACTAATTTTTCACTTGGCCATAACTAAAGTCACCTATCCATCTAAAGGTAACTTGTGATGAATATTTCCATTCTAATTCACGCTAATACTTGGACAATTGAGAAATGGACACAAAGTCAATTATTCAGTCATTGCTCCAAGTATTTTCAACAGGGTAGAAGCTTCCATAGGTAGTGTTTTGTTGAAAAATCTTGGAGGACCCTGGAATTAGCCCTTTACCATGATTTGACTGTGTAGGAGGATATTAGAGGATAGTCCTAGCTTGGAATTGGTTACTGCATGGAGTAATAGTTGCAATATAGGGCTACAAGTAAAAAACAGTAAAAAAATAGAATATAGAGTATTTTATTTTCAACACATTTTCCCTGAAAACTGTGAGGTTTGAAAATAACAGAGCAAAGCAATTTGTTGTTAAGTTTGAAAGGCAGTTGACATTTTACTTCCTCTGATATAGAAGTAACAATGCTTAAGTCAAGTTTGCCTAATCTTTAGAAGAAAGGTTGAGATAGATTTGACCTTTTAATTTATTCTCACTATACATAAACTGACTTGTCGGTTTGTACTTGAAGATAATTATTTGAGTTACCATTATGTTGGTAATTGAGTTTTTTTACCCAGATAGAAGTCTTGCATCTTACCTATTAGAAATCCTGAAATTTCATCTTTCCTTTAACAACATAGAACGAATGTCAGAGTAATACTACTACAATAGCACAAAATCGTAGTGAGGAAATTGAACTAAACAAAAAAATTAAAATCTTCCCAGAATTGTAGTTTGGAGCTCATTTAGGGTTAGGGTTAGTAGTTCTGGGAACACAGGAAGTTGAGGTTTCTAGACTTACAAAGTGCAAGGTTCTTCATAACAATCCTTAGAGTATTGTTAAAGAATTCTTTATATATTTAGATTCATGTTTGTGTATGTGTTTTTCTGGATTGTAGTCATTTTGTCCTGTCATGAGAATCTGATGAGTTAATTTGCATAAGATCTTTCTCAGAACTTAACCTACAATGTCCAGGTCATTTACTGTTATCTTGCTCTCATCTTTTTCAATAGGGTTCAGGGAGAATTTACACTAGGATGAATTGCTCTCCTACTGTTTTTGCACTCTAATGTTCTATGGATTATTGTATAGATAGATAAAACACTGCCTTTTGTTATTGACTAAAAGTATCATGGAGCAGCTTGGTGGTGCAGTGGATAGAGTACTGTGTATGGAATCATAAAGACTCATCTTCCTGAGTTCAAATATAGCCTTGCACACTTACTAGCTGTGTGATCTTGGATAAGTGATTTAATTCTTTTTGCCTCAGTTTCCTTATCTGTAAAATGAGCTACAGAAGGAAATGGCAAACAGCTCCAGTATCTGAAGAGTCAGACATGACTGAAATGGCTTCACAACAACAAAATGGATGATTTCAGCTCATCCTCTGTAAGTTCACACAAAGAACCCTTGGTACTATTTCAGCAGCAGATAGAATAGCAGAACTCATCCACTTTACACAGGAGATTTTGATACATGTACACAAATGATTGATCTAAGGGATTGTGTCATGATATGAATTTAAGGGTAAATCAAGAAAAAGTTCTATGAGGTATTTGTGGAGAGAGGTCACCTTCTAGACAAGGAATTGCAGGGGAGTGAGAATGTTAGAGAAGACTTCATGGAAGAGGGCTTTTCCCTAAGAGGAAGGGAGGGACTTTAACAGACAGAGCATTCTACATAGTCATGGAGATGGAGGACAAGACTTGGGAAGGTGGCAAAGGGGAGGAAGTACTGACAGATTCCAGTTTGGTTGTCACATAGAATACATGAAAATATGTAACATAAGATAAATCTGGACGAAAAGGAAGTTGAAGCCAAATTGTGAAGAGTTTCCTAATGATGCCAAGAGGTAAGTCAGGAAGGACCCATTGTTTTATCCCCATTTTGCCGATGTGAAAACTGAAGCTGAGATCAGTTGAATAACTCATCCGATGTCACAAGCCTAAGAAGAGGCATTGGAACCCAAGTGTTCTGACTCTTGGCCAAGTTTTCTTTCCACTATATTATGATAATGTGCTATTGTGTGTGTGTGTGTTCATCCTTTGTTGCCAAAGAGGACCATGCCATCAGAGAAATAATGACATGACTTGCACTTGACTTTGTTTTGAGTGAGGGAGGGCTGTGCAGGTCACCAGCCTCACTTCTCCTCTAGAGCCATCTGAATCCAGTGATGGATCAGGATGACTGGAAATCACCCAGCATGAGGCAATTGAGGTTAAATGACTTGCCCAAGATCACACAGCTAGTGAGTGTCAAGTGTCTCTGGTGAGATTTGAACTCAGGTCCTCCTGACTCTTGTACTGGTGCTCTATCCACTGCACCATCTAACTGCCCAATAGTGTGCTATAACAAATAACACAATGCATGAGTCAAAACACTGTTTGCATTCCAAAGAGAATGTTTTCCAGACACTACAAAGATGAAGTCTGTTCTGAGTGTATGTATCTATGCTTAAATATGGATATAGATAATTTTTTGTGCACTATTTGGGAATATTAAGACACTATTAATGGGGATGAAATAAGCATTTATTAAATACCTACTATATACCAAACCCTATGCTAAATGCTTCACTAATTAATGAAATATTTCTAAAGTGCTTAATACAGTGACTCGCATATAGTAGGTGCTACAAAAATGCAATCATTTCATTTGGTCCTCAGAAGCATCCCATAATTTAGGTATTGCTATTATCTGAATTTTATAGTTAAGGAAACTAAGACAGGCAGAGATTAAGTTATTTGCTATGGTCACACCCCTAGTAAGTGTTGAAGGTAAGGTTAGAACTCAGGTTTCCTGACTCCAGGCCAGGCACTGTATCTGCTGCGCCACCAAGCTGCCTCTGTTAATATACTAAATACCTACAGAATATGTCTGTCAGCTAATAGACTCTCACACTAAATGTATAAGTGGATTTCCTTCCTGGGATGGAGTGAGAACTGTTGTATTGACTTAAAACTACTTGAGAAAAAAAAACCAACTTGCATTAGTTTGGTAATTTTGTTTTGTCAGGAGACAGTGTGGTAAGTAGAGAGGACCATCTGATTTTGTACTCCAGATGACCGAGAATTGAATATAACCTCTAACACATATTAATACAATATAAGGTCTTAGAGAGTGAGTACTTTGCCATTTATACCTTTTGTCTTAATCAATACTTAACATATCAGCTGAAATATAGCAAGTGCCTGATGATTTTTTAAAACTGCATTTGTTGAAAGCCCAACTATTTGTCCAAAGTTCAATCAGTCAATATGAAACAATGACTGTAGGCCAGGCACTGTGCTAAGTGCTGGGGATACAAAAAAAACCACAATGTAGTGGTGGGAGACAACAAATAAATATACATAAACGCACTATATTCAAGATAAATAGAACACGATGGAGGCAGAAGTCTAGAATTAAGTGAGGTCGGGACAGGCTTCTTGTAGAAAATGGAATATTAGTTGTTACCAAAAGGAAGTCAGGGAAGGCAGTAAGCAGAGAAGAGGAAGAGGACATTCCAGGTATGGGGGACAGGCAGAAAAAATCCCAGAATGAAGAGATGGAGAATCTTGTTTATGGGACAGTAGAAGCCAATGTCGCAGGTAAATCAAAACTAAACAGTACCCCATGAAACTCTCTGAGGCTAAACATTTTGCGGATGACTGATCTGAGTTGATGGAATTTCCACGCTGATGGAGTTCTCCACACTGATGAAATTACAGGTTTAGATTTCACCTCTCCTAAAATAATAATCTTTAGAGAATTAATTTTGGGTGGATTTTGAAATTCTCTTTCAGGCTCTCTAGTGGCTGCCATTTTAGCTACGGATGATGACTCTGGTGTGAATGGAGAAATTACATACACTGTGAGTGAAGATGATGAAGATGGAATATTTTTCCTGAATCCAGTCACTGGAGTCTTTAATTTGACTCGAAGCTTAGACTATGAAACACGGCAGTACTATATTCTCACTGCCCGCGCAGAAGATGGTGGAGGACAATTCATGACCATCCGCGTTTATTTTAATATTCTTGATGTGAACGACAATCCACCAGTCTTCAGCTTGACGTCGTATAGCACATCGTTAATGGAGAATCTACCTCTTGGATCCACAATTCTCATATTTAATGTCACAGATGCTGATGACGGTGAGTAATTGGTATACCATGAAGCTTTATTTGGGATATGTTATTAGCTGTTATAAAATAATTTCTTCTTGTTCATCCTCATGAGAAAAAAAACACTTATCCTACCTTTTGTGAACTTACTGTTATATACATATATATATATATATTTGCAGGAGTGACATTTATCAAAGTAAGAGCTATAATTATTTCCTTTTGTATGGATTTCTGACAACAATAAATGCTATGAATTGATGCTCTTTAATAAAATGTCAACGATAAAGTTCTCAGAAGGGAAAGATTAAAGGGAAAAGCTTATGTGCAAATGGATGCTTAATTTTTTTGACTGTTGGAAGTCAAAAGTTCTTAGGAGTAAAACCGAATTTTTGAACATATTTCACTCTCATGATCATTTCTCAAACGTGGATCCTTTGGTTCTGGGCATGTTCTTTGTCCTGTGAGCATCCAGATACTAACAGTACAATTTAATTCAGTCCAACAAGCCTTCATTTAAGACCCACTATGTGCCAGGCACTATTCAAGGTTCCTATTGAAGGCCCTGGCTTCAAGTAACATGTATTCTACTGGGATTTTGTATGCGTTTGAATTGTTCAGAACAAAAACATCACGATGAGACCTCTGAATGTAGAATTAGAAATAGTAAGTATCTTAGTTTTAGAACTAAAAGGGAGATCATCAATATCAACCCTCTTGTTTTTAGATGAGATCTGGGTTTAAATCCTGATGTGCTATTAACCGCCTGTGTTATTTTCTGTAACTCACATAGGAGCACACATTTCAAGATATAAGGGAGCTCTCAAAATTCACCTAGTCGAAACCTGTCATTTTATAAATGAAGAAACTGAGATCCTGATAGGTTTTAAACTCTGGAACAAAATTATCTATGCTTTGTTTCCTCATTTGTGACATGAAAGAAATTAGACAAGATGATCTTGAAAAATTCTTCTCAGCCCTAAAATTTATGACCTGCAGCAATCTCATCTTTCTGAGGTGTTTGCAAATGAACTTTCCAAATTTTCTTTTGAAACCAGACTTCACTGGCCATTCTCCAACAATGTAAATATACAACAGTAAAGAGTAAGATATTCCAGAATATGCCATGTAAACATTTTGACTTTCCCTAAATCAAGAAGGAGAGAGGTCCTTTTTTTCTCCCTCACATGTCCCACAGGAGTCAGTCCTGCATCAGTAAGAATTAATAGATCAGTCACCAGAAGGAAGGGAACAGGTTTCGTGCAGTTCCAGGATAGTCTAAATAATCAGGATCTGCTCTAACTTAGACTGCTCTGCCTCATGTGGCTCGGGATGACCTTTGGGTAATCTTAGTATTGTACTTTGTCTTTGCTATTTTGTACTTTGCTGTTTCCTCTCTGGGTCAGTTATAAGGCGGCATAATTAATGAAGGCAAGGGCAGGGGTGTAGAACAATTTGAAACCCAAGAATGTGTGCACTGTTTGAAGAGTTTTAAGATTCCCTAGAGGGATTCTTTACTTGACTGAAATCTCATTTTTGACATGTCACCTTAGGCAAATAATTTTGCTTCCTTAGGTTTAGTTTTCTTACCTGTAAAAGGTGAGGTTAGACTAAATGGACTCTAGTATCTCTCTCATAGGTTTGGACCTTAAAGGCTCATCAAACACACACACATTCCTTTCATAGATAAAGAAACTGAGGCTGAGAGGTTATATGACTGTTCAGGGTCATACAAGTAATAAGCACCTGAGACAGAATTTCAATTTAGGTCTTTCTCCACCAGTATATCTTGTTATACAGAAAACTCATAATTAATTCTAAATCGACAATTCTTAAATGTATGTACTGTGCTAAGCCCAGCAATACAAAGATAAAATGAGATAACTTGATCTCAAGGAATATACATGCTCCTGGAAAGATATATCCTATACCCTGTACCTTAATAAGTACAATAAAAGATAGAGAATGATGAGAACGTACATGAGATCCAACAAAAAAATTTAGAAAAGTTTAAAGTGGGAAAGATGACTGAAAACTGGGCATATCAACAATCTTAAGAGAAGATGAATTCTGAAAATCATCTAGGAGGTGGCAGTTTGTATTCTTGTACACGTGTGTGGTGGAAAGCAATGGGATCACAAATTCTAGGAAGAGCAAATATTCCATTTTTTTGCAATGCAGAGTGTGTGGTAAGAGTAATGTTCTAGAGGTAGTATGTACCTGCATTGTAGAGGGCTTTAAATATGAAAACTGAACTTTAAATTTAAATTTAAACTTTACATTTGATTTAAAACTGAAAAGCTTCAATTTTGTCCATAGGATAATAGAAAACCACAAAATGTTTTGGGGTATAGAAGTGTTATGGTAAGACCTAGGCTTAGCATGCATTTGATGTAGGATTGGATTCCAAATAACCTTCTATTACCCATCTCTCAGATCATTCTTTTCATATCTAACATCACTAAAGCTGAGGACGGTAATTTCTGTAATGGTAAATTTTATTCTTCTAAGATAGGATCAGATTTCTTTAACATTATTTATGGTTCTAAAATATCACTACATTATGAGACACAGTGGATAAGAATGATTTGGAGATAGAAAATTTGGGTTCAAATTCCACCTGTGACATAAGCTTTGTGAACCCAATCAAGTTCTTTAAGTACTCTGAGAGCTGAGAAATGGTATGTGACTGTAGAGAAGGCCATAGGTGTAAATAATATGATCTGAAACTATGAACTTGTGTGCCCAGGTGGAGAAAGGTTCAATCAACGGAGACAGAAATGTTTATGAGTATATGGTGGCAGTGATAAGTATACTGGGATATGGTAAGGCAGGACGTTCAGACAAGGATGTTTAACAGGCATTCAGTTTAGGGTACATATGTGGGCTGTGCATAGGAATTTTGAAGTTATCTGTATTAGAGATAATTATATCCATGGGAGAAGATGAGATCACCAAATGAAAGAAATAGAGAGAGAGAAAACTAGGAGATTCAGGACAATCCCTGGAGGAATACATTTACTCAGCAAATAAGTGGGTATGTGAAATGGGTATTGATCAAGGAGAGGAAGCTGAAAAGAATGAAAAGACAGCAAGAAAGAGAACTAGGAGAAATAAATGTCTTGGGCTCAGGAGATGTAAGACTGTACAAAAGGAAATAAAGTACAACAGTGTCCAAAAGTTCCAATAGTTCAAAGAGAATGAGAGCTGAAAAAGACCATTTGGTTTAGCACCTAGGAGCTTTGAGAAAGTAGTTTCCTTAAAGAGTTAGGTTTTAAGTGGTTGAGTGATGAGGAAACAGAGGTAGTGAACATAGATAAGTCTTTCTAGGATTTTAGTGATGAAATGAATGAGAAACAGCAGATGTTAGCCTGAGTCAATAGCCAAGAAGAGTCAAGAAAAAACCTTCTGTTTGCTTGTTTAGTTATGGTTTTAGGATGAGGCAGATCTGAACATGTTTGAAGGTAGCAGAGTAGGAAGTAGAACGAAGGGAGAAATGAGGTAAGGCAGGGCAAGACTACAAACATTTATCTCCAGGTAAGCACTGGAGATACAGGCAAAAAAATAAACAAACGAAAAATGGGACAATGCCCTTGAAGAGGTTCAGTAGGGGAAGATCAGTAGGAAGGTAAAAAGTGTCTGTGTATGCCGGGTGTGTGTGTGTGTGTGTGTGTGTGTGTGTGTGTGTGTGTGCGAGAGTGTAGGGGGAGGGGGGATATTGGTGAAGTTTGGGGAATGGAAAGGGGAAGCTACAAGGTGTCATGATATAAAGTCCAGAAAGGCAGAAATAAAGTCAGGAGGAGAATGAAGGTTGGCCAACTTTATCTCCAAAGAGAAGAATGATCTATGGGACAGCCTCCCAAAAGAGAAAAGGGACATCAAAGCAGTAAAGAAAAAGATTAGCCTTATCGAGGAGAAGGAGCCCTTTACCTTCTGAGGTTAAAGTAGTCATCCATATGTCTCTCAAATGCTATGGGTTATAATCTGTATTTAAGGAAACCGTTTATAAGAATTGAGAAATCAATGAATTGAATAATTAATCAGCCAAGTGCAAGAGGATATCTTTATTGGCTCTTGAACAGTTTTAAAATGCGAGTGCTTAATTAAGAGTTCTTCAGGTCCAAAGATCCCTTGGGAGTCATTTAGTCCAAACAATGCCTGATCAAGTATCTACTTGACATTATACTCAACATGTGGTCATCCAGCCTTGGCTTGAAGAGCTCTGGTGAGGGAATTCAAAATTTGCCTTCCTTCTAATGTTTGGAGGATCTCAATTTAAGATCAGAAAGAGGAAGTTATGATTTATCTAGTATGAATTGTAGAAAACTCACCGATTCATAGATGTCGATGTTCAATTGGAATGAATTTTATCTCCGAATTAAACTTTAGAAGCACAATTTCTAGAGAAGATAAAAAGATTTTTTTGACATTGTGATGGACCTTCCTAGAACACACACAAATACACACATATCATCTGAGTAGGCTGCTTAATGTAGGCCACCATTTACGTGCTGTTTCTTTAACTGTTGCTGGTTGATGTTACAAGCAACCTTGGGTCATTATTTCAGTGCTGAGCACTTTATCAGAAAAGGTTCCTGCCAAATGACCTGAATTATAAGACAGAGTTCCTGTTCTTTATACCATTCAAATATAATGATAAAAAAATGATTTTGATAAATCTGTTTACTGAAAACTGACGACTCAGTTACAGTAGTCAGTATATTCTCTCTTTGAGAGGTTGCACTATATTAGTCAATATTCTCATTTTATACTTGAAGAAATTGAGATCCCAGGGGATTCAATGATTTACCCAAGGTCACACAAAAAGTGTCAGTCATGGTGGGATTCGAACCTAGGGACTGGGACTGTTTGAATCAATAGAGTCTTACAACATTGCACTTTCTAGAATATATATATATATATATATATGTATATATATATATATATATATATACATATATATATGTGTGTATGTGTGTGTGTGTGTGTATATATATATACAGAGAGAGCAGATGTTTATATATATATATATATATATATATATATATATATATATATATATATTTCAGAATATGGGAGAGTCAAGCTGTTGTGATAGAATGCATTGCCTATCTGGCTCTCATTAGAGTTGCTAAGTGTAGGCACTATATTTCATAATCAGTGGAGACCTGATGAGGGTAAATTGGTTGCACTCCTTGGATTCCTTAACCAATGAAGATAACTAGATGGTACAAGTAGAAATTTTTTCATCTTGGCAGGTACAACTCATACAACTGATTGGGTGATGAGGTCCCTGTAAACCTTAAAGTGTAATGGAGGCACAGAGAGGCTGAATTATTTTCCTAATGTCATGCTGGTGGTGTGATGGAGACAAAATGTGAATCTTTGATTTTTGACCCCAAATTCAGCATTCAATGGATCATTTGACATCATTATGAATAGAGAAAGAGATAGAAGACGACTTACAAAGAATTCTTCTTCCCTTACCTCTTGGACTAGGCTGCCTCCTGGGTCCCAGAGAAGCAGTGAATCTGGACCCAGAAAGATCAAATTCAAATACTCCTCAGACATTTACTATCTATGTGACAGTGGTTATCACTTACCCTTTGTCTGTCTCAGTTTCTTGATCTGTGAAATGGGGATAATGACTTCTTTCTTCTAGGGTTATTAAGACATTAATGTGCTTAGCACATTGACTGGCACACAATAGGTACTCAAAAGTGCTTCTTCCATTTTCCTCACTTTCTCTTACTGGTATAAGTGGAGATGTTGGTAATACTTACAGAAGATACATCAATGGAAACCACTTTATGAGTCTTAAATCTTAAAAAAACTACTGAAGTGTGAATTATAATAATATTGTGCCATAACAGGTTATTCATAATTTTTTATACAACCCTTTCCAAAATGTGACAAATTCAGTCAATGGGTGATATTGGTATTGGAATGATCCCATTTTCAACACACTGACCACCAAGTGTACAAAACTGAATTGTTTCCATTGGTGCTATTAGGTGAAATATAAAATCCCCCCAAATTCCAACATGCGTGGGCCAAGTATAGAATTTCAAAACAATACATTTACTCTGTGGTTTGAGCATTCTGTGCAAAGAAAAATGTTTCTGAGCATCACATTTCGAGAGATAACACAAGAGTTCACAAGTCATTCTATGTTTTAGAATGTCAACATTTATTTTCTAGATATATAGCACATGCCCAGAGTCACTAACTAATCTTGTCAGGAATGATTGTTTTTCTTTATGAAAGAGGGAAAGAGAGAGAGGAAAAGGAAAAAAGAAAGAAAGAAAAATGGAAGAAAAAGAAAAAAAGAAGGAAAGAAAGAGAAAGAAAGAAAGAAAGAAAGAAAGAAAGAAAGAAAGAAAGAAAAAGAAAGAAAGAAAGAAAGAAAGAAAGGATATGGCTTTCATGTCCTATAATTGCAGAGGTTCAGTTACAGTCACGGGATGAGTGCTGTTCATTCGATGCCTTTGTTGACTCTTCCTTATATGGAAATGGAGAATTTTATGAAGCATTCACCACTAGTTGACTTTCTCTCAGACTCTCTTTCTTTAATTAGTACAGCCTCTAAAGTCACTTGCTTGAGCAAATGTGATTCAAACACAGGGAATTCTTTCCCCTCTTGCCATTTAGGTTGGTGTCTGTATTCTTAACCTAATGTAACCCCAAGTTAAGCAAAATAGCAATTTTTACCTCCATGCATGGCTGCTTTGGCTTGTTCTGAAGTACCTCTCTCCTTTGATCTGCTGAATGCTATCGTATTCATCCAAATGAGCAAAATGTAAGTACTAATAAATATAGTAAGTGGCCCATATGGATAAGGCTCTCTATCAGGCCCTAGGGATACAAAAATAAGACAGTTTGAGCCATCAATGAACTTATATTCTATTGAGGACTTAACACACACTGTTGGTTTTTTTTGTTTTTTGTAGTGTATCTGAAATATCTCGAGGGAGGTAACGGGTGTCAGGGAAGATGTTTAGAGCAGGTAACACCTGAGCTTTGCTTTGAAAGAAACTAGAGTCTTTCAAGAAGAGACCACATTACTGACATGACTGAGATTAGGTAAAAGAGTTTAGATTCGTACTAGAAGGGACCTTGGAAGTCATCTAATCTAAGTTCTAAAATCCCATTTTTACAAATAGGAGAACTAAGACCCATAGAGGAAAGGTAATTTGCCTTATTCCACATAAGTCACGGGTTAATCTCGTAACCAAGGTTGCTTAGTTGATGTCGTTTTCATAAGTCCTGAAACTTTCAGTAAGATCACACTTTGTCATTACTAAAGAATGGTTACCTTCTTGAATTCTTAGGATCATAAACTCAGAGCAAGAAAGATCATAAGGACCTTTCCACACATGAAAAAAGTGGGGCACATAAAGGTTAAGTAACTTGGAACTCTAAGATCATAAAGGTAGAGATGGAAGGAGGCCTTAGAGGCCAGGCCTGTGGTGTTCCTCTATAAGCAGTCCTGCTGCCTATCCTAGAAACACCAGGCAAGTCACTTTCTGCATGGTCTAGTGAGTGGAGAGAGCCCCACTTGGAGTCAGAAGACTTGGTTATGTCTGCCTTTGTATCTTGTTTCTTTGTGACCATGGACAGATCCTAATGCTGTTTGATTCTTTGTGTAGTGGTGGAGTTGGACTAGATTCATTTTAAGCTCTTTTATAGTTATAAATCTAGGAGTAGGTAGGTGCTGTACAGGATAGACCTGAGTTCAAATCCAGCCTCAGACACTTACTGGCTGTGTGACCCTTGGCAAGCTGTTTAACCCTGATTTCCCCCTCCCCACAAAAAAATCCTGGGAACTTCCCTCTGTAAATTATCTTCAATTTACACTATCTGTAGTGTGGTTTTACATAGTTGTTTGCCTGTTGTCTCCCCCATTTGAAGGTGAGTTCCTTGAGAATAGGGACTATTTTCTTGTTATTGGGTTTTTGTTTTTATTTTAATTTCTTTGTACAAGGCCTGATGCATACTGGGCACTTGATAAATGCTAATTGATTAAACAGCATGTCTTCCAATTTTTTCACTTGCAGTTGAAGTATCAATAACTCTAAAACATTGTTTGATTATGTTCATGCACATAGGAGCATGGAGATCTGAAAGAGATCCTCAGGACCATCCAATCCAATTCCCTCTTCTTATAGAAAGAGAAACTGAGGCCCAGGGAAGTGAGGACCCTTGCCCAAGGTTATTTAAGCTTATGTAGAAAAAGTGAAGTTTAAACCCAGGTCTTCTGACTCTTGTCTTCTAGAATCCAACTCAGCTGGTTTAAATAACATTGACAGTTTTTATTTTCCCCCTTTGTATTATTTGTTTTCACTACAGAAACATACTACATAGCTTGAAACAAAATGGTGACATGGAACTAGTACCATCCATCCATCAGAGGGTTCCAAATGAATTCATGTATGTGTGTGTCAGGGTGGCCATCCTTTCCTAGCCAGTTGTCATATATCAGTTCTGAAGACAAGTTGTGACCACCCACCTGAACACAGACAGTTTGGAATATAATTAGATTTTATGGGCTTTTTTGCATGTGGCTATTTCTCTTCGGGGGTGCCTGTCCAAGCATTCTTCTGCTTCAATAATACAAGTAGCTGACTTTTTTATAGCAGTTTAAGTTTTTCAAAATACCTTGCATGCTTGATTTTTCTCATTTGATCCTTGGCAGCCCTATACAGTTAGTATAACATATATAAATTAGGAAAGAGGTCTAGAGCCTTGGTTGTGGTCATAAAGCTCATGGACATAATGGAGGAATTTAAACCAAGATTTATCTCATTTCCTAATCTTGACAAGAAAAATTTATCAAGCAATTACCATATACTGGAACTATGCTAAGAGCTTGGAATACAGATGCAAGCAAAAATAAGAAGTCCCTGACCTCAAAGAGCTTCCATTCTGATGGAAGGATGCTGGAGTGGAGGGAGATAGGGAGAAGCCACCTAAGTAGAGATATCATGTCATATGATCAAAATCATATCTAAGTGGAGAATAAACTATGACTGACTTGGGTCTGTCCCTAGAATGAAGACTCCCAGAAAGAATTTATTATTTTTAGAAGGGGTTGCCATGATAGAGAGATGTTTCAGGATGAGAAGACTCCAGGTGCTGAGGAAAGTTCTAGAGTGTTGTAAAATTCTCTCAAGTAATTCACTCCAAAGTCCTTCTCCTACTTAGCTCTAGCCCCAATTTTTTGTTTTTTTTAAAAAAGTATATTTAATTAGATACTGTGAGGATCAAATATTAATGGTGTAGGACCATGGTACAGTGTAAAGAGGATGGAATATGTAATTAGGTTTGGACCAGAATTTGAATTGTGACCTCAAAACTTACAACACATATGACTTCAGGAAACAGGACAGATGGACAGAAAGAGGGGCAGAGAGATAAAGAGACAGAGACAAAAATAGAGACAGAGATGAGAAAGACATTTATAATTTTTACCCTCCAAATTGCTAGTTGTTTCTCCATTCTTAAATTTTGTTGTATTTATTCATGGCTTATATATGGTATGCCACTCCTTCTCTCAGTTCATATCACTCCCTCAGTAGAATATAAGAAATGGGCAGGGCAGGGACAGTGTATTCTGTCTCATTTTCATCTGCCCAGATTCTCTTGTGTCTTGCACATAGTAGGCACTTAATAAGTGCTAGTTGGAAACGACTGTTGGATTAAGGTGGTATTCAAAAGAAATTTGGGTGTTGGAACTCTAATAATATTTTCCTTGCAGGAAGGTGTGAGTGGTTGGATTTTATTCTGAAGGATTTAAAACTATTATTCTTGTGTGATTACCAGAGATTTGATGTGTGCAGTGGTTCAAGGCCTAATGCCAGTTCTATTTTATTCTTAAAATCAAGCATCTCTGTCGTCACAAACTCAAGAGAAAAAGTCAACCCTGGGCATGAATTGACCAGTCTTCCTTCTCTTCTTTCAGTTTATAATTGTAATGTCCACTGGAAAATTAACTGTTCATCCTTTGAGTGTCTCCATAGACTCCTGTGTTTAATCCTGAAAGGGACCTTAGAAATCACCAAGCCCTCTTCTTTTAAAGAGAAGGACACTGACGCACAGAAAAGCTAGGTGATTTACCCAATATGGCATAGATAATAAAAGTCAAACCCAGGACTGGAATTCAGGTCATTTGGTCCCAAATCTAGTATTTTTTCCTCTACATTATAGTACCTTCTCCCCGAACCATCCCTTCACCTGGCCAACTGCTTCCTTTTTTAGCAGAAGAATTAAATAGACTATATTCTCATTGGTGTCTCTATCAATATTACTTAGGCTTAATTTGTAAAAGAGAGACAGCGAGGGAGTAGTGGATAGAGAACTATCAAGAGTCTCAGGGAGACCTGAGTTCAAGTCTTAACTAATGACACATACTTAGCTCTGTGATGCTGAGTAAGTCACTCAAAATCAATACTCCAGGCAACTCTCTAGGACTCAGTCACAGAGAAGGTATCAACCTCCATTAAGAGGTGAAGTTTCCCCACTTGGGCAGTCCATATGTAAATAAAACACAGGTCCTTCTTTTGAATGACCTTCATTTGAAAAAAAATATTTGAAATAAAATAATTCATTCTGAAATGCTTTCAAATGAAGATGCATTGCAATGTGATCTAAATAGGGTCAAATCAATAAATAATCATATTAAAAGAAGCTTATTAAAATTAAAAATTAAAGTATAATCTTGCTACTATCATTTCATTCAAAGAAGATATTTAAAAATATATTGAATCTATAAAATTTAACTTGAGAGAGAATAATTTTCTCAAAAACCATTTCTTAGACATATTTAAAAAAAAACTTGAAAACATCCATGACTGATGCCATATATCAGATAATTGTGTTATCTATCCCTGAAAATGTGTCTGACCGAAACTACTGAGGTTGTTACAAGTCTTCTGTTAACATTAATTTGCTTAACAGCTAGGATCTGATCAAGAAGTTCCTGGATAGCTGATATCTACACAAAACACTGTACATTTATTATTTCCTTTGGGACCTCATTAAAAGCCTATGAAATTAGTATCACTGGTGTTATTATTCCCATTTCACAGATGGGAAAACTGAGGCTAACTGATTTTTCCATGGTCATAGAGGTAAAGAGGATTAAAGTTAGTGTATTTTTACTCTGGGGTGTTTTTTCTCCTTGTTTATTGGAAATCAATAATATTCTAATAATACAGTAAGTAGAGTGATATATAGAGCTATTACACATATGTCTTGAGAGCAGAATATAACATATAACTACTTTTATTTATGTACATATTTAATGAGGATACTCAGCTACTGAATTCTGTTATAATTCTTGGTTCAGAATTGACAAGAATTCAAAAGTAACTACCAATGTGTTTATTATAACCTACATCAATATCTTTGAAGGGGAATAATTTTTTTCTTTTTTTTCTCTTTTTCTTTTCAGGGCTTAACTCCCAATTGTCTTACAGTATTACCTCAGGGGACAGCCTTGGTCAGTTTACTGTTGACAAGAATGGTATTCTAAAAATCAGTCAGACTTTGGATCGGGAAACTCAGTCCTTCTACAACTTGGTTATTCAGGTTCATGATATGGCCCTCCCTCCAGCCTCTAGCTATACCAGCACTGCTCAAGTATCAATCATTCTATTAGATGTCAATGATAATGCCCCAACTTTTATTTCTCCCAAACTAACCTATGTTCCAGAAAACACCCCCACTGATACGGTTGTATTCAAAGCTCAAGCAACTGACCGAGACAGTGGCCCTAATAGCTATATTGAATACACTCTACTGAACCCTTTGGGAAACAAGTTCAGTATTGGGACCATTGATGGAGAAGTGAGACTCACAGGCGAGCTAGACAGAGAAGAAGTATCCAACTATACTCTCACAGTAGTAGCAACTGATAAAGGTCAGCCACCTCTCTCTTCATCTACGGAAGTGGCAGTCATCATCCTCGACATCAATGACAACAACCCTGTTTTTGCGCAGGTCCTTTATAAAGTGGAAATTAATGAAAACATATTGACGGGGACTGATATAGTACAAGTCTATGCCGCTGATGGGGATGAGGGGGCCAATGGACAGGTTCGCTATTCCCTCCTCAGTGGAAATGAGAACCAGGAGTTTAGGATTGACTCTGTGACAGGCATCCTCTCTGTAGCTAAGCCGCTGGATCGAGAGAAGAGACCGACGTACTCCTTGACTGTTCAGTCAGCAGATCGGGGCAGCAGCCCCAGGATGGACACCACCACAGTGGACATTATTCTCTTAGATATCAATGATTTTGTTCCTGTATTTGAGCTGTCACCATATTCCATCAATGTTCCCGAGAATCTAGGAACCCTGCCAAAGACAATACTTCAAGTTAGTACACTGAAATAAGGCAATTCTTGTTTCTATTTTAAGGATTTTTTTCTCTCTCAAAAAAAATCTGTTGTGCCTGCATAGTTAGCAAATGTTTTCTTAAGCCCAGTTGCTGGGGAGGCATCTTGTGGTTCTTTTGAGTTCAGTTCTGAACCAAAATGTGCTAAACCAATTAGGTGTCTGAAATAAGTCTGGGGTTAATATGGTGAGCCCCTGAAAATGGAGGGTCATCAGGTGGCCTAAGGATGGGATTTGGATCACGTGAAAGCTCCCATGTCAAGTAGTAAGGAGACTGAGCCATGAATAACTGCACTTCCATCCTATCTGAGATAGAAGGAATCAGTCTTTTAAAAAACGGCTATTTTAAAATAACTCATTTTTTCTCTTCTTCCTCGTTATTATATATGTACACATACATATATGCACACATATATACATATATGTGTGTATATGTATGTATATATACATAATAATGCACACCCATATATTTCTCTAATTGTATGTTTCTGAAAATGACAGATAAGAAATTTAAATAAAAATAACAGATTCACTTTAAACTTAACAAATCCAATTAAACAGATACAATAAGCACTTAATGCTGCACAATAAACTGTGCTCTGCAGTTTGTATATAGAGCTAAAAATGAAATAATCCCTACCTTCAAAGAATGTATATTCTACTAGAAAATATCTAGCAATTTTGTTCGTAAGTTTAAACAAAGCATGTGCTAGAAGTAGCTCTAACCACTAATTGTTAAATTTTTGGCATGAGCATTTACAATTCAGAAACTGGCAACTGGTATAAATCAGGACTTGATTTATTGTATTGGTAATTGCACAGATTTAAAAAAAATAATAATTTAGTTTAAACTTAAAGAATATGTATGTATTTTTCCCCCAGAGAGTTCTGTTGTTAGGGGAACATCAGGGCTTACCTGAAAGTGAGTAAGGCAGTGAACATCATTCTGAGAAGTCTTTACCAGGCAGGGAATCAGATGCAAAATGGAGTTATCTAAGAGCCAAGTTTTTGCCCTCTATAAAGGAAAGTATTGGGAGGAATTTGTTTCTTTGCCCTCCAGTCCTTCAAGTTGGAAGGGAGAGGAGGTGGAGGAGGCGGGGTCAATCAAGACTTGAGTTAGGAGCACATTAGTGAGTTTAGAAGAGATGAGATGTTCTGAGACCTTGTTAGGTAGATTTGAAAGCAGCAACAGATGCAATGTGGAGTATTGCTCCATTATCATAGCTTGATTTCAACCAAAGGGCAGGAAAAGACTCAGAGAATGAAGTCACTGGAATGGTAGTTGTAGACAAATACACAAATAAACAAATATATACATATATATATAATATTTACATACATGTATACATATATACATATATAATCCATTAATTTTAATAATGATAATATTAATTATTACCTTGTATTTAGATAGCACTTCAAAGTTTGCAAAGTGTTTTATTTGCATTCATTATCTCGTTTCATCCCCAAGACCCCTCTGATTACAATATTTTGTTTTATTTAAGGATAGACACCTATATTATCTATTATAGCCTTCCTTTCCCCTCTACTTCCTTTCCCACTTTTCCTCTTCTTACTGTTAGCTGTCTTACATGTGGTTCCTTCTTGTAGGTTGTAGCGAGAGATGATGATCAAGGCTCCAACAGCAAACTGATGTACACGCTTATTGCTGGTAATGAAGATAGCGCCTTTGTTCTCTCAGCCAGTGGGGAGCTCAAAGTGATAGAGAGCCTCGATAGAGAGAAGAAGGAGAAATGCATCTTGTTGGTTACAGCGACTGATTCAGGTGAGTGGATGAGACTAGAGTACATTTCCAGATTTGTCTATCTTATTCCAAGAACTCATTTGTATAAAATAGACACATTGAAAGTCTATTCCCTTTACACTTTTTACTAAATTTCTAATAATCAAAATGAATTCATTTTCAATATAGCAAAAGTAGCAAATAACTTTTTTCCTCTTTTGATCAAAATCTATTTTGTGAAAATAATATTCTGTGCAGAAACTGTTTGAAGGCTTTAAGATTTTAGTTGATGACACCAAGGGACCCTTGTTCCAATCCCAACTCTGCTGACTACTACCTTGGCCAAAACATTTAACCTCTCCCAGCCTTAGTTTCTTTATCTACAAATAAAGCAGTTGGAAAAGATGACCTGAAAGTTCCTTTCCTGATTTTTAACTGTGATCACTGATGAGCAGAAGTGAGTTTTTGTCATAATGACTCCTTCATTGCCTTTCAGTCTGGACTGAAAATTTTCCCATGATGCAACATGCAGTTGAAGCCAAGAGATCTGGGTTTGGTTCCTGTTTATAACATTATTATTTGGGTGACTTAAGTCCCTGGACAAGTAATATCTGCTTCTCTCCCCTCACCCTCTCTCTGTCTCTGTCTCTCTCTGTCTCTGCTTTCTCTGTAAAACTAGTATAAAAATAGTTAACACTGCAAATTTAATGGGACTTTTTTTGGTTTGGTCTTATGTACATTGACGCAGCATATAAATTCAAGTTATTAATATAATCAGCCCAAATCAAGTCAAAGAATAACTGAGAAATATTTAACAAAATAAATTAAAATACAATAAAACATAGATGATGTTACTATGTGGTTTTCTAAGTCAATATATAGCCTTCAGGGATACTTAGGCAATGTTTAGTGGCCCCCATTTCTATTGGACTTTGACAAGATTGGCTTAACCTGCTTATAGCTCTGTTTTTTCACCAGTAAAATGGGGATAAGATCTATCTTTGAAGGATTGTGGTCAAAATGTCAAATGTCAAATGAGATAGCACATGCAAACCTTAAATGTGAGCTCATACACAGAAGGGCCCATAGGCTTCACTAGACTGCCCCAGGCATCATTGGAAAGCATACACATAGGTGTGGGCACACACACATGTAAACACAGTTAAGAAGCCCGGGGCTAGAGAAATATCAGTTGTTGTTATTACCTGGATGGTTTTGTAGCTCTTTCAAGTAAATTGTTCTGAGAATTCCTCAGGTAATATAAGTCTGCTATATTAAAAGTTGTTTTGTTTTTTTATCTTTTTCCCCCATATAGTAACACAAACTAATTTCCCTTTCAACCTGGTTAAATTTGAAATGTTAATAATAGGAAACCTAGAAATGACATTCCAGAAGCTTATAAATTTTACAAGTCTTGAGGAGATGGTTCATTTGGAACCTTGGCTCCATAAACATTCCTTGGCCCAAGAAGTTTAGGCCCAAAGGAAGAAATGGTCTGTCCTTCCCAGGCCTGGTATTCTGCTTTCTCCGAGGGCAGAGGTACTTGAAGGATGGGGATGTGCTTTAACTCCACTTGTTGGTGTGATTCAGCATTTCCATTTTTAAAGTTATTTCAGATACCTCAAGGATTGATGATGAATATTCCACCAGCAAGCAGCCCACACTGCTCTTTTCTCCTGGGGAAGCCTGTGCCAAGCCCTGGTGAACTGGCTTAGGGCTTTGGGTATGAAGATCACTCAAGTCTCCATGCTCTTCATGTAGGGCTATTATTTCTCCTGCAAGGGCAGATGTGAAAGCTTGATCCCTGCAGATCCAGGTGCTTAGGTATAGTAAGAGAGACCTATAAAGGAAACTGGATCAAATGTCACAGCTTGGAAGGACTTTAGAGATCATCTGGTCCAGTCTATTCCTATTATAGGTGAGGAGCTGAAGACCCAGAAAAGTTGATCACACAACACGTAGCCGGTAAATATCAGAGGCAAAATCTAATCCCTGTTTGTCTGACTCCAGGGCCAGTGTTTTGCTCCCCTCCTTCCTCCCTCTTTCCTTCCTTCCTTCCTTCCTTCCTTCCTTCCTTCCGTCCATCATTCCTTCTTTCCTTAACCAAAAAAAACCCCAAACAATTCAAATGAACCACATTTGAATTTTCCCTACACAGAAAAGTAAAAGATTTTACACTAAATGATATAGTCAAGATGTAACTTTCAAAGCTATTCTTCTTGTCTGCAACTATTTCTGACTTTTCTTCTGTGCTCTTTTTTGCATAAAAAATCCCCAAAATGACTTTTTTCTCTTTTTCTAGATGCAACTCTATCCCTAGTGTCCCCTCAGAAAAGAAGATTTAGGAGAGGGGAAGGAAAAAAAATATTTTGAAAACCATCATGCTTAGTCAAATAAAACAGATTCCCACAATAGCCATATCTGCAGGGAGGGGAATAAAAAAAACCTCCTGCAACCTTTCTGCATGCAAGGATGAGATAGGGAGCTAGATTTCCTTCACTGAAGGAAATATGATATGGCAGCTGCTTGCTTTGCAGATTCCTTCTAAAGCTATGCTTTATCATCTGTTAGCAATTCAATTCAAGTCATTACAGTCCATCAAACATTTATTAAGAGCAGACATTTCTGTAGCACTTTAAATTATGTAAAGCATTGAACATGTATTAATTAAGCTATCTGAGCTTCACAATACCCTTGAGGGATAGGAATGGGTAGCCTTATGTTGTTCGCATTATTTCAAAGATGAGCAAAGGGATGCTCTTCGAATGGTTTTCTATAACTCACATGTTCACATAGAAAGGATCAGGTGGGATTTGAACTCAGGTCATGCTGATGCCAAGTCCCACTAACCTGTACACTATGTTTTTCTGCTTCTTATTAAAACAGTTCCTGTGGGCAAATCAGTGTCTATGGGGCACTTAATTTTCTTGCATGCTATATGGCTATTCTTTATTCCTCCTAATGAAGTACTATTTTGGCATTCTGTTGAAGGGTCTTTCCCTAGTTTAGCAACACCTAACTTACAAAATGCTGTTGAACTGTACCCTAGGAAGTATGTTGAAAAATCTAGAGAATGCTTAGAAAATCTGAAGCTTTGGAAATTTAGAAAGCACCCCCATAGCATCTCCTGGTGGTTCTCCTGGTCTCTACTGACCCAGTCACCACTCTAGTTCAGTTGCTCATCCCACCTTCAACAGGACAATAGTCACAACTTTCGGATTGGTCATCCTGTTATGATACTTTATTTTCTTGGCTGAAAAACTGATTTTCCTAAAACTTAGGTCTAACCATGTGAGCTCCCCCACTCAATAATTTCTTCCTATTACCTGCAGGATCGTATATAAAATTCTTTGATTGACATTGAAAACTCATCATAATCTGTTACTTTCCTGCTTTTCCAGTCTGCGTACATTTTTTTCTCCTTACTCTCTGTGATCTACTTATGCCACACCGAATTTGATTTTCTATCTTTGTATTTTTGCATTGGCTATCACCCATGCTCACAGAGTTTTCCTTCCTTTTAGAGTCTCTGGTTTCTTTCCACATGCAGTTCAGATGCCATGTTCTGCAGAATCCACTTTGGTTATTAGAGCCTTCCCCCTTATGTATCTACTTATCTCCGTAATGTTTTCCCCTTGGGATTGGGAGTTCCTTGAGAGAAACAGTTGTTTTAAGGTGCATCCCCAACAGTTAGCATGTTTCCTAGGAGATGAATACTAAATACTTCTGATTGATTGATTGGTAAGTAGAAATGTCCAAGTCAGATAAATTCTCACATAGACCTAAACTGCATATGCCACAAGCTAAAGATTATGGTTGTAGTGGGTGGGATTGGGAAATAGGGCACATATAAAAAGGGTAGTGTGGGAGCAGAATGGAAAGGACATGGCATCTGACTGGAGCTGGGAAATGAGGAAAAACAGAGTCTAGATGACAAGGAAATGAGGTGATTGATAGGAGTGTCTTGGCAATAACAGTGAAGTCAGTCATGAAAACGACTGGTCTTATCATGAGTTGCTGTAGATGCATTCAAATCAACATGCCCCAAACAAGTTATCATCTTTTCCCCAAGCCCTCCCATCTTTCTATTAGTGTGGAGGCCATTATCATCTTTCTAGCCACCTCTATTCCAAAGCTAGGTGTCAGAATCAATACTTCATTCTCTACCTCCCCATATGTAATCTCATGCCAAATCCTACTGATATGACCTCTCTCCTATACACTCCTTCTGTTCTCTGACATCACCAGCACCCCGATGAATCCTTCCCAACTTGATTTATATTTTTCTTTTGCTCATTAAAGGAGCCATTGCCCCATTACTTCTGAAAGAGGCCTTTTCACTGAATAGGTGCCACCTCACTTTAAGTGAGTACCTGAATAGGCCTTAGTCATAAAAGGTTAAGATTTCCCATTGCATCCTGGACCATCTCCAGTCATCTTGATGAATATCTGGTCACTGGATCCAGATGGCTCAGGAGGAGAAAGTGAGGCTGGTGACCTCACTCAAAAACAAAGTCAAGTGCAGGTCATGTCATCATTTCTCTGATGTCATGGTCTTCTTCGAAAATGAAGGATGAACACAACAACACAATAACAACAATTTGTGTAACTGTAGGCAAACTACTTAATTCCTATCTGCCTCAGTTTCCTCATCTATAAAATGGGGATAACAGCACCTACATCCCAGGGTTATTGGGGGAAATTAAATATATAATATTCATAGAGAACTTTGCAAATCTTCAAATGCCTTATAAATACTAGCCATTATTATTTAAAAGTAAGTAAGAAAGAAAGCTTTGTATTCTACCAAGTGTAATCTTTCTTTAAAGATTTAATAAATTTTGATTGCAATGCTCTCAAAACAAAGAACTAGAATTAATTTCCCCCATGGTAACTATGAAACTAAATATGTGAAGCAGTAGAAATTCCAATAACCCACTAATTAGGACATGGAATGTATTGCGTTCAATTATTTGGTCTTTTGTGATTATAGGAAAGGAGGTAGGACTTTTTTTTTTTTGGTGACATAAGCCTGAATGTAAGGGGCAGAAAAAAATGCCAATTATGGCAGAATCAGGCATGACAACAACCGTATTCAATTTATTGCCGCAATCTTTTACTAACTAGTGTTGTCTTATATAATTGACTTGGAGAGAAACAGGAACTCAATTGTAGTTCTGCTCATGGGCCCTGGAGCACTTTGTGTCACTTGGTTGAGATGGTATAGCCATAGTTTATGGAAGCATTGAGATGACAAAAATGAAATCTTCTTCTCATGGATGCTGCTCTACCTCCATGCAGCCCACAAATAAAATGATTATAATTTTCCAATTTCTTCAGAAAAAGTGTTCAAAGTATTAAACAGTTTCATGATCATAAAGAAAAAGCAATTAGAAGTTACCCTTACATATTTCTGTTTTATTGTTAGAGTTTCCACCTCTAGCTGTCTAGCAGATAGGGATTTTTTTTAAAGTGTCTTTTTGATGGAAGTGATTTAAAATGGGTTTAGCTTTGCAGAAAACAAGAACTATCTGTGGATACAACAGAGAGATTGTGAAAGGTTATTTGTAGGTTACTAAAGATCTTGCCAAGGGTTTTTCAGGTCGTGTGATTCTGCCAGCTTGGACATTTGGCTCCCCTTCCCAATCAATATGAAGAGATGTGAAACAGGTGTTTCATTCTTATTAATTCAAGGATCCCTATGATTGATGATGAATATTTACCTCTACTGATAACCATCCACTCTCTATACTTTTGAAAGTGATCATCAACAATTGTGAAAGATGAAAAGTTTCTCCATACTACTTAGGAAGGTGGGCCTTTAAGGTATAGGCGCAACAGTCAGTCATCAGGTCTATGGTTAAAATCTTTTTGGCTTTCAAGGATCTAATAATATGCTCTGTTGGCATGTACTTGCAGAGTCTGAGGTCACACCTCCACCAAAATGGAAGAGGCTTCTTCCTGTTTGAGAGAACAGAGGGAAATAAAGATTAGGCTCTTTGATGATGAAAGGGTATTATATACGTGTGTGTTGATTAGTCTGAGCTTGTGGCTTCATCCATGTAGGAGCTTCCCATGTAGAAATTTCCTTGAGGATTCCAAGGCAGGAATTTTTCTGTATTATATCATCTTAGAGCATTGCCTGGGCGACTGAGAGTTTTTTAGGGTTGGATAATCTGCAGCCTCAAGGCTGCATGTGGCCTTCTAGGTCCTTGGGTGTGGCTTTTTGACTGAGTCCAAGTTTTACTAAACAAATCCTTTGATTAAGGGGATTTGTTCTGTCAAGTTTGGATTTAGTCAAAGGGTCATCCTGGAGGACCTAGAGGGCCACATGTGGCCTTCAGTTCATATGTTCCCCACCCCTGGTTTAAGTGACTCTTACCACACAAACCACATGCATGTATATTTTATATATACATATATATATGTATATATAAAACATATATGTAGGTACAGTGGATAGAGTAGTAGACTTGAAGAAAAAAGCTAAAAACTTACATCAGCCTCTGAAATTGATTAACTGTGTGACCTGGCTGAATCAAATAACTTTACCTTTCCCTGGGCCTCAGTTTCCTCACTGACAAAATGAGGGAATTGGCGTTGATGGCTTTTACTCTCTTTTCTGGTTCTAAACCTATATTCCTATCTGAGAACTATATATATACATATATATATATATATATATATGTATATATATACACACACACTAAGTGATAAGGAAGGGAGAGTTGATTTGGACATGTACAGAGATCAACTTCTTTAAGATAGCATCACATATCTTGATATTAATTCTTATGGGGAAGAGGAAATGGTTGGTATGAGCAGAGAGAGGACTGGACAAAAGCTAAATAAGAAGGAAAATATCAAACATACTATTGGGAACATTAGATTTGACTGACCTATGGACATTTATAAAAGGATTATGAGAGATAAATCCATGTTAGATAAATGCAAAAAAGATAATGTGCTAGCCCCAAAATGAACCATAATCAAATATATGGAATCAGAAAAAAATCATATTATTTGAAGATAAATATAATCAATAAAAGTAAATATAATAATTTGTTCAAATAACACTAATTTTGTAGCATTGCTAATTATTAATCTCTAATATTATTTATATATTTTCTGTAATGTAAATTTGGAATCCTGTTTAAATAGTACAAAAAAGAAACATAAGTAAAAGATGCAAACCAAAATGGAGACAAAATTATGACTACATCAAAAAGTGGGTCACAGAGCAAATCAAAGAAATAATATCATATGAAAGATGACAATATTAAAGTTGATGACAAAATTTATAGGATGTAACTAAAGCA
Organism: Potorous gilbertii; assembly: GCA_028658325.1. Lineage (NCBI taxonomy): Eukaryota > Metazoa > Chordata > Mammalia > Diprotodontia > Potoroidae > Potorous > Potorous gilbertii. Next base: position 119,650,736 of record CM053774.1, on the reverse strand, counting down.
TCCTCAGGAAAAAAATGTATCTAAATGATTATATCAGAATAGAAAAAGATGTCATGAAATTATCATGCAATGAAAAATGGACCCTAGAGGGTCCAAGCCCTATATTCTTTCCACTATTTCTTACTACCTGCAGAATTTACAGAAAATTCTATCAAGTTCCCAGCCCCATCCTTGCACAATATTTCTGAGGGGCCAGGGCTTGGCCAGCTTTTAATGGTTATACCTCCAAATGCAGAGCTCCTAGGCTCATAGATTTCAAGCAAAAGAGACTTTAGGGATCCTTCCGGGACAGGATTTTTTTTGAATGACTGAGTTTGTGCATTCATGTGTGCATGCATGTGTGTATGTGCATGTGTGCATGTGTGTGTGTTTACTAGACCCTTTGGGCAGTCTGCTCAAGTCCAAAGTGTCTAGAGGGATGGACTCAGTGGGATGTGCTAGAAGGCAGTGACCCTTTGAAACATGTTATAAGCTTGATTTAATTTTTAGTACTTCAAGGGAAAAAAAAAGATTTTAGCCACATTCCCCTGTCTTCCCTTGGATTTTCTTTACTTTATCCCTACGAATGAGCTCTCTAAATAAGTAGCCTCTTGATCTCATTTTTTATCCTTTGTTTTTACTCCCCACTTTACTCTAATTGAATTCATAATGGCTGCATTTGGCAGGGAAGCAAAAAGAGAGTTAATGCCCTTGAGAATGCTTATCCTTTGGCCAGCCATCTCAGGGAACACATCTTTCAAGACAACTCACTTAGGGAGAGGATTCTTGATACGTTGAGTTTCCTAGTCAAATGGTCACTATCCAACATCACCATTCTCCAATTGAAAATTCCAATATTTTATAGGATGGAATTTAACCTGAAATGAAATGATGTAGAAGGTTTGTAGTGAGTTTTGAGTATCACATTTTAAGGAGTGGTGTGAGTAGCCAATTCATTGTAATAGCTGTTTGAATATGTTCAAAATGGGTTGGCATTATTCAGGAAAACTCCATGAGATATTGTTTGCTTTTAACTTTCTTATGAGCATTCCACCTTCTAGCATGCAGCAGAATTGAACTTGAATGAGGGCATTGAACTTGGAGTCCACAACTCCTGTGCTCATTTCCTACCTCAGATGCTGGAATTCTGAGCCAATCACTTCACCTTCCTGGCTTTACTTTCCTAAACTGTAAAATGAGCATCTAGGTGGTACAGTGGATATAGAGTACCAGGTCTGGAGTCAGGAAGACTGGCCTCAGACACTTACTAGGCTGGGTGACCCTGGGCAAGTCACTTTACCCTCTGCCTCAGGTTCCTCATCTGTTAAAAGAGCTGGAGAAGAAAATAACAAACCACTCCAGTATCTTTGCCAAGAAAACTCCAGTTGGGGTCACAAAGACTTGAATACAACTGAAATGACTGAACACAATCAGCAAGTTGACTCAGTGGCCTCCAAGGTCCTTTTCAGCTCTAAATCTATGAGCCTGCAAAATGATGCATAATATTAAATAGGTATATTTTCCTAGTTGTTTTTTCCCTGAGAAATAATAAAAATTTCCAGTCATGAGGTAAACTCTTATTTAAAGAGCATATAACACCCTATAAAATCATTGTTTGCAAGTTAATTTTGCAGTTCAACCACTACAATTTTAGGAAGTTTAACTACAAAAGTTAGACCCATAAAACAAGGCCATATGGCAAGCACTAGTTATTGGTGGTGATGGTGGTGGTAAGAATGTGTGTATGTGTGAGTGTGTGCGTGTGTGTGGGTCGGGGGGGGGGGAATTGGAAGGTTGAATGGACTTTTTAAAAAGGAATTCAACAAAAGGAGAATTATTTAATGAGAATTCCAGGCCAACCCAAACTCAGAAGGAGGCACATGTTCTGGAATCACATAATTTTGTAACTGGAAGAGATTTGAGAGGTCATATAGACAATATCTCTCAGGTATTAGTGACTTGGCCCAAAGCTTCCCCAGCTAGTTGAATGGTAGAGCCAAGATGAAAATTCAGGTCTTTGAGTTCGCAACCCAGAGCCGTCTCTACCATATTTTTTGCGGATGCTTTTTCCTCCAGGGTCTAGGTTGTAGTCTTTCTCTAGGTGGCATGTATTTTAAAGGAATAATAATTTTTAAAAGTCATTTCACATATGACAGAAAGCAAATGAGAGGCAGTATGGTATAATCCCTAAAAAGACTGCCTTGAAAAATTGAAGAAACACATTTTGTTTGACATATCCTAGCCATATAGGCACATGAAAGCTACATGTTTTAAACCTTCTCACTGAATCTCAGATCCAAGACCCTCTTTTAGACTCTATGTAAGAGATAAATTGCTATTCTGAAGTCCTGGAGATAATTTGATGTTTGGAGATACCTACGTCAATGAAAACACTGGTTCAGAACCACATCTCATCCCACCTACAAACTCCATGGAAAAGAAAAGACTCATCATTGCATTTCTCCCCTCTTATCCAGCAAGCAAATGTTTAAGGAATCATTTTTAGGAATGAATCTTAAAATTGGGAATTTCAGCTTTATTCTTTAAATTAAAATTAAAATTAAAAGAATTCTTTTAATGCACCTGAAAGTTAATGAGACTAGACACTCCAAAAGGTGAGTAACTAAAAAAATGAATGGTATTTAGAATAATATTGGTGGGCATGAGAGCCTGGGAGGCTGTCCATCCTTCAACAAGATGTTTATTGGTATGTTAATAAGATGAAAGATTCTGTGACAGATCTGTCCAGGGAAATAGCTTTGTTCACTCCTCTTTTCCACCCTTTACCTCACCTCACATTCCCAGCACATTTTTCTACTGTCTTCTTCACCTCTTTCTCTAATGAAGAGGTGACCCATTTCCTTGTCAAGACAAACCTCTTTTCATGCAAGCTTGATCCTATCCCATTTTCTTCAATAGATTGGTCCTGTTATCAGATCTAGTCTCTCTCATCTTCTGTTTTTCCTGGTCTTTTGATGCTTCCCTGCTCCCTATAGACATGTTTATTTCTCCCCCATCCTAGAACAAACAAAAACTCCTTCAATTCCACTATCCCTAATATCAATCATCCTATAATTCTTCTCCCCTTCTCTGCCAACTATACTTGATGCCTCCACCTCTATTTCCTTTTTTAAGTGCTTTATAATCTATAATCCTACTTCAAAATTCAACTTAAACTGTTCTTTTCAGAGTTACCAGTGAATCTCTTACTTTCTAGATCTAATAACCTTTTCTTAGTTCTCATACTTCCTGGCCTATCTGCAGCCCTTAACACTGAAAGATATTTCTTCTTCCTAGATACTGTCTCCTCTCTTGTTTTTATTTTGAGGCAAATGGGGTGATATGACTCTCCCAGGGTCACACAGCTAGTATAAGTGTCTAAAGCTGAATTTGAATTCAGATCCTCCTGGTTCCAGGACTGGTCCTCTATCCACTGAGCCACCTAGCTACCCCACTCCTGGTTTTAGCAACTTTATTCTGTCCTGGTTTCTCTCCTATCATATGTCTGACAGTCCCATCCCCTTTTCTCATCCTTCATTCAAATCATGCCTACTAATCTTGGCTATTCCCCAAGACTCTTGGCCCTCTTCTCTTTTCGCACTATGTTATCTTACTTGATGATCTCATCAATTCCAATGGAATCATTTCTTTTTTTATATATAAATTTATTTATTTACTTTTTGCATTCATTTTCACAAGATTTTGGGCTCCAAAATTTTCTCCCCATTTGTCCCCTCCCCCCTCCCCAATACACTGAGCATTCCAATTACACATATCACCAATCTGCCCTCTCTTCTTTCATCCCTCCCCCATCTTCTCTTTTGTCCTGTAG
>CM053774.1:119600377-119646425 GCA_028658325.1 Potorous gilbertii | reverse complement strand
GAACCTCTTTTGCCAATTGAGTGAGCCTATTTTTCAAGGTGTTATTTTCTTCAGCATTTTTTGGGTCTCCTTTATCAAGGTATTGACCCGTTTTTCATGCTTTTCTTGCATCTCTCTCATTTCTTTTCCCAGTTTTTCCTCCACCTGTCTAACTTGATTTTCAAAATCTTTTTTGAGCTCTTCCATGGCCTGAGCCCATGGGATATCTATTTCAGATGTTTGGGATATAGAGGCCTTTGACTCTTATGTCTTTACCTGATGGTAAGCAGTTTTCTTCTTCGTCAGAGAGGAAGATTGGAATCATCTGTTCCCCAAGAAAATAACCTTCTATGGTCTTAGTTTTTTCCCTTTTCTGGGCATTTTCCCAGCCAGTTACTTGACTTCTGAGAGTCCTCTCCACCCCCTGGCCTAGGTCTGTCCAGCTAGTGCTTGGGGTCTGAGATTCAAATGCTGCTCTCCCACCTCAGGGCTTTTGGTGGCAGGCCTGGCTGCAATTCAATGGGAGCTTAATTTCTGGTGCTCAGGTTGGGGCAGGGCCGCCTCCCAGTCTCAGTTCCCTTAGGGGGTTTATGCAGAGACCTTTTGTAATGGAGCTCCTGCCAAGCTCCTGCCTGCTCTGGGAGCCTCTGTCCACCTGCTGCCTCTGCTGCTGCTTCTGCTGCTACTTCCCTAGGGGGCCCGAGTTATGGAGACACTCTGCTCCCCTCTTAGCCCGTCCAGATGTCTCTTTCACTGACCCGTGCGTCTGTGGGTGGAGGGACCTTCGTGGCTGCTGGAGATTCTGTCCCTGAAGCCTGCCTGGATCTGCTCGCTCCTCTCAGTGCCATGGCCAGAACAGGGCTCCGCTCCCGTGAGGTGTGCGATGGACTTTTGGAGTCAGTTTTTCCAGGCTCTCTGGAACGGAAATCTCCTTCATTGTGTTTTTGTGCAGCTTCCACTGTTCCAGAATTTGTTGGGAGTCCTTTTTAGAGGAAATCCATGGGCTGTGGGTTCGGAGCTAGCATATGTGAGCCTTTCTACTCTGCCATCTTGGATCTGCCCCCCAATAGAACCATTTCTTATACTTATGGTAATGATGCCAAGGTCTGTATATCCAACTATAGGCTCTCTCCTGAACTCAATTCTCACATCATCAACTACTTTTTAGACATCATGAACTTGATCTTCGAGAAGTACCTCAAACTCAACATGTCCAAAACAGAATACATTTTCTATCCCTTTCTCCAACCATTCTCTCTTTTAGATTTCTTTATTTTTGTTAAAGGCATCATCATCCTTCCTGTCACCAAGGCTTGTAACAGGAACATTAATTTCTGTTACCAAATCTTACCATGTCTGTCTACATCATTTGAATCTGTCCCTTTCATTCAACTTGCTTAACCACTACCTTACTCCAAGCCTTCATAACCTGCCACCTGCACTATTGTAATAGCCCCCTAAATGGTCACTATGTTTCAAATATCTTCTCCCCCTAAGCCATCCACTACATACACATTAAAAGGATTCCCCTTCAATATAGTTCTGATTACATTACTTCTCTCTACTCAAGAAGTTCCATTGATTCCCTATGACATTTAGAATCAAATATAAACCCCTCCTTTTAAATTTAAAAAATCTTCACATAGTGGTCCAAATGTGCATTTACAGGCTTATTGCACTATCTTTTCCACATTTTATGATCCACCTGGAAGGACTTTGGCAATCTTCACACTTTATCTCCCCTCTTTGTCCTTTGGCAATGGCTATCCCCAAGGAATGAACATGCTCTTCACCCTTGCTTCTTATAGTCTTTTAAAACTTAGCTCATGTCATGTAAATCCTTTACCAACTCTTCCGCCCCAGCTACTAGTTTTCCCTGAAAAATCCTTGTATTTTATGAGTCTGTGGTTGTGTGTATATTTGGCACAGGCACTGGGCTCATTCTCTCACTTCCCATTCATACTAGAAAACCAGGTCCATGATGAGAAACTGGATATACCTCCTTTCAGTACTCTTGGAATAATATTGAGGAGTTTTGTGTTTAAATATTGTTAATCACGTGTATCCCCTCTAGTATACTTTGCAATATCGCTTTAACCTGTTAACATCTCCCTAATATCAGTGAAATAACTTACATGAAATACAATTCATGAAAAATACTATGCCTACTACACTTTTTTCTTTGATATTTATGCTTTAAGAATATGTTATTTCATTCATGAGTACTCCCTCCAGAAATACAGATGGTTGTCTAAATTAGTAGTCAATATAAGTCATTTTAGTCATTCCAGTTCTTGGGATGAGTTCATCTGCCCTCAAGTAGATTAGTCCTTGGGAAGTAGTCACAGAATCCATTTCTAGTCCCCCCCAAATGAAGCCTTTCCAGCTTAGCCAGACATCCATGAACCCCTAAGTCACCTCCAAACCACCATGAGATGCCCATTTTAGTCAAGTAATAAAAACAATATCACCAGTGCTCCCTCCAAAAATAGGCTGATTACATTTATGTACTTTATTTGTACAAATAAATAAATTTGTACAGATTACATTCTTTTAAAAATTGATAAACATTTATAAGAAAGCAATATATTTCCAGAGGATTAAAAAGGGTGTGGAAGAAAGTCTCCAGCTTGTAAAGAACAACTGATTAACAATCTGGTAACCATTAACAAGGTACTCAAAAGCACTCAGGCACTTTACTATTGCCTTTATTAATTGATGTAAAATGTTTGGCTTGGTTCCGCATAATGGCTTATTCATGTTACACAAATATATAAAATAGACTCAAATGTAATGAAAATCCTACAGTATTTGATTTCCCGATTGAGGGGGAAAGTCCTCTCTGTTTAAACTGTGTCACAATACAATACTATCTAGAATAGTAGATAAGAAACATGACATTTTCCTTTTTTTTTAAAATTTTTCTTTTATTTCTTCTTTTTAAATAGCATTTCATTTTTTCCAATTACACGTAAAGACAATTTTCAACATTAATTTTTGAAAGATTTTGAGTTCCAAAATTTTCTCCCTCCTTCCTCTTCCCTCTCCTTAAAATGGCGAAGAGTCTGATAGAGTTTATACATTTGTAATCATGTAAAACATGACATTTTTTCAAGGAGATCGTTTAAACACATTGCGCTTCTATCTAGACTCCAACATCTCCATGATAGAATTAAAAATGGCTTCCAAATTAAAGGTGCTGAACCAAAATATCTTATTAATCATTTAATATATAGATAGATGTTGTCATGTTATAACATTCAAACAAAATGGAATTTGAGCAAACTCTCCATTGTTATCAAAATTTCATTTCAACTCCATGAGTATAAAATCCTTAAACTTTTAAATGAAATTAAATTCTTAGTCCAAGAAAAAATTGAGACTGAATGCTTTGAGTTTCTATCCACTGGTTGTATTGAATTGATGAATGAAATAGCCTCAATGTAGCCTATTGATGTTTAAAATAGATGGTAACTGGTTTGGATAATATCTTAACAAAAAAAGAAAAACATCAGATATTAAGAAAACCTCTGTCCCATTAGAAAAATTACAGAAATATTAACACTTCCACTGAAAAAGAGGATAAAGAGGATTGATCAATATTCTTAGAGAACATGACAGACAAGTGAAAAATCTTTAAAAACTATAACCATCATGTGATGATATTCTGTCTGCTCCCAAATGTCTTCCCACAGGTGTTTGGCCTGTTGACATTGAAACATCAAGCAAATGGCTTCATTTTTTAAAATGGAAATACAGGGTTAAAATGGTAATTTAGGAAAAGATCTTTGCAAACGGAAACAGTGTTTATTCTTAAGTACTTGATATTTAGGGATCAAAGTGGATTACGCTAGGAAATATTGTAGCATGAGTGCAGGCTATAAAAAACAAATGGTCCCTACCAGGGACCTGGAAAGACATGATCTGGAGGCTAGAATTCCATGTCAGAAGCTTGTTATCTCTTATGTGCTGACAGATGACAAATTCCAGGACTACAAATGTAGAATTTAAGCAATAAATTGCCCGAGAAATGGACAAATACCACATACAAAACTGTAGCCTGCAATGACCCTTACATAATATTGATCCACAGAAATTTAAGAACATTTTTAATAGATGCTACCATAGCAATTACTTATAATCTCCAAATCACATGGAATGGAAAGGCTTCAAAATATAGAGACTTACAGAATAAATCAAAATCCTTTGGGAACAAGATGACGTCCCAGTTATCCCTGCTGATAGAATGTCTGCTATGGGAGTTGTATCAAGGATGCCTTCAGTGAGCCTACAGAAAATGTGCTTACGTCCGAATACTTTTATTCAATTACAGAAAGCGGCTGTTTCATCTGCTTGTGCAAATGTCTGCGGAACATTAATTATAGTACACACACACACACACACACACACACACACACACACACACACAGTGACTTGCTTCAATATCTTTTAAGAGAAGACTAAAATGAATGACTAATAATAATAGAAATTCACATTTGGTGCTGTATTAAAAACAACTTTTTTCACTCATAAGATCCCGGGATCAATTCAGGAAAAAGTACTGCAATGACCATTTTGTAGAAGAAATTGAGTCTCATGCTGGGACTTGCTCTGGGTCTTTGGATCAGAGATTTTGGGCAGGGGTTGGCAAACTACTTATTAACTGAAGGCCAAATCAGCCGACGTTTTTATAAGTATTTTACATTTTAAAATACAATAAAGCTCTATTTTAAAATGTAAAAAACAAATAGCCCTTAACTAATGGGCCATACAAAAACATGTGGTGGATCCTGTTTGGCCCTTGCTGACCTCTCATTTAGAGCTAGATGGGGGCCTTGAAGAGACTACTACAATTACTTCAATGTATGGATGAAGGAACTGAGGCATGCAGCTCAAGGTCAACCAGGTAGTGAGCAGTAGAGCCAGTATATGAACCCAACTTCTCTGGGAATTGGACACATTTTGTAGAGTCATATACCTGAATTAGTGGGGGTGATATGACCTGTATTCAGGTTTTTTAATTCCAGGTTCAATGCTCTTTCATAGTAAAGATATATAACATTGAATTTATATATATATATATATATATGTATATGTATATGTATGTGCCTGCATGTGTGTATAGTTGTGTGTATATATGTATGTGTATATATACATATGTGCATGTGTATATAGGCATGTGCCTGTATATGTATATATGCCTGTATATGCATATATACACATACACATAGATACAGATATGTACACATATGTATGTATACATGGGTGCATATAGATATTCACGTGTGTGTGCACGTGCATGTTTGCTCAGTTACTCACTCTTCTTTATTCCTCTGATTTTTAATGCTTGGCAGAAGAGTTACCGAAGTATTCTGCTGAAAATTTCAGGTCAACTTGATATACCAAGGGTCATCTCTATGACAGCATGATCAGTAGATGAGGGGGAAATTTCACTCATTAGCATTTCTAATGAGGGACTTTGAACATCTGCCTGGAGCACCAAGGTCAACCTTGGCCTTGAGCAGAGAAAGGAAATTGCAATTTAATGGGGGAGGGAGGTACTGATGCTTCTGCAAAGATCCTCACTAAAAGCTTTGCCAGGTAGTCATCATGCTCTGATTTATTGGGTACTGATGTGAAGACACATTTATGTAATTGCTACTTAGCATTTTTTTGTCTGGTATGGGGCCTCAGAGGACCAAAGCCTAAGGTAGGATGAGAGATCAGAGCCCTCATGTTGGATGTGAGTATTGCTAGAGGAGACTTATTTACAGCATGAGGTAGAAGAGTGGTACCGAGGGTAGCCCAACCTTTTATGAGCTTCACTTGTAAAATTTGTAAAATTTCCTCATTTATAAAACGAAGTGGCTGAATTCAATGAACTTTAAGGGCCCTTCCACATCTAAATTTATAACACGATCCTTGCCTTTGGAGGATTCACTTTTTAAAATGTTATTTGTGTGGATTTGAGGAATGCTTGCATTAAATTCAATGGCTCACCTTTGGAAAAATATATAAAAGTATTTTATAGCTTTGCATAAAATCTAGTGACTACACAAGATAAATCACTCCAAAGTTATGCCCAAGTCCCAGAATGCAGTGCCAATCCCCTTGTCTCTAGCAATTCAATCCAGACAGCTGACAAACATGCATTCCTGAGTTATTCCCAATGGAATATTTATCTTGGATCGACATGTCATTCTCCAAGCTGGTCCTTTGTTTCTTTTAGTTCCTGTTTATGATTTGACTTTATGTTGCTACAGAGATTTCACCTCATACCTGTCACAGGCCTGAATCAATGTTATTTTAATTCATAGTTCCTTGGGTTATAGTAACTACTATTTGGTATCTCCCAATGTATCATTTAAAAATTGATTTGCATTTGTACATACAAGTTATGAAAGTATGTTTGAGTGATGCTGAAATTTAGTCTTCATTGGGAGAATGTCATGATTATTCGCAGAATTGTACACTATAACCTATACAAGACTTAGAAGTGTATATGAGTACAATGGAAATAACCACTGAGTTATAGCAGGGAAACTATGGGAGCTAACATAAATAGTAGAGAGATGCTGGGTAGTTTCCTCTCTGTAGAATCTGGGAGACTCTCCCCTCTAGGACTGTAGCAAGACTCAAATGAAATGGTATTATGAAGTACTTTGCAAACCTTGGAGCATTATATAAATACTAGTCATTAATTTACTATTATCTGGAAAACAGATATAATAATAGCAGCTATCTCAAAAAGTGACTGTGACTATATTTTGAGAAAATACAAGGTGCCCCCAAATTCCTGATGTTTTCCATCTACAGATCTGTGTAATTATAAAATGCACTAAATTCAAAGTGCACTAAGACTTTTGAGATGCCATGAATGTGTAAAATGTTTTATTTCTTAACTATGACAAAGAGAAATAATATAGGTAAAGAGCTTTGAAAGCTACATAGAACCATGCAGATGTGATCTATTCCTATCATGCAAGCTTTGTGCAGATTTATCCCTAATTCCCTTCCTACTAACAATCTACATAAAATTAAAATTTTGCTGTCACTTGCAGCTAATTGTCACAGGGATTTTCTAACCATTGGCCAATGTTGACATGCCTGATCGAGGTATATCAACAAAACTCAACATCCACATACATGCTGTAAAGTTGAATTTTGAGTCCCTTTTCTCTCATATCCTCCTTTCCTCTTGCATTAACCAATCACTTGCATTTCAACAGCTGTCAGGCAAGCACTGCTGTTCTTTCGACATCCTATACTCCTTGTGAGTTGACTTTCCATCCACGCCACAGCTACACCACTGCCTTTTGTACCTTCTTTCTGATTGCATCTGGTTCCTGTAAATCAATCCCAGATGAAACTACCTAAGCCTGCCCTAATAGGCATCCACCTATGCCATCCATCATGATCAGATTCGCCCAAGCTGAACATTGCCCTCGATTATGTTGGGATACCCCAGAAGTGACTGGAGTTTAATTAGTCTCATGTTTACAATGACCAACTGTCTCCCCACCTTTGACCCCTGTCTGTTGTCTGAATCCCTAACCTGGGCTTTCGTCTTACTCCTCCGTCAGGGTATTTGTGTCTGGATGAAATTTTCAGCCCTACAGAGATTAGCACTTCAGTATGGGAGGGACTTCAGGGAACTAAACCTAAGGTGGGCCTTAACATTCCAGGCTCCTGGGTGATCCAGGGAACGTGATTGTTTAAGAACTATTCAAATTTAAATATACTATGAAGGACCAGTAATCTGCATCCACCGGCATAATGGTGCTTAAAAAAATCATAAAACAAAGAAAATGAAGACAGGAGGGTGAAAATTTTCATTTTAAAATAAAATTATAATAATTTTTGGTGTCATTTGAAGGGTCTTATCTTTCCAGTGCCACATGACATCTTTGGATTCTATTTAATCCCTAAGAATGAGACAGATAGACAGACAGATACAGTGAGAGATGTAAGAGGAGAGAGGAGAAATGAGAGACACAGAGACAGAGAGAGACAGAGAGACAGAGAGAGAGAAACAGACAGAGAGAGACAGAGACAGAGACAGAGAGAGAGAGAGAGAGAGAGAGAGAACAAACTTATACACAGCATCCTTCCAGTCCTTGATTCAAAGCATACTACACATTTTTGCTTCTTGTTTATTTGTTCCTGTGTCTTTAACCTACTCTCAGCGAGTAGTCAAACTGTGATTTTATTGTTACAGGAAACCTTCCGTGAGGAAATATATAACTGTGTGCACACATATAAGCATCTTATGAACATATACATACACAAATAAATACATATACATATATACACACAGATATGTGTGTACATATGTATGGATATGTGTATATATATGTTTGTATATATGTGTATATATACATATATATACACTTACACATTCAAATACACACATATATACATACCCGTACTCATATATATATGTATATATATATACATATATATATATGTATATACATATATATATATGTATATACATATATATATATATATACACACGTGTATACGTATCATATACGGGTATACATATACGTATATGTATACGTATACATATACATATAAGTAGCTAGGTGTCTCAGTGGATAGGTTTCTGGGTCCAGAGACAGGAAAACTCATCCTTGTGAGTTCAGATCACATACTTAACAAGTTGTGTGACCCTGGACAAGTTACCTAACCCTGTTTGCCTCAGTTACTCATCTGTAAAATGAGTGGCAAACCAGTCCAGCATGTCTGTCAACACAACTGAAATACTAACAACAGCAGCAAATAGCATGCACAGACATACATCACATACACACATGGCAGCTGTGTGTTTCTGAGGAAGAGGCCAGTTCTCTCTCTGCTTTACCGTGCTTCCTCTCTTACCCATTTCAGTACCTCTAACTACACCTGTACATGCACACACACATGGATTTTTGTGCATATGTGTATTGAGGAGACTGGTTTGGTTAATGGGAACATAGGTTTCAAACTGTCTGAGTCATAATTCTATTCTTTTTATCAGAGATAGTTCATAAGTGTTCGTTGATTTGATCTGATGTAATTCTCTTAAGTTCCACTTCAACATTATGAATTTTTTTCACGCGGTCTCTTATAATTAGGTCAGTTCACTTGTGCTTTAATGTTCAGATTCAGTATCGACATATTTCAATCCAATAAGCATTTCCTTCATGTTTGCCGTGTGTCAGACGCTATTTTAGGGTCTGAGGATAGAAAGAAAAAATAAACGAAATTGCTCCAGGTATCAAGGAATTTAACATTCTCTTGGAAGGAATAATGGGCAAAACCAAGGAAATGAAAACAATATCCAAAGCAAATTGTTTAGGGAATTGGGATTGGAACTCTATCAACTGGAGGAACCAGGAAGGTCCTTATTTAGGAAGGGACTTGAGGAGAGCTAGGGATTCCAAAAGGAGAGAAGAATGGAGGAGGGCTTTCCAAACACGGTAGACAATCTATGCAGAAATGAGAGAGAAATGTCCTCCATAGGAAGAGCCAATAGCTCATGGGACAATGTAAACTGGCTGTCATCTCATTTAAGTCAGTTATTTAGATCTCAGCATTCCGATTTGCCTCTGTTGTTTGCTTTTATTTCCTTCAGGGTCTCCTGCCCTCACTGGCACTGGCACCGTGAATGTCATAGTCGACGATGTCAATGACAACGTCCCTACCTTTGCCCACAAGATGTACTCTGCCGCAATTTCAGAAGATGCTCCAACTGGGTCAGATGTGCTCCTTGTTAATGCCTCGGATGCAGATGCTTCAACAAATGCTGTCATCAGGTAGGACTCCTTTCCAATGGTCATTTAGTAGTCGCTGTGGTCACTTATCACCAGGGGTGTTCTGGTGTATGTTTCACTACCAGCTCTCCAGGTAACAACGTATACAAAACATTCTGTTAAGTTTAACCTGGTTTATTAACATTTTTCCATCACTTTCTTAAATCTAAACAATTAACAAAACAAGTCAAATACTGATTTGTAATGTTGGCTGATTTCTGAGGTGTAAATAGTCATAGAAAATTTAACATTTGACTTTCAAGTTTGGGTTGACTCCTATCACCAATTACTTGTTACTTCTGTGCAAATAAGGATCTTCTTAGAATAAAAGCTCAGATCATACATAATCTTTTAAACATAATTTCATAGATATCAATCATTGTATCTTGGTGACTCATGGAATCTCCAGATTAGAAGGTAACTCAGAAGTCATCAAGACCAGCTCAGACCCAGATAAGAGCCCTCTCAAGAGAATCTCTAATGAGTGACCACCCAACCTTTGCTTGAAGCCCTCAAGGAAGAGAAACCCACTGCCTCTCAAAGTGGTTTATTTCACTTTTCCATGCCTAATTGGCAATTGCATTTCTTTGTATACCCAACATTTAACACAATGTCAGTGGCATAGTAAGCACTTCAGAAATGCTGATTGACTGACTGACATCAAGGCTCAGTCTGACTCTCATCTGCTTAGAAACAAATTCCAGCCATTTCTTCTATTCTTCATGTTTGGAGTAAGGAAGAAAAAGCCCAATCCTTCCACCATGCAGCTCTTGACAATATTTGAAGGTTCCTAATATGCCCTCCCTTCCCATAGCCTTCTTCTCAGTGCCACCAAGTCTTATCTTCTCCAGGTGAACCATTCTTTATTCCTCCAATGAATCATCTTGTCTTCAGATCTTGAGGCCCCTTGGATTGCTCTCCTTTGGATGCTCTATAGCTTATCACAGGTTTTTTTTTTTCCCCTAAACAAAAATTAAATGCCTTTGAATTAGCTGGATATTAGCAAAACACATGATTTTCCAGAGAAAAAAAAAGGGCAATTTTTCCCTTGGATTACTACTATCACTAATACAAGGACTAGGTCTGCTACCTACTACTTAGGTAGGGTGGGCACTTTAACTTTTGCACAATGTGATTGCAGTTGATAGTTTAGATTTATGTTCAATTGGATAGTATAATCATCATAAAACACAAACTAAAAATGGAGGACTATTTAATCAATTAAATTTAATTAAATAAGCAATAATTAATTACCCTAATGTATGGAAGACATACTGGGGATTAAAAAAAATGGAAAATAGTCTTTACCCTCTAGAAGCTTACAATTTAATGTGTGTTATTCAGTGAATAGGCACTAATTCAGGTCCTACTATGTGCCAGATTCTGTGATAAGTGTTGGGGATACGGTGAAAGGCAAAAGGAAGCCCCTTCCTTCAAGAGGCTCCCAGTCTAATGAGAGAGACGGCATGCAAATCAATAGGAAACAATCAACAGAGGGAAGAAGTACAATTAAGAAGGATTGAGAAAAGTACATTTGGCATCAACATTTCAGTCTCAGTTGTGTCCAACTGACCCCATTTGGATTTTTCTTGGTAAAAATACTAGAGTTGTTTTGCATTTCCTTCTCCAACTCATTTTACAGATGAGGAAACTGAGGTAAACAAAGTTAAGTGACTTGCCAGGGGTCACACAGTTAGTTCATGCCTGAAGCCAGATTTGAACTGAATCTTCTGACTCTAGGCTCATCATTCTATCCACTGCCTTGCCTAGCTGCCCTGTATATAACATGCAGATAAGCAAATATAAAGACTTATAAGTAGGGATCAGAAAAGGCTACTCATAAAGGATTGTTTTGGAACTGAACTTGAAGAAAGCAAAGAATTCTGAGAGATGGAGGTGAGGAAGGGGGACATTCAAGGCATGTAGATTACTCTGCACAAAGACTGGGAAGAAGAGGAAATGATATAAAGAGAATAACTCTTCAGAGCCCTTATTAACGGGGCTTTAAATGTCAACTAAAGTTGTGTGACAATAATTAACACATTTAATTGGGTTACTGCTTCTCTGAAGAAGATTGGCTTCATAATACAGAAAGGGCAGAAGCAAAGGACATTTCTGTGTCTTTGCTGACAGATCATAATTAATATCAACACAATGAAAAGGTTATCCTTAGGGAGTCCAGATATAATCATTAATTCAGGTCATTCAAGAAATGATGAAAACTATGCAATACATCAATACAGACTAAAAACTTTTAGCACTTACTGAATACATAACAAGACACAACCTGGTGGTTAGAATCATACATCACCGCCTTTCATAAACTGATAAGAAATTTCTATACTACAAACACAGACAAAAAATATCCCTAAAAATAAACTTTACTTGAACTGGACCATTACTACCGATAGAATTTGTACCCATAGTCACCCAGACATCACAATGATCCATAAAATTTGTTAGAAGAATATTTTGATAGGTATTACCAGGCCAGATACTCAGTGTGGAATGTAAATCTTGCAAAATAGACAGGCCTAACAGAAGAAATTAAAACCATGCGGGAGCAGGATATGGTACGTGTCATTCCATCATCCTGTCTGATACCAGAAGAGTCCTAAAAATGTTTTCGATGAAACGATAGAAGATGTACTCACATCCTGACATTTTGCTTCAGATACAAAAAAGTAGTCATTTTATCCTCCTGTGCAAATGTTCAGTGAACATTTGACACAAAAGAATACTAATAGCCTGGAAACCCAATCCTTGAAAATTTCCATTTCGTTTCCATCAAACCAGATAAAAAGAATGAGGTGGCCCCAATATAATGAGTGGCAATAAAAACAGCTGTTATTTACATAATGCTTTCATGTTTGCAAAGATTTTTACAGCCATTATCTCCATGTATGAGCTATTTTTTTGGTGCATTGGCTAATTTTATTATGTTATTTTCCCCTTTTATAGCTATTAGTCACAAAATTCCAATATTTTAATAGCACTTTAAAGGCTTCAAACCACTTTATATATCTTACCTTATTTTAACCTCAGAGCAATCATATGAGATGTAACTGGAAGTATTTTCTGTATTTTAAAAGATTTTAAAACTGAGATTCAGAGTGGTTGTGACTTACCTGCACACATGTGCACACAGAGTCAATCAATGATTTATGAAGCACCTACTAAACATCAGATATTGTTCTAGGTATGAGGGATACAAAAACAGAAGTAGAGTGGTTCCTGCTAGGGAAACATTTGAAGTTTTGAAACCTGGTCTTCCTAACTCCAGATCCAATACTCAAGTACAATTTATTTTAGCTGCTAGCTACCCTCAAGTACAATGTCTCCCGTTTTTAATACATTGATGCTAAATAGTTTAAGGACATATGAACTAACACTGTATGTTATAAGCAGGTGGTCAGTTATAATTTGTTAATCCATTATGAGCCAATGAATTGGTCATACTGGGCTATCCCAAGTTAGTTAGGCATAGAAAGTAATATCCCTGGGCATGGAGGCATTAGGCTATCATGGCGTTCTCAGGTTCCTTTCTATGTTGGCAGGTCTGATGTGGTTTAGTACTTGTGGTTTCACAGTTTCCTGGATTACTTGAGATTTAAATTTTACATTTAAATTTATCAAGACATATTGTAGCCAGGCAGGAGGTTGACTGAGGCGATGTCTGCAAGAGAGTTACCTGAACAAACACACCAGTCGCCTTCTCTTCCTGCTACTGTCTCATTTCCTTGTTAAATCATTCCCCAGGTCTATAAAGCTGTCTGGGGTATGAATGGAGGGAGAGGGTATTAAATTGCAAAAATTTCTCACCTCAAACTTCATGCCCATTTCATTGTAAGTTGAGCAAAATCTCTTCTCACTTCTGGGTTAGGTTTCCATCTCAGTTTCACATCGAAACTTTTAGGTTTGGACTAAAATAACTGCAATTGATCACACCCAATGGACTCACATTGCAATTTCAAATAGTATAAAAATGTGAACAATCATTGCAAATAAGACAAGGTGGAATGGTATATGAAGCAAAGAGGAATTTTTTCTCTTTCTTTCCCCTTACCCTCCCCTTTCCCCTTCTCCTCCCCTCTTCTTTCCACTTGTGAGAGGCAGGATAGGGCAGAAAGTGATCAAATGGGGAAAGCGGAGTGTGTATTTGGGAACTTCAAGAAGATTTCAAAGAATATAAGGGGAAGACAAGTTCTGTAGTTTAGATTCTAATAATCTTACTAACCTCTCCATCCACATCAAATAGTCTGCTCACCCCTCTAGTTCGCTCTTGCTGGCCCTGCAGTCTCTACCTCTATTCATGCTTTACCAAACCACGAGCTCTTGGTACACTTGCTTTCCCTGTTTTTTTGCACAGTCAGCCTCTATCCTCTCCTATTTTCTGTGGAGTCAGTAAGAAAAGCTTGGAGGAACAGAGGACTTCCAGTCTTCCCTCTCTTCTCTCACTCTCATCTTGACTTTGCATCTTAGCCACATAACTTCTCAGAAAAAAGAAGCTCCCCCAAGGTCAAAAGCCCTGAAAATCTGACTCTGGGTAATGCTAGTAGCTTTCCTGCCCCACCATGTCTCCATAGTACTATCCTAGATTTAGGAATTATAGTACAAAACTGAAAAAATGAAAATGAGACTATGGGCTTCCTCTTGAAACCAATCAAGAAATAATAGTTTGATTTTACTTACCAAAAATATCATTATTTTCTGTATTTTGTTTTGTTTTATTAAATAAATTCTTCTTGTATAAGTAGACTTTGTCCTGCATGACATAATGAAGACAGTAAGTGGTAGTGGCAGCTTCAGCATTACCCACTGTGGGCTGATGAATTCTTCAGGGAATTCAAAATGGCTTTACATTAGTTATTAATGCTGCTTAATTCACTTCTGCAGAAAACATCCCAGCATGATGTAGTCAAAAATGTCTTTCTCATTTCTTCCCCTTTTCTTCTTCTAAAGGATATGAACTTTTAGAATTCGCAAGCATTGGAGCAAAACACTAAAGAACATGATAGAATGGTACTCAAAGACTCTAGTGGATCTGAAATCCCACTAAGATATTTTTACAATCCATCCATATCTGTCCATCTTGTATGACTCTTGTCCAAACCCCTCCCCCAGCATTATGCCCTAGGGAGTCCACCCAACATAGTGAGGGTCTTTCTTTTTCTATTGATATCACAAGTATAACAGTGGAGCCCATAGACTACCTGTAAGTTTATCCCTTATTGTCAACCAGCCTGTCTTTTTCTGTATCTAAAATTTCGTTGGTATAATTTACTCAGTTTCTCTTATATAACCCTTATTTGTAATGCATTACCACTTACATGCACTATCAATCCTTCTCTTCCCTTCCCTTCCCTTTCTTCTGGGTCTCTCTATCTCCCCCAAGCTAGAGGCACAGGAGCCACTGGTACACATAGTTTCACTTTGGCATGGAAACTGTGACTTATTCTCTTTCCAATTTGCTCCTTCGTAGGCAACCTGTTCACAGGAACTCATCATATAATATAGAATTCAATGTGGGCACCTGATTGGTTTAGCCCACTGTAACTCAGAACTCTCACCCCCAAGAGATCCTCTAGCCTTAGTGTTCCCAGTGGCAGGGATTACAGGCATTACGCTCCCACACCTGGCGTTACAGTTCTCTTTTCTAACTATGTTAAAGATAAAATAAACTGCCTGGGGCTACGAAAAATACAGTACCTTAGAAACTATCCATATTTAACTTTTATTTAAATGGACAACAATAAAGTTTCTAAAATCTCACCAACACAATCCAAGAATCTATCTTTGAAAAATTCATTTAAGTTGCAAAGTCTCATGATGAAAATAAATAACCTTAATGAGGGCTTGTGATGATGGAAGAAGATAGCTACTAACAAGACATATGTAGATTCATGCCTTCCAAAAACTGAATAGCTAGTAAAGAAGGAAAAGCATAGAACTCTTACCCATCCAAGGAAGGAAGGAAAGATGGGAGAAAGAAAAGGAAGAAAACAAAAAGAAAATTTTGTACTGCAAAAAAATTTAAACTCTACATGAGTTTTAATGCTCTACTAATTTATCCATTTAAAGAGTTCATAAACTTTAGGATGTATATTTTAAAAGACTCTTCAAAGCTTGAAGGGGTGATTAAAAAAAAGGATTCCTACAAATATATGTTAAAATATACTTTGATAATGCCTTAAAATATAACAAAAAGGCCAGGGTGGTGCCACTGTGAATAGGGCATCAGCCCTGGAGTCAGGAGGACCTGAGTTCAAATCTAGCTTCACAGTTACTCTCTATATGACCCTGGGCAAGTCACTTGACCACAATTGCCTCACAAAAAAGAAAGGAAGAAAGAAAACAAAAAAGGAAGGAAGAAAAGAAAAAAGGAAAGAAAGAAAAGAAAGAAATAAAAAAAGAAAAGAAAGAGAGAGAGAAAAAGAAAGAAGGAAATCTAACAAAACAACTGTTAATAACTCAATCTGGGGCCTTTGACAGAAACAGAAAGTTTCAAAGAGGTGAGGATTTTGGAAAGAATAAAATGAGTTCAGTTTCTGGGCATGATAAGTTTAAAATGTCTGTGAGACAGATAATTTAAAGTGTTGGTTGGACAAGTGATGATATGAGACTGAGAGATGGGATGGATGTATAGATCTAAGAGTCATAAGATGATAGTTAAATCCAGAGTATCTGTTTCTTGTTAAAGGAAGAAGGGAAGAGGACTTATAAAAGAGCTTTGGGGAGCCACTACAGTTAGAGGCCATGGTATGGATCAGGAGTCAGCAAAGGGAATTAAAGTGTGGTCAGACAGATAGGAGGAAAAGCAGGAGAGAAAAGGATCATGGAAATCTAGAGAGGGCAGTACATCCAAGAACAGAGAGTAGGTCATCTGTGTCAAATGTAGTTGAGAGTGAAGTAGGATTCAGACTTGGAAAAGACCATCAGATTTGGGAACTGAGAGAGCCTTGTTAGCTGTAGAAACAGCAGTTTTGCTTACGTCAGGGTTGCTGTAAGGCTTAAATAAGATCATGTCTGAAAAACATTTTGTAAACTTCAAGTTTACAAGTTTACAAAAGTTCAAGTCAAGAGGTCAAGTTTTAAAGAGATTTAAATGTTAAATAGAGGAATCTGCTATAGAAATGAGGGAAGCAAAGTGCCCCAGGAGGATGCCTAAAATCATGCAGCTAGTAGAGGCAGAGTTAGAGCTGTGACGTTTCCTTCAGAATATAATCTAGCACAGCAATTTCATGTGAAAATGTGTATGAAATGGCTAATACATTTGGCTTCTTGAAAATAATTAGCTGATAATGTTTTCTGATAATAGAGTTTTTATGGGAGATTAATGGATCTTGAAGACGTGAATCTTCATTTATCCAGTGAGTCATTAAACCTTTAAAACAACTCTGGGCTATGTCACGCTTATCACAATTTTAATTTGAAAATAGCTCCAAATGACCCTGACTAGCATTGGCTTGTCTTCCTTATTTCCCTCACATTCACTTGTAAACAGAGAAGGCTGCTGTGCTATTTACAGCACACGAGTTCTGATTAGACCTTGATCTTGTTGTTAGAGGTGGTGATGAAAGTTATAATGCAGAATAGCAAGTTTTTTTTCCTCTCTCCCTGAAGTTATTGGGCAGTTTCCAAATCTGTATCATACTATATTGTAATAGTGTTCACAGAGTGGAAATCCCACTGAGGCCATGTCTGCTTTCTTAGAGCCTTGATCAGCAAGAGGGGAGAGGGATCAAGGGCCTAAGACATCACTGGCAAGAACCCAAGTTACAATAAGCAGTTAATATTCTTCTTGGTTTGTTATCTCATCAGCGTGGGCACACTGAGCTTCAGCGAAGAGAGGAGGGAGTTGATAATCTTCTTGGTTTGTGATTGTAACAAAAGTAATATAACACCACCTTATAGACCAATCACTAACAGCAACTGTAATGAGCACTGGAATTTGCATAGCTCTTTGAAGTTGTGAGTAGAACATGTACAATCCTTTTTATTTCTGTCTCCAGAAGGTAGCAGAATATCTGGTATCTAGTAGATGTTTTATATATCCTTGTTGATTGATAGGTTAGTCTTACCATCTCTCCATGAATTCAGACTAAAATGCATTTGAATAACAACCAAAGGAATTTGTAGTTCATGAAATAGGAAGAAACATTTACTTGTACAAGTAGAAAAAAAAATCAAGAGAATGATGCCTTGCCACCTGTCATTACACACATCCACACATGCACACACATACACATATATATACACACATGTACACACACATATATATCATTAAGATGTCATCATATTCATTTCTTCAATCTTTTTTCTTTCTATTTTCTTTTTCTTTTTTTAAATTTTTTAGTTAATTTATTTTTAAATGTTCTACAATCACTTCCTTAAAATTAAGATTTTATCCCCGCCACACCTTACCCCCGCTACTCCCCTCCCTCCCCATGACAGCATACAAAACTGTATAGGTTCTACATATACTTTCCTATTGAGCATATTTTCACTATAGTCATGCTATGTTCATTTCTTCAATCTTAAGAGATTGGTGGTTTCTTCCTTTGCTCTTTTCCAAGTTTTTTGCCATGCTGTATGAACTACCTGTCTGGATAGAACTGTGATTTTTTTATCAATGAGCAGGAAAAATTGAAAGTCTTCCACTTTAAAGAAGACATTAATTAAGCAATCAGTTTAATATAAAAATGTATATAAAGATATGAGGTCTTTCTTCAAAATAAGAAGTCAATAAACAATGACAAATGATGGATCTAGTAATCAGGATTGCATCTGTGTGAATATATAAAATTTTCAATTTCATAGGCAGTCAATGTTGTAATTAGAGTACTTTGTCATTGAAGGATGAGACTCAAATGTATCTTCTCTAGAATTGTGTATCTGGATAGGGATAGGGATTGACATAAGATTTCACTGATATGGGGATCTCCATGGAAGAAGGAATTCCCTTCACCAATACAGGCTGGCACTTTTTCTGTAAATTATAATCTTAGAGAATTGCCTACTGCCCTAAGAACATTAAGTGACTTTCCCAGCATCACAGTCAGTATGTGTGACCTCAGGTCTCAGAAGTGGAACTTGAACCCAGATCTTTCTGGTTTGAGGTCAGTTCTTTTTTCTTTACACTGAAAAAAAAAACACAGCAACTTTATTTCCGTTTAATAAATGTACATTTGAAATCAGGATTACAAAACATTTATTTAGTCATTAATTATGGATACATGATTTTATTAAATATGTCTAATAAGCTCACTTTGAAACATTGCACAATTTAGATCGCTATATAACTTGGGTGAAATCCTGTCTCAGGACATAAGACTTATCTTTGAATAAAGATTTTCAATGTGTCATCTCTTTCTCATAGTCATAGTCCTTACTTATAAAATTACTTATGTATTGAATGACATATAATCTGTCAATTAATTTCCAATTCTTATACTCATTCAAGAGCTATGCTGAAAATTTTTTAACCGTTATTTGTGATTTCTTCAGCAAGGATAGGGGTGATGGGGAACGACATCATGGAAATTCGCTCCATTGATCAGATCAGTAACTTATTTGTAATTTGTTGTTTTAGAGAGTTCCCTGGGACTCTGAGTAAAAAAGTGACTTGGTGAGTATCAGATAGTTAATATTTGTTGGAGTCAAGATTTAAACCTAGATCTTCTGTACTTGACAGGACCTTCATTGTTGAAGAAATCATGTGAACAATGTGCTTCTTTTTCCCCCCTTGTTCCTCAGCTATAGACTCATTGGTGGAAATTCCCAATTCACTATCAATCCATCTACGGGACAGATCATCACTACTGCCCTATTGGACAGAGAGATAAAAGAAAACTATACATTGATAGTAGTCTCCAGTGATGGTGGATTCCCAGAACCCCTTTCCAGTTCTACCAGTGTCTCTGTCACCGTGACAGATGTCAATGATAACCCACCAAGATTCCAACATCATCCTTATGTCACCCACATCCCATCACCTACTCCTTCAGGTAATCCAGTGATATGACCCAGTTAAATTAGAAAATGGATGATACTGCTTCAATATTGTAGTTTATTTAAATTTAGCAAGATTCTGTGTATGCAGATTCAGTGGATTTCAAAATTATTTGAATCTTGTGCAGGAGAGCAATTTTTCATTTAGGACATATTTTGTGGACAGCTGAGAATTCTGAGATAGTCTTCTAGAAGTTTCGTTTTCCAAGGATCTCCTTTTGCTCCCCTCTGCATCTTTCAAAGAAGCATTGAAACTAGTCATTGAATGGCCTCAGGCTTCTTCATACATAATAAAAGAAAAATGACTTTTTGGAAAATAGGAACATAACTTTTGTCATGTCTAATGTGGAAAATATAAGCTGGCATAATGTAGTCCTCCCATATTAAGAAATATTGTGGTCATTGGAGCTCAGAATAGGCAGAGAAAAGATCCATTACCCTTCCTCAGTACAAAAAGCAGGGTTAAGTTCAAGGAGACAATGCAATATTTTACTCTCCCCATGATATTTTACCCCTAAAATGTTCAATTTGTGTAGCATTGATAGTGACTCTTGCCTCTCTTTTGTAGGTTCATTTGTCTTTTCCGTCACCGTCACCGATCCTGATACTGGGCCCAATTCCGAACTCCATTATTCCCTTACTGGCAGGAATTCTGAAAAATTCCACATCGACCCTTTACGTGGTGCAATTATGGCAGCTGAACTCCTAAATACAGCATTGGAAATGACATTTTTTGTACATGTGAAAGATGGTGGCTTATCTCCAAAGATGGACTCAACAACAGTGACTGTCCGATTTGGGAATAAGGGTGATTTCCCCAAAATTCGAGCTAAACAACAAACATTTCTGTTCCCTGAAAGCCAACCAGTTGGCACTCTCATTACCACCATTACTGGGTCTTCCTCTAGAGGGGAACCTTTATCATATTTTATTGCAAGTGGCAATCTTGGAGGTGCATTCCACATTGACCAACTGACTGGACAAGTCTCTATTAGTCAACACTTGGACTTTGAAACAGTACAAAAATATGTGGTATGGATAGAGGCCAGGGATGCAGGCTTCCCTCCTTTCTCATCATATGAGAAACTGGCTATAGCAGTGCTAGATGTCAATGACAACTCACCAATCTTCAAAGATGACCCATTTGTGGCAGAAATATTGGAAAATCTTTCTCCTCGCACAATACTTACCGTCTCTGCAATAGATAAGGACAGCGGACCCAATGGTCAGTTACAGTACAGCATAGTCAATGGTAATACCGAAAATAGCTTCAGTATCCATCACAGCACTGGAGAAATTAGAAGTATCAGGTCTTTGGATAGGGAAAAAGTATCTCAGTATGTACTCACAGTGAGATGTTCAGATAAAGGCACTCCTTCTCAGAGCACCACAGTGACAGTCATCATCAATGTCTTGGATGAAAATGATAATGCTCCAAGGTTCTCTCAAATCTTTACTGCCCCTGTGCCTGAAAATGCTCCCCTTGGTTATACAGTGACTCGAGTCACGACTTCAGATGAAGACATTGGTGTGAATGCTGTTAGCAGGTACTCTATAGCAGACACAAGTCTTCCTTTTACCATCAACCCTAACACAGGGGACATCATCATTAGTCGGCCTCTCAACCGGGAAGATACTGATCGTTACAGGATTAGAGTTTCTGCACATGACTCAGGATGGACAGTTAGTACAGATGTTGCTATCTTTGTGACAGATGTCAATGATAATGCCCCACGGTTCAAGAAGCCATCTTACTACCTGGACTGTCCTGAGCTCACTGAAATTGGTGCCAAAGTTGCTCAGGTCTCTGCAACAGATCCTGATGAAGGGTCCAATGGCCAGGTTTTCTATTTCATTAAATCTCAATCTGAATTTTTTAGGATTAATGCCACCACAGGAGAAATTTTTAATAAACAGCCCTTAAAATATCGAAATATCACAGGTTCCAGTAATGTAAATATTAATAGACATAGTTTTATTGTGACTTCTTCTGACAGAGGAAATCCTTTTTTGCTAAGTGAGACAACTGTTACAATCAATATCGTAGACAGTAATGACAATGCCCCTCAATTTCTTAATACAAAATACTTCACACCTGTTACCAAAAATGTAAGAGTTGGGACAAAGCTCATCAAAGTCACTGCCATAGATGATAAAGATTTTGGTATAAATTCTGAAGTTGAATACATCATTTCAAATGAAAGTCCTGCAGAGAAATTCAAGTTGGACAGCACCACAGGGTGGATTTCTGTTGCCTCTTCTCTGAAGTCTGATTTAAACCAAAACTTTTTGATGACAGTCACTGCCAGGGACAAAGGAAACCCTCCACTTTCATCTCAAGCCACAGTTCAAATCGTTGTAACTGAGGAAAACTATCACAGCCCAGAGTTCTCTCAAAGCCACATGAGTGCAACAGTCCCTGAGAGCCAGAGTGTTGGTTCCATTATCAGAACTGTGTCAGCTCGTGATCGAGATGCGGCAATGAACGGCCTGATCACTTACCATATTTCTTCAGGAAATGAAAATGGTCTTTTTGCAATCAATGCTTCAACAGGTGCATTAACCCTAGCCAAACCCCTAGACTATGAACTACACCAGAAACATGAAATGACAGTTAGTGCTACAGATGGAGGATGGATGGCCCGGACCAGCTACTGCAGTATCATTATTAACGTCCTCGATGTGAATGACAACTCTCCCGTATTCATCCCAGAGGAATATTCTCCCACCGTCTTGGAAAACGCTCCCAGTGGGACGACAGTCATGCGCCTCAATGCAACAGATAGTGATTCTGGCAGCAATGCTGTGATTGCATACTCTTTGCAGTCTTCAGATAGTGACCTCTTCGTCATTGATCCCAACTCTGGGATCATCACCACTCAAGGATTCTTGGATTATGAAACCAAGCAGAGTTACCATCTTACAGTCAAAGCCTTCAATGTTCCAGATGAAGAGAGGTACAGCTTTGCTACTGTCAACATTCAGCTGAAAGGAGCCAATGAGTATGTACCACGCTTTGTTTCTAAACTTTATTATTTTGAAGTCTCTGAGGCAGCATCCAAAGGGACTATTGTTGGAGAAGTGTTTGCCAGTGATCGTGACATGGGAGCTGATGGGGAGGTCCACTACCTGATTTTCGGTACTAGTAGAAAGAAAGGTTTCCAGATTAATTCAAGGACTGGACAGATTTATGTTTCTGGAATTCTCGATCGAGAAAAAGAAGAAAGGATTTCTTTGAAAGTCCTGGCCAAAAATTCTGGGAGTATCCGTGGTGCGGATGTAGATGAAGTAACTGTGAATATCACCATCCTCGACGCCAATGACCCACCTGTTTTTAGCCTGGAAATCTACAATGTACAGATCAGTGAAGGTGTGCCTATAGGAACACATGTGACCTTTGTAAGTGCCTTCGACTCAGACTCTGTGCCCAGCTGGAGCAGGTTTTCCTATTTTATTGGTTCAGGGAATGAAAATGGTGCCTTTTCCATTAATCCCCAGACAGGACAGATAACGGTAACTGCCGAGCTCGATCGAGAAACTCTTCCTGTCTATAACCTGACCGTTTTAGCTGTAGATCTGGGAACTCCTTCAGCTACAGGAAGTGCCTCCTTATTGGTAACCCTGGAAGATATCAATGACAATGGACCCACCTTATCCATCAGGGAAGGTGAGGTCATGGAAAACAAGCGTGCAGGAACCCTGGTGATGACCCTTCAGTCCACAGACCCTGATCTCCCTCCAAATCAAGGTCCTTTTACATATTATTTGCTTAGCACGGGGCCAGCCACCAGCTATTTTAGCCTTAGCACTTCAGGAGTTTTGACTACCACTAGAGAGATTGACAGAGAACAAATTGGTGACTTCTATCTATCGGTGATTACCAGAGACTCTGGAATTCCTCAGATGTCTTCCACAGGGACGGTCCATATCCGAGTCATAGACCAGAATGACAATCCATCTGAACCTAGAACTGTTGAGATCTTTGTTCATTATTTCAGTAATTTGTTCCCAGGTGGGCTTTTAGGCAGCGTGAAGCCTCAAGATCCAGATGTGCTGGATAGTTTTCATTGTTCCCTGACTTCTGGAGTGACGAGTCTCTTTAGCATTCCCAGTGGCACTTGTGACCTGAATTCCCAAGCCAGGTCCACAGATGGCACCTTTGACTTGACGGTCCTGAGTGATGACGGATTGCACAATGCTGTCAGCAGTAATATCCGGGTCTTCTTTGCTGGTTTTACCAACGCTACTGTGGATAACAGTATCCTCCTCCGCCTCGGTGTGCCGACTGTAAGGGATTTTCTGACCAATCACTACCTCCATTTCCTACGCATTGCCAGTTCTCAGTTGACAGGTCTTGGGACTGCTGTGCAGCTGTATGGCACCTATGGATATAACAACAGGACTTTCCTGTTGGCCGCTGTTAAGAGAAATACCAACCAATATGTGAATCCAAGTGGTGTGGCCACCTTCTTTGAGAGCATCAAGGAAATCCTTCTTCGGCAGAGTGGAGTCAGAGTAGAGTCTGTCGACCATGATCCATGTGTCCATGGCCCTTGTCAGAATGGAGGGAGCTGTCTAAGGAGGCTGGCAGTGAGTCCTACCATGAAGAGTCATGAAAGTCTCCCAGTCATCATTGTGACCAACGAGCCTCTCCAGCCTTTCCTTTGTAAGTGTCTTCCAGGATATACTGGGGACTGGTGTGAGACAGACATCGATGAATGCCTGCCATCCCCCTGTCACAATGGTGGCACCTGCCACAATCTGGTAGGAGGCTTCTCTTGCAGTTGTCCAGAAGGATTCACTGGGCGAGCCTGTGAACGAGATATCAATGAATGCTTACCTAACCCATGCAAGAATGGGGCCATCTGTCAGAATTTTCCGGGGAGCTTCAACTGTGTCTGCAAAGCTGGATTTACAGGTAAAGTCATGATTTTCTTCGAGATTGATTTCGAGAATTCAATAACCTTTACACTTGCATAATAGGGTGAAGTACTGGGGAGACCTCCATGCTTCCCCTCAAACACAGGCCTACAGTGGAGAGAACACAGAAAGCATTCTCAGAAAATGATCTCTGAATCTAGACTCTGACGTGTTGTGGTGTTTTTAATACTTTTATTTGTATTAATGTAGAAAATATTGTACTCTCTGAAACTTAGGAAAAAATAACCTTCCCTTCCCAGAGCAGAAGGAGCCTTGAAATGGAAGGCAGGATATGATCTAATAATTAATAATAATAAGTAATAATACTAAGCTAGTGTTATTACAGTGCTTTACAGTTTAAGAAGGATTCTACATACACTTCTATCATTTTTTCATCCTTACAACAGTCCTGTAAGTGACATAATTCCTACTCCCATTTACAGATAAGGGAAGTTGAGAAAGTTGATGTGACTTGCCTAGGTCTCATAGCTAGCTAGTGTTTGAAGGAGGATTCAGGTTTAAATCTTCCTGATTTCAAGGTCAGCATGGTGTCCACCTGGCAACCTCTAGAATATTTGCCCTGGTAATCGTGATGACCATAGTGACAACTAAAGTAGCTCATGTTTCTTAATAGATGTTTCAGTTTCATGGTGTGCTTAACTCACTGAAAATTCAGCAGATGCTCTATGATGGACCAACTGTTAAGTCCTATTCAACATATCATACATATGTACATACTTACATATACATACATATATATATATATGAGATACACGTACATCAGGAAAATACATGGTGATTCATATTCTAATGAGAAAGAGAATTATGACATTGGCATGTTTGAAAATTGAGATTTTATTTATGATTCACGTAGATGTGTTCAAAAACATGTTTATATTGTAAATAAACTGTCTTATGACAGGAAAGAGGTATGGAGTAGTATCTAGATTGCTGTACTAGATATCAGAAAGTCCTGGGTTCAAATCATGCCTCTTGTGCCCATTCACTATGTTAAAAGTCATGGAAGGTCTCTCTGCCTCAGTTCCATCATCTGTCAAATAAAGGAGTTGGATTAGATGACCTCTGAGGTCCAGCTTGTTTACTTCATTATGGTTGTTTAGTCATTTCAGTCATCTCTGACTCTTTATGACCCCATTTGGGATTTTCTTGGTTAAAGATACCTGAGAGGTTTACCATTTCTTTCCCCAGTGCATCTGACAGATGAGGAAACTGAGGCAAACAGCTAAATGACTAGGCCAGGGTCACATAGCTAGTAAGTGCCTGAGGCTACAATTGAACTCAGGTCCTCCAGATTCCTGGACCCGGTGCTCTATCCATTGTACTACCTATCTGCCTTAATTACTGACTTAGTCTCCTAAATCCTAGTCAGATTTCCATTTTCTCTGAAAGATAGAATTCTCACACAGGGATCATAGAGCTCTACAGAATTAAGGTTGGATTCTCCACAACAAAGTAAGTCCATGTTCTTCATGTTCTCAATCTAGGACATTGTCCTAGAGCCTAGAACATACACACTATGGCCCCTTCCAGTCTTACTCCTCTTTTTGTACAGTCAGTGAGCAAAGTATGCATTTTCACATTTTATAATATTTTTATTGTGTTTGAAAATGGAAATAAATAAAGAAATACATTCTTAGTTCTCTGGCTGTACAAAAACAGACAGCATTCAGATTTGTCCTTTGGGTCATAGATATTTATCCTTCCTTATTTTGGATACTGTCACTTTTTTTTTAAAAGAAAATATACCTGATAGATGTACAATCAGAAAATGAAGATAAGATCCTTGCTTCAGTAAGATGGCATACTTAAATTATACTGAAAACATCAAGTGTTATATAATCATGGACAGTTTGTTATTTTATAGAAAATTTGTGATGTTTGTAAAAATTTGACTTGCCTGGCAGGTGAGGTTGAATCTCAGTCTACATTGTTGGTGTGCTTTCATACTGATGATATCTCAGTATCTGTCTATTTTCATTTGAATGAAAAGGGAGAATTCCAAATGTTTTTCCCATAGAAGGTTTGAAATGGGGAGGGAAAAGGAGGAACTAAGAATTCTCAAAAATGCCTTAAAAAACACAAGGTCAAATTTTAAGTCTGATTAAGGCTCAAATGAGCTTTACAAGTAACTGAAGGAAACAACCATTTAAATGGTGTTAAGATATTTCAGGAGTGCTACAATGCCTTCTTTCTGCCCTTCTTGGAACTGTGATTTCTATATTGGTTCAGTAGTTTTAAAATTTTTACAGTTAAAGGTCTGTTATTGATCTTGGTGAAATGTTAGCACCCCTAGGAAAACAGCATATAAAGCTTTATAGATTTACTACTTAGTGTGAACTGGGTTTTTTTACAGCCTTTCCTGAGAGCAGGTGTGGGGGAGGGGGTGTAAAAGAGGTGGGGAGCAGAGGGGAAGCAGGGAGATGCCAGATAAAGTGAAAGAATGAGTGAAAGATGAAACAAAAAGCATTTAAGTGCTTACTAGATGCAAAACTAAAGGGACAAAATAGGGGCTCACATCCTAACAGGGAAGACCACATCCATGGACAATGTCTGCTTCAAGTCCAATGGAAAGGCTCAGGGCTCATGTGTCATTGGGGTCCAGTGGCAAGCAAATGCTAAGGAATCTTTTTAATATAACTGTACCTAAGAAAACCATATTGTTTTCTGTTGTTGATCCCTTTAGCAGTGCCAAGAACATTGGTGCCAAGAGGTTACTTATCTAGCATTAGTTAGGGTAACAGTCCCTTGGGGAGCAGACCAGAAAGAAAGAAGAGGCCAAGGGTGCCAGATTCAATTAGATTCAACAGTCATTTGTTAAGTACATATTATGTGCGATCAAGCCATCAATCAAAATGATTGCACTTTATATAACACTTTAAAATTTTTGAAGCATTTTGTATATTTTATATCATTTGTTGAAAAAATATTATTAAATATTTGCTATGGTTAGATTCTGGGGAAATGGACAAAAATCAGATAATTCCTTCCCTTAAGGAGGTGACAGGTAATATGTACATATTTGTCTGTACTTAAACAGTTGCAAAATAAATGTAAGGTAATCTCCCAAGGGAGTCATCTATAACTGGGCAATCAGGAAAGACTTCAGACAGAAGGTAATGCTTGAAATAGACCTAGGAAAAAATAAGGTTTCTAAGAGGTGGGGATGAGGAGAGAGAGACTTTCAGGAGTGGGTGGGGAGGTGCTTATGGGGAGGGATGGAGATAACAGATCAATATTCTTGTGTCCTGACTATGAAAACCCTAATCTCTAAGAGGAGAGGAGGGAATATATGCAGATACTAAGCTAGAAACCATTTGGTGAGAAAGGCCAGAGGAGAGTTATAAATAAACTACTAAGAAAGAGCCAGAGGGCATAATTATTTCTAGCTAGGGGAAATATGGGGCATTTTCCAGGAGTCAATGACATAGCAGTTGAGCCTCTAGGACAGCCAGGGTTTCAGAAGACAGGTGTAGAGGATTGGGATCCTAGGTGGAGAAGGACATTCCAGTCGGTAGAGTCAGGATAGAACTTTAGAAAAAGTTTGCCAAACAAAAGCATCTCTAGTTTCAGAATTTTCCTTGGAGTCAGATTTCTTCACACTCTTAACTATGGCTAGTTGGGTGGTTTCTCTTTAGGGATGGAAGGGGGGGGGGCGAGAGAGAGAGAGAGAGAGAGAGAGAGAGAGAGAGAGAGAGAGAGAATTCCGATGTAAGTATAAGAGTCACAGTGGATAGTGCCAGGCTTGGAGTCAGGAATACCTGAGTTCAAATGTGACCTCATTTACTTACTAGCTTTGTGACTCTAGGCAAGTCATTTTAACCCCCATCGTCTTCCAAAAAACAGGAAAAAAACCCAGATGGGGTCACAAAGAGTAGGGCATGATTGAAATGACTGAACAATAACATGTTTGTACATGCAATACAATGCTCAGTGCCAAGTACTCTCAACAATTAAGGAGTTTTAATTGAATAATATTGAATGGAATAGAATTGG
This sequence comes from Potorous gilbertii, assembly GCA_028658325.1. Classification (NCBI taxonomy): domain Eukaryota; kingdom Metazoa; phylum Chordata; class Mammalia; order Diprotodontia; family Potoroidae; genus Potorous; species Potorous gilbertii. Next base: position 119,617,704 of record CM053774.1, on the reverse strand, counting down.
AATGGATTTCACTTTGATATACATGCTACAGTCTTTTAAAAAGTTGATTTTTTCCTAATTGAATCAAGTATATCTTAGTCAGCATTGATCCTAAGAAGTAACACTAAAAAAATTCAGGAGGAAGGGAGTTACTATAGGGAGAACATTCACTCTGGAGTCAAAGGACTTGATTTTCAGTCCCAACGCTGATACTTTCTTCCAGCTGTTTAATCTTTCTGGGCCTCAGTTCCCCCATCTGTAAAATGAGAGGATAGGACCAGCTGGCTTATTAGATTCCTTCCTGTTCCAGATGCATGGTCCTATTAATATTCAGAGACGTGGGATGTACGTGGTGCAGAGCTGTTAATTTATACACTCAGGAATGTATTGTTATGAATTTCTTTATATGTCTATTGCAATGTTTTTAGTGGAATTCCTGAAGGGACATTTAAGTCATTCTTTCAAGTCATTCTCAGCTGGAGAAGCTTGACTCAGGAAGACTGAGTGAATAAGATGCAACATCTTGAAATAATTTCCTGAACCCCATAGATAATTCATACTTACACATGTGTGTACTCCTCATACCATGGAGCTGAAAAACCACGAATGTTACATAGGTTTGATTTCAGTGAGAATGGGCTAAATTATTGGATCCTAGTGAGTTGTGGGCTCCGAATAGCCTGTATGTACATAAATATGTTCCTGTTTACCTTGCACAAAGCAAAAAACTTTAACTGTATTCTATCAGGGCCTTGGAATCAACTACAGTGTTGTTTTAATTTTGTCAAAGAGTTATTTTTGTTTATTTGTTTTTGTCTAGACCTGTGAATTTGGTGGTTGAGAGAACTCTCAGTGTAGAAATCTAAGCATTTTAGCCATGAATTTCAAGTTCTGTTAAAACCATAAAATAATAGAATTAGAGCTTAAATGGTACCTCCAAGGTCATGTAGTCCAGTCCCGCTATTTTTCAAGGAGGGTTAAATAACTTGCCCAAGGTCCTATAGGTGTTTAAGTGATGAGATGGAATTTAAAGCCAGACCCTAAGACTAACAAACTGTCTGCTTTTTCAATGACCTCACCTACCCTCCATTTTACAGTCTGGACCGATGTAAGACAAATATTTCTCAACTTTTTGTTTGAAATGATTATTTGTGCCACTCCCAGACTTTAATGTCTGCAACAGAACTGCAAGAGGAGTGAAATTTCCCTAGAGTTAGAAGAGAGTGAGAGGCTGAGATATGGTAGTTGACATGGATAGGAGTCTGAATTGGGATTTCCAGGAATAAAGTTCTAACCCCACCTCTGCTCTGTACTTTCTTCCTCTCTGAGTCTCCTTCTCTGATCTATAAAACAAGGAGCCTGCATTTTTCACATTCCTTGAAGTCCTAGATCAGATGAATCTTCCTCATTGATAACTAATTAGTAACTAGTGGTCTGTGAATGTTGTTAGGAAGCAATTCACTGACTTTTACCCAGAAGAATTGTGCCCAGACCATACTTTTTCAGGAGACTGAATTAAAGTTGAATTCTATCATTACAACCAACAGCTAGGTGGCATAGTTGATAGAGCATCAGAGCGGGAGACAGGAAGACTCATTTTCCTGAGTTTAAATCCAGCCTCAGACACTTTCTAGCTATGTGACCCTGGGAAAGTGACTTAACCCTCTTTACCTCAGTTTCCTCATCAGTAAAATGAGCTAGAGAAGGAAATGGCAAACCACTTTAGTGTCTTTTCCAAGCAAACCCCAAATAGCGTCATGATGATTTGGACATAATTTGAAAATAACTGAACAAAATATAAAAAACAAACTCTAATCACAAAGAAAATAGACTTCATTTGGCTATTAGAATACTTTTAGTGGTTTTTTCATAAATATTTTTTTTTCACTAACATACTGTTCATTTTACATAGGGCTTTGCCCACGATAGGCTCTCAGTGTTTACTATACCAGTTCTTATCTTTTACGGACAGTGTCAAAATAAGAAACTATAATATATGGATTTTCTTAGGAGATGGAAAATGTCCAAAACCAAATATTCCTAATAGAGTTGATTCATACTTTGTCTGAAAGATTATTTTCATATGGTTGATGGGCAACTTTGACATTTCCAAGCTGAGTTTTGATCTGCTGTGATGTAGCCTATTTTGGAAGGGAAATTTGATTCTCTTTAGGCAACTTGAGACAGGTGAAAAAAATAATTTCCAGCTCTTCAGAATTTCACAAGAATGCAGGTGATCCCATGGGCCTAAAGAAGGACTTGAGGAAAGATGCCCCTCCTACAATTCCCGACTCAGAAGTGTATGGGGCACAACAAAGCATCAGCCAAAATAGACCTGTCCAGGTCATAGATAGAACCCAAAAAATAAAGGTATGGCATATCATTTAATGAGAGAGGCAGAATCATTTAGGGCTCAGTGTGGGATGAGCAATGGGGTCCAATCTCACTTCTGTCTTTTACTAACTTTATGACTTTCAATGATTCTCTTAATCTTTTCAAGTCTCAGTTTCCTCATCGGTAAAACAGAAATAATTATAATATTTATCTCACAGGATTATTGTGAAATACAAACGAGGAAGTATATATATATATATATGCATGTGTGTATGTGCATATATACACACACACATACTTATACATATATGTATATACATCTATGTATATACATGTACACATCTATGTGTGTATACATGCTGTGTGTCAGTTATTAATAATAATAGAGGAGGTAATATAAGAATGATATCAATATTCATCATAACCCTAGGCTTCATGGAACCAAATTATTCACATGTACACATGTGTACATATACACACATGTATGTACATACACACATCACATACATATATGTGTGCATATGTGCATATCCATATATGTATATACAAGTGTATGTGTATATGGATATATGCATATACATGTATGTGTATAATGTCATCCATAGGGTTAAGTTTTCCAAAGGCATGATTTGTCTTATAAAAGGTACAATGTATAAAGGTCCCATTTCTGTGCTGGATTTCCCCTAACAGAGTTTTTCCATAGTCTTGCTTAACCTCTCCCATTCACTTTTGCACATCTGGATATGTTTTAGGTGTGGTATCAGGAATAGGGCCAGGGGATTATTACCATATAAAGAATTTTTCCTCTGTACTAAAGTAAGCCCTGAAATTTCAGAGAAGGGGGCAGTTGGCTGTTCATCACTTTCGCATTACTTGACAGTGAGCGTGGATTTCTTTTTTTTCCAGACATAAGAAAGATATCTACATTCTTTACATAGTAATCTACCTCAGTAACTCAGTTCACTTTGCTAGGGATGCTTGGAAGGGATGGAGGCAAGGATGGGGGAGTTTTGCCAAATATTATTTTTTTCTTTTCTGCAAACATTTCCCCATTGTGTCCTAGGTACAGGTCACTATTCTAGGAATTGCGTTAAGATATGCAAAGACAAAGGAAGGCATGGTTCCTTCCTCATATAATTTAGAATCTACATGGGAGAATAAGGCAAACATATAATTTAATTTAACATACCTTGTGTTTCCCCAGTGACAGTCATGGTACAAAGTCCAAATGGGGGAAAAACATACATATGACAAAATCCTACCCTCACAGAGCTTACATACAAGTAGTTAAGATACAGTTTTTAAAGAGATAAATAAGTACATCGCAAATAAGAAGACAGAACAAACATCTTTTGCCTTAGGGATCAGGCATGCTTCCTACAGGCCTATAATTTAAGCCATGACAGAGGCTAAAGACTGTTAGAGATAGAGTTGATGAGGGAGAGGGATGCAGCCTCTGTGAATAGATGGAGGCAGAATCAAGAAAATACCTAAGTGATCAATTTTGCTTTTCCTCAACACATTCCACATCTCACCTCCCTGTAACAATAACGACAACTTGCATTTATAAATTGATTTAAGGTTTGCAAAAAGAGCTCCATGAAATTTGGATAGGTTTGGTTCTCACATAGCAACCCTGGGAGGTAGGCATTATTAGTATCCCCATTTTACAGGAGAGAGAACTGAGGGAGAAACAGGGTAAATGACGTGCCTGAGGTCACATAGATAGGAAGTGTCTGAGGCCAGATTTGAATTTGCTACCATAGGAACTAAAGGTGCTAAAGTAAATAGTTGATATTGACTCAATAGAGGACCTCAGGTGGCACAGTCATTTGAAAAGAATAAAAAGAAATCTCAAAGGTGCCTACAGAATTCTTGGAATTACCACACACCTGTAATACATTTTAATACTTAGATTCTTTGAAAGTCTTGCATACTCTTTCCAATATCGCCAGATTGTGAGTAGTCAATACCTTTTCAACTACTGTGTCTCTTGCCCATGTAATCACAAAAAAAAATCACTTGACTAGGCTAAAAATCTAAAGTTATAGGAAATAGATGAGGTGGGCCTGGTAGATTTAGAGTTGGAAGGGACTTTCAAGGTCGTATTCCAACCTCTCATTTTACAGATAAAGACACAGAGGCGCAGAGAAGGTAAAAGGATTTACCCAAGGATATACAGTTAATAAACGTTTGTTATCTCATTGGAATCTAAGTCTATCTGACTTTTTGCTTTATATCCTGTCTACGGGCAAAGAGAAGCAACAGGTCTGACAGGTAGCATTGTGTCATTAGTATATTCACAGAGTTCTGGCTTGACAGCCAATTAAAAGTATCCTCATAGCTGATAGGAAGCCTCCAGAGAATATATGCACCTGCTCCAACATGGAGAGGTGGAAATGGGAGGTGACCTGCATTAGACATTCCTAAAGTGTATTTCAAATAAATACAATTAGAACATTTATTAACCATCAAATCTCAACCTCAGTTTCCCTCTGAAGCATTTGGCACTTTTCTAATTCCTCCATTTCATCGTAGTCACTTAAATGCATGTTTTATCCCCCCAAGCCACTTCCCACACTCCACATCCAGCTGAATCTTGAGCCGTTCAGATTTCTTCAGCATCTCTGGTGTGCTGAGATCTCAAATTCCCTTAGCTCCTCTGCTCCCTGTCACAGAGATGGAACATATGTCAATGAGACAAATGGATGGATGTGAAAGCAATGAGATCCCCTTGTTTTTCTCTACTTCCAAATAGCTTCCCTAGTTAACATATGTTCCCTGCAAAGGGCTTCTTGAGTTCAAAGGACAGAGCCAATGCTGTCCACATATTTTAAAGCCTCAGGTCACTGATAGTTATTGTTAATTGACTGGCGGGTCTAATTAAGTGAATGATTTGAGGATTTTATTTCACAAGGCAGCAACAAATTAGATTGTGTGGCCAAGACTATGTCAGGCTAATCCCAGCTTCCACAGCCTCTGAAACTCCTTAAGTCATTAGCCCACAAAACCAAATAATGCTAAATGTAGTCTGTCTTCCTGTGGAGTCATTCAATAAAATATTATGGTGTATGATGGTTTGCTTAGTGAATATTATGGTAATGTGAAAAGAGAATGTGTAACTTTTTTCTTAAGTCTGAGCAACCTAGTAAAAGAATACAAGATTTTTTTTTAATGCTAAATCTCCTCTTAGATTGTTTTTTAATAGGGAAAATATTTTTAATTTGAAAAAACAAACCAAAAACCTCATGTTTTTTTAATGAAAAACTCTTTAGAATTATGTTCAGCATAATTTTTTTTTTGGATGGCCGTAGGAGTCATCCCATTTGATTATAACAAAGAATTAAAAATAGATGATGTGGCAGCTAGGTGGCAAAGTGGATGTAGTGTTGGACTTGAATCTGGAAGTCCTGAGTTCAAATCCTACCTCAGAGTGATCCTAGACAAGTTGCCTAATTTCTTTCTGCCTCAGTTTCATCACCTATAAAATAGGGATAAAAGCAGCACCTACCTTCCAGGGTTGCTGTAAGGCTCAGATGAGATAATGTATGTACAGTGCTTTGCAAACCTTAAACTCCTTATGAAAAATAGTTAACATTTATATACCACTTATTATGAACCAGGCACCGTGCTAAGGTCTTTACAGACATGCTCTTCTTTGGTAGGTCTTGAGTGAGGTATCCCTGACTCCTGGTCCAGTGATCTATCCACTTGTGTTGCTGAGCTGATGGTCATCCTTGATATAATTGTTATATTTCTTGCTGTTGTCGCTGCTAAATCAGTTGCTTGTGTGAAGCTGGGCATTATCATCCTAGAAACCATGCTGCTCACTACTATACAAAGTGTTTTTAGAGTTATGACAATTGCCTAAATGAGGTTTTGTTTTTTAAAGTCAAATGAGTCAAAAGAAGAATACTGTTAAAAAATAACCATGATGGTTGTCCTCACGATATGGTTTGGAAAACACCTAATTTAGCTCACTGATCACCCAATCCACCTTGTGAACAATTTTGCAAATGGAGAAACGGAGACTCAGGTTAAGTTACATTTCCAGGGTCCCACATTTAGAAAATATCTGAGATTGGATTCGGATACTGCTTCTTTCTGACTTCAAGTCCATCATTCTATTCCGTATCCTATATCATCATTGTCATCGTCATCATCAGCAGCTATATCCTTATCCCCCTTCTTTTTAGATCTTCCTTTAAGGTTACAATGCACTTCACATCTGTTATCTTATTTCACAACTCTATGAAGTGGATGCTATTATTAACTCCATTTTACAGATGAGGGAACTGAGGCTCAGTGGTTAGGTGACTTCCCCAGGGTTATACATATTGGTGAGGAGCTAAGTCAGGTTCAAACTCAGGTCTTGCTGACTCCATGCCCTCTATCCACCACATTTTTAGTCTTTTATTTTTCAATTACGTCCGACTCTTTGTGACCTCATTTGGGGTTTTCTTAACAAAGATGCTGAAGTAGTTCCCCATTTCCTTCTCTGGTTCATTTTATGGGTGAAGAACCTGAGGAAAGCAAGCAGAGGTAAATGACATGCCCAGGGTTACATATCTAGTAAGTGTCTAAGGCCAGATTTGAATTCAGGAAGAAGAATCTTCCTTATTCTAAACTCAGTGCTCTGTTGGTACCTAGCTGTACCAATGAGGCAGAAAATAATACAAGTGTATTTTTAATCAAGAAGCTAATTACAAGATGTAGAAATTGTAACTCATTGGCTCATTACCACTCATTGACTCAGAAATCTAGAGGTGGAGATGACCATAGCTTCCTAAAAGATAAAACTGGTCACAGGAGTGTTAAATGATTTAGCCGAGGTCACATGAGTAGTAAACAGCAATTGCTTTCTTCTATCACTATCTGAAGTTAAATATTATTTGAAATAAAGATGCAGTGGCTCAACCCCTATGAATATCCAAAGGAAATTTGTGCTGAGAGTGACTCTTTAGGAAAATTGAGACTTAGTTTTTGTTTTGTTTTGGGTTTTCTTGTTGTTTTTTCCTCCAACAAGAAAGGCTTTTTGTTTGTTTTCAAATTAAAAACATTTTCCCCAGTTTTGTATATTTGTATGAGTTGCTGGATGTTGCAATTAGAGTATTAGCAGATGACGTGAGACATTAGCAGTGATAATAAAGACATGCAGGAGACTCATGATGGGAAAATGGAATGGTGTCTTTGTGTAGCCAGAGCAAGAAAAAACAGACATACAGCTGCAATCTTGCATTTATAACCACAGAATGTTAAGAGAACTAGGGGAAGGCCTCGGCATGGAGGAGCTCAAAATGAAAAGGGACAGACAGGCTTTGATTGACATCCATGAAAAAAAGACCCACATTGATGAGATTACTAATCCACTGAATGACTGTAGCTCTTGGAGTCTCCTTGGTGCTAGAGACAACAGGTCATGGGATTTAGGGCTCCCTCAAATGACCTCCTGTCATTTCACCTCTCTCTATGCTTCTCTCCTCTGAAGTCTGGTCTTTGTTTTCACCTTGACCTCCAATCTCTCCATCCCTCAGTAATCTCCCAGGTCATTGACACTGCTCTGATTTTACTTTCTTCCATTCCAATTTCCACCCTCTAATTAGTCAACTCAATGGTACAGCCTCCCCTATTTTGCTGAGGATATAAAGGCTATTCTGATGAATGGACATATATTAAGCACTTGGTGCTTAATATGTGCTATATGCAAAGTACCATGTTAAGGAAACACTGGGAACACAAACAGATAAGCAAGAGAGTTCCTTTTCTGCAGGAGCTCACATTTCCCAAGGAGGAGTCAACACATATAGGAAGTTTTGACTGCAAGTCAGAAGGTATTTAGGGCGCAGTGGCAAACCAGGTCATTATGTACCCTTTCTATTGGCACTTCCACTGATAAAAAGTAACCATAGATCTTTCTGATGTTGAACTGTAGAACAATGCCAAGGAATTTGGAGGGTAGAGCTTTCTTTTCTGGGTCTTCAGTTGCTGTGGCTGGCTGAGGACTTGGGGACTGTGACGCTTGCGGAAAAAAGCTACCAGATTACATCTCCATAAGACTTTATTCCGAGAATGATGGCTAGAAGGACTGGGACCCTAATCCTAACCTAAGATGAAAGTAGAAGTGTCGATCTAGATGAAGTTGCTATTCTCAGCACTCAGCTTAAGATCCTAAATTGTCTCCATCTAGGTCAGAAGAAGTGAATAGATGATTGATAGATTGGTTTATTGGTTCAACCAAGTTAGTTTATCTTCTCAGTAGTTTTAGAGTAGGTTGGGATGACTGGCCTTTTCTCTGTATGGGTTACTCCCATGCATCATTGCTGTGAAGTATAGCATTGGAAGCAGGGCCAGTGGTCTGAGGGACATTGCTCTTCTCATGTTTTTTGAGCAAGCTGGTCTTTAATGGTAATATACAATCATTTGATGATGGTGGTGTAGATATAAAGACCCTTTCTAATAAGGGTTGCTCCCATTAATGATAGCTTCTGGGGCCATTTTAAGCATTTCACTATTATCATGGTTTTTTTAAAGGTCCTTAAGATGGGCTTAATGTGTTTTAATATCTTCATTTCCTTATCATTCTACTTCTTTTGAAAAGTTTATCATGTTTATTTGCCATTTCAATTTATTAATGTTTGACCTCTATCCTTTCAACCTTCATGTTGTAAGACTGAACAGAGTATACTGCTTCATGCTTACAGAAATTTCTATTTTCCACAGACCTTTATATTTCAAATTTTGGACGATTTTAAGTGAAATATTGAACATATTTATTCTTGTAAATTGTAAATGAATTTCAGTGATGACAGTGGTTTTATTGATGTCATAGAACCTGTGTACTCCATCATATCCACATAAAGTCAAGAGATATAGACCGAGGTACCTCAAATTTTGGATGGATGCTCTATGACAGATTTGTAGTTCTCCACGACTGAGAGTCATACCAGATAGGTAGAAATTCATAGAAGGGCTGAAACTCATACTACTAGAATGAATACCTATATCACCATTAGAATGTAATCACTTTGAGAATGGAGGTTGCTTCATTCTTTGTCTTTGAATCTTCAACCCTTGTCAAGGTGTGTGGAACAGAGAAGGCATAAAATTAATACTTGTTAATCAATTGATTTGTCCGTGCTATAGTAAGTCATAGAAATACTTAAACATGTGGTTTTCATGATGTAACAGAAACAATCAAGAGGAGCCATTTAAAACAGAAAGGAGGTACACAGGTGTAGTCCAGTTGTCTGTTAACTAAGACCATGTTATCAGTCAATAGGTATAGTTTTGTCCACTTCTCTGGTATAACACAATTAAGATGAATTGGATCATAGATCTGAGATCTAGACCTTGGAAGAACGTCAGAGTCTGCTTAATTCAACCCTCCTTATTTTTTGCCATTGTTCAATCATATCTGACTCTTCATGACCCCATTTTGGGGCTTTCATGCCAAAGATGCTGGAGTGATTTGCTATTTCTGTCTTCAGTTCATTTTACAGATGAGGAAACTGAAGCAAATAGGGTTAAGTGACTTGCCCAGAGTCACACAGTTAGTAACCATCTGCAAACAGAGGATGAGTCGTCTTGACCTCAGATGTGGCACTCTATCCATTGTTTCACCTAGCTGCTTCTCTGCTCATTTTATGATGAAGAAATTAAATCTCAGGGATATTGAGTGACTTTCCCAAAGCAATTTGGTGGAGTTGGGATTTAAGCCTACATTGTCTAATTCTAAATCCAGTGTGTTTTCCACTGTGCCGTGATGCCTCAAGTAAATATCCTGACAAATGTTTTCCATTGTGATCACAGAACACAGGACTATCCTACTTCTTATGAATAAAGTCATCTTGGAACTATAAACAAATACCGTCCCTTCCCATTTGTTAATCATTATCAGGTCCAGAAGAACATTTCTATTTTATCTTTTTAATCAACTAAACACTGAGATCCATTGGCATTGGAATTTGGAGGATTGTCATTGTAGCTTTTAAAAATTTCCTAATTGATCTCTATTCATCGATCATAAATTCTAGCCCTGTACTACTTTGAGTGTATTCATACATTGAAAAATACTTTTCAATTGTTGATGATTGCTATGACTTACATCAGAACAGAAATCATGGAGAAGTTGTCTTATTTTGATGAGACCTGGTCCATTGCCATCACACAGTAGGATATGACAGTCTCCCCAGGACAGTATTATAAAGACAAATTAGCATCAGAGTAGCCTCATTAACATCATGAAAATTATATACATATATGTTTATAGATATATACACATATATCAACATATGTAGATAGATAGATGAAAAATATATACTAATATAGAAGCATTTAGGTAGTACAACGGATAGAATGCTGGTCTAGAGTCAAGAAGTTCTGAGTTCAAATCTGGCATCTAATATTTACTGACAATGTGACCCTGGGCAAGTGGGGGAGTTGCTTAAATGCTTTCTGCCTCAGTGTCCTCAGTTGGGCATAATAATAGTACCTACCGCCCAGGGTTTTGTGAACATTAAACATGATGATATTTGTAAAGTGCTTGGTATAATACCTGTAACATAGTAGGTACTTAACTTATGCTTGCTTCCAAATATATTATATGTATATCCTTATGTATACATATGTATACAAACCAACCCACATATAGGTACATAAACACAAATACATTTGCATATATGTTTATATATATATATAAACATAAATATATATGCCTATATATGAACACATACGTATTTATGATTGTATGTATATAAATGTTTATCAGCTTCTTAATTAGTAATCACTTTGTGTGAGGAATCTTTGATGGCTTATACTATAAGCCCTAACGTGTTTTTTCTGCCCTTGTTTTAAACTTTTCCATCTTGTTTGCTGTTTCTTTGTGTGATAAAGGTATTGAGGTATTTGAAATTCAGAGTTCTCCGACTTTGTTTTCTCAAAAGAGGGTATCAGACACTTCAAAATATACCTGTCTCATTTGATGGTTTTTTACCTCCAAGATTTTGATTGCCACGAATTTTATTATTCTTTTACTCATGGATAATTCCAAGTGCACTAAGGATTGAGACCTTTTCCTATTCTCATGTGTCTGGTGATGTGCAGCAGGCAGAGTCAAAGTTTCGTAAACAAATTAATGATAGTCACCACTTTTGACAACAGAATGTAGGAATGACAATTTGAAGCTAGAAAGCACTTTAGAAGGCATCTCATTCAGCCACTTCATTAAACAGATAAGGAAGTCAATGTTCAGTGACATGTTCATGATCTCACAGCTAATAAGGAACAAAGGTGGAATTTGAACACAGGTCTCTTTGACTGTAGTCCAGTACTCCATCCATGATAGTACATGTTGAGCGCTAAGTCCCTGGGCAATTCAAGCCCTCTTTACGAACTGAACTAATTAGCCAAAGTGATAACAACACCAGAAATTCTAAAAAGTGATCTTTCCAAATCCAGAATCCAAATGATCTCTTTGAACTGTTTTGACTTAAAGAAATGCTTTCTGGCCTCTACATCTTATAATCATTGTAGCTTTAGTATTTATAGTGTAGGGGTGCATTTTTTGAAACTTACATTCTCATTTTATAGATTTTTTTAAAAAACGAGACTTTGCAAGAATAAGAGATAGCTGTTAAGATGAAACTGGGGCTTGAATCCTAGTTTCCTACCCTTCCTTAAAAAAAAAAAACACAAAAACTGTATTTCTACATTTAAAAAAAGAACTACATTAGGTGTACATTATGTTTGGTATCTTGGGGCTCCCAAGCATGTAAAGTTGACATTCACCTCTCTTTATATTGTGTATTCAAATGAAAAGTAATCCACCCCCTGGCTAGGAGACGTAATTCAAACAAGGTGAATTACTCTGAAGGGGGAGAAAGTTTGTAAAATGAGTCACTTGGCACCATGTTTAATTTCAGGTCCAAATGTAAACAAACATGGGTTCCTTGGGCCAATCAGCATTCTCGCTCATCTGACTGCAGCGGGATACATGTGTTCTTAATCTACAAGCTGCGAGATCTCGTAGAGGGAAAGAAAAAAAAAAAAGACTGCCTGAGGAGTGTTGTTTTTTCAAACTTCTCCAAACTCACTAGTGCAATTAAAGTAAATGGAGACATTTCTAAGAAAGCAGTTGAGCTGAGTCTTTAATGATTTTTGTCTATGGGTACAGAGCAAATGGACTTGTCTTTCCTCAAGCCAAATAAAAATCGCCCAACCTCCAAAATCAGCAATTAGATTTATTTTTCGTGCCAAATATAATGGGCAAATAGCAATAAATTTGCACTTTCTTTTTTTTAAATGAACCATCTCAATTGACCTGTGTCAGACTTTTTAACTTCTTGCAAATGCCTTCTCCCAGTGAAAATTCATGTTCCAATAATGTGGAACTCCAAGGTGTTTAGACATTGCCTTCATAGGATTGCAATATTGGAACATTGATGGCCACCTTTGGAGGCCATCTAGTCTAACTATGTCCTTGAAGTAACCCTTTCACATCACATTCAACACATGCAGTAGTCATGCAGGCTTTCCTTGGTCTACTATTTCCATTTTTACACAAAATTAATTGACAGGAAGTATTTCTGTTTTTGTTTTTTCTCTCTTTAGTTTGCTCATTTGTGACATACAAACATGACTGAGTTCAGTCTTCTAGATCAAAAAGAAACAAGGCTATTTCTATGTAAAAGCGTGAAGGGGGTTTCTGTAAGGGGGAGTATATAAGGCTATGGTTGCAGGTGTCTTCCAACATCATGTGTATGTGTTCATCCTTCGTTGCAGAAGAGGACCATGCCATCAGAGAAATGATGGCATGACTTGCACTTGACTTTTTTTTTGAGTGAGGGAAGGCTGTGCAGGTCACCAGTCTCACTTCTCCTCCAGAGCCATCTGGATCCAGTGGCCAGATATTCACCAGGATGACTGGAGATGACCCAGGATGAGGCAGTTGGGGTTGTGACTTGCCCAAGGTCACATAGCTAGTGAGTGTCAAACGTTTGAGGTGAGATGTAAACTCAAGTCCTCCCGACTCCTGCACTGGTGCTGTAACCACTGTACCACCAAGCTACATCAGGGAAGTCTAGAAGCCCAAAGCAGATAAATAGATGCACAGTTGGACCAATCTATAGACAGACAGATAGATGGACAGAAAATGGACATATGGATAGATGATTTATTAGCAGACAGAGTGTTCAGTGGGTGCTTACTATATTCCAGGTTCTGTGCTAAGTACGGGTTGATGTGACGGATGTATGCTAGGACACATCCTGATAACCCCCTCTCCAGTCTGCTTACTTCTTGTAAACTTGCTTCTTAAGTCACTCCAAGGTTCATAGTACCAGTCCAAGATATGAATATGTTCAAGTTTAGACAAAATGTGGAAATTTTCTGTTATTGACTCTCTCCAAATCTAGTCTGAAGTGGGTGAAATCTCATTTCCTTTGGATTAGATTTCCCTCTTTTCATACCAAATCACACACTGATAGACAAGAGTCATTGTTAAGGTTTGAACAATTTAGGGTAAAGGTTTTGAATATTTTACTAGCATAAGCCCAGAAATAAGCCCAAAAAGGAATACAGATTTTAGTTGCAAGTAGTGAGGATCTGAGCAGGGTGGAGAATGGAAGACAGCTTGATTACCTTCTCACTCTCACCTCTCTCTCATGCTCCAAATCACAGGAAGTAAAATGATCAGAGAGATGAAGGGGATGGTGATGTCCCTGGGGTAGGACTCCAAGAAATGCGAATGGAAAGCCAAGTGGCTATGGTCAAGATTCCTGGCAACCATTTGTGTGTATTTTGGCTTAGTCTTCTGAGGGGTCTAGGTCCACACCCATCTTGCTGGTTTTGGATCAGAATTTCACCAATCCTGCCTCATACGTTTGCTAATGTGTGACCATGGGCAAATTATATTCTCTGTCCTAAGATTCAGGTTTTCTTTCCTTCTATAAAAGAGTGGGGAGTGGACTTGATGTCCTCTAAATTCTCTTTCAGCTTTAAGTCTATGACCCTAGGGTCCTCTTGGCTCTGTTATCCTTTGTTCATAGTCATCAGCTTGAACAGAAATCATCAGCCATAACTCTGCTTCCCACTTGCCCATCCTGTAAAGCCAAGGGAGTCCCAAGCCACCTGGAGTTAGCCAGCAGAGACTTCAGGAACAACATTCCTTCCTTTCTGCTTCCCAGATTCTCTTTAGATGTCCCTTTTGAGGTCAACACAAATCAGAACACTTGAAGCTTTCTTGTGCATAGCACACAGGTTAACTAGCCAGCAGCCATCCCCACGTTCAGCATTGATATTTCCAGGCAAGGACTTACATCCTAAAGACAATTATCATGGCCCCAAGAATTTTTTCTGCATTTTCTTAATCTAAACATCTTAATTTTTCAATGAATCCTACGGTTACATGATTTGTAGACCTTGAACCATGTTGAATGCACTCCCCTGCATGCCTTGTAATTCATCAATGGCCTTCTTAAACTGTGGTGGTACCCTGAACTGAACACAATCCTCCTAACATCATCTGACCAGGGCAGAGACAAAGGGAGAATCAAACCCTTCATCCTAGATGCCAGCCTTCTCTAAATGGAGCCCAGGATCATCTTAGTTGTTTTCTAGTACAGTTGTCATCAGCTTAGGTTGACCCAGCTCTCACACCCAGGTATAAATATTAATTTTGAGGATAGGTCTTGACTTGTGGTTTCATTGATGTAGAAAGCTTCAGATGAAGATACTCTATAAGGCAGGCTGGTATTTTCTTGCCAACTTTTAGCCTTCGATCAGGAGTTACTCTTTTTGTAAAAGCAGCCTGGTAATACCTATGGAACCTTAGAATAATATTTTTAAATAATTGAAGGGGATACTAAATTTTGGTTAGAAATTAGTGAATATAAGAATATATTTTGCTATATATGTTCACAAATCCTCTTGAAACCTGTCCATAGACCTTGGACCCCAGGTTAGGAACCCCTTGCTTAGAAAGTTGACTAAAATACTGAAGAGGTTGAATGACTTGTCCAGGGTCACACAACAATTAGTTATAGGAGGTCAGATTTGGCTGACTCTAGGCTCAATTCTCTATCCACTGTACCACATCGCCTATCAAAAAATAGTTGGGCTGGAGATAATGCAAAAGCCTGGAGGGCTTCTGGTTTGCAGAAGATAAGATAGGAAAAGATGCAGTTTTGCATTTTACATTTTGTCAGACTTACCAGATCAAAGGAGATTACAAAGGTCTTTGAAAATTGGAAAGTTCTATGTAAATATACAAAGTTAGAATCCTGATATTTATTATTTTTTACTTTAGTGTGGGAGAGAAGACACACGGCATTGGATGAAAGAACCGTTATCTTTTGTCTATTTAGTGGAAAATCATAAGCGCTATGGGGGGAGGGGTTTCAATTAAACAGGAAAATAAGGGACTTCTAGAATCCTGAATATCCCTGACCTTCGAGGAGAAACAATATGAAGGAGACCAATGTTGTCTTCAGTGCTTTCCCATGCCTTTTTGGCATTCCTCTTACCCAAAAGAGCCTCCTGACCTCCTGCAAAGACTTAACAGACTTTCCCTTCTCTCAGTGATCATTGCTCAGGTCTGTTTCTCATTACTGCTCCAGTATTCTGGTGTTTGCTAGTTAACATGGGTAGTCGTCATGGATTAATCAAATGTACAAATCTCTGCCAAGTTACCCCTCCCAGGTGGCATGTCTTAACCCAGTTAAAGAATGTCCTAAAAGAGACACATGTACTTAAGAATTGTTTTGATTAGGAGGGAATTTTGGACATGCCCTCAAATAACCAGTGGTCATAGACCCTGAATGAAAGGAGTAAATAAATGAAAGAATAAATGGAATCAGTGGTGAAAAAATTATAGAATGTTTACTATGTATTAGGCACTGCACTGAGTGCTGGGAATACATATAAAACCAGTTCCTCCCTGTCTTCAAGGAATTTACATTCTAATAGGGATAACCACAGAGGGGGAATGAATGTCTTTCCCACCATTCCAGTTTTGATAATTGGATAGTCCAGTATTTGCAAAGGGCATGCTTGGTCCCTGTAGTCTTTGTTCTAATGCGTTATTTAGCACCTGAAAACTTTAAAAATAGCATCATGTTCATTTTAAAATGTTTTGCTCTTTGGTCTATTTTATATGCTGAAAATATATGAAAATAAAAGTTACTCGAAAGTCTTTTAGAAAGACAAGTTAAATGGATAGTGACTGGGGAGAAGGACTGTATAGGGAGGGAGCCATTTTATCAGCAGGTACAGATACTACGGTAATATGATAAGGCATTCACATTAGTCTCAGATTCTTAATATATGATTTTTTCCTCTTTCTTTATTTCTATGTTTGCTTGTTTCTTATCTTTCCCATTAGCTTGTGAGCTATTTGAGGGAAGGGACTGTCTTCTGCCTAGTACTTAACACAGTGTCTGACATGTGGCAGATCCATAGTAAATGTTTATTCATTGGTTGACCCATGATTTAATCAAATGGGGAATTCCTCATATGGAAATTCCTTTCAGAGACACATAACAGTACCTCATCTACAACTTAGAGTCTTAGACAGCTCTCTGGTGTCACTGAGGGATTAAGTAGTTGTCACTGGGGTCACAGTCATGTCAAATGCAAGACTTCAACCCAAGTCTTCCAGACTTAAAGACCCAGCATAATACTACTATCTTCTATTCCAGAAGTCTTCAAATGTTTCCTATAATGGGTAAGATAGTAAATATCTCACACTCTGTGGGCAAAGAAGGGAATTTGAGGACATTTTGTAAGTACTTTTAAAAAAGAGAAAAGAAAGTTTTCTGCATTTTTGATAAAATTCATATAATCACAATAAAGATTATTCATATACATATTTAGATATGCATACATATGCACACACATATACATACAAACATACACATATATGTGATTTTATACATATACATATATGCGATCATATGCATATGTGTGTGTGTATATATATATGTGTATATATATATATATATATATATATATATATATAT
>CM053774.1:119588801-119599877 GCA_028658325.1 Potorous gilbertii | reverse complement strand
AGATGTTTGGGATATAGAGGCCTTGACTCTTATGTCTTTACCTGATGGTAAGCAGATCTGTTCCTCGTCAGAGAGGAATGGTGGAATCATCTCCTCAAGAAAATAACCTTCTATGGTCTTAGTTTTTTTCCCTTTTCTGAGCATTTTCCCAGCCAGTTACTTGACTTCTGAGATTCCTCTCCACCCCTACCTGCTAGTGCTTGGGGTCTGAGATTCAAATGCTGCTCCCCAGCCCCAGGGCTTTCAGCGGCGGGCCGGCTGCTATTCAATGTGAGCTTAACTTGTTGTGCTCAGGTGCGGGCAGGGCCACCTCCCAGGCTCAGTTCCATCAGGGTATTTATGCAGAGACCTTCTGTAATGGAGCTGCTGCAGAGCTCCTACCTGCCCTGGGAACCTCTGGCCGCCCGCTGCCTCTGCCGCTGCCTCCCGAGGGGGGCCGAGTCTTGGAAACACCCCGCTCCCCTCTCAGTCAGTCCAGACGTCTCTTTCACTGACCTGTGTGTCTGTGGGTGGAGGGACCTTGTGGCCGCTGGAGATTCTGTCCCTGAAGCCTGCTCGGATCTGCTCGCTCCTCTTTGTGCCACGTGGCCAGGGCAGGGCTCGGCTCCATTCCCGTCTGGTGCGTGGTGGACTTTGGGATTGCTTTTTCAGGGCTCTCTGCAATGGAAATATTCTTCACCCCATTTCTGCACGGCTTCTACTGTTCCAGAATTTGTTGGGAGTTCTTTTTATAGATAATTATGGTCTGTGGCTTCGGAGCTACCATATGTGAGTCTTTCTACTCTGCCATCCCCCTCCCTGTCCTTCATTTTCAAAGAAGATCATGACATCAGAGACATGATGAAATGACTTGCACTTGACTTCGTTTTGAGTAAGGGGGGACTGTGCAAGGTCACCAACCTCATTTTCTTCTCCTGAGCCATCTGGATCCAGTGACCAGATATGCATCATGATAACTGGAGATGGCCCAGGATGCAATGGGAGAACTTGGCTTTTTTAAGCTGGTCTTTTCAGGTACTCACTTAGAGGTAGGTAATGCCCACAGAGTGAATAGAACTCTTTAAGAAGTAGTCAGGGAATGGCCCTTTTAATGAACAAAAGAAAACACAAAGTACATCAAGTTGGGAGGGAAACAGAAACTGTTACTATTGATAATCATGCTAAGCCAGTCTTACAGTGGACCTTGGGCAGGGACCTATGGACTTCAGAGTGTACTGGATTTAAAGTTTGGGGAACGAGAAGGAAGGAAGGAAGGATGGAAGGAGGGAAGGAAGGAAAGAAGGAAGGAAGGAGGGAAGGAAGGAAGGAAGGACATCTAGCCAGTAAACCCTTGAGGAAGGGGTGGGAGAGACAGAAGGGAGAGTATGAACTGGGTTACTCAGCTATCTGCATCCCCACTAAGGCAGCTCCATCTACTCACAAGTCGTGTTCATCCTTCATTTTTGAAGGAGACCATGACATCAGAGAAATGGTGACATGATTTGCACTTGACTTTGTTTTGAATGAAGGAGGGTTGTGCAAGATCACCAACCAAACTCTCTCCTCCTGAGACCATCAAACCTTGTAATACATAATTGACTAGTTGCTTAATTAATCACTTAATTAACCTAACAAGCATTTCTAAAGTTACTACAATACACAATGGCATGTCCTAGGAAAGAGAGAAGTAGAAACACAAATAAGACAGTTGTAGCTTTCAAGGAAAATTCATAGTAGCCTGGTTTAAATGTCACTTCTGAAATTCTATGAGTCTATCATTCTGAAAACTCATAGAACCACTGTGAGATTTAGAAAACTACAAAGCAGTCTGTGTCAGGCCACAGACATCCTAAACGTGTGAAACGAATGATGTGTTAATAGAAGGAGAGTAAAATACCACCAATGTAGACAGCCCACTCATTGCACTGATACCACACAATACCAAGAAAACACAAAAGTCTGCAGCGTGTTAGGAGGACCTGCTAATAACCGCTTTGTCTTTAGAATGGTCCAGCATATTTTAAATTGACTTCTTTAGAGACTAGTGAAGCCAAGTCACAATAATTTGACCAAAAGGAACTATAAACATTTTCTGGTGTTTGAAATAGACTCAACCTCCACCTTGATGAAATGACAAATTGAAATTGAGGGGAGAAGTGGCAGCAGGCATATTTGATGGTAGAGGATGCATCCTAGTTGCTTGGAGTTTAGCACTGAGTTCATGTGATTTTGGAAAGGTTGTTGGAATGTAATCGGGGAAATGTTTGGCAGATAGAGGCGAATCTGGTCTATGAATGTGTTATGGACCCTGTAAAAATCTCAGCGTCTGGAAAACAAATGCAGGGCAAAGAACACAGCACATTCCTCAAACTGGAGATAAAATGTAGCAGAAGATGAGATCACAGCAACGCTTAGATACATTTGAACCATTCAAATGCCCATAATTTTCACGTTTTCATTTGTCTTAGATATTGAGGATCTGTGATTTCCATTCCAGATTGGAAGGGACTCTCTCCTAACCATAACTCAGTAGATGTCTAAGAGCAAAAGTTTTAATCTTGGGTCTAGGTTCTATGGGTAGATTTCAGAGGGTCTATGAACTTGGATGGAGAAGAAACAAAGTTCTATCTATTATCACTAATGCTCTCATTCCTTCCTTCCTTCCTTCCTTCCTTTCTTTCTTTTTCTTTCTTTCCACAGTTACTAACTGTCTGAGTTCAGATTTGAATTCAGGTCCTTCTGACTCCAGAATTCTACCTACTACACTACCTAGCCTCCCCATTTAGCATTTCTTTCAATTTTTAAAGAATATTATTTTGACATAGGTTCCATAGACTTTACCAGACTGCCAAAGAAGGCCATGATGTATACATGATTTAGGAATATATCCAGAACTAAACAACTCATGATAGATGAAGAAGTGAACCCAAGTCTAAGCAACACCACACTTTTACCACACAAGTATTCTGAAACTATAATGAGTTTTAGTCAACAATGTCTTCCAAGAATATGTTAGAAATTTCTGCTTCAAATAAATAAACAAATTTATAAATTAATAGAGAAATACATAAAAAGATCTCATTTTAAAATAGTAAATAAAATTTTTCTCACAAAATAATTTCTCTTGACTTTCCCAATAAGGAATATGCTCAAAGTTTAAGTGTATTTAAAAATATAGATTAAAACTACCTTAAGATGTTTAGGACAATTCTCCAACTGATAAATAGTCAAAGGATATAAACAGGCAGTTTTCAGAAGAAAAAATTAAAATTATCTATAATAATATGAAAAAATACTCTAAATTACTATTGATTAGAGAGATGCAAATCAAAACAACTTTGAGGTACCACATCACACCTATCAGATTGGCTAACAGGACAAAACTGAAAGATGGTAAATGTTAGAGAAGATGTGGGAGAATTAGAACACTAATTCACTGTTGGTGGAGCTGTGAGCTAATCTAACCATTCTGGAGAAAAATTTGAAACTATTCCCAAAGGACTACAAAAATGTACATACACTTTGACCCAGCAATATCACTTCTAGGACTGTATCCCAAGGAGAACATAAAAATGGAAAAAGGTCCTACATGCACAAAAATACTTATAGCAGCTCTCTTTGTGGTGATCAAGAACTGAAAATCAAGGGAATGCCCACCAATTGAGGAATGGCTGAGCAAGATGTGGTATGTGAATATAATGGAATACTATTGTGCTATAAAAAATGATAAACAGGGAGCCTTCAGAGAGGCCTGGAAGGACTTACATGAAACTGAGTGAAAGGAGAAGAACCAGGAGAACATTGTACACAGTAACAACTACAGTGTGCGAGGAATTTTTTCTTGTAGAATTAGCTCCTCATAGCAAAGCAAGGACCTAAAACATTCCCAAAGGATTCAAGGCAAAATGCCATCCACATCCAGAGAAAGAACTATGGAATCAGAATGCAGAATGAAGCAGACTATTTTCTTATGTTATGTTTTGTTTCGTTTAGGTTTTTCTCATGATTTCTCCCATTCATTTTAATTGTTCTATATAACATGACTAATGGGAACATGTGTTTAACAAAAATGCAGAACCCATATAAAATTGTATTCTGTCTCAGGGAGGGTGGGGAGAGAAGAGGAGAAAATCTAAGCCTTATGGAAGTGATTGTTGGAAACTGAAAATAAATAAATTAATAATTAAAAAAAGATTTTTAGGATACTGTAAAAGGTGAGTTTTCTCTAGCTTAAGGAAAAAATGTGTTCTCTGTGATTATATCATAATTACTTAAGGAAGATTTCTGCACTTACCTTTCTAAAATCATTTTCATTACTTTGCCACTTTTCAGGGAAAATGTGTGAATCTTCTGTCAATTATTGTGAATGCAATCCTTGCTTTAATGGGGGGTCGTGCCAGAGTGGAGTGGAGTCTTACTACTGCCATTGTCCATTTGGTGAGTATGGCTTATCTTTTCAGTTTTCAAGATTGGACCTGGATGCTCCCCAAAATAGTATTAGTGTTACAGATGGGTTTGGAGTTGTTGAGAGAGTATAAAATATATACAGTGATAGCAACTTGAATAAAATAAAATCACTGGGGAACAGAAGATTGTGAAATCCATATGGCACATCCACTGATGGTGATGATTCAGTGCCTCATCATGTCTTTGAGATGACTCTCAATTACAGAAAACTATATCATAAGAGCTCATTCCTCCCCTATCCTAAAAAAAGTAATCTAACGAGTTCCAAAGGTTTCCTATCATGGAGTCTTTAACAATCTGGTAAATCTAAGACTGGTTGGCTAAGTTTGAATAATTAATAGTATATATAATATAAACATTATATATACATGTATATGTATATATAATTGTGCTTTTTGCAAAGTTCTTTACAAACATACAAATATCTTATTTTATCCTCAGAACAACTCTTGGAGGTAGGTGCTATAATTAATTCTACTTTACAGATGAGGAAACTGAGCCTTACAGAAGTTAAGTGACTTGCCTATGGTCACTAGATATGAATTCTGCTTTTTGACTTCATGCCTAGTACTCTGTAGGCTGTGTCCCCTAGTGGCCCAAGTTGGGAAGTATAGAAATGAGTGTTTATTGAATGACTTGTGTTCAGGACAACACCAGAGACCATCAAAGAAAACTTCTTCAATATTTTATCATTCTACCCAAGTATTTTATTAGGGTTCACATTATTTTTCTCATTAGAATAAAAACTCAATGAGAATACAGACTGCTTCAAAGTAACTATTCATCTGACACACAGTAGGAGCCCTTAGCAAATATGTCCTGATTGACTGATTTCTTCCTTCAGCAGTATTCCCTTAGCCACGTGAATGCAGAGATATACCAGTAAATTTTAAACAACAGGCTCTCTAGGAAAAATGTATAGAAAGTGAATGTAACTATGATATTTTTTTAAGTTTAGTCTTCATTATTAATATTTTCTCCATTACTTTAAATCTATACAATCAAAAAAATAATAAATCAAGCCCTGATTTATATAATTTCATGATTTTTGAGGTGTAAATGTTCATACTGACAATTTAACAATGAGCTCTCATGAGCCCATATGAGCTGGCTCCATCACAGTTCTGCATAAAAGTATCTTTAAACCTAACCTCATTTCAAAAAAAAAAAGCTTCCTCACACTCAGGTTAGTGTGTTCAAATTGTTTCTTTGATTGTATATGTGTTTTCTCAACTCTAGGAGTCTTTGGAAAACACTGTGAATTGAATAGCTATGGATTTGAGGAATTGTCGTACATGGAATTTCCCAGCTTGGACCCAAACAACAATTATATATATGTCAAGTTTGCAACCATCAAAAGCCATGCCTTGCTATTGTATAACTATGACAACCAGACTGGAGAACGGGCTGAGTTCTTGGCCCTGGAAATAGCAGAAGAGCGACTGAGATTCTCCTATAACATTGGCAGCGGCACATATAAACTGACCACAATGAAAAAGGTGTCCGATGGACATTTCCATACTGTAATCGCCCGAAGAGCTGGCATGGTAAGGCACTAGTTCTGTTACTCCAACTCTTTGTAACCTCATGGACCACAGCATGCCAGGCACTTCCATCCTCCACTATCTCCAAAGTCTGCCGAGCTCATATTTGTTGCTTCCATGACATTCTCACTATCCATCTCATCCTCTGGCATCTCCTTTTCATTTTATTTTAATGTTTCCCAGCATTAGGGTCTTTTCCAATGAAGGCATTGGTACATGAAACACTAAAGATGTTGCTTCCCAGATCTGTGTGGCCTGAAGGATTAACAAGAATTAGACTTTAAACTGAGTAAAATTGGGTGCATTTACTATACTGCCAATGTGGGGAAATTATAACATGTGACTTTAAAAATAACATTTCACTTAAAGGTACCAGAAAATACAGAATCTCAGGTATAAATGAAATCTCAAAGGGCACATACTTTATACCATAACTGAGTGTGTATTTCTTTAATATTATCCCTGTCAAATGGTCATTGAGTCTTTCACTATCTCCAGAAGCAGCCTATTTCACATTTAGACAACTTGCTCTGTTATGATATTTTTTCCAGTCATCTTTGCTAAATCTTTCCAAACCCTTCACCCAATTTTTTTAGTTCTATGCTCTGGGGTCAAGCAGAAAGGTCAAATTCTATTTCTAGAGAATGACCATTCAAATCCTTGAAGATATATATATATATGTATATGTATATATGTGTATATATATACATATACATGTACACATACATATATATATGTGTGTATATATACGTATACATGTACATATACATATATATGTATATATATGTGTGTATATATATATATATATATATATATATACACACATAT
Source organism: Potorous gilbertii (assembly GCA_028658325.1). Taxonomy (NCBI): domain Eukaryota; kingdom Metazoa; phylum Chordata; class Mammalia; order Diprotodontia; family Potoroidae; genus Potorous; species Potorous gilbertii. The sequence goes on along the minus strand of CM053774.1, from coordinate 119,593,059 downwards.
ATATACATATATATGTATATGTCCTAAGAAGAGGAGTCTTCCTTGCTTGGGGCTGAATTTCACTAACTATTTTGTCTCTGTCCCCTTGGTCCTCTCTGGTGGTCCCATAATTTTGGAAATAGTGCTGGTTTGAGCTACCTTCATTCAGTAAATATTTAAGAAATGTTTTTTACTCTACCTTACCTTGCCTAGCTCCACACTAGATAAAGAAGATTACTAGTACTTCTCTTTCATTTCCTTGATCCTTGATTTATCTGGAACTTTTTAAAATCATTTGTGGTAAATTTCTTAAGGGAGATGGACTCAGATATACCCTTTCTCATTGAGTTCCTTGTCAGGAACAACCCATGGAGTCATTGTGTGGAAAGCACTTTGCAAACCTCTCTAAAGAAAAGTAAAGCTAATGGTGTGAATTAAAAATCCAGGATGGGGGATATCTCATTTGTCTTTAAGGTAGTTGGATTGACTAAGACCTGGCATTTTAGTTGGCCCCAGAGTCACCATGAGCCAGCAATGGGATGTAGCTACTATAAAAATTCATGCCAATTGAGAAAGCACAAATAGAATTTGAGGTGCGCAGATCAATGAATTCGAGTCCTTCTGAAGGTTCAACTAGTCAAAATACATCCAGAATTCTGAATTTGACTCAGGAGACCATATTTTAAGTAGAACATAGCTAAAATAAGGCATGTATAGAAGAGCATAACCAGAGAGCCATGTCATATGAGAAATGCCTGAAGAAATGGAAAATGTTTAGCCTGGAGATTAAACTGAAAGAGGTATGATAGCTGTCATCAGATACTGTAGAATCTCTCATCTAATAGAGGGAATCAATTTATTAAATATCACTTCACAAATCAGGATTAGAAATACTGAGTTGATATTCCATGCTAGCTGATTTTAGGTCCATCTAAAATAATAGCCTGAGAAGTATGGCAATAGATGTGGCACTCGACCTAGTAGCATGAAGACCTGTGTTCAAATCACACCCTAGATACTTAAGCATGACCTTGGGAAAGTCATTTAACCTCCTCATGACTTCTTTTCCTTATTGGCAAAATGTAATAGTTGTGCCTAATGATCTCTAAATCTATCATTCTCTGTTCCTTTTAGTTTCTAAAACTTAGACCTGTTTAAAAATTAATTAGACTGCCTATGAGTCAAGAGTTCCTTGCCAGTAGAAGTATTAAGCAGAGGACATCTGTCAGAGATATTGTAGAAGGAGTGAATTCATCAAAAGTGAAAGAGTGAACTGCATGACTCTATGACTTCTTTCCTCTTTCAGATTCCAAGGTTCTACTGTGTGTGTGTGTGTGTGTGTGTGTGTGGAGTAAGGGAAGGAGGAGGAGACAAAATCTAAATACTTTCATAGGAGGGGCCACCCTTCCTTTTTCTTTGTCATCATGTGCCAAATGCAATTTGGCAGTGCAAAACGTGCAAAGATACATCCTAGTCTTCTGTACTTCTGAGGTATGGATTTTTTCCTTTTTGTCAAAAGGCATAGAAATAAAACCACTACTGGATTTTGCATCTGTCATGTCTTACTGCATAAAGGGATTTGGTTGGAAAATGGTAAAGTCATTAACTTTTCATTTTGAAATATTGCAGCAGCATAATAGAAACTTCTCAACTCAAAAAAGTATTTGCAGAGAAATGCTAGTAAGGAATATTTGACTGTAGAAATTAAAATAAAGGAGCTCTGATCCAAAGAGAACATGATCTCAAAAGAACATTGCATTTGGATGGAAATATAGCCATTGTACCTGTTTTTAAAATGTGGAAAATAAAAAAATTAAATTTGGGGAAAATGATAATTACCGGAAGCCCTAAAATCAAAACAATAATTTTCCAGGTTTTCTGTGTATGTTATGTTTCTATCTGTGTGAAAACACTCTTTTTTGTTATTCTGAACTAAGAAGTATTATTAAATATGAATATTTTAATATACAAAAAATAGCAGAAATGGCGATTATCTGCGAAGCTCTTTATCTTCATCATATGCAGCTTTTTAAAAAGTTGATGATAAAATTTAATCATTAATTTCAGTCATCATGCTTTTCTTTTTGCTTCTAAATTTACTTCTGTGAATTCTAAAATGTGCTTTTTCCATCCTTCCTTCCCTCCTTCCTTCCTTTTTTCTTCTCTCCTTCTCTCTTTGTTTTTCTCTCTTTTTTCTCTTCCTCCATGTCTCTTCCTTCCTTCCTTCCATCCTTCCTATCTTAAAAAGTAATGTTCCTTGATATCTTTCTTTTATTTCTCCCAACAAATGTGTTTTAATGCATTCTTATAAACTGACTGCATGAGTGCTGTGTTTCATAGGCTCCAGAGGGTGATGTTCTTAGGAAACATGGTGATTTTTCCCAGGAGAGATATTACCTTTGTTTCATAAGGAGACACATGATTTAAGCCTTACATTTTGAAAACATATTCAAAAGAAGGGCTTCATCAATCAAGGCATACAATCAGTTTAAGAATTTTCAGGAATGAATCATCCCATCCTAATCCTGCCATTGAGAACAAAATGTCACTCATGTTTGGGAAGTACATTAAGTCCTTCAGAACACTAAGGCATCATTGAGAAAATCATGAGGGTACAGCATATCAAAGGAACTTGTAGATGAGATCCTGGTGATTTGTCATGGAAGTAAAAGTATGCATATTTACCCTAAGTGTTACCATATACAATATCCTATTAAGCAGGAGATACATTAAAAAAAATCCATTTGAAGCATTACATGGACCTAATGAGAGTTTATTTTTTATATATCTTGAAACAACAGCAAAAATGGACTAGAAATATAGAGGTCTCTTTCAGTTAGTAAAATGGGATGTCTGCCATGAATTGGTTTGATATTTATGAAATCGGAGGAATTGTGTGTTTCCTGTTAAGAATACTTTTGAAATTTTCCCATTGCTAAGTATAGTCAATGCATATTTATTAAGCACCTGCTAGATGCCTGGTCATTGGGGATGTAAAAATGGCAAAACACAATCCCTGCCCTGGAGGAATTCACAATCTCAATTGGTTGAAAAATACCTAAAAAAACTGGAAAAAGAAAGGGATTATTGCCAACAAGCATGCTAATAAACATGAATCCTAGACTTTAGGGTTAAAAGAGACTTAGTTATCATTGGGTCTACCTTCATGATTTCACAGCTGCAAGAAATAAGAATTATGACTCATGACATAGTAGGAGAGAGGATTTGAAAAAAATGTGTTTCCTCCAATATCAGTGCTTCTCCACTGTAGTGGTAGAGCCAAATGACCAAGGTTCTAGTTTCACCACCAACTTGCTCCATGCTCTTGAACATGCAGGTCATTTCAAAAGGAACATACCTGGTTTACAGATCTGAGGGAATAAAAGATGATCATAGATATAAAAACAATTTGAAAAGTTAGAAGCACTAACTAATCAGAATGGTAAATATCATCCCTTACTTGATCTCATGGTAGCTCACTCATTTGGAGCCTGAGACTAACATCCCCCAAGGCCTTGATTTTTCACTAACTCAGTTCAATATAACAAGTGTCTAGAAACTTAAATTCACCAATTATTCATTAAAAATAAAAGATCTACTATACTAAGTGGTAGGCATACAAATACACCACACTCCTAATGGAATAAAAATTTGAAATCAGGGGCTATTTTTCACATTGTCTTCCTATTCTTTGTAACTAACTGTTCATCGCATGCATAAAACACTTACTAATCATTTATAAAATTGGATTAAATTGAATATTAGTATGACATAAAAATAATGAAATAGCAACACACTAAGAGTGTATCTACATATAGATCATCTTATAGCATAACTTTTTATGTAGAGTTGCCATCTTTATCTTGGGGAAAATGGGCAACAGATTGAAAGTAGTCAAAGAAAGGGCTGTTATCTATTCTAGATAAATATGTGAAAGTTCCACAAGTTTTATAAGACATTACAATGACATGGCCTTGCCTTTTCAAATAATTTTTAAAGAAAGGACAATTCTATTGTCATGGAATAGCATATGAAAAATCTACTGATTCTCCATTGCTGTAGACATCATTCAAGAAGATTCAGTGCTATGTGCCTCTAAGGTTTGAAGTTATGTCCTTAAGAATCAAAGCATGTAAGTCAACACTTTTGGGGAGGGACAGGATCAAAAGAGAGAATAGAAACAATGGGGGGCAGGATAGGATGGAGGGAAATATAGTTAGTCTTACACAACACGACTATTATGGAAGTCATTTGCAAAACTACACAGATATGGCCTATA
>CM053774.1:119525372-119588701 GCA_028658325.1 Potorous gilbertii | reverse complement strand
GGTCTATCTAAATCAGTTATCTCTATAAGGAACAAATTTCTGGGCTATCTGGTTGTCCCTATGACATGATAGTCATCAAATAATTAATTTCTTCCTTCCCTTACTTTGTAGGCAGCATCCCTAACTGTGGATTCCTGCTCTGAAGACCAAGAACCAGGTTACTGCACTGTCAGTACTATGGCTGTCTCAGATGACTGGTGAGGTGATTTTTAAATTATCTTTGTCTTATTCTTTGCTATCCTTAAAAGACAATTTACAATTTTCATACAAACTGTATTAATACAAATTCATTGTATTCATACAAATCTCTTACAAATTATTGCCTCAATTAGCATCAAAAGCCCCTCAATGAATATTTTTATAGCCCTACTCCATGCCTAGACCAGAATAAGCGTCGTAAAAAAAAGGAATTGGTGAAGGTGTGACCTCCATGAGCAGGAACCTCATGGACATATTTAAACTAATCAGTGAAGAAGACAGCACGTATAAATTGAACTACAAAGATAAAAATATGTAAGAAGCTAGAGAAGAATGAAATTGATGGCATGGTGATTGGGAAAAGATCCATGAAGAATTTGAAACTTGAAGGATGATTAAACATTCCATAATATCTGTCTATAAAACAAGTTTGCTTAATGCTTAAATTGTAATATTGGGCAGTGTGTTACAATAGCAGATGTATCTTGTTTTTATGGAACTGTTTGTATATTGTCCCCTGCATTAGAATGAGAACTCTTTGCTAGATGGTCTTTTTAACTCTGTATCCCCAGATTCTGGCACATTGTCAAGGCATAATAAATGCTTGTTGACCAACTGACTTTAGTATCAGAGGATCTTGTTTCAAATCCTGCTTCTAACACTACCTGACCTCCTTGGGCTCCAGTTTCCTTATGTAAAAAATGAAAGGGTTGTAAGAGATGATCTCTGAGGCTCTTTTCCACCTCAAAATCAGTAATTCTGTGTTAGCTAATAGCAGCTGGAGAAAGTGGCTGAACGACTGACATCAGTCTGGAAGTCCTGAGTTGAAGTCCTGGGTATGGCACATACTGCCTCTGTGATCCTGGACAATCATTGAGCCTTTCAGTGCTCTAGGAAACTGACTAAAAGTTGTAGAGAAGGTTCCATTGAACTGTGACAGGGGGAAATTTTTCATCTGATCAATGAAATCTCACGTCTTGTCCCTAACCACAGAGATACTAGAATGTATCTTCTATTAAAGACCACAGCATCATCACCAACTAAAATATGATCACTATAGATGTCTTTAGTAAGTTGAGGCTCTCCTAGATCATCTGTGAAATCAGGGGAAAATAAAGTACCTTATGGGATAGAAGTCACTGCTGTTGAATTTTATAAACTATTGTTATTGTTAATAGTGATATAATAACTAATATTTATAGAGCATCATAGATCAGGCACAGTACTAAGTGCTTTACAATTATTATTTCATTAAAAAAATTTACTGTTGATTACAAAGAGGCTCTTTTAAGGGGTTGAAGTGTCTTGAAAAAACGTCTAATTAAATATTGGGCTTTTAACTTTTGGGGGGAGATGTAGGGCATAGATGTTCTTGGGATTTCATCTGTGAAAAGTGGAATCCTTCACAGGAACAATTTGTTGTAAATGTGGAGTTCCTTGAGAACATTTGGAGATTAAGTGACCTGCCCAGGGTCACACAGCTAGTAAGTGAATGTCTTGTTTGTACATATTTGTTTGCTTATCTCCTCCCTTCCCTGAGGACAATGACTGTCCCTTGCCTCTTTTTGTATCTCCAACTTCGATACAGTGCCCAGCATATAGAAGGTGTTTAATAAATATTTATTGACTGACTGACCAGCTGAACAAATGAGATCAGCATATGTTAAAATCTTTGCAAACCCTAAAGTACTATTTGAATGATAGCTATTATCACCATAGAATTGTGTTATTATTTAAGCATCAATAACAATTAGAAAACATTATACAACTGCAGCACTCTTTAATGAGTCCTTTTTGTCAGGATGGTGCATACTCACACCCAAAGTGACTATAAAATGTAATGAAACAATACAGAAAAAAATATACACATGCTCTTTCATAAGCTGCTTACTCTGCCTCCAGTGACTGAGTGAGCACTTAGGATTCATCGTGTTTCCTTTCCCTTGTTCAGGACTCTTGACGTTCAGCCAAACAGAGTTACAGTCGGTGGTATCAGGTCCCTGGAGCCGGTGCTTCAAAGAAAAGGACAAGTGGAGAGCTATGATTTTGTTGGTTGCATAATGGAGTTTGCCATTAATGGACGCCCTTTGGAACCGAGTCAAGCATTGGCAGCTCATGGGATCCTTGATCGGTATGAGGGCTGTGTTTCTAGTTCTCGTTAGAGAAATTATAATTGTGCTTAATTATGCACACCATCAACAACAAAAAGAAATACTAAATTTGTATGTTTGGGTGTATGTATTCAGTTATAGTTTTAAATGATATTTCTGATCTGTTGTAAATAAACAGGATGCTCTCCCCCTCCACTTAACAGCATTTTTTCCAATTTTATGTAAAGATAATTTTCAGCATTCATTTTTATAAGATTTTGAGTTCCAAATTGTTCTCCCTCCCTCCTTCCCCTCTCCCACTTCCAAGACAGCAAGCAACCTGATATAGGGTATACATGTACAGTCTTGTTAAAACATTTCCACATTAGACATGTTGTGAGAAAAGAATTAGAACAAATGGGAAAAACCAAGAGAAAGGAAAACAGTGAAAATATTATGTTTTGATCCCCTTTCAGACTCCATAGTTCTTTCTCTGTATACTTATAGAATTTTCGATCATGTGTCTCTTGGGATTGTCTTGGATGATTATATTGCTGAGAAGACTTAAGTCTATCGAAGTTGATTATCACACAACTTTGCTGTTACTGTGTAAAATATTCTCCTGGTTCTGCTCACTTCACTCAGCATCAGTTCATGTAGGTCTTTCCAGGTTTTTTTTTGTTTTTCTGAAATCTGCCTGGTCATCATTTCTTACAGCAAAATAATATTCCATTATATGCATATACCACTACTTGATCAGTCATTCCTCAGTTGATGGACATCCACTCAATTTCTAATTCTTTGCTGCCACAAAAAGAGCTGCTATAAATATTTTTGTACGTGTGTGTCCTTTTCCTTTTTTATAATCTCTCTGGGATAGAAATATACTTGTGCCTTTTGGCAATTACACAACTTACTCTCACCCTCTTATATAATACCTAAGATTAGTAAGCATGAAACCACAGTTCTTATTCATTGGTCCATAAATTTTCTTGCCTGGAGATATTTTCAGGCCCCCAATTCCATAAGGTGCTGAAATATTGTTTTAGTTTGTTAAGATTTTAATCTGTTATTTGAGAATTTTCTACTTGCTGAAAAAAAAGGGGGGTTAAGTAATCCCTCTTACTTAAACATGTTATCCCGTCATATTGAAATACTCAGGATGTTTGCTTCCATTTATTCCATTAAGAACTTTTAGAGGGCAAAGGGTTAGAACTAATTTTGAGTTCCAACTTTACCTTAACCATCCCTATAACTTTGAGCCTCAGTTTCTGCACCTGTAAAATGAAGTAATTCAATTGAATGATTTCTGATGTCCCTTTAAGCACTAAGCTTCCATGAGTAGATGAATTTAGAACCTTGAAATTATGTATTTTTTACAAGACTCCCCAAATTTTAGCATTTATTCGGGAGTACAGTCACTAGAGTGCAATTTGAAACAACTGTAAAACTTTGGGCATATCCTATATTTATGCACAGGCAACTAGATGGTATGATGATTAGAGTGCTGAACTTGGAGTTAGGAAGATTACAATTTGAATCCAGCCTCAGACACATATTAACTGTGATACCTTGGGAATATCATTTAACATCTTTGTACCTCGGTTTATTTATCTGTAAAATGGAGGAATTAAACTCAATGATCCCTTCAATCATGGAATCAATATGCTTGGAATTGTGTGAGGGAAAAGTATGTGTTGTACGTTTTTTGAAGTTCCAAGGAGGATGAAAAGACAAGTACAATACATAATAAAGTATTTATATGTGTTACACCATTGCATTTAATCACGGTGCTGAATGAGAGGGCCTCGACAATAATTTTCGTTAAAGAAGAACACGAGAAACAATTTAAATTGAGAAAAGATTCGTGAGAAAAGTGAAAAGTGCTATTTCTTGAAGAATAGGTAGAATAGGGTTAAGGGGACAAAAGGAAGGGATGGAGTTCTGGACTTGAGATAAGGAAGATGTGGGTTCCAATCCAACCTCAAATACGTACGAACTGTGTGACTGTGGACAAGTCACTCAATCTCTTTGAGCCTGAGTGTTCTTATCTGTGAAATGGCATTCATAATAAGACCTATTTTCTAGAACTATTTTAAGGATCAAATGAGATATCTGTAAGATACTTTACAAACTTTCAGATGTGATATAAATAGCAATTATTTTACTATTGTTGCTGTTTTGAGGGAAAATTCAAAGATCAGGAAATATAATAATTATTTAATTTAATAAACATTTACTCAGTGTTGTTCTAGGCATTAGTGAAACAAATTTAAAATAATAATAAAAGAATTCCTACCTTCAAGAAACTTACATTCTGCTTTTTAAATCACTGAATTGCTTTTGATTAAATTGGATCCCCATGCTTAGTGCAAGGCTTGATAGATAGTAAGCTTGTTTCATTCACATGTTCATTCAATCATATGAGAAACATCAGTAACATCTTAAGTCTTGGACTCTGGTGGCTAGTTTGTATTCACTAGGCCAGAAAAACTTATCATTTATTCATTCATTAATTCATTCATTCAATCATTCATTTATTCATTTATCTATTTATTTATTCATTTATCTACCTATGCACTTATTTATTTATTTGATTGTTTGATTGTTTGTTTGTGGGTTATTGCCTTTTCTTTTACTGTTTGCACAACCGAAGAAGCAGAGGGATATATTAGTCAATAGAGTAGGACAATAGCCCCTCCTAACCTGAATCCTAACAGTTTTTCCACTCCTGGCTCCTGTTGCCAATCAATGAAATCAAAGAAAATATGAGATCCTAGTTTAGCAATTATGAGACAGCCCTTATTCTGTGACTGTGGAGTTGAATATATTTGAAACAGGGGTAGCAAGAATCCTAGGGCGGAGGAGATCTTGGGCTGATTAGGTCATGACCTGGGTATGTCTTATATACTAGTAAAACTGAGGGAGGTCTTAAGCACAAAGAGCACCAAAGTCCTGGGCACTGCTGGCTGTGCTACATGGTTGATAATGACACGATTCCCCATCTTTGGGAGCATGCCTTTGTCAATGACAGGACTCTAGCAGTCAGAAAATTTAAGGGCTTATATTTCTTATGATCAAAACAGTTAGATGGCCCAATGGATAGAGTTCCAGGCTTGGAGCCAGAAAGCATCATCTTCATGAGTTCCAATTTATCTTCTGAGAGTTAAGAGCTGTGTGATCCTGGGCAATCACTTAACCTTCTTTGCCTCAGTTTCCTCAAATGTAAAATGAGCTGGAGAAGGAATGGCAAACCATTCCAGCATTTCTGCCAAGAAAATCCCAAATAAGATAATGAAGAGTCTGACATAACAACAATAGCATTAACAAAATTTCTTACGATTATAATTCACCTGAAATCAGTCCCAATATTTCTTAATGTCATTTTAAAATGCACTTAGGATTAATAAATATTACTTACTGATCTGTGACACCATGCTAAGAGTGGTAGGAGACCTAAGGAAGAATAAAACACAGCCCTCTGTTACGTCTAGTTAGTTACATCTGGTTACATCTGTTCACAATCTAGTTAGGAAAAGACTAAGGAGAAATTTTGCCTGCAGACATGCTTCTTTGTCACGTAGGTAAAATAGGGCTGATTTCTTGGTCCTGAGAATTTGTTTTCACTTTATTTTAGGTGCCCTAGACTAGAAGGAGCTTGTGCCAACAGCCTGTGCCAACACGGAGGCACATGCACAGACCACTGGTCATGGCAACAGTGCCAATGCAAAGAAGGATTGACTGGGAAATACTGTGAGAAATGTATGTATGGCAATGTCTTTGTATATATATATATTCCTAGCCTTTTTGTTAGTTACATCAAACCAGGCAGAGAATTAATCAAGATTCTTCTTTTGGTTAAGCACTTAATTATGTAGTCAAATTCAATGAATTACTTTTTTCCTATAAGATAGTAATTACCTTAAAAAAGGTACATATTATATTGGCAAGTAAAATGACAATATTTTTATGACTACTGGAAAAACTTATAAGGGATACTGAGGACTTGAGTTAGAGCCAGGGCAACCTACGTGGACATCCTGCCTTTGACATCTTCTATAACTCTGACTCAGAGCAAATCACATGCCCTCCCAGAGCTTCAAAGACCACTTCAGGAAAGTCTACTAAGTTCTAGGTGACTTGTCCATTAGTTTGGTGGAAAGGTTTCTCAAACTCAGAGTTCCAAATGGAAAGTGAGTAATTGCCTTACATTTCAGGTCTGGTGGGAAATTTACAAATGAGAGCACTGAACATTTAACTCATATTGTCACCAGACGTGCATGAATTACTAATTTGTAAATACTGTAATAATGGTTTTTAAAATTGCCTTTTCAGTAATTTGGCAGTGTACCTTTTTTTTTATGTCCAAGACTTTATTATGGTTATTCGTTCAAAGTCATTCCATTTAAGATAATTTCTTTGCATTCTCAAACCCAAGTCCTCATCCATCACTACTTTCTGGGGTTGGGAGAGAGGGTGGGGCTATCATGGATGACTAATGTTTCATTTAAATGGCTAATCTCTAGTGCTTAAATCAGCAGTTATTCCACCAGGACATGGGAGGAGGGAGAGCTGGCAACTCATGCCAAAAACAAGGAGAAATTCCTTGACATAATCAAGAGTCAGGTGTCATCAAGTGTCTTGAGTTATGACAGGCTTAATTATTTAGGACAGACCATCTCAATAGAGAGTATATGTTGCCTTATACTTTGTGAAAAGTTAATGAGCATTTAGGAACCCAGTCTTTTCTATATTACTGTAGGATGGGGCTAGGTTGATAGAATAAAATTTCTAGAGGCAGGAAAATTAACCTTCCTGAATTCAATTCTGTCCTTAAGTGTGCCCCCCCCCGGGCAACTCACTTAATTTTGTTTGCCTCAGTCTCTCTGTCTGTGAAATGAACTGGCGAACAAAATGGCAAACTACTCCAGTATCTTTACAAGACCCTAAATGGGGTCATAAAGAATCAGACATGACTGAAAAAAGAGACTAAACGTCTGTCTTGGAAAGGGAGATGAGCTAGTGAAAAAAAATCATTCATCCGTTCCCTAAACACTTTTTGAGTGCAGGCTTTATACAAGACCCACAGAGGATGACTTTCACCTTTCATTTTATGTCCTGACCAATGCCAGGAACATGGCCTATTATTTCCCTGAATCCTCTTGTTTCAGAAGTATATAGATATTCTGAGACTACATAATGTCCATACCTGGAGGAATCCTGCTGATATAGGTGGTGGGTAGAATGAAAGTATTCGCTCAGATACCTCTCTGTGCATACTTTAAACAGATGGGAATCTATCAAGAGCTCCCCAAGTATATTAAGTATGAAACCACATGTCAAGCCGGAACATTAAAAAATGTTCATAAATCATGAGGCCGGCCAGTTTAATCACTACTGATTCCCAACAGGTGGCTCCCTCTCCAAATGTCAGTGATTTATCTCTGGGATTATTTTAATGACTATCTCGCCAATGAATGATGACTCTTGTAAAGTGCTTTTCATTGCAAGACACAGAAACTAATTCAGGAATTTGAATCAACACAAATCTACAGGTGGAAAAAAAAGTTGTTTGGGTTTTTAAAAGAGATTTTTGTTCCATCGGCATTCGATGGAAAATTCTGTTATTCTTTTATTTCCAAAATCTATCACTTCAGCAGATTCCTTACTGTAAGATGAAGGGTTTAAACTCGTTGACCTTTCTTATGATTTTTAATCTGTAAGAAAAATTTATCTCATTTCCCTCTCTTTGGCCTTCAGCAATGACTCCTGACACGGCATTGTCTCTAGAGGGCAAAGGACGACTAGATTACCACATGAGCCAGAGTCGAAAGTGGGACTATTTGTTAAGACAGAGCATCCGAGGGGACATGATGGAGCCTTTTGGGGTCAACAACCTCGAAGTGAAGTTTAGAACGAGAAGTGAAAATGGGATTTTAATTCATATTCAGGAGAGCAGCAATTATACTACTGTGAAGGTAAAAGCAAATAGCTCATGCTGATTTTATTCGACATGACTGCCTACAATGTCATGGTCTAAATCACTTTACCCATAATTTCTGCCCCTTTTCTTTACAAACCATTAAAGCTTAGATGAATGTTGGGCACTTGTCCAATTTCAACTGTCTTCTCTATTCCCCAGGCATGCATTTCAGTAACAAAGAGTAACAAAGCTCTGAAAGACTGAATTTCTAAGTATGTTATTTGAAATTAAGAAAAATGACTACTGTTAGGCTGTCATGACTGGTGTTTTCCTTTGCCTATTTTATAATATAAGTTTATATTCCTTTTTCTCTGATTACACACACATATACACACATACATATTTATGTGTGTGTTTTTTTCCTCTCCACAGAATGAATTGGGATGAGGCACAAGAAGATGAAGGGGAGGGAGATCTCTTTTTACTTCTTTCACTTGAAACTATATGCTTATCACATAGTAGACAGAAAACAGGCAAATTTATTATTTATTTTTTATAATTTCTTTTGTTCTATAGGACAAAACTTAAGGATTTTATTGAGTTCAGGAATAGAGATGGCATTTGATTTTTTTTTTATTTATAATTAAATCAAGTTTTCTGAAAAGTTACCCAAGAGATCTCTAATGAGAATACTCTATAGAAATTATATTTCACAAACGAATCCAGTGGTTGAAGTGGTATCTTTTTTCTTTCTCATATCATTGGAGGTAGAAACTAATTTGGCAAAGCATTGTTTTAGACAGGGATTTACTATCAATTTCCTTAATTTTTAAAAAAATTGTAAATAGTTACCCACAATGAATACTTTTCATCTATAAGACCATTATCTTCTTTGCTCAGCTACTCTGATCTGGTTTCCACATATGTAATTTTATACAGAAAACATAGTCCCAGGTTGTTTTATAGGTCATGAATCCTGGTAATTTCTGAGAAAGAGACCAGATCTTTTGGGTTCTGCCTCTCCTTTGAGCAAAATGATTCCTAGTTTACTGAGAGATTCATGAGCAAGGACTGAGGGGAGGGAGAGAATGGAAGAGGATGTGATATTACAGATGTTATTTGGGATGTAGGAGCAGACCTAAATAAAAATCTAAAAATTCCATCCAAATGCTGCAAAATCTCAACTTTCACAAACCCCTAAATTTCTCCCTCCTATATCACTTCTAGGAAATACTAGAAGTGAAATGGGAAACTATCTTCTCAAATATTTCATAACGATTTAGAAAGGTTATACATAAAATGGTGAAGGTCATAAATCTCTTATGAGGCAGAGCAAAAACAAAGAATGAAAGGTTATTTAAAAACTAAACAAAAAATGATAATCCCCAAGATGCTAACCACTTTATTCTGTACAAAAGGATATCTACTAGTGAAAACTACTGTTCTTGGAAGAAGAGGGAACAGCTGAAGTGGGAGTTAGGAGACCTGGGTTTAGTTTTGCCCTCTGTCCCTAACTCTCTGTTCACTTTAGTTTCTCTCCAAGCTTCAGGTCTTCATCTCAAAAATGCAGAATTTGGAAGGAAAATTTCTATGCCAGCTTTCAAATCATTTAACTCCATTGCATGTATTCCATGTGCTCTGTCCCCAGGATTCAATTCTAGAATGAAATAATGAATAAGTAATAATTATATGGGGAAAGAGAGTGTGATATAAAGAATAGAAGGATAGTTTTCAGGTCAGAAAGTCCAGGTTAAAGGCCTGCCCATGAGAGACTAGCTCTGTGCCCTTTGGTAAGTCATTTAGTCATTTAATCCACTGGAAAATTATCTAAGGCAATAAATTACAGAGGGGTTACTGATATGTATTAGTAGAAGGAATTCCCTAAACCATGACATCACAAGTCCAAACCAAAGAAAATAAGACAAAACTTCAAAGTGGTTTACATGGGATGCTATAGCCTGACATATGCTGATTAGTTTTACCAAGCCCCAGAATATTGCAGTCTCCTAAAAATAATGTCTTACTACTCCAAAGAGTCTGATTAGCTAAACAGGAAAAACAAAGTGGATGAAAAACTGCAATTGCCAGCAATATAGCAGAGAGAGCACAGGAGAGGCAGGTGGCTAATATAAGCAAATAAGTAACTTCAAAGAACTGGAATAAAGGATGCCATTAAATACTCAGCTAAGAATAACTTATCCTTGTCTCATAATGGGAAAGATGAGAAGGATTTTGACAACTAGAGTGATCCAATGATCATCTTTACAATGCCCAGATAAAATAAAGAAGGTCCTAAGGAAGTTCAGAGCATAATCATAACCATGAGTCACCCAGGATAAGTTCACATTAGTGGCAGCTGCTATTTCTGTTATTGGAGGAATCATCTAAATATATGAGATCCATTAATATTTCTAATGTTGAATATGGAGTGATGAAAATCTGAGTTAGAATCTTGCCTCAGACATGTACTAGTTGTGTGACCTTGGGCAAGTCACTTAACTTTTCTCATCCTCAGTTTTCTGGGAATTATAAAAATAGCTCATCCCTCACAGTGTTGCTAACATATGCAAAATGCTTTAAGACCTTGAAATGCTCTGGAAGTGCTGTTCTTATTACTATATGCATTATTTTGTTTGTTCCTCCCAACAACTTAGTGAAGTAGTTCCTATTTTCATTTGCATTTTGCAGATGAGGAAATTAAGACTCAGAAAAGTGACCTCACAGAGAAATTAAGTGTCAGAGAAGGTTCTGAACTAATTTTCTCCTGAAGTCAAGACATCCAGCATTGGTTTCATTTCACCATGTTGACCCTACAAATTATTGGATAATAGAAAAGAAAAAAAAGTAAAAAAAATTGGCTAAATTAAAAAATATATTGCATTTAAGAGATTTTCTATTTTAGATAGATAAAACATCAGGAGTAAGGAAACAAGAAAAGTAATATTTTCAAAGCAAATTTGAAAAGAACATCAGACTTCTTTGTGACTTGAGATATTTCCAACATATTCTTGTTAGTTGAATTTGTCTTTTTGCTTTGTAATTTGTACAGTTCATTTATTTCCAAGTTCCCCTACCAATTCACTGACATATCCACTATTTCACTTTATATTCTGTGTAAGTCAAATATTACGAAGTGTAATTCAATGTGGTTAAAGAGACCCAAGGTGACATCTTCCCTCCTTCCTTCCTCATAAAAGAATTGAGATGCCATCTTTTTCACTGGAGAAAATGTCACTTCATATTTATTTCAGGGGTATTTTATTATCAGTTTGCTAATATTAATAGACACAGGAAGATCCAAGTCCAAGTCTGGTCTCTGATGTATGCTGACTCTGGGACCCTAGACAAGTGACTTAACTTGCCCTGATGACTTAGTTATCCATCTTCATTAGTAGAGGAAATTTCTGAATCAATAAGTCCCCTCGCATATGAAATCATAGATAATAAATGAGTATATTAATAAGAAATAAACCCCAAATAATGGAATCCAAGGGTACAGTTGTCTAGGTTTGAAACTTTGACAGTGTGGGAAGAGGAGATCTGATAGGTGGAGAAATGTTTAGAGAGGGTAAGAGGGAGTTGCTGTTACTCAGTTGTGTTCAACTCTTGCTGACTCCATTTTGGGGTTTTCTTGGCCAAGATACTGGAGTGTTTTCAATTTCATTCTTCAGCTCATTTTACAAATGAGGAAACTGAGACAAACAAGGTTAAGTGACTTGCTCAGGGTCACACAGCTAGGTAAGGGTCTGAGGCCAGATTTGAATTCATGATGATGAGTTTTCTGGATTCCAAGCTCAGTGATCTATCCGCTGTGCCACCTAGCTTCCCATAAGTGGTAAGGAAAGTTGGGCAGGTATTTAGGCAGAAGAAATGATACTAAGGTTGACTCATGACATTCTGAATGAGATAATTTGCATATATCTAGAAGGGAATTTAGAAGGATGCTGGTGCCTAGCTTTAATTTCTTATAAATGAGGCCCATTACAAAGTGTTAGAGTGAAAAAAGAGGTAATTTGATTGAGGATTTTGAGGGATAATTAGCGGAAAGGAAGACAGAAGGGAGACATTCATAAGACGTGCCTATGAACAATGGCCTGGCTTCCCAACCTTTCCTGGTTTGCTATAGGATATCCAACTTCTTAAATCTCCAGATGGCTCAGAGATACATTAAGAAGAACACAAAAAATTGTGAGAGATTAAGAGAATGAATAGGAGGGCCTAATTCTAGAAAGAGCCAATGGATCAGCAAATAGTTATAAAGTGCCTACTGTGTGCCAGGAGGGCAAGAGGGGTAGCTGGGTGGTGCATTAGATAGAGTACTGCACCTTGAGTCAGCAAGATCTAAGTTCAAGTCCTCAAATAATAGCTCTGTGACCCTGGGGAAGTCACTTAACTCTGTTTGCTACAGTTTTCTCAATTGTAAAAAGATCTGGAGAAGGAAATAGTAAGCCATTCCATATCTTTGTCAAGTAAACCCCAAATAGGTCATGAAGTCAGACACAACTGAAAAAACTACACAACAAAAAGCTATGTGCTAATCCAAAAGTGTGACAGGCCCTGTCATCAAGGAGCTTGTGTTATACTAGTGAATCACATATTAATCATAGGAAAGGAACTTAGAAATTATCTGTGCACCCCTGCCATTTTACAGGAGAAGATACTGATGATTCCAAAAGGAGAAATAACTTGTCAGTACAAGTGTCAAGACCAGGACTTGAACCTATGGTTCCAAATCCAAGATTCACATCATTGTGAATACAGCCATAGAGGAGTAGATAGTCTTAGTTTTTCCAGTAGGAATGATAATATTAATTTTATTATTTCTCTGAGCAAGAGGTAGAAAGTGGGGAGAGGAGAAAGAAGGAAGAGGGCTTTCTCATGCTCACCAATAGCAGGGTACATGGCCAAAAGGCTACTTTGACCAGGGCCTCTGTCCTTGTGGGTGGCTGAATAAGATGTGTGTTCATCTTTCATTGCTGAAGACCATATCATCAGAGAAATGATGACATGAATTGCACTTGACTTTGTTTTGGGTGAGGAAGGGCTGTGCAGGTCACTAGCCTCACTTCTCCTACGAAGCCATCTGAATCCAGTGACCAGATATTCATCATGATGATTGGAGATGACCCAAGATGAGGCAATTGGGGTTAAACGACTTGGCCAATGTCACATATTTAGTGAGTGTCAAGTGTCTGGGGTGAGATTTGAACTCAGGTCCTCCTGACTCATGCACTGTTGCTCTATCCCCTGCACCACCTAGCTGCCCCAGCTGGATAAGATGAACATGCTTTGGAGCCAGCTTGACCATAGAGGCCTGAGATGGTAAAGGATTCACTCGCCCTCCAAAATTCAGAGCAGATCCACTTCAAACTAAGTCAGTCCAAATGATGAGTGAATTTGCCTAACTCCCTAATAATGACTCTCCTCAGGGAGGAGATCAATTTTCTATAGTAGAGAGAGAGAGACACAGTAAGAGCATCGGAGTTCAAATTCCGTCTCTTTCATATACTGAATCTCTCAGAAACTCATGTTTCTTATCTGTAGAACAAAGGCATTGGACTTCATGATCTGAGGTCCCTTCTATAGCTTAATCATAAATTTTGAACTGGAAACTGTCTTAAAGTCCTTTGAATCTATCCCTTCATGTTACGGATGAGGAACCTGAAGCATAGAAACGTAAAATTAGTTGCCAAAGGTGCATAACTATAGAGTGTCTGAGGTAGGATTTGAACCCAAATCATCCTGTTCCTAAGCCCAGTGCCATATCTATTATACTGACTTCTCATTTAACAATGGAAGAGGGAAGACCATACCATCTTAGCCACTGTCTTGGTTATGAGGGCATGTTCATTGAATGCTACTGGCACATAAGAAGACTGTGTAAATCTATTCTCTGCAGTGTAGAAATGAAGGGGTTTTGTTTTTATTTTTCTTTTAGTGATTCCATAGATTGTTGCCCTGTATTCTCAAAAAGTAAATATTAATTGCATTTAAATTCTAACTCATGATTCAGTTGCATGAAAAAAATGACAGGTCTGAGTGGCCAAATATATGGCTCTATCTTTCCATTCCTGTCATGTGAGTAGCCATTCCCTGAGTTCTACCTTCATGCCAAGACATCAACACTGTCTGGCAGTCGTGATGGAATTACATTCTTGGAACTTTGCCCTTCCTCCTGTATCCTGCCCAGAACCCTGAGCTGGCCTTAGAAACTGGAACAGGACCATCCTGCAACCCAGGCCTCCAAAAGGCAAAGTGTGACCAGCTCCACAGAGCACTTCAAGAACTTGAAAAACTCTAGCCAGCTTAATGCTTTTCCAGACTTGTTATTAAAAAGTCACCATTTACATATCAGATTTTCCACATTTCAGCAAAGTATATAAATAAACTGCATGCTTCAGTCTACGTAAAATTCCCAAGTAGAGAAACAGCATGATATGGTAGAAGAAGCGTAGGATGTGGGGTCAAAATACTGGAGTTTGAGTCCTGGGTCCCCTCTCCCCCGTTACTGGCTGTGCCTAAATTCGGACAATAGCCTTTTAGAGCCTCATTTTTCAAGTAGAGGTTAAATAGCCACTTGTTGAGTGGCGATCTTTTTGTGGATGCTCAGGTCATCTTCCCAAATGCTACTGAAACAGTTTTCTGTAAATGCAGAGAGACTGTATCCCTCCCTTACTCAATAACCTGGAGAGACTTCCAACGACCTCAATCATCAAATCTATCATTTTCTGTTTGGGTTTTAAAATCCCTCACAGTTGGACCCTAATCCATCTTTCCATCCTCGTTGGATATTACTCTTTTTTTCCCACAATCTTTGATCTAATCAACCTGTCCCCTTCTCTCTGTTACTCACACATGATTTCCATGACTGCCATTGGCTATGCCCTATACTTGGATTGAAATTCACACTACAGAGTCCCTCCTTTCCTTTAAGATAGCAGCTCCGGTACCATTTTCTGTATGAAATCTTTACTGATTCTGCCGACTGCTAGTATGCTCTCCTTACATTTATTTTGTATATACTTATATTCAAATAGATGATAGGTAGGTAGGTAGATAGATAGATAGAAAAGAAGATTCAGTCAATGAAGATCATCACTTCCTCTGCATTTTATAGTCTTTGAGATTTGCATGACCTTGGGAAAGTCATGTAATTCTGTCTTCCCCATCTGTAAGATGAGTTGGAGAAGGAAACGCAAATCCCTCCAATATCTTTGCCAAGAAAACCCCAAATGGGGTCAGAAAAAGTCAGACATGATTGAGAAAATGACTGAATCACAAAGAACAACAAATCAATATCAACAGAGATATAGATATATACTCCTGGGGATGAGAAACAGTGGTGAACAAAATCTCATCTCAAAGCCAACAAGATCTGGATTCAAGTCCGACCTTTGACACATTTTAAACAAGTCTCTTGAACTCATGTTATTCTAGGCCACTTGGTAGGGCAATTTTCGCATTCAGGAATTCCATATACCAATGAAATCACAGGACTACTCCCTATCCCTATATTCTGAGACTAGTCATAGGTTCATAGAACTACAGATATAGAAGGGTCCTCAGAGGTCACTCTAATTGTTATAAATGAAGAAAATGTGTTCTAATGATGTTAGGTAGAAGCCTAAAATGACACAGGTGGCCAGGGTCTCATCTTTCAAATGAGGCTCTACTGAGGCCCATTGGATACTTGGCTACTTACTAAGAAGATGATATTTCATGAACTTATCAGAAGATGCATGATTCAGTAAGACAAAATCTGCCAGCTCTTCCATGAACCATAAACATGTCAAAACTATGAAGCACTTTCATGGTTTATAGGACTTCCTTCCTTCCTTCCTCCCTCCCTCCCTCCCTCCTTCCTTCCTTCCTTCTTCCTTTCCTTCCTTCCTTTCTTCCTTCCCTCCCTCCCTCCCTCCCTCCCTTCCTTCCTTCCTTCTTCCTTCCTTCTTTCCTTCCTTCCTTCCTTTCAGATAGCTGCTTTTTTATTTTAACACAAAGCTCATGCAGTGCCCAATGTGTTTTACAGATAAAGAGTGGCAAAATCCATTTTACGTCTGATGCTGGAGTTTCTGGGAAAGTGGAGAGGCATATCCCTGAGGTTTACGTTGCTGATGGACACTGGCATTCTCTTCTGATGGGAAAAAATGGATCTTCCACAATTTTGTCTATAGACAGAATGTTTAGTCGGGATATTTTGCACCCCACTCAGGATTTCGGTGGAATTGATGTGCTTACCATTTCTCTTGGCGGAATCCCACCCAATCATGCCCCTCGGAACACTGATACAGGTAAAACCATGTGTTGAGCAAAATCGATGGCACAAGAGATACAGTAGAAATGGTACTGGATTAAGACCCAGAGAACGCTGTCCCTGACTAGTAGTGTGACTTGGGACAGGTCACTTCATCTTTCTCAATTTGCAGATTTGTAAAATGGTGTTAGGCTTGATAAAGCTAAGGTCCCCTCCAAACCTAAACCTATGTTTTCCCCCTTCCCCCCACAAACGAAGGAATATGTTACCAATAATTTGATAACTATAAGTCAGAATGAAGAAAGAAAAGATATAACTAGCTAAATTAGAATGGAGATGGTGCAGCAAGATGGATCTTTTCACACAAGGTAGAACTTCTACACAACTAAAATTTCATCTTCTCTGAGAACATCAGCCCTGCACCAGATATTTCATCAGAACATGAAACTGACTAAAATGAATAAATGTGTTATTTTAAAATTAAAAAATAAATGAGAAAAAATGCGACAAACTATCAAAATTCTTCATCACTTCTTAGAAACTATGTCAGTAAAGCTCATGTAAATTCTAAGATAAAAAGAGCCTGCGTGGACCTGGTGAGCAGCGTATGTAGGTCCATCATCTGATTACATCTCTAGCTTGTCCTTGTCTGCTTTTCACTAGAATGTTGGCCTTTGCACACAATTCATAAAGCCAACCTGCTGAAGAAAGGAGGGGCTGTAATTTGCATCAGTGGAATGAATGTCCAGCTTGATAAAATCAGGGATCCTGGCAGCAGTGAACCTTGCCTTTACCTAATTATAAAAAGAATAATCCTTCAAACAGATTAGAGGAATGCATTTAAAATCATTTCTTTTAGTTCCTGACTGTTTCTTGGGAGATTTCTTTCATGGTCCTGACAGCCTCTTCTGCTTAGAGGTGGAGAAATCAAGACAAAAGTGTCATAGCTAGCCATAGGCTAGCATTCTTTAATTAGATAATTAGATTCTTTTAAAATATGACAGGATATTAAGGGTTTTACTTTTTTGTAGATATTGTATAAGTGTATGTAAATGTGTGCATATATATATATGTACATACCATATACATATACACACCTATTGTAGTGCATTGTGATTTGTAAAACTGTATGCATACGTGTATATATGTATGCATACATGTGTGTATCTATATGTATGTATAGATGTGTATACATCTCTATGTATAAGTATATATATACATACATGTGCATATCTATATACATATATATCATATGCAAAGAAATATATTATTTTTGAAAGTTTTTACAAATTGCTATGCAAATATTAACTCATTTAATTAAGTAATGAATATGTGATTACAAATCATAATTATGTGTAATTATATAATACTTAAATCACAAGTCATATATGTTCATATACAAGATATCCACAAAGTGTTGCCTTTAATAATTTAAAAATGAGGTAAGACTCATGGAACATGCTGAATATGTATATACTTATGTAGTATAATTATATATACAGAACAGTTTTAAATAATTATACAAATACTAACTCATTCAATGCTCAAAACACCACTTTGAGATAAAAGTTATTGTCCCATTTTCACAGAGGAAGAACTGGGCTTGAAAGAGGAAGTCAAATGAGGAGGAATTTGAACACAGATCTTTCTGTGTTCAAGTCCAGTGTTTCATCTACCCTACCAACTCCTCTACCCACAAAGAGATGGTGATATCATGAGTAAAGCACCAAATAGGAACCTGGGGAGTCAAAAATCTTGATTTGGGACTCTGAAAGTTACTTCGTATTTGACTTTGGGCAAGCCATTCGACTGTGGCTTTACTGTAACCATTTGTAATGGATATGAGTGGGCAAGCTGACATTTAACAGTTAGTATGGCTTCTTCTTCTTGGCTTATTCCACTGAGCTATAGTGGATGAACTATGATGAATGAGTCTATTCATCTATTTTTTTTTCAATATTCCAACAGTTCATTATGAATCAACTATAAGTGAACAAAACAAAACATGAATCTGTAATATTATATCCTTGAGGATTTACTATTAATTCAGTATATGAAGGCTTTCAAGAATCCTCAATCCTGTCTCCTATTTCTTTGAGAATGCCTGTAAATAATTTTGTAGCATAGTACATCTTTATTAAGTTGTATCACATTATCTAGGTGAAACCAAAAGACCTGACAACAAGATATCCATGCATTTGTATTTGAAGTGATTCTTTCTATGATAGAAAGAAACATAATGAAAAAAATTAAAAAAATAACAAAAGTGATTTGACAGCTCAAGCCCTGGGATAGAAACCATTCATTCTCTTAGAGGAAAAATGATGAATACATGTCTTTTTAAGCAGAGTAGACAGATTTTTTTTTCAAAAATAAATATTGGCTTCTATTCTGAAACATAACTAGCTAAAAGGACTGGGATTTAATCTTCAGTTCAAGAACTTAGTGGGTGACTGCCCATAGTGGGTGACGACCATAGAGACAAATAAATTAGGACATAATTAGCAAGAGACATTAGTTAGCCCCGAAACCACCCACCCCTTGCTGATTTGAAGATGGTATTTTTCATGCTTTCCATGGGCACCAAAATATCTAGTCAGAAACAACAATGTGTAGTGACTGATGCGCTAGAGGTCAGAAATCCTGGGTTCAAATTCTCCCTCAGATACTTACTAATTCTATGACTGAAAATGTAACAACCTCCTTCACCCCTGGTTTTCTTATCTGTAAAATAAAGGAATCAGACTAGACATTGTGTCAAGTCTCTTCCAGTCCTAGCTCCATTTTCCTACAATGACTCTAAATCCATGCTTTTAAGTTTCATATGAGCTTATTTAAAATTTGAAAAAAACTGGGTTCCCAAAAGTTGTGACCCACAAGGTCACGTAAGTAATAATGGCAAATGCCAGTATTCAAACTTCAGTTTTCTGATTCCAAAGCCAGCACTGTTTACACTATACCCCACTGCCTCTCACCTCAACAACCATCTTGGGGAAGAAGATCAATGTCTATTTTATGCCCACACTCAAAATCTGGTTTTTGTCTTTACCATAATGCTAGATTAAAGCATTAAAATACTTATCTTAATACTTAAACACTCACAAAAGAAATATTTAAACACAAAAAATGTGTTTCAAAATTAAACAACATACTGACTCAATTATGTATGAAAGCAACATGAATTTTTTTAAAAAAGAAACACATTTAGAACAAACAGGAACAGGCAAAGAAACAGAAAAGAGAAAATTACTTCCAATAAAATTTACACTCTATTTTCTATTAAAAAAGGAATATGGGTATGAACCATAATCAAAATGCATAATCTTAAATTATTTTTGCAAAATTTTGAGAATTGTCTTACATTATTCAGTCTGTCATTTGTAGGGAAAGAGATCTGAAATCTATTGTACACCACTTTGAATATCCAGATTGGGGGAATTATAAGAAAAAAAAGTTTCTAGTCCTGGAGTAGAATGGTAAAGTGAAAAGAGTCTGGATTGGAAGAGAGAGCGAGTCCCAATTTCGACTAGCTAGGTGAATGCATCATTTCACTAACTGTCTTAATTTCTCATCCATAAAATGAAAAGAATGGTTCCTTACAATTGTGACTGCAATCAGTCAATGAAGCTTCATTATGTGCCTGCTATGGGCCAGGCACTGTACTAATAAGCACTGGGGGTACAAAGAGAGGAAAATGACAGAGCCTGTCCTCAAGAAGCTTGCAATCTCATGGGGAAAACAACGTGCAGATTTATTGCGAGTGATTCAGAAATTTATAAATAAACCAACAAACCTTTTAAATACTAAATAAATAATTCCGTTCAATAATAAAGGCTAGAACTTATATACCTTTCAGGTTTGCAAAGAACTTTACAAGTATTATCTCACTTGATTCTCACACTGACCCAGGACGGCAATTTTCATCAATTTTACATTTGAGAAAACTGAAGGAGACAGAGATTATATAACTTGACTCGGGTCACATAGCTACTAAATATCTAAGGCTAGATTTAAACTCAGTTGTTCTTGACTCCAGATCCAATTCTCTCTCCCTCTCTCTCCCTCTCACTCTCTCCCTCTCCCCCCCCCCGCCCCCGGCCTCCTCTCTCTCCCTCTCCTGAATACATATGGATAACAAAACAAATTATTTGAATGTGAGTTACAGCTTGGGAGGCAGGGTACTAGCATTTGCAGGGTGTATTACAAAGGCTCCATATATTTGACATAGTGCCTGAATGAAGTGGTGGAAGAGTGGGGCTCCACGAGGGAGAAATGAGGAGCGAGTGCAATACAGATCTAAGGGATGACCAGTATTAATTGATGGAAAGAGGAGACAACATATTATGTATAGGAAGTAGAATGAAGACCAGTTTGCTTAGGGAGGTTGTGTCCATTAAGAAAGAGAGATTAGGGAAACATATGCACGCACACACAAACACACATGCGTGCATTCATGTACACGCATAAAGACAGAGTCAGTTACCTTTAGAACACAGATCTTACTCTACAACTGGTGTCTCCCCATCTGTAGGAGGCTATTGAAATTCAAAGGAAGGGAATGAAAATATGGAGTGTGGAGTGAGAAGTTAGGGGATGATAAACATGGGAGATGTTAACAGAGTAGAGTTAGTAGGACTTGGTCACTCATTGGCTATGGGGAGCATGAGGTAGAAAGCAAGCATCAGGATGATTGTGAGATTGAATACCTGAATTTAATAGAAGGATAGTGGCACTGTCAACAGAAGTAGGGAGGTTAGGATGAGGGGTGGGTTTAGGGGGCAAGATAACACTATATCTACAACATGAGTATATTACTAGAGTACTCTGATGGATAGACAACTGTCCCTGAAGCTGACAGATGGGCCATGTGATCCTGGGAAGGTCATTTAACTACTAAGTCCTCTAGAAACTACTCTAAGACAGGAATTCATGACTTTTGTGTGTGTGTCACAGACCCCTTTGATAGTCTAGTTCGGGCCCCTCCATTCACTGAACACTTTTTTATGTTCATAAAATAAAATACCAAGAACTATAAAGGAACCCACAGGACAGTAAAAATGAAATAGTATTTTTTTCCCATCCAAATTCATAGACCCCCTGGAAATTTCCCCATGAATTCCCAAGGATCCCTCCTCTATTAGCCTCCCCTCCCCAAATATGCTTGAAAATCATAAATTGTAGATACATTAATAGAGAGGTAAGTCTAGGTATTATGTTTATTGCTGTTTTCCAAGTCTATGTAGATATTATTATGATTAGTGAGGCACCAAGATGAATCAGTAGAGAGAGAGCTGACCTGGAGTCAAAATATGTGAGTTCAAAACCAACCTCAGACACAACAAGTTATGTGACTTTGCCAAAGTAACAATTTCTTTTTGCCTCAGTTTCCTCAACTGTAAACATCACATCCACGGGTTGCTATGAGGATCAAATGAGATGATCTGTGTAAAACACTTAGCACAATGCATGGCATACAGAGGGTGCTGTATAAATGTTAGCAAGTAGTAGCAGCAATAGTAATATGAGAAAAATGCTTACTAAATTCAAAGGAACTTTTGGTAATTATATATTTTCTCAGTCAGCAGACACAGCACAAAAAATATCACATGGTGGGTTCCAAGAAAGTGTTTGACATCAAAAAAGGGCTTCCATTCTCAGAAAGTCTGGGAACCACTGGACCAAATGATCTCAAAAGACATTCTAACTCCAACATTCTGTAACATTCTAAAAATATTACCCATATAAATTTTCCTGAAGTGATGTTTTAATATTTTACATATAACAAAGAAAGATGTTTTTCATTTATCAATGGAAACCCAGTTTAAATATTTAGACATCTTTGGAGGCCCTTGCACTCAGCTGTGGCTTCTTTCCTAGAGAAAACTCTAATGGCAGGATCCCCATCCCTCTAGAACTTTGCCAGAAAATATTTAAACCAGTCACTGATTCATGAAATGAATCCTGTTTGTGAAAAGCCAAATTGTAGTGGATGGTAAACAGAGTCTTTCCTCCATTCACCCTGTATTAGAGGATGCCTTGTAATAGAGATGAAACATCAGGTATTCCACTCAGAAAAAGTCATTTGGTGGATTATCATACATAACTCTTTAAGAGATGTGAATTGTAATCAATACATCTGATTGACTTGATTATGACCTTATAAACAATTCAGGTACTCTTGTCAGGTAATTTGTCACATATGATAAAGTGTACCTATCTGAAGTTTTCATAATAATATAAAAGTCAAGAGGAAAGAGAGAATCTACAGCAGGGGATTTTAACTTTTTTTCCTATCATTAGACCCATTTGACAGAAGTCTGGCAAAACCCACGGACCCCTTTCCAGAATTGTGTTTTCAAAGGTATTTTAAAAAAACATAGGAACACAAATGAAAGCAATTATATTGAAATACAGTTACCAAAGTCTTCTTTTAAGTTCACATACATCAGGTCAAAAAGTCCCGACCCACAGTGAATTCTGAAGCTCCATATGGCAAAGGAATATCTTCCTCTTTTTAAAATCTCTTTATGGAGAGAACCTCTAAGAATACAGATAAGTAGAACATTAATGTTTGTATCCTCATTAACTAAAGTTCCCTTACATAATTTGGAGGCTTAAACTTTCCCCTTGACTAAATGCAGACAGACTTGTGTTGGATAAGTTACAATTCACCCACACGGTTGCAATTGTATTTATTTGCTTCAGTTCAAGAGGACTTTATTTTTTTTCATCTTTTTTGTTTATTTTATCTTACAATATGTAGAAGGACTGGTCAGCCAGAAGTTCCTTTCTTTTGTCTTAGTCATCTCATCATTTCCTCAAGATTTTAAACTCAACACACCATGTCTGTCAATTACCGTAAATGATGAAAAATAGGTTTTATCAACTTGGAGATTTTTTACTTAAACATATTGAGTATAGAACTATAGAAAGGGAGAGATAAAGAGTATTTCTAGAGCTCAAAGAGACAATATAAAATAATTAAATGTTGAATCAGGCACAGTTATGTCTCCCCTCCCCCTACCCATCACTCTTGTGTAAGACCCATAAAAGAATTTATTTTTTTTTGCCTTGTCACTGGCTTGAGAAGTTGTAGGAAGTTGGGACAGTGTGATAAAGGGAACAGCACAAACTCAGGCATTAAAAAATATCAATGAACAAAGTGTAATGGGAAAAAAACAAAAGAGAAATATGATATAATGTATTCAAAATTATGAATGAATTAATGAAATGTATGAAAAAGAGAGAAATATTACATTACATACTCAAAATTTAGTCTGACTAGGACTTAGCTCCTGCACCAGGTATTTATCAGTTCTGAACTCTCTTATGAAGCAATTCAGTACACATTGATCCTCTCAAGAGTCTTTCCACACTGACTTCCCCCCTTTGTAATCCCATTCCCTTACAGGGATTTAGCCATTGCCTTTCTGCAGAGGACCCCCAGTCTTTACCTGCAGTCTTCTTTCTCTCTGTAGGAGAAGTCATAAGTTTGTCTTGTGGTTGTCAGTATTGTTGGATCCTTCATTCAAGAATTTTGATTGATGGATTTGTTATTAGCACTGCTTCTTTGGCATGTGAAAGCACCAGAACATAGCTTGATAACCTGCATTTTGCCACTTTTTCATTTATTTATCTCCCCCCACCCTCAGGAAGTAAAGTGCCCACTTGGCATTTTACTCCTGTTTGCTGATGTGGCATATCCCAGGATCATAATTCCAGGCTCATTCAGCTCCTATGAGTCTTTAGCACATTCTGGACAGCCATGATCAAAGGAACCTGAATTTCTTCCCTCCAAATCTGTGACCTTTCTGAGACTGCTGCAGCTCCCCATTTTCTCTTCTTTCATGACAGTGAGATATAGGGTACCTCAAGACTGGAGACTCCAGGGTGTTTCTAGCTGGAAGCTTTCATTGACTGACAGACTTCTTTTGTTCTCTCAGCAGGTTTTGATGGCTGCATAGCCTCTGTGATTTATGGCAGTGAGAGCCTTCCTTTTGGTGGGAAGCACAGCTTGGCAACTATATCCAAGACAGATCCATCTGTGAAATTGGGCTGCCGGGGCCCCAACATCTGTGCCAGCAATCCCTGCTGGGGGGACCTACTGTGCATCAACCAGTGGTTTGCCTACAAGTGTGTTCCTCCTGGAGACTGTGCCTCCCAACCTTGCCAAAATGGTGGCAGTTGTGAACCAGTTTTATACTCTGGATTCACCTGTAGCTGTCCAGAGTCACACACTGGCAGAACTTGTGAGACAGTAGTGGCCTGCCTGGGTGTCCAGTGTCCCCAAGGAAGCATATGCAAGGCTGGCAGTGCTGGAGGCCATGTCTGTATCTTGACCAAGGTCCCAGAGGAGATCTCCCTGCCACTGTGGGCTGTCCCTGCTATTGTGGGTAGCTGTGCCACACTTCTTGTTCTACTGGTGTTAAGTCTGATTCTGTGCAATCAGTGCAGAGGAAAGAAGGCCAAAGCACCAAAGGAAGAGAAGAAGATCAAGGAGAAGAAGAAAAAAGGAAGTGAGAATGTGGCTTTCGATGACCCTGACAACATCCCTCCGTATGGTGATGATATGACAGTCAGGAAGCAACCAGAAGGAAATCCCAAGCCTGATATCATTGAAAGGGAAAACCCCTACCTGATTTATGATGAGACAGACCTTCCTCCCAACACCGAAACCATCCCCAGTGCTCCCTTGGCTTCACCAGAGCAGGAGATTGAACATTATGACATTGATAATGCCAGCAGCATTGCCCCGTCAGATGCTGACATCATTCAGCACTACAAGCAGTTCCGTAGCCACACTCCCAAGTTCTCCATCCAGAGACATAGCCCTCTGGGCTTTGCCAGGCAATCTCCCATGCCCTTGGGTGCAAGCAGTTTGACTTATCAACCTTCTTATAGCCAGGGTCTAAGAACCAGTTCCTTGAGCCACTCTGCTTGCCCCACTCCCAATCCCCTTTCTCGTCACAGCCCAGCTCCCTTTTCTAAATCTTCAACGTTCTACAGAAACAGTCCTGCCAGGGAATTGCACCTTTCCATAAGGGAAGGGGGCCCCTTAGAGATGCACAGTGATGTGTGCCAGCCTGGTATTTTCAACTATGCTACCAGGTTAGGGAGGAGAAGCAAGAGTCCACAGACAATGGCAACCCACGGCTCGAGGCCAGGGAGTCGCCTAAAGCAGCCAATTGGACAGATGCCTCTGGAATCTACACCTCCAGTAGGACTCTCAATTGAGGAGGTTGAAAGACTAAACACTCCTCGCCCTAGAAATCCAAGCATCTGCAGTGCAGACCATGGCAGGTCTTCTTCTGAGGAGGATTGTAGGAGACCACTGTCCAGAACAAGGAACCCAGCCGACGGCATTCCGGCTCCAGAGTCCTCATCTGACAGTGACTCTCATGAGTCTTTCACTTGCTCCGAGATGGAATATGACAGGGAAAAACCCATGGTCTACACCTCCCGGATGCCCAAATTATCTCAAGTTAATGAGTCTGATGCCGATGACGAAGATAACTATGGGGCTAGATTGAAGACTCGAAGGTACCCTGGCCGTCGGGCTGAGGGAGGCTCCATGGGCACACAGACAGCAACAGCAGCAGCGAATGTTGCTGAGAGCACGCTGCCCCTGAAACTGGGGCAGCAAGCGGGAAATTTCAACTGGGATAATCTGTTAAACTGGGGGCCTGGCTTTGGGCATTATGTAGATGTTTTTAAAGACTTGGCATCTCTCCCAGAAAAAACAACAGCCAGTGAAGAAGGCACTGGTCGGACCAGTAAGCCTGCCTCCAAAGATGGGGAAGCAGAGCAGTATGTGTAGACTTTATGTACAGGAAGGACAAAAATGCAACACCAGATGCAATCAAACCATTCTGCACTCATGGTGGCCCGTATTTCAACAACAGGCCATGGTCAACTTTTGGTTAAGGGAGATCTTAAAAAATAAATAAATAACCGTTATGCTGCTGAAACAGATTTAATTTGTTTTAATTGAATGATGAATTGGTTTCTCCTGCGTGTATTGCATTTTAGAACTAGACATTCAGCATGCAGAATTTGAAGAGGGTTTCATTGCTATTGACCACTGTTTGGTTGGTGATTTTAAAATTAATCCTGTTCTAGTAATGAATTTGTGTTTCAAGTGGAGTGTTTGTGTTGTTTCCATTTTAATAACTTCACTTTTTTGCATCGTCAGAACATCGGGCCTCTTGGAAACATGAAAAAGAGTTCTTCGATGCCTGAATAAAGAAATAAGTAGTGTTAATCCCCCATTAAAAGTCCAGTTTTTGTAACTCATATTTGCATAGTTAGAGAGCAATACGTTGGATGGTTTGCATGCAGTAGGGTCATGGACCTTCTCCATGGAAGTGGTGCTAGAAGCAACTCATTCTTTCTGGTCAGCACTTTAGGATTTGGTGAGGAAATTGTTTCAAGACTTCCAAGTTCGATTGCTGTTGTGGGTACTTATTCCATCCCTCCTTTCCCTGAGACGTCTTCGACCCACAAGAGCTTGGGTAGAAGTCACCCCTAAGTACTGCCATCTATCTCCATGACTGGGGAGCACTGTTCTCAACAGTACAGCATTTTCCGATGATCATTTTTTTCAAAGATTATTTATTGTAAAAAAGAAAAAAAAAGTGCGGCATTCTTGACTTTTTTTTTTTAAGAATTGATATAAAGGGAGCCTCCTAGTGGACTCACATTTTCGAATACCCTGTGTTTTGTAGAATTTATTAAAGTAGAAATCTGACAAAACAAAACTGTTTTTTTTCCTTGTCCATTTGGAAATCCTTTGTATTGTGTAAAAAACTTTTTTTTTTACACTTAAGCCGTGTTTTTGATATTGATATTTTCCTATGCTGAATAGTTTTCTTACTTTCAGGAAAGTAAGAAAAGTACTTTTTCACATTTGTTACTTATGTAACATTCATATTTTTCACATTTGATAATTGTAACATACTGTATGCTTTCTACTTGTAAATGCCAATAATAGAATTAAATATTTATTTAAAATACTTTCTTAAAGGTATTTTTATTTTATTATTATTCAAAGTATATGATAGATGTGCATGTATATGTCATGGGTGTGCAGAATTCACCGATGTACACGGATTGCAGTGTTCATTGTTGGAGGTCATGGTCACTCTGGTGAGATATTAGTTCTATTGGGATATTAGAATATTAAGCTTTTGCTGTTTAGCAGAAGTTGCCCGATTATCAACAGCTGAGTGAAAGCCTGAAAATGTCATTAAGTTTAATGGAATGAAATATGAGATTGAGGTCCTAGGTGTGAGTCTGAGAGCTTGGGTAAATCCCTGTCCCCTCCCCCCTACACCCCATCACCTGTATCTTCATCCACAAAATTATGGAATTGACAATATAATCTATCAGTTTCTTTCAATTCTAAATTCTATGAGCCTAAATGAACAAGAAAAAAGTGTTTATAGAAAATACCAATCAAAACTACTGGAGGAAAAGAAATGGCTTTCCTGTTGGAAGCCAGAAACCTACTAGAAAGCATAATGTCTAGGGAGTTCTCCACAAAATGGAAGTATGAACTGGATTAGACCTGAAGGATATAATGTATAACAAAAATTTGGGAAATGTTTGGGGTTTTCCTTCTAGAGATTTTTGTTGTGTGCTAGAATTGGAACCATAAAGGCAATGTAGAAATGGTGATGATTCAGTGTCAATGAGTTATGAGAAAAAATATATTTTTGGTCTTTCTCAAGGAATTAGCCTCAATTGACTTTGGGATGATGGAGAGGAAACATGGTACAGAGAATGCAACATCCTTTAGGAGTCAAAGTGCTGGGGCTCACTTCTTGGGCCCTTAATTATCCCCATGTGCCATTAGACTTCACAGCTTGGTGTAGTTGGAAGAGGGTAAGATCTGTGTTCAAATGCTGCCTTTTCCACTTACTTGCTATGTGACCTTGGACAAGTCAAGATGTTCATCTCTCTACACCTCATTTTCTTTATCTGTAAAATGAGGGAGTTAGACAAAATAGTCTCTAAGTTACTTTCCAGTTCTAAATCATCTGATGGTATGACCTTCATTAAATTCCTTTATTTCTTTGATCGCTAGCTTCATTATCCATGACCTGAAGCAGGTTGACCTCTCTGGTATCTTCTAATGCTTCATTTTATTAGTAGAAGAAGCTCCATAGAAAACTCTCCTGTACATTCCTTGTTTTTAAGTTACTGACCAATCTGAAGTCATCTAGTTGACTCAATGGATAGAATACTGGGTCTGGAGTCAGGAAGACCTGAGTGCAAATTCAGACTCAGACATTTGCTAGCTGAATGACAATTTATCAAACCCTTGTTTATCTCAGTGTCTTCATCTTTAAAATAAAGACAATAACACCCATCTCCCAGGTTTGTTGTAAGGATCAAATGAGATAATACCTGTAAAACATGTTGCAAAACTCTAAGTGCTGTATAGCTTCGAGTTATTATCTATTTATCTCCTCCGGTCCTTCAATACCCAAAAGAAACTCACGTACTCTTTTGCCTGTGTTGTTTCTTTCAAAGTCATCACAAAATAATGGAGCCAGTTAGCAGAGATTAATGGCCCAGAGTACCATCCATCCATATCGAAGGTATTGCCTTTGTAATCCTAGGATGTATACAAATTATCTTCAGAACTTGATGTAATTAAACATCTGCCAAGGACCTGCAAGTTTGAGTGGAATATTATCCTCAAATGCTGATTTCACCACAGCCAAAAGTAATTTTTCATAATACGCAAAAGCTTTAGCGCACAAAATCTTTTGAAATTAACACAAAACACATTGAAGCTTGTATTTTGTCAATTAAAAAATTCTGAGATTATCAGTTTATTTTATTCCCCCTTCTCCCATCCCAGATGATATATAGTTTGGGTTTATTCTAAGTCAACAGTATTCCTTTCATGTGGCTTTGAGTCTGAACATTTGTAAGGCACTAACTTAATTTTCTCTTTTTTTCATCGCCTATAATGAGCCAACATGTTTCAATATTTCCCTATGAATTTGAGCATCATGTACTTATGCTCCAAATATGGGAATAAAGTTGATGGCTTTGTATAACTCAAATCAGAAAGAAAGGGAGGGTAATACATTCTTCTCAAGTAGCTCCATAGTATCCCAGTATTCTACAGGATTTCACTTCCATGATTAAAAACAGACCTAAAAGCAAACTGATAAACCACATTGTGTCCAAGACTTAGGAGGAGGTACCTGCTGCCAAAATGTGATCTTTCTATCCCTGGAGGCTCCTTCTTGGTGCTCAAGAGTCACAGTTCTCTTGGTTAATCCAGCAGATTTTAGGAAAAAGACCAAGTACTTTCTTTCTAGTCCACCCTCAGACCAGCTTAGCAATTCCCTCCTCTAACTAAGAAAACCATTTGTCATTAGCCATGTCAGAGGCAGAGAGAACAAATAGAAAACATGTGATGTGAAGGCCTGGATGGACACAGGAGAATGGCACTCAGTCCGTCTTTGAGGGTTACCAAGCATAGCACAGAAAATACGTATGTTTGAGGGCATTTTTTAAATTGATGGAACCATATAGATAAGGGTAGCAGCCTTCACAGATTGTTAAAAAACTCTGAAAGAATGATTGATCATACCACCTTCTGGTGCCACATACATGGCAGAAAATATTATTTGTGTGGGAGCTGGCTAAGAATTCAGGATTGTCCTGGAGCCATCTTATACTGGCTTAGGAGAGCTCATTGTTATTTTTCAGTCCGTGTATTTATACTTTAAAAACTATGCAATGCTACAAATCAGAGCTTGATTTAACATTTTGTGGATTTCCACATTTAAGAAAGCAATGGAAAAATGTTCAAGAAGATAAAACTTAAAATTTTATTAAAAAAAGAGATAAAAGTATCCCACATGCTCTTCCTCCCATTGCCATCCAAAAGTCCATTATTAAACATTATTAAACCTGTACCAGTACCCTGCTGGCTATGTAAAATTCAGTCTCAAGCATTGATTATCTATGGAATATAGTCATGCCACAAGATTTTAGATTTAGAGATGGAAGGGATCTTCAAGGCCATCTGGTCTAAAGTCCTCATTTTCTATATGAGAAAATGGAAGACCAGAGAAGGGAAAGGATTTGATTCATTTACTTCTCTGCACATTCATTTCCTCATTGATAAAATAAGGACAGCGACTAATGTTCCACCTTTCCACCCACAATGTTTAAGAACAACAAACTTTGTAAACTTTAAAATGGATCTCTAGATAGAGGTGCCTAGACAGCAGCAAGGTGTTGAAAATCATAGACTTCAAAGTAGAAAGATCTCAGTGTTCAAATCCCACTTCACACACTTATTAGCAACGTGACCTTAAACAAATTAACTGCTCTTTGCCTCGGTTTTCTTGTCTGTAAAATGGGTTTATAATTACATCCCATCAAAAGTGGGGTTTTTCTGAGGATCAAAATGTGTTGTACAAGGCATCACAGCAGTCTTAGTGAAGACATAGACTTTAAAAGCTTAAGATGACACTAAGACCAACACCCTGTGTATGTAAAGTACCTTGCAAACTTTAAAGAACAATATAATTTTGATCCATCATCATCATCTTCATCATCATCATCATCACATAACAGAGAGATGATTTTCCTTGGGGTCAGAAAGACATGCTCTCAGGTCTCAGCAGATATTTTATAATCAAGTCACTTAATCAATGTTCCTTAATAGTCTCTAAGATTTAGGTTGCAGGTAAGACATGGATCTTCATTGGTGAAAAGAGTTTCCATATCAGAAAATTAGAGCCATGCTGGTGGAAAAATGGACAAAGGGCAGGGCTTGGAATTAGGAAAACCTGGATTCAAATCCTGTCTCCTATCAGACACTTCTTAGTAACCTATCAAATTTAATTAAATGACTTAAATTTCTCTGCAGCTCAGCTTTCTCATGTGTACAATAAATGGGTTCTACTCAATGACTTTTAAGACCCCATTAATTTTAAATCGATGATCCTATGAATTCTCTACCCTGATGGAATCAAAGGTTTTGTTACTGTCCCAAAAAATGAAATAAAAATTCCATAGATATGTGTGTTCTTTCTCCCATATGAAATTGTTTCAGACTTCTAATTGAGTCCCTGCAGTCTTATGGAAATACTGTTAATTCCTCTGACTGTCTATTCATCTCTAAAGTGGATGGAATAAGCATTTATTAAGCACCTACTATGTGCCAAGTACTCTGGTAAGCACTTTTCAAACATTATTTGATTTGGAGAAAATACTACTTCATCTCAATGGATGAGGGAGTTTGCCATAGGTATTCTGACAGCACTTGTTAGATCCACCAAGCTCTAGATGATAATTAAATGAGACATTCAAGAGAGCAAGAAGGATACATCACATTGGAGGAGCTGCAATTGTCTGATTTCCTGCTATTTCACTTATGTTGGCTATGAAATAGAATCTGGTCATATGGGGCACTATTATATGAGAAAATGGGGTACAGAATTAGAAGGGACTTTGGAGATCATCCATTCCAAAGCTGCCATCTTGCAGGTGAGGTACTTGATAAAGAGAGAGGAAATCATTTACTCCAGATTATGCAGGTGCTAAAAGGCAGAGCTATGACTTAAATCTAGACTTTGGGACTCCATATCCAGTGCCTTTTGCACAATCCCACAATGTCCTTATCTTAAATTTCATTTCCAAAGGATATGTTCACCATGGCTCTGAGGTGATTTATGAAACTCATTGGAATGATACTTTCCTTAACAATTTTCATTGATGAATTCTAGTGTCTTAAATAACCAGAATATGAGAAGGGTAAATTGGAAAAATTTCCGGTCCTATGTTATATAAACCCTAAAGCTGCCAAGTATACAAATGTTTTCCACTGTGTTTATTCCCGCTTCCCAGTGTAATTGATATGTCAATAAGTGAATGATCTCATTGCTCTGTCTACGTATTATAGGCAAACCTATTGAAAACCATACATTATTAAACATAACATGTCTATTTAAATAATTATAATTAATAATAATATAAATAATTTTATAATATACATAAAACTGTCCCTCCAGAAAAGATCCAAATAAATATTTATTTGTTGGGGACAGGTTTCCCACTCATAGACTTTACGGCTGAAGGGATATTTGAGAGCATTGAGTACAACCATCTCATTTAGCAGATGAGGAAACTGAGGAAAGATAGATTAATTGACTACCCAAGTTGAATCAGGAAATAAGGGGAAGAAACAAGATTCCAACCAATATTCTCTTCCTTCAAACTAGCCGTCTTTCCATCACCACAATGTTATATTAGATGATCATCAAATAGAGTTTTTTAACTATTCCTTAAAATTATTTTGAGGATGCAGGTGATAAGTGGAAAGGAAAAATCTTTGTTCAAAAAGAATGAATAATGCACTCTTGGTCATTTTGCCTCTGGCGATACAGTGCAGTTCATGTGCCATACTGGTTCAAAATGTCAAAGGTCTTTCACCTGTCTGTTTCATGTGAAGATGATAGCCAGCATAAGCAAAGTATTTTAATTCTTTGAGCAAAAGGGGAACTAAGGAAAATAAAAATATTCTTTAGTTCAAGCTTGCCATGGATTTGGGGTTCTGATTAACCCAATAAACTTTTCTTTGTCCTCAGTCCTTTTGAACTTCCATAATGACAAAACATTATTGTATTCTATACCATCTACATGGAGGACATAGCCCTATTATGCTGATCAGACCACATCAGGAATATGAAATTCAATTCTGGGTGCCACATTGTAGTTTAGGAATGGCCATAAGATAGGTTACTAAAATGTCCATAAAGGGTCACAAAATCATGCTATATAAAGAGTGCTTGCAGGACCTTGAGATGTTTATCCAAAAGAAGAAAAAAAAAACTTAGGGTGGATGGGGCATGACATGAGGCAACAATATGAAGTAATGAGAAGATGACTTTTCAAACAGTTGAAGAGCGCTCACTTGGAAAGTCATTTAGAATTGTTCTGTTTCTCTCTAGAAGGAGTAACTAGGGGGTGATGATTAGAAATTGCAAAGAGATCAATTTAGGCTTGGGGGTGCTAAAACTTGGAATGGACTAAAGCTGTTGAGAAAAGTGGACAACAGTAAAAAGAAGAGAGTTTTGTTTTTCTTTTATCAATTTAGGAAGGCAGAGGAGGATCAAAGAAGAGAAAGGTTGTTTCTTTGAGATGGCTAAGATGATAAACGATAGTAGAGAGAAGAAAGAACTGTCCTCTGGAAGAGAGATGAGACTTTTTGCCATAATGCAGAACTTGTACTTTGCCATAAAACATCTGAGAATTCACAGTCCTCCACCTGACAATCAGTCACTGGAAGGAGACTTTGAGGAAGAATATGAAGTTGAAGATAGGGGTGTAGTACAGAAAATGGAACAGACCCTGAATTCAGAGCCAGAAGAACTGTTTTCAAACCCAGTTCTTCTACATATTACCTGTGTGATCATGGACAGATCACAAATTAGGAATACTTAGAAGTCTTCTAATTCATTAAAAATCTCTTTTTTACCCTTTAAGATAAAATTCAGTTTTTCCTATATCTGATTTGCTTAGTGTTTCGGGGACGGGGGGAAGGGAGGAAGGAATAGAATTTGGAACTCAGAACTTAAAAATTGTTTTAACATGTTATTGAGGGGAAACAAAATACCTTTCAAACATATTATATTCAGTTTTGATGGGTAAATTATTCTTGGCTGTATCTTTTACCTTCTAGAATATTGTATTTGAAGCTCTCCACTATTTCAGAGGGGGAGCTGCTAAATGTTATATGATCCTGCCTGTGGCTCCTTAGGACTTAAATTCTCTCTTTCTGGCTGCTTATAGCACTTTTTGTTTGTTTATTTTTGAACCTGGAAGCTCGAGCTTTTGGGCTGATGTTCCTGGGAGTTTTTATTTTGCATTTTCTTTCAAGAGGTAACTGGTAGATTCTATTTCCACTTTGCTCTTAGATTCTAAGAGACTTAGGCAATTTTCTTTAAAATTTCTCTAAATATGATGCCTAGGCTTAAGTGGGGGGAGTCAGAGACTAAATGTTTCATCAGAAAAGTGATGGGGGTGGACTTGATCTCTAAAGTTCATTCCAACTGAGACCTATAATTTTTGTTTGGTATTGTTCAGTTATTTTCAGTCAAACCCCATTTGAGGTTTTCTTGGCAAAGATATTGGAGTGCTTTGTCATTTCTTTCGACAGATCATTTTACAGATGAGAAAACTCAGACAAACAGGCTTAAGTGACTTGCCCAGGGTCACACAGCTAGCTAGTATCTGAGACTGGGCTTGAACTCCAGGACTTCTCTATCCATGCTGCCCTATAATCCTATGCTACAAACCTAAATGGAATATTATCCACAATCTCACCCATAATCAAATATCAAATGTGGTATTTCTCAAGTCAACTTTTCAGGGGAGATGGGGTGGTTCAAATGTATGGAATACAAACTCCTCATTCTAATGTTTAAAAACTTCTAGTTCCAAACTATCATTGCAGACTTCATCACATTATCCCTCCACAAGCTCAATGTTCTAGTGGACTATGTCCTATTCCATGTGAGTGTCCTATTCCATGTATATATGGGTATACACACATATATGTATGTATACGTATATATGTGTGTATACATATATATGTACACACTTACGTATATATTTACATATATACATACACACGTGTGTGTGTGTTGCCTCTCTTCCTTGTCCT
Organism: Potorous gilbertii; assembly: GCA_028658325.1. NCBI lineage: Eukaryota > Metazoa > Chordata > Mammalia > Diprotodontia > Potoroidae > Potorous > Potorous gilbertii. The sequence continues at coordinate 119,553,536 of CM053774.1, read as the reverse complement.
CTTTACTTCTACCTGGGAATATTCTCAGCTTTCTGAAACATGAAGCTCACATTCACTGCCCCCTCCCTTATAGGAGACCTTTCTTAATTCTCTCTGCTATTAATACTCATAATACTCATTACCAAAGTACCTTGGAAGTAAATGATATTTACTCTGTATATATTTTGTATGGGAGACATCGAAAACCAGGAAAAAAACTAAATTGTATTTATGTCTATGAGGCATCCTGCCTATGTTAACCAGGGCAATACACTTAACATCTCAAAGCTTTACACAAATTTCCAAAGCATTTTTTTTGCAGGGCAGGTGCTCAACTGCATTGACAGAGGGGCTTTCTTCATTGAGAAGTCCTCTATAACAATGAAATTAAAGGTCAACTTAGTATCCCCACATTTTGTAATGACTTTTATGTTGTCCCACCTACCCATCTGTCCAGTAGACTATAAATTCCTTCAGGTTAAGGACTTTTTTATTTTTATTTTTAATTCTTTAACTTTTCATTTTAATTTAAAGGAGATATGACATATATAAAATACTAATTAACTCATATTGTTTGTAAATCCAAAAGTCATTTCCCCTTCTATACTCTAAGCATATTTTCATATTACTCTTTTCAAGTTTCTTATAACATTGATCACATAATGTTTTATGTAGTAGTTACTCATGTATATGTTTTATCTCCCTTAATAGACTGTCAATTTTGTGAGGGTAGAGATCATATCTATTTCATCTTTGCATCTCACATGGTATCTTACACATGGTACATATTAAATACCTAATTGGTCTGGAGTAGCCCTCAAGGACTATGCCTTCATGTTAAACACACTAGAGAATCACTGGACAGGTTACTCAAAGAACTGAAGGGGCCTCCATGTCTGAATATCTTTGAGAAGGCCAACCATGTTTCCTGGATGATTTATGCATTTATAGCTTAAAGGCAGAGGATAAGACCAAATGATCTCTGGAGGTTCCTTTCCCAACCCTATTATTTTAAAATTCAATTTGTCCCAATTCCCAATCCCATAACAAAAAACAAAGGACAGAGTGCAGACAGAGCTCCATTCTGGCAGATGATTGGGATCTTAATCTGTGTATGATTTTAAGCCCAAATAAAATATCTGACAATGTATTAAGTTCTTTGGCAATGTCACTGAGTTCTTGATTTCAAATTGAAGCCATACGGCCATGTGGTACAGACGTTGATTGGGGCAATGTGCCCATCTTCCAGAGAAGCTTTATCAGCCTCTTCATCCTTCATGTGCCCGTTGTCCAACATGTCATTGGCCAGAGCCTTGTGGTGATAGTTGCTGTTGCTGTTGCCTGTTGTTGTTGTTTTACTCTGTGGCCAAGAACAAGTCTGGAGAAATTACCAGTTAGACAAAGAGTGTGGTTACTGCAGTGCAGACCTCAGCACACTCAGCCACAGTCTATGCTTGTATGAGTCTCCTTCCTTCCATCTTGGTGAGGGAAGCACATGTAGATATTACAAAATGCAAAGGCGTGGGAGGGAATAACAAGGAGTAATGTGATGGGGAGATGTGTTCATTATGGCAAGCTGATGAACCCTTGAGAAAAGACTTGAAATGAATGGAAAACGAAAAGAGGATTTCAGGCAGCTTTGGAAGAACTGTCATCAAGAAATTGAAGTAGACCATGATCCACCATTTAACAGGAAATCATTCATGTCTGAAAAATGCTCCTTCTGTTCCAAGCAAAAGGCTTCCAGTAGCACACAGAGCACCAATTATTAAAGACTCCTGGAGGGAGCCATCAAAACGAATGACTTTTGTTTGCAGATATTGCAGATAGTAAATTTTGGGGGCTCCTCACATTTTCTTTGTTTGGGTATTGAATCTACCCTCTAATATTAAATTATATTTCTTTGTTTATCCATCTTCCCTCTACTACTTTTGATACTATTACCTCATTTGAGGGCCTTAAATGGGAACTTTCTTTGACCACTATGCACATGGAATCTGTGAAACACTAGATCTGTCTCTGCTCTCTAGATTCATCTCCCAGAGAGCTTCATACATTTGCCTTTATTCATTTTCAGACATTCCAGAAGTTGGAATAGTTCAATCCCAAGCACTTTGAGTAGTGCCATAAGACCAAATGTCTCAATAGTGCATTGAAGTTGGAGGAATTCCTGGGATTTCAGAGTATTATCTCTTTAGCAGTCTTAAACTCATTTCCCTTCCTAGGGGAGTTGGAACCATTGGGTAGCACTGAATTTGGAACTGTAAGATCCTTTGGAAAAGTGGGACCTAATGGAGGGAGAAGAGAAATATATATTTGAGACTAAGATTTTGCCCGTGAGAAGGCTTGAGTATTCTCTGGTGTGCATGTTTCACATTTAGAGGCAGCTTAAATTGATGGATAGAAGATTCAGATTGGAGTGAGGAAGGCTGGGATCCTGCATCAGACACATACTAGTCTCCTAACTCTGGATAAGGCCCTGAGACCATCTTTGCCTTACATAACTCACTACTGGTTACCTAGTAAGGCAAAGATAGACTTGAGAGGAAGTATCACTACTCAGTAAAATCAAAGATTCTTTTATATATCCCTTAAGTAAAGGGTTCTTTACTTTCTTTATGTCGTGGACCCATTTAGCAATGATGCTTATGCCTTTCTGAGAGCAGTTTTATTATGTACATAAAATGAAATGCATTGAATTATAAATAAACCAATTATATAAAAATCTTAAGGGAAGAGGAAACAGGTTTATGAAAATCTCCCATTATTTCATGTTACAGTCATTTATTTATATAGTCAATCAGTCAATCATTCAAACATTTATTAAGCACCTACTATCTGTCAGCTAGATAGGAAGTGGATAGATTGCTGGACCTGGAATCAGGAAGACCTGAATTCCTATAGAGTCTCAGATATTTACTAGCTATGTAACCCTGGGCAAGTCACTTCACCTTGTTTGTCTCAGTTTCCTCATCTGTAAAATGAGCTGGAAGATGAAATAGCAAACTACTCCAGTATATTTTGTAAGAAAACCCCAAAAGGGGTGAGGAAGAGCTGGACATGATTGAAATATGTCTGAACAACAATAACATATGTGCCACGCATTATGCTGAGCACCGAGGATACAAGAAAGTAAAAAATATCCCCTACTTTCAAGGAACTCATAGTATAAAGATGAAGACCGACACAGTGTACATTCAAGCTACATGTAGGACACATTGGAAATAGCCAACAAAGGGAAGATACTAGAATTAAGAAGAATTAAGAAAGTCTTCCCAGATAAGGTCAGACTTCAAATGGAATTTGAAGGAGTCCAGGGAAGCCAGTATGCAGAGATGAGGAGATCATTCCATGTATGGGGGATAGTCATTGAAACTGCTCAGAGTCAATAGATTGAAAATAATTTAATTAATCAGTCTTTGAAGCAAAAACAGCAATCTTATATCTAGTTCAATGGGTATGGGCTTTTCAATTTAAAGCAAAAAAGTGACCACCTAGTCCAAACTCCATAATTTCTAGATGAGGAAACAGATTCAGATAAAGGAAGGGACCTGCCCCAAAGTCCCAGATAGGAAATAGAGATGAAGTTTGAACTTGGGTCTTCCTAGTCCCAATCCATGACTCTGCCCACTCCACTACTCTTTAAGTCCTTTGGAAGATTTGGTATCCTTGAGATACTTCCCCATCTGAACAAAACAATTTGCTCAGTGACTGCTGAAAAACATTTGAATCTGAGAAGTCAGAGTCATTCAGGAATAGAAGCCCTGACTGTCTCTGTAGCAGCTCCCTGCAGAAACTCTCATCTGATTTCCCCACACTGGGAAAGCCCGTGCTTCAGTCCACTGGACTAACTTATTTTCTCCATGTCCTCAGAATCATCGGCTTGGTTTGAATATGAAGCCTTTCTGTGGAGAATTTCACATTCCATTTTGCAGGTACTGGAAAGGACCTTAGAAATCACACTAGAGGGAATCTGAGAAATCACCAAGTCCAACATTTTACAGAAAAGGTAACTGAGGCTGAGAATTGAAGTTCCTATGTGAACCTGGGCATTTCTGACATCAAGTCCGGTATCATATAAACTATGCCACATGCTCGTTGATGGGTGGTAGTTCAGTTCCAATGTGTTTAGCAAAACTTGGGCTATGTGACACCAACAGATGATTTAACAGCTTCCTTTGGCACTTTGTCTCATCTCCTCTGCTTGCTCTTATCTACTCTGTTTAGCTTTTAAAACATTTTACGATATACCTCCCCCAAATGTCATCAAGGTATTACTCCTCTCACCTCACTCCCAAATTTTTAATCCAGCCAAAAGTCCTCCCATACAATGCTCTATCTCCTGTTTCCTTTTTCCGTAATAAATATCCCCCAAACCATACAGCTTCACTCTCATCCCATAGACTCATTCTCTTCTTCCAAGACACTGCTCAAGCACTAACAACAACTAGCATTTCTAGAACACCTACCACTTGCCAAGAAGAGGATCAAGTACTTTACAAAATTGCCTGGTTTAATCCTCAAAACTATTCTGAGAGGTAGGTGCTAATACTATTCCCATTTAACAGCTGAGGAAACGGAGACAAACAGAAGTCAAATGACTTCCCCAGGGTCACACAGCTAAGAAATATCTGAGGCAGGATTTGAACAGAGTCTTCACCTAGCAGCCAACTATGCTATCTGCCACAAGAAACCTTTCCTGCTGTTCCCAACAGTTACTGCTCTCCAGTGAAGGGATTTACTAGCTCTGTGTCTGTTCTGTTTGTGTTTCTTCAGTAAATGTTGGCATACATACTTTTTGTTGCCCCCTTCTTCCATTAGAATAAGGATGATGAGAATGATACCCAACAATTATTTAGTGTTTACAGTGCCAGGTACTGTGCTGAGATAATAAAATCCTTGAGAGTAGAGATGGTTTCATTTAGTACTTAGTATATAGTACTATATAGTATATAGCAGGTGCTTAATGAATGTTTGCTGACTGATTGAATGATTGATCTTTGCCTTCTCATATCAGTGTTTTCAATTTCCTGTTTTACTTTACTATGTCTCACGTTATTGGTCAAAGGAGACATCTGTGACTGTTTTCTCTGGAAAAGAGACATTCAAAACTCTGAAGGAAGAAAAGAAAGCCAAGTGACTCATGCTTTTCTTGACAATTTTATCTCTTGAACTAAGATGTGTCTAGTTATTCTGGTCAAATTGCACCAAATCTCATTGGTGTTTTGTTCTCACCAACCTTGATTTTCTTCCAGTGAACTTGACATTGTTGATTACTATATCTTTATTTTGATATTTCTTTGGTTCCATAATTTCTTCAGCTTGGACTCAGGCTCAGGTCATAGACCCTCCATGGGTCTATTAGTGTAGAAAGGTACCTATTCTGTAGCTTATGGTCCAAGAGAAATGGCTTTGGCAAGTATGTGGGGCTAGACTGGAATTTGGACGGACTTGAATTCAAATCCTGCCTCAGATACCTATGGGAGGAAAAAGGAAATCACTTCATTTCCTTTTATTTCCTCATCTGTAAAATGGAGTTGTTGTGAGAATCAAGTGAGATAAAATATGTACAAAATACATTGCAAATGTTAAAGAGCTATATAAATGCCAGTTTTTATTTTTATTGCCCAGGATCTTGAGAGGTAGTGATTTGTCCAGGGTCACACAGAGAGTGTGCCAGAAGAGAATTTTATAACAAGTTTTCCTGCCCCCAAAGTCTGCCTTGTGCCCACAATACCTTTCCTCTCCAATGATCTTAGTGACTACCATTGTCATGACAGTTTAGATGCATCGGGAGCCTCACAAATAACTGGAAGCAAGCATATACGGCTCTTTTCATTTAATGTATCTGTAAAATGAGTGAAACTGTATAAAGGATATGATTTACTGCTGTCAATATTACTTTAATCTCTTTATTATCTGGGTTTTACCCCTAAATCATAGGTGAAAATATTAGAACCCAAAAAGGAAATAAGAGTAATTACTGATAATCTGTGGTTGTTGTTTAACTGTTGTCGGCAGGTCTGACTCTCCATGACCCCATTACAGGTTTCCTTGGCAAAAATACTGTAGTAGTTTGACATTTCCTTCTCCAGTCCATTTTAGAGATGAACAAACTGAAGCAAATGGGGTTAAGTGACTTGCCCAGGGTACCATAAATGTTTGAAACTGGGTTTAAACTTAGGTTTTCTAGACTCCAGGCCTGGTGCTATATCCATTGCCCTCTTAGCTGCCCTACAGTCAACAAGACATAGATTCAAGTCTCACATATAATCGCTGTATGACTTTGGGCAAGTCACTTAATCTCTCACCCCAAAGTTCTCCAGGAGAATGGGTCCTTGGTCATTAGATGCTTTTTATCTCAGTAGTCCATTTCAAAAACAAGTAAAGAAACTTTTATAATCTGAGTCATACATCTCAAAGATATGTGATTCACTCTATGATTGAGCCAAATTGAGCTTCTTTGGAGCCTGTATGTTGCACAACAGAAAAGGACCAAACAGCAGCTATTTTAGCAACCAGCAAACTCTGGAATTAGTATTTTACAGTATATGAGCCTGTTGTCATAAATAGCCACCAGTATTCTGAAACCATAAATGAAAATGCCTGCATAAGAAATATTGACTGAGTCTGAGGCTACTTTTAAAGCAAGAGGGCAGAGAGTTCAACACACTTGTGATGAGTTTTAAAAGCTTTTGTTCTTGAGCTTTCACTAAGACAAAACACTTTCTGTAATTGAAATTTCAGTCAACCAATCAACAAATATTTATTAAGCACCTACTATTTTCAAACCCTGTGATAATTGCTAGGAAAAGAAACCAAAGAAAGTCTCTGCTCTCAAGGAACTTAAATCTTATGGGAGAGAAAATGTGCAAACAAACATAGAAAGGAAGCTTTCTCAGTCACCAACAGACTGAGATTGCACTGTCTGCTTACTTTCATGGTTTTTAGCATAATGTTTTCAGCAATGTTGTCAGGCACCTTTAACAATGGCAAAAACATCAAGGTCATCTGCCACACTGATGGCAGATTATTTAACTTGAAAAGTCTACAAAACAAGATTAAGTAGAAGGAGAGTTTGTACATGACATTTTGTTCATAGATGATTGTATACTCAATGCAACACTCAGTGAGACTGAGACGCAACAAAATATAGATCGATTCTCTGTTGCTTGTGCTAATTTTGGCCTAAAAACACCAAGAAAAACAGAGGGCCTCTACCAGCCAGCACCACACCATCCATTTGTGGAGCTATCTGTGAGAAACAAAAGAAGGAATTCTGTTTTCACAGGATTAAAAACTATTCCCAGCTTTGCAGGAGTGATAAGAGGATCTAAGTCAGAGGTGACTCATTCTAATTGGAGCTGTGACCTAGCAGAGACAGCTTTCTGATGAAGTAAAAAATTAGAAGCTTGTACACATACTTAATAAGCTGTTTAAGGGGAACACATCAAGGAGAAGAACATGGAAAAGGTAGTTCAGGTAGTTGCATGTTGCCAATGGGGAACAAGGGAAAATTTGAATTGGGAATAGGAAATAAATAATCTTGCATTTGTCTGAGCAAATATGCTCCTTTAGGAAATTACCCATTCACAAAGAGTATAAAACAAATGTAAAATAAAATAAGAGCTTTCCTGGCTTCACAATGAGAGTTGTTTTTTCTAGAGCAAGTACATTTCTCATGTATCCATTATAGTACATGGGAAAATATTGACTGCTGAGGATAAGTTCATTTATCTTGGCAGTATACTTTCCAAGGATGTACACACAGATGATGGTGAGGGGGACATATACATAGGAGGCCCCCAAGTAAAGTGTGGAAGAGAAGAGGTATTAGACTACTTGCCAAACTACAGGTCTACAGAGCCATTGTGCTGACCTTATTGTTGGATGCCTTTGAAGTCTGGATATTCTACCAGCAACATGTCAGAAATCTGAAGTTATTACATGAATCATAAATAGGAAACAATTAACAGAGGGAAGGTACTGGAATTCAGAGGGGAGGGGAAAAGATTCCTATTGATATTATTAAAATAATTATAATAGGTAAATCAGAATGGGAGGAAATGATGTGGTATAAAGAGAGGCAGATTTTATCTTTGATTTGGGTCTACAGACTGATATTTGTTCTCATTATCTGCTGTTGAAGTGATTCAAATAGACTAATGTAGGGGGAGGGGGAGGAATTGTTTTTGCTTTTCTTTGTATCCTCAGAGCTTAACACAGTGCTTGACACATTAAGTAGATGCTTAATGAACACTTGTTGATTGTCTGATTGATTATTTCATTATTTCATTTGAGTACTGGGAAAGGAGAAATTCTTTTGTTTTCTACTTGAGTGGGTAGTTAGTTCAGATCTATGGCTTAACTGAAGAAAACTAGCAACTTTCACAGTATATAGTCTTGAAGAGTTACCTAGGGCACTGAGATATTAGGTATCCTTGGTCACAATACAGTGTTTTTCAGATTTAGGGCTTAAACCGTGGTCTTCCTTTTCTTAATTTCTGTCCCTCATTAATCAGCACATAGAGTCTGGAACATAATAGGCCCTGAATAAATATTTATTGGATGAAAGATTGACTAGACAATACAAGAACAAATTTTAGAAGTCTAGAATTCCAGGCTTAGTGATTTGGAACTGGAGATATAGGACTGCGGCAGGAAAACATCCAGGTGACTAGTTGCCAAGGTAGAGGATGTCTGCCATAGCCTCAAAGAAGAACAGTTGACATTGAAACTAATAATTTCTCTTTTTTTCTCTCCTCTCCTCTCTTTTCTCTTTTCCATTTTTCTTCTCCTTTCCTTTCTTCTCTTTTCCGTGCCTTGCCTTTTCCTCTCAATTTACTAAATCTAATATTCTTTCCCTCTACTTCTCCCTCCTTGCCGCCTGAAATATTCAGATTGACTCTATATTATCTTTTAATTGATCCTATTTGCACTTAATTGGTTTTCTCCTGTAACTACCTAAATCATGGTTCTTTTTCTCAGAACTTAGTTCAGAAATTCAGCTGGTCTGTAATGAGTTAAATTTAGAAATCCAGTTCTCCTGACAATCACTGTTTTATCCTTTTCTCAAGGATTTTTGTTATGTTTGAGCAAAGCAGATGGACACCAAAGAACCTGGTCTAGTCTCTTTAAATCATCAAGCTATCCTTCAGGGTGTCTGGTTTACTATCCAAAGAATTCTGATCTATAGTCTCTAACCTTGCAGATGTACTCAAATAAACTTTTCTTAGTCACAGGAGAGAAGGAGGGGTAGTGTTGCTGTTGCTAGCATTCATTCACAGTATCTGACAAATAATATTGCCCCCATGCTGCAGTTCTGTAACCAATCATATCGATTTTTCCATTTGTGATACTGAGCTCTCTTTACCAATCACAATTTATTCCCCCACTTGGAATTTGGTTTTTTGATCCATCCTCCTGAAAACTAAAAAAATAGAGCTGTCCCCCTCATTTGGGATATTAGCTTTGTTGAGGATGCTGAGATCCTATTTATTGGTGAATTCATGCCTTATTAAGAAATTGTTCTCAGAATTTTGGGTGTCAATCTACTTTATTTTAGCTAATACACTCTGTTTTCTTTCCCTCTTCATCTCTTCCCTCTCCTTCTCTTCCCTATACTTTCTTATTAAAGAATCATGTAGGGGGCAGAGCCAAGATGGTGGAGTAGAAAGACAGACCTGTAGAAGCTCCCCCACATAGCTCATAAAATATCTGTAAAAAATGACTCTGCACAACTTCTAGAGTAGCAGAAGCAAAAAAACGACAGAGTGAAAGAAGACTTCCAGCCCAAGTACACCAGGAATGGAGCAGAATGCAGTCTAGCATGGGCTGCATGGTGTGGCAGGGGCAGGACCAGAAATAGGCTTCAAGGAACTATCATCAGCAGCAGTAACCAGACTACTCAACCCAAAAACTCCAAAGACAGCTTCAAATGTCACTGATAGAGCTCCTTCACCTAGGAGAAAGAAATGTGGTCTGGAATGCTAGCAGCAGTCACTGCAGTGGCAGTGTCCATTTTTGGAGTCCTGCACCTAAAGTCCCTGGGGGAATTGAGCCACTGATCTGAATCTCAGCCCTGAGATTCAGTCATGACCCTGGTGTAAGATGGAGCACTGGCATGGTAGAGCTGGAGGCAGTTGTGGAAACAGAATTCTACTCCCAGATTCTGGGCAGAAAAGTTTTTGGTTTCTCCCAGACCAATGTGCAGGACAGGAGAGGAGTAAACTCTGCTCCCTTGATTGTTCCACCTTGGAGGAACTAAGAACTTACAGGTCCCCAGAGTATACCTCCCTGTTGACAAAGAATTAAAAACTCAAGTAACTGCCTTAGAAAATGCCTAAAAAAGGAAAAAAAATAAGGCTATAAAAGGTTACATTCTTGGTGAACAGGTTTTTTCCTCAATCCTTTCAGATGAGGAAGAACAATGTATATTCTCAGAGGAAGTCAAGGCTTCTGCATCCCAAACTTCCAAAATAAATATGCAATGGTCTCCGGCCATGGAAGAGGTCAAAAAGGATTTTGAAAATCAAGTGAGAGAGGTGGAGGAAAAATTGGGAAGAGAAATGAGAGCCATACAAGAAAATCATGAAATGCAAGTCAAAGCTTGTTAAAGGAGACCCCAAAAAATGCTGAAGAAAATAACACTTTTACAAACAGGCTAACTCAACTGGCAAAAGAGATCCAAAAACCCGAGGAGAAGAATGTTTTAAAAAGTAAAATCAGTCAAATGGAAAAGGAGGTTCAAAAGCTCACTGAAGAAAATAGTTCTTTAAAAATTAGAAGTTAATGGTTTTATTAGAAACCAAGAAATTACAAAACAAAACCAAAGGAATGAAAAAAAATAGATGACAGTGTGAAATATCTCATTGGAAAAACAACTGACCTGTAAAATAGATCCAGAAGAGACAATTTAAAAATTATGGGACTACCTGAAAGCCATGATCAAAAAAGAGTCTAGACATCATCTTTTATGAAATTATCCTGGAAAACTGCCCTGATATTCTAGAACCAGAGGGCAAAATAAATATTGAAAGTATCCACTTATCACCTCCTGAAACAGATCTAAAAAAGAGAAACTGTTAGGACTATTGTAGCCAAATTCCAGAGTTCCCAGGTCAAGGAGAAAATATTACAAGCAGCTAGAAAAAAAAATTCAAATATTGTGGAAATACAATCAGGATAACACAGTATCTGACAGCTTCTATACTGAGGCATGGAAGGGCTTGGAACAGAAAACTCCAGAAGTCAAAGGAACTTGGATTGAAACCAAGAATTACCTATCCAACAAAACTGAATATAACACTTCAAGGAAAAGAATGGTCATTCAATGACATACAGGACTTTCATGCACTCTTGATGAAAAGATCAGAACTGAAGAGAAAATTTGCCTTTCAACCACAAGAATCAAGAGAAGCATGAAAAGATAAACAGGAAAGGGAAATCATAAAGAACTTTCTAAATCTAAACTGTTTATATTCCTACATGGAAAGATAATATTTGTAGCTCTTGAGATTTTTCTCAGTACTTGGATAGGTGGAGGGATTATACACACACACACACACACACACACACACACACACACATTCAAGCAGGTAGCACAGGATGAGTTGAATCAGAAGGAATGATATCTATAAAAATAAAATTAAGGGTGAGAGAGGAATATATTGGGAAGAGAAAGGGAAAAATGGAATGGGGTAAGTAATCATTCATAAAAGAGATATGAAAAATCGTTTTCAATAGAGGAGAAAAGGGAGGATATGAGAGGGAAAAAGTGAAGCTTACTGTCTTCACATATGGCTTAAGGAGGGAATAACATGCTCACTAAATTTGCTATGAAAATTTATCTTACACTACAGGAAAGTAGGGGACTTTTGGGAAGGGACAAGGTCAAATGAGAGAATAGAATAAAGGGGGGACAGGATAGAATGGAGGGAAATATAGTTAGTCTTACACAACATGGCTATTATGGAAGTCTTTTACAAAATGATACATGTGTAGCCTGTATTGAATTGCTTTCCTTCTCAGTGAGGATGGGTGGGGAGGGAAGAAGAGAGAGAAGTTGGAATTCAAAGTATTAGAAAGAGTGTTGAGCATTGTTATTGCATATACCTGGAAAATAAGAAATACAGGTAATGGGGTATAGAAATATACATTGCCTTACAAGAAAAGAGAGAAGACGGGGGTAAGGGAAGGATGGGATGTGATAGAAGGGAGGACACAGTAAGGGAAGGGGTAATCAGAATGCAAGGAGTTATGAGGTGGGGGAGGGGAGAGATGGGGAGAAAAACAGAACTTAAAATTTTGTGGAAATGAATTCTGTGATCTAAAAATAAACACAAATGAATAAACAGATAACTAGATAAATAAATGAGCAAATAAATAAATAGTTGAGTATTGCAAACAGCTAGAAAGAAACAACTCAAGTACTGTGGAAATACAATCAGGATAACACAAGATATACCACTTCCACATTAAGGGATCAAAGGGCTTGCAATATGATATTTTATTCAAGAAGTCAAAGGAACTAGGATTAAAACCAAGAGTCACCTACCGAGCAAAATTGAGTATAATAATACTTCAGGGGAAAACATGGTCATTCAATGAAATAGAGGAGATTCAAGCATTCTTGATGGAAAGACCAGAATTGAATAGGAAATTTAACTTTCAAATGTGAGAATCAAGAGAATCATGAAAATATAAACAAGAAAGAGAAATCATAAGGGACTTTCTAAAGTGGAACTGTTTACATTCCTACATGGAAAGATAATGTTTGTAACTCTTGAAACTTTTCTCAGTATTTGGGTAGTTGGAAGGATTTTATACACACACACACACACACACACACACACACTCACTCATACACATAAAATAAATATATTATATATATATGTATATATATGCATATGTGTGTGTGTGTGTGTATAGAGAGAGGAATATATTGGGAGGACAAAGGGAGAAATGTAATGGGTCACATTGTCTCTCATACAAGAGGCAAGAATAAGCTTATTCAATGGGAGAGAAAAGGGAGTAGGTGAGAGGGAAAATACTGTTGTCATATTTGACCTAAGGAGGGAATAACATGCTCACTCAATTTAGTATGGAAATCTGTATTACACTACACAAAAGTGAGGAGAAGAGGACAAGTGGGGTGGGGGGATGATAGAAGGGAGGGCAAATGGGAGAAGGGAGTAATGAGAAGTAAACCCTTTTGGGGTGGGACAAGATCAAAAGACAGTATAGAATAAATGAGGGCAATACAACATGACTCTTATGGAAGTCTTTTGCAAAATTACGCATATGTAGCCTCTGTTGAATTGCTTTCCCTCTCAATGGGGATGGGTGGGGAGGGAGGAAGGGAGAGAAATATGAACTCAAAGTTTTAGGAGGGAATGTTTAGAATTTTTTTTTGCATACAACTGGGAAATAAGAAATACTGGTAATGAGGTATATAAATCTATCTTGTCCTACAAGAAAAGAGAAGAGATGGGAATAAGGGAAGGGAGGGGTGTGATAGGTGGGAGGGCCTATTGAGGGAAGGGGTAATCAGAATGTAAGGAGTTATGGGACACGGGGAGAGGAGAGATGGGGAGAAAATTTGGAACTCAAAATTTTGTGAAAAATGAATGTTGAAAACTATAAATAAACATTAAAAAAGAATCATGCACACATTTGTATAATTAATTGAAAACATATTTCTGGATCATGTAAAGTCTAACTTGTTTCTTTAGGGAGGAACTACAGGGTATTTGTGAATACTAAGGAGACAAGCTTTTGCAAATGAAATTTTAAAATGCTTTTTAACATTCAACTCATAATATTAGTCCTTTGCCTCTTTTATAATTGCCATGGTACTTACAATCAAGCTTAACATATGAGGTTTCAATAAATATTTTATTATTGATTGAAAGATCTTAGTAGGTGGTTCATTTGCTCCCTTCCCCCAACATTTCTACCAGTTTATTAGAGGATATTTCGAGTGATATTGTCAGGACCACTTAAGGAGAGAAAGAACAGCACTATTCATATATCTAGTCATGTGGTTCAATGTGCAGATTTCTGGATTTACTCATGTGTATCTTTCCAAGTTTTTTTTCTGAAATCTACCTGTTGATCACTTCTTACAGAATAATTGTATTCCATTATATTCATAAAACACAACTCGTTCCGCCATTCCCCAGTTGATAGTTACCCCTCGATTTCCAATTCTTTGCCATCACAAAGAGCTGCTAGAAATATTTTTTGTACAGGTAAGTTTCTTTCTCTTTTTATTGATCTCTTTGTGATATGCACATATTTAGAGCCCTTTGGGCATAGTTCCACATTGCTCTCCAGAATGGTTGGATCTCCAACCAAATCCAACATTTGTCATTTTCCTGGTTTGCCTGTCAGTCAATCTGGTAGTTGTGAAATGGTGACTCAGAGTTGTTTTGATTTGCATTTCTCTAATCAATAGTGATTTAGAAAAGTTTTTTTATATGACTAAAGATAATTTTACTTTCATAATCTGAAAACTGTTTATTCATATACTTCTACTATTTATCAGTTGTGGAATGACTTGTATTTTTATAAATTTGATTCAATTCTCTATATATTTTAGAAATGACACCTTTATCAGAGATATTGACTGCAAAAAAATATTTCCCAGCTTTCTGCTTCCCTTCTAATCTTGGTTGCATTGGCTTTGTGAAAAAAATTTAAATTTAACATAATCAAAATTATCCATTTTGCATTTCATAATGTTCTCAATTTCTTGTTTGTTCATAAATTCCTTTCTTCTCCATAGATCTGAGAGGTAATAAACTATTCCTTGCTCTCCCAATTTGCTTATAATGTCACCCATTATGTTTAAATTGTGTACCCATTTTGACCTTATTTTAGTATACAGTGTAAGATATTGCTCTATGCCTAGTTTCTGCCATACTATTTTTCACCTTTCCCAGCAGTTTTTGTCAAATAGTGAGTTCTTATTCCAGAAGCAAGAGTGTTTGGGATTATTCAGTCGTAGATTACAACAACATTGATGACTGTGTCTTGTGTATCTAACATAGTCCACTGATATACCTCTCTATTTCATAGCCAGTACCAAGTAGTTTTGATGATTACTGCTTTGTAATATGGTTTTAGATCCGATACAGCTAAGTCATGTGGAATAATGCTTGGTCATATAGTGATGAGACTGGGTGAGTTCAAGAGACTAGCTGTAGAGATACATCAGTAATACACAATATGGTTTGGGACTACTTAAATATTAATATAATTACTACTATGCAGACTACTTAAATATTAATATAATTACTACTATGGATAAACATGAATTTTAAACAAAAATAAAAGGTACTCAGGATTCATTCTCAAAAGCATCTTTATACAAATACCTTTCATATGAACATTAAGCATTTTGCACCCCTGAAAGGTCAAATTCCTTAAAGGAATTTAGTGGAGAAATTGCCCCAAATATCTAAGATTCTTATGGACCTTAATTAATCATTCAATGAAAAAACCTATTTATTAAGTGCCTACACTGTTCCAGGCACTAAGTGAAGTGCATAGACAAATACTAGACAAAACAAATCATTTCTTGCCCTTAAAAAGCTTACATTTGGATTGATCTGGGGAGAGAAAACACACATGAATGAATGAATGAATGAATGAAAAATTAAGTGCTTAACATGTGAGTTCCACCCTTCTAAGCATGAGGGATATGAATAGAAAAAGCAAGGCTTCTAGATATTTTTTCAGTTTTAAGTCACATGAGAGAGAGCACCTAGTGATCCTTGGATGTAAAAGCAAAGAATATAGTAATTCATCTTCTTCATGTCATTTTCACCTATAAATCTTATCCATTTAAAAAAAACATTTAGCAATACTGAGGAGTTTGGTGATGAGAACTTTCTTCTCTGGTCCTTCAGGAGAGAGTGAACTCTTTCCTGTTTGTAACCTAGTTCTAGATCTTCCCTGGGAATGTCAATTGTGGAACTTCCCTGTCCCTTTGAAAATCCATTTTGGATACTCCCATGTGACTCCACTCTATTAAATCCCTAATGTTCTCTTGAAACCTTCAAACTGATTTGTCTGGTTCTCTACTTTTTTTTTCTTCTTAGTGGAGTTAGGTTACTCACTGTTTCACATCTTGTCAGTTACTAAAACTGTGAAATCTTAATGCCAAGAAAGCTCAATTTTTTTTTCAAATATGATCCTGATGACCTTAGAAATATGAGTTATCTCCCTATTTGTATTTACTTAGTAACTTATTTTTAATTTATGGAGCAAAACAAGCATTTGCATAGCATAGTATAATAAAAAGATGATTGCACATGAAACTGAAAATCTACTGTGCACAACTTGCTATTCCTTTCAAATATATAAAACAGTTATTATAGAAATTTCATTTTTAAATTTTCCTTTCTTCCCCCACTCCATCCTAGAGATGGCATGTCTATTCTTTATTGCTAGGTTCATTTTGCTACCTTTGCTTCAGTGTAGGACAGTCTTCATGCTGAAACAGAAGATCAAGGATTCTGCAATACTTCTCCCACCTTCAAATTAATAGGAAGCAATTTTCCTTTAAAAGAAAAAGAAATAATAGCAGTTTCTACTTTTACTCCATGGAATAATGAGCCAGGTATAATTGAGGAAGAATCATCTTTAGGGTCAGAAGAAGGAGAGACACGCTCTGGTGGTTTTGTGCCTTCCAGCTGAGGGGCCCAGAAGCCACTATTCATCAACTTGACATTAATAATAGAAATATTCTGTTTCTCATGATATCTCTCAGGGACATGACAGAGAACTTCCCAACCCTTCTGAGACTTGTCAGAATGAAACATAAGAAGCAGCTAGGTGGTGTAGAATATAAAATACTAGACCTAGCATCAAGAAGAATCAAGTTCAAATCTGACCTCAAGAAGAAATTAAAGTTCCCTACATCCATATGAAAAAATGTGCTAAATTACTATTGATTAAAGAGATGCAAATCAAAACAACTCTGAGGTACCACATCACATCTATCAGACTGGCTAACATGACAAAACAGGAAGATGATAAATGTTGAAGAAGATGGGGGAGAATTGGAACACTAACTCATTCTTGGTGGAGCTGTGAACTGATCCAACCATTCTGAAGAGAGATTTGGAACTATGCCCAAACGACTACAGAAATGTTCATACCCTTTGACCCAGCAATACCACTTCTAGGACTGTATCCCCAAGAGATCATAAAAATAAGAAAAAGTCCCACGTGTGCAAAAATATTTATAGCAGCTCTCTTTGTGACGGCCCAAAACTAAACCAAGGGGATGCCCATCAATTGGGGAATGGCTGAATAAATTGTGGTATATAAATGTGATGAAATTCTATTGTGCTATAAGAAATGATGAACAGGAAGACTTCAGAGAGGTCTGGAAAGACTTACATAAACTGATACTGAGTGAAAGGAGCAGAACCAGGAAAACAACCTGCAACCAGCAACAACCACAGTGTGCAAGGAATTTTTCTAGTAGACTTAATACTTCATTGCAATGCAAAGACTTAAAAATTCCCAATGGACTCGGGGCAAAATGCCTTCCACATCCATAGAAAGAACTATAGAATTTGATCACAGAATGAAGCAGACTATTTTCTTTTGTATTATGTTTTGTTTTGTTTTATGATTTCTCCCATCCATTTTACTTCTTTTAGGCAACATGATTAAGGTGAATATGTATTATTAGGAATATGTATTATTAGGAATGTATATGTATATGTAGAACCTAATAAAATTGTATGCCATCTCAGGGAGAGAGTGGGGAGGGAGGAAGGAAGGAAAGGGAGGGAGGGATAAAAATCTAAGTGTGGAAGTGATTGTACAATACTGAAAGCAAATAATGCCTAGAATATCACAAATAAAATCAAATTCCCTTCCCAAGGAAAAGAAATGGAAAATAAGAAAAGGCAGGTATGCATACATTTTTAAAAGACCAACTTTTATGGAATATTAGCAGTAATATCACAGAAAGAACAGTAGTAGTAAAATGGTCCAATAATTCATAAACAGCAGAAAGCAGGAAAGAAGATGGAAATTTAATAAACCATAGCCTCAGGTATTTATTCATAAATCCTCAAGTAAGGATAACGAAAAAAGATGAACTACAGGTCCTAACAAAAGGGAGTGAATTTGACTTCATTTTCATCATAGATACCTGTTGAGAGGGAAACCATGACTGAAATTGGTTCTGAAAAGAGCAACCTGATTAAAAAAAGGAACTGTACAGATTAAGGGAAGTGTGTGGGCAATGTATTAGGGAGATATATGTAAGAAATTCAGGAGCTAGACAGAGGAGATATGATGGAGAGCTTTTGGGTGAAGACCAATAGAAAATGAAGGAGAAGTGATATTGTAGTAGGGGAAAGCTAATGACCACCAAGCCATGGGAGGAAATAGATGAGGCGTTTAAGAAGCTGACGACAAACTTGGAATAGAAACCTGAAATGGGAGGGATGAGGTGCTTCAATTAAATAGACATCTGTTGTAGTTTTCTCTGTCTCTGCCAAGAGCAGGAGAGGATAAATGTTTAGCTTGATGGTGACAATTTCTTGCTACAAATGGTTTTGGAAGCATGGAAGGGAAGTGATTCTGCCCAACAATGAGAAATTAGTTGCTTAAGTATAGATGAGGGAATTTTGAGGAGAAATGAGCTTCATAAACAATAGCACATGTTTAATCAAGGTTTCAAAGTTTTGAGAAGCCTTTTTAAAAAATAAATCTCTGATGTCCATAGTGCTAGTATTATTAACCCCATTTTACTTTTATTTGTAATTATCTTTTAGCTTCCCCTGTTACCTGTCAAGAAAAATTTTAGCATTCATTGTATTTAATCTATTTTAAAATTAAAGTACAAAACTTAAATAAACAATTAGAGAAAAGATTATAAACATAAGTATTAAAATTTAAATACAATATAAGAGAAGAAAAAAAGCATTGCCATGTGTACAGCAAAACCTAAAAGGATTAAAAATATTCAGCAATAAATTTCCAATTCAAGAAAGCCTAACTAATATATATTCATTATGTTCGAGGCTATGTTTTCTTTGCTTCTTTGTGAATTTTTTTTTGCTTGCTGCTGAGTACAAAGTACTTTTTTCTTTTTCCCCTTTCCTTCCCTCTCCTCCTCAACAAGGTCAGCATCCATTTTTACAAGATGATTTCCAAAATTTTTCCCCTTTCCTGAAAATAGTAGGCAGTTTGATATAGTTCATACATGTACTACTATTATTAGTCACAATTGTGAAAGAAGAAATAGATTAAAAATATGAGAAAGAATAAAATAAGTGGAAAAATGCTTTGATCTGCATTCAGACTTCATCATCTCTTTTTCTGTATATAGATAATATTTTTTTTCATGAGTCATTTGTACTTGTCTTGGATGATTGTGTTATTGAGAAGAGCTGAGTCATTTGTAGTTGATCATTGCACAATGTTACTGACACTATGTACAATATTTTCCTGGTTCTGCTCATTTCACTTGGCTATCAGTTCATCCAAATCTTTCCAAGTTTTTCTGAAATCTACCTATTCATCATTTCTTATTGCACAATAGCATTCCATTAATTTCATATACCACAGTTTGGTCAGTTATCTCCCAATTGATGATCATCCCCTCAATTTGCAATATTTTGGCACCACAAAAAAAGGGGTCCTATAAATACTTTTGCACCTGTAGGTCCTTTCCCCTTTTTTATAGTCTCTTTGGAACACAGACTTAGGGGTGGTATTGCTGGATTAAAGGGTATGCACAGTTTGGTTGCCTTTGGATATAGTTCCAAATTACTCTTCAGAATGGTTGAATAAATTTAAACTCCACTAAGAATACATCAATGTCCCAAGTTTCAAACATCCCCTCCTTATCATTTTCCTTTTTCTGGTGAAGTGGTGGTATCTTAGATTTGTTTTAATTTGCATTTCTTTAATCAAAAGTGATTTAGAGCACTTCTTCATATGCCTATGGATACTTTGATTTCTTCATCTGAAAACTGCGTGTTCATATTATTTGACCACTCCCCAGTCACAGACCACTAGTCCTTCTTCTAGTTCATCATCTACAGCCAGAATCCCAGGAAGCACCCTTTATGGAAATGTAACCTGGCCACTGCCCCAGCAATTACTGTAGTCACTGCCTACTCAGAAACCACAGCTCCCAGGAACTAAAGCTATCACCAAATTCTCTTGACCCTGGAAACTAGCGCAAAATAAAAAAATGGATATGATTTCATTATCAGTGGAAATTACATTAAAGAGGGTGCATTACAACTGGTCGAACCCTGAGAGTCATTGAACATTTCTACGTAAATAGAAGCTGAAGCATCCTCACCCAATGAAATGTGAACCACTTCATAGCAGAGGCTATATTTTGTTTTTCTATCTAGATTCCTTTTTCTTAGAATACTGCTTTTACCCAAAATAAATCTTCAGTAAAGTTGTATTCATTCATTCATTCATTTTTCATTTATTCATTCATTCATTTGTTCATTCACTCACTCATTCATTCATTCATTCATACTTGGTTCACTCCTTCTAGCTCACCCTGCAGCCATGATGGAATGGATCACCTCATTCACCAAGTCTTTCCTATATACTACTAACCCCTCCAAGATTAAATTAGAACCTATTGAATTGGTCAAATTACTATTCCAGGTGGATGAAGGTAAATATGGTGTGCCTAATAAGCAATACAGAGGTTCAATGGATTTATACTCCAAGTTTCAAAGAAAACGAAAGATATTTTTTATTCTGGTTGAGCAACTTACAAAATATTATGAAATATCTTTTCACTTAGACCTTTAACTGAGCCTCTCAGGAAGAGTAAAAATAGGTAGGGCTTTTATTTCATTATTTATTTTTAACATATTTTTAAAATGTTGCATTGCAAATTCTTTCCCTCCTTCCAGCCACCTTTCCAGTCACTGAGAAGGCAAGCAAAATAATACCAATTAGACATGTGAAATCATTAAAATACTTCCAATATTAGTTACATTGCAAAAAAACCCCATGAAAATAAAGTGAGAAAATGATATTTCAATTTGCCCTCAGATTTCATCAGTTGTGTCTCTGGAGATGGATACCATTTTTCATTGTGAGTCTTTCAGTACCATCTTAGATGATTGTCAGATGAAAGTAGCTAAATCTTTCACAGTTAATCGTCATCACAATATTAGTATTAGTTACTGTGTGTAATAATCTCCTGGTTCTTCTTACTTCATTTTTTATCAGTTCTTACAGGTCTTCTCAGGTTTTTCTAAAATCACCCCCTCATCATTTCTTACAACAAAATAGTATTCTGTCACACTCATCTGGAACAACTTGTTCAATCATTCTCCAATTGATGGCATTGCCTCAATTTCCAATTCTTTGTCACTCCTTAAAAAAATATTTTCTATGAATATTTTGTGCATATAATTCATTTTTTTACCATTGATTTCGCTCTCTCTTTCTCTCTCTCTCTCTCTCTCTCTCTCTCTCTCTCTCACACACACATACACACACACACACCATTTTGTTTTCTCTTAGGTACTGACCTAGTGGTGATATTATTGGATCAAAGAGTATGTACAGTTTTATAGCAATTTGGACAAAGTTCAGAATTGTTCTCCAGAATGGTTGAATCAGTTCACTACTCCTCCAATAGTTCATTAACACACTTATTTTCTTTCATCCCCTTCAACATTTGTCATTTCTGGTAGGTGTGAGGTGATAACACAGGATAATTTTAATTTGACTTTGTCTAATAAATAATAATTTAGAGCATTTTCCCCTACATGACTATATATAGCTTTTATTTCTTTTTCTGAAAACTGCCTGTTCATATCTATTGACTATTTGGGGAATGACTTGTAATCTTATAAATATGACTTCTCTATATATTTTAGAAATGAGGCCTTTATCAGAGACACTGGCTGTTAAAAAATTGTTTCCCAGATTTATACTTTCCTTCTAATCTTGGTTGCATTGGCTTTGCTTGTGCAAAATCCTTTCAATTTAATGTAATCAAAATTATCCATTTTGCATTTCATAATGTTCTCTATCTCTTGTTTGGTCATAAATTCTTACCTTCTCCTTAAATCCGATAGGTAAACTATTACTTGCTGTAATGGTAATTTAAATGAAAAATATTTCAATTCATTAATAGGCCTATGTAACCTGCCCAGGTCACATGGATGCTTGAGTTACATGAGTTTCAGTCACATGGAGCCTGTGGTGGAAGGAGTTTGCTGAATGGGTGGAACAGGGAGAATTGGAGCTGGAGTAGAGTCAAGAGGAAGTTAGTTTTGAGAGCAGTCAGAAGGATGCAGACTGCTAGCTAATTTGAATGAGAGATTGTGATTTATTTAACGGAACTGATTTGAAGGAAGCCTAGCAATGGGAAAGCTTGGGGGTGTTATTTTTCTCTGCATTGCTATTGTGTATAGATTTTTGTTACTGTGATGGATTTGGCTTTCTGGTGTCTGAATAGATGTTTTGGTTCTGCCTTCCATGTGAAGCGTCTGTTGCATTTTGCAATTTAGAGTTGTGCTGCGATGTTCATGGCTGCCATGGGCATTGTGAATATTACATTAACGCTACAAATGGCAGCAGGGATGGGATCACAAAATATCAGACCTTTATTTGGATACAGAAAGGATGGAAACAGAGGAAGAAATGGACATTCCAAAGTGGGATGATTTGCTTTATTCCTCCTTGGCAAGAGAATGGGCTAAAGGCACAGGGTTTTGTGAAAACTGGGAACCGAGGCTGCAGAAGGGAGAACTCAGAGATTTAGAAAGATATTTGCAAGAAATACCAATAGAACAGGGGAAAGAAATGTCAGGGGTATGTAGGAGAGACTGGGCCTTGGTAACAAGCTATTGAATTATATATAAAAGCAGAGATAAGCTGCTGGAGGAGACGGCTCAGATGGAAAGAGAGTTGGCTGGTTTGCAGGAGAATTTTTTTATCCTGCAGTGTTCAAACTGTCCTTTAGAAGAGGAAGCTAGAGAGTTTCAGGGAGTGAAACAAAAAACTGTTGTTGGTTTGGCTCACAAGAGGCGAAAAGTTAACAATAGGAAAGTGAATGCAGCCTTTGCACAGGCTGGGCTTAATTTGGCCTAAACACAGGCCAGGAGGATGTGTGGGAGGAGAATGAAACAGATGAGGAGGCTGAGATCCCATCAGTACTGAGAAGGAAGCAGGGGAATCAAGGGGCCCCCATAGTGTTTGGGAAGGTAATTGAGGATTTTATTCAGCAGGAGGTCAAAGATATTTTGAGTCAGTTCTTCCAAAGGATGGGAGAATAGTTGGTACCTTGGATGGTGAGAATTGGTGAAAAAGATAAATTTCCTTGAGAAAGAAGAATAAACAGCCAGCAAATTCAAGTCAGTATAGATTGGCAAGAAAAGAATTGTTTACTGCTCTGTTGAGAGCAGGGGTAGATTTTGGAAGAGTAGATGGCATTCCAAATGATCAACTGTATCATATGTATCGAGGAAAGAGGCTTGAGTTTAGACTGAGCTGGGAAGTGAGAGCAGCCCCTGTATGTCCTCCTGAAACACTGCATCCAGGTTCATCACACCTGTAGGGAGAGTGGGGTTTGGCCAGGCCACAGCTCAGATGAAAGAATGATGACCACAGGTCTGCAAATTGGAAAAGAGTAAACAATAGTGAATGAGGCTGTGATAATGGATTCATGGACTAGAGAAGCACAGTTGATACTGTATCTACCCTGCTTCTGGTTACTGTCTCCTTGTTTCATTTCGGCTTTTTGTCTGTTCACCATTTTTGTCAGATCCGTTTTCTGCAGACCTAGTACCCTCCTCCTGTAGATGCCTGACTGCTAAAGTCAGATGTCGCTCCTTGTCTGATGTGCTATGTCACTGCTAGACCTGGTGTCGACCAACTCCAGGTGCCAACTGAGGAACTGGCCCCTCAAATAGGACCTCTTGGGGTAGGGACAGCTCTATGTCCAATCTTAGCAGGAAATAATTATGGAAGAACAGGCGTTTGACCCTCACCTCAAGATTTTGGGCTCCATTCATTAGACGGGGGAATGATGGGGCGCTTGTGCTCAAGCCCCACCCTAAGATATTGTTTTATGTGATTATTTTGTGTTATCCCTGTTATACTCTAAAGTTCTGTTGGCACCAGTTGCCTAAGATATTGTTTTATATGATTATTTTTCTGTTATCCCTGTTAAAGTTCTATTGATACCAGTTGCCCCACCAAACCTGACCTGTGTAGTGAATAACAAAGATCTTGGGGCTGCTTGTAATGGTAACATAAAATGATCTTACTCATTCATTAATAGACCCACGTAACCTGCCTGGATCTTATAGAAACCTGAGCAACATGAGTCTGAGTCACATGAAGCCTGTGGTGGAAGGAGTTTGCTGAACGGGTGGAACAGGAAGAGGTGGAGCTAGAGCAGAGCTGAGAGGTCAGTGTCTTGAGAACAGTCAGTCAGACCTAGGAAGGATGCAGGCTGGTGGCTAGAGTGACTGAAAGAGATTGTGATTTTATTTGAGAGTCTGCTTGTGATTTGTGTAATGGATGTGGTTTGTGGGAAGCCTAGCAGAGGAAGGCTGGGGGATGGTGTACTCTGCATTGCTATTGTGTATAGATTTTTGTTGCTATGATGGATTTGGCTTTCTGGTGTCTGAAAGCACATTTTTGTTCTGCCTCCCATGTGGAAAGTCTGTGATATTTCGTGATTCAGAAATTCACCGAGATATTCATGGCTGCTGTGGGCACTGTGAATATCATATTGGTGCTATACTTGTTTATTCAGCCTTTATGTCTAAATCATGTATCCGACTTTATCTTGGTATATGGTGTGAGATGTTGGTCTATACCTGATTTCTGCCATATTGTTTTATTTGGTAGTTTGACTGGCATGGCACTGAACAAATAAATTACTTTAGGTAGAATTCTCATTTTTATTATATTAGCTCAGCTTACCCATCAGAAACTGATGTTTTATTTTTTTCAGATTATTTACTTCTTATTTCATTTATATGAACACAGTTTTGTAATTGTGTTCATATAGTTTTTGAGTTTGTTTTGGCAGATAGATTCCCAGATATTTTATAATGTCTATAGAACTTTTAGATGGAATTTCTCTTTCTATCTCTTGCTTTTGGACTTTGTTAGTAATATGTAGAAATGCTGATGATTTATCTGTGCTTATTTTATATCCTGCAGCTTTACTAAAATTACTTATTATTTCAAGCATTTTTTTACTTAATTCTCTAGGATTTTCTAAATATACCATCATATCATCTGCAAAGAGTGGTAACTTAGTTTCTTTTTTGCCTATTCTAATTCCCTCAATTTCTTATTCTTCTCTTGTTGCTAAAGCTAATATATATAGTACAATATTGAATAATAGAAGTGATAGTACACATCCTTATTTCACCCCAGATCTTACTGGAAATGCTTCTAACTTCTCCCCACTACATACAATACTTGCTGATCATTTTAGATAGGTGCTACTCATAATTGTAAGAAAGATTTCATTTATTTTTATGTTTTCTAGTGTTTTTAATAGAAATGGACATTGTGTTTTGTCAAATGCAATCTAAAGTTGACAAATTTATTGGCACACAATCGGTCAAAATATCTCCTAATCATTGTTTTAATTTCCTCTTCATTGATGGTGACTTCACCCTTTTCACTTTTAATACTGGTAATTTGGTTTTCTTCTTTTTAATAAATCATTAACCAAAGACTTATCTATTTTATTTTTTTCATAGGCCAGTTCTTAATTTTCTTCATGTGCTCAATTTTTCTTTTTTCCATTTTATTAATCTCTCCTTCAGTTTTCAGAATTTCTAAGTTAGTACTTAAAAGGGAATTTTTAATTTCTTTTTCCAGTTTTTTAAAATTGCATGCCTAATTCACTGATCTCTTCGTCTATTTTATTCATATAAGCATTTAAAGATATAAAACTCTCCCTAAAAACTACTTTTTCTGCATCCCATAAATTTTTGCATGTTGTGTAATTAATGTCATTCTCTTAAATGAATGTATCGATTGTTTCTAAGATTCATGGTTTGACCCACTCATTCTTTAGGATTAGATTATTTGGTTTCCAGCTAATTGTTAGTCTCTCTTTCTATGGCCATTTATTACATGTAATTTTTATTGCATCACGATATGAAAAGGATGAATTTAACATTTATTTCTTTGTGCATTGGATTTTGAGGTTTTTATGTCCTAATACAAGGTCAATTTTTGTGTAGATGCCCTATATCACTGAGAAAAAGGAATATTTCTTCTTTTCTCCCATTCAGTTTTCTCCACAAGTCTACCACATCTTACTTTTCTAAAATTTTATTCACTTCCTTAACTTCTTTTTTGTTTATTTTCTTTTAGATTTATCTTGTTCTGAGGTCCCCCACAAGTGTAATTTTGCTGTCTAATTCTTCTAATAACTCCTTTAGCTTCTCTAAAAATTTGGATGCTATACCATTGGGTGCATATATGTTTGGTAATGATATTAGTTCATTGGCTTTTAACAGGATGTAGTTTCCTTCCTTATCTCTTTCAATTAGATCTAGTTCTGCTTTGCTTCTTCTGAGATCAGGATTACTATTCTTGATTTTTTCCTTCAGGTAAAGCATAATATATTCTGCTCCAGCCTATTACCTTTACTCTGTGTGTATCCCTCTTCTTCAAATGTGTTTCTTGTAAACAACATTTTGCCGGATTATAGAGTTCAGTCCTCTCTGTTATCCTCTTCTGTTTTATGGGAGAGTTCATCCCATTCACATCCATAATTATGATTGCTATATTTGCCTTTCTCTCTATCCTACCCCACCTTTTATGTTTTTCTCTCTCCTTTTTCCCTTTCCTTCCTAATTAGTGTTTTGCTTTTTACCACTGCCTTATTCAATCTGCCCTCCCTTCTATCAGCCCCTTCCCTTTTTTTCCTCTTTTCTCTTACTTCTTCTTCTCTCTTTTATCCACCTCTCTTTTCTTTCCTTTTTTCCCTTCTATTCCCTACAGGGTATATATACCCAACCGATTATGTCATTCCCTCTTTGAGCCAAGTCTAATATCAGTAAAGTTCAAACAATGCTCATCTCCATTCCTTCCTTCCCTCTACTCTAATTGGCCTTTGTACCTCTTCATGTGATATAATTTACCATTTTCTTCCTCCTCCTTTCCTCCTTTTTGAGTACAATCCCTTTTCATCATTTAATTATAATTTTTATCATCATATGAACGTCAGCTTATATCCACACCCTCTGTGTCTGCATAATCTTTCTAAATGTGTAATAAAGATATGATTTTCAAGAGTTGTAAGTATTATCTTCCCTTGTAGGGATGTAAAGAGTATGGTGTTATTGATTAATGTTGTGTTTGTTTGCTTGTTTTTTCTTTCCTGTTTACCTTTTTGTGCCTTCCTTGAATCTTGTATTTGAAGATCAAATTTTCTGTTGAGCTCTGGTCTTTTCATCAGGAAGATTTGGAATTTCCCAATTTATTTGCGTGTCCATTTCCTCTCCTGAAAGATTATGCTCAATTTCGCTGGGTAGTTGATCTTTGATTGTAATACAAGCTCCTTTGCCTTATGGAATATTATATTCCAAGGCCTTTGATCTTTTGATGTAGAAGCTGCAAGGTCCTGTGTAATCTTGTTGCTCCACAATATTTGAAAGGTTTCCATCAGGTTGTTTGCAGTATTTTTTCTTAGATCTGATAATTTTGGAATTTG
Source organism: Potorous gilbertii (assembly GCA_028658325.1). NCBI lineage: Eukaryota > Metazoa > Chordata > Mammalia > Diprotodontia > Potoroidae > Potorous > Potorous gilbertii. Next base: position 119,525,833 of record CM053774.1, on the reverse strand, counting down.
GCTACAATATTCCTTGGCATTTTCAATTTGGGATCTGTTTCAGGAGATGATCAGGGGATTTTTTCGATGATTATTTTACCTCATGGCTCTAGGAGCTCAGACAGTTTTCCTTGGTGATTTCTTGAAAGGTACTCGAGGCTCTTTTTTCTTTATCATGACTTTGAGGTGGATGAGTAATTTTTAAATTATCCCTCCTAGATCTACTTTCCAAGTCAGTTTTTTCTTTTTTTATTAATAAATTTATTTAAATTTTTACATTGATTTTCACAAGATTTTGGGTTATAAAATTTTCTCCCCATTTGTCCCCTCCCCCCTCGCCAATATACTGGACATTCTAATTACCCATATCATCAATCTGCCCTCTCTTCTATCATCCCTCCCTTCCCTTACCCCATCTTCTCTTTTGTCCTGTAGGGCCAGATAACTTTCTATTCCCCATTACTTGTATTTCTTATTTCCTA
>CM053774.1:119506386-119524872 GCA_028658325.1 Potorous gilbertii | reverse complement strand
GAGAACTATTTTCTTCAGTGAGCTTTTGCACCTCTTTTTCCACTTGGCTAACTCTGCTTTTGAAAGCATTCTTCTCCTCATTGGCTTTTTGAACCTCTTTTGCCAATTGAGTTAGCCTACTTTTCAAGGTGCTATTTTCTTCAGCATTTTTTGGGCCTCTGTATTGACCCGTTTTTCATGCTTTTCTTGCATTTCTCTCATTTCTCTTCCCAGTTTTTCCTCCACCTGTCTAACTTGATTTTCAAAATCCTTTTTCAGCTCCTCCATGGCCTGAGCCCATGGGTATCTGTTTTAGATATTTGAGATACAGAGGCTTTGACTCCTATGTCTTTACCTGATGGTAAGCAGATTTCTTCGTCATCAGAGATGAATGGCGCTATCATCTCATCACCAAGAAAATAACCTTCTATGGTCTTAGTTTTTTTCCCTTTTCTGGACATTTTCCCAGCCAGTTACTTGACTTCTGAGAGTCCTCTCCACCCCCTGGACTAGATCTGCCCAGCTAGTGCTTGGGATCTGAGATTCAAATGCTCCCAGCCAGTTACTTGATTTCTGAGAGGCCTCTCCACCCCAGCCTAGGTCTGTCCAGCTAGTGCTTGGGGTCTGGGATTCAAGTGCTGCTCCCCAGCCTCAGGGCTTTGGTGGCAGGCCTGACTGCTCTTCAATGGGAGCTTATCTGCTGGTTCTCAGGTGGGGGCAGGGCCGCCTCTCAGGCTCAGTTCCCTCAGGGGTTTGTGCAGAGACCTTTTGTAATGGAGCTGCTATGGAGCTCCTGCCTGCCTCTGGCTGAGCTGCCTCTGCCTCTGGACGAGCTGCCTCAGTCTCTGCCGCAGCGGCGGCCTCCCGAGGGGGTCCGAGTCCCGGAGATACCCTGCTCCCCTCTCAGCCCGTCTCTCTCACTGACCTGTGCATCTGTGGGTGGAGGGACCTTCACGGCCGCCGGAGATTCTGGTCCCTGAAGCCTGCTGAGGTCTGCAAGCTTCTCTCAGTGCGGTGTGGCCAGGGCAGGGGGAGGGGAGGTCTCTGCTCCTGTCGGGGGCTCGATGGACCTCTGGGGTCGGTTTTTCAGGGCTCTCTGCAATGGAAATCTCCTTCACTGTGTTTCTGCTCGGCTTCCACTGTTCCAGAATTTGTCAGGACTTCTTTTTACAGGAAATCTATGGGCTGTGGGTTTGGAGCTAGCAAATGTGAGTCTTTCTACTCCAGCATCTTGGCTCTGCACCCCAGGTCAGTTTTTTTCCAAAGTATTTTAATTTTCTTCTCTTTTTGCAGGCTTTTGATTTTGTTTGACTAATTCTTCAAGTCTCATAGACTCATTAGCTTCTACTTGCCCATTTCTAATTTTTAATGCATTGTTTCCTTCAATTAGATTTTGTGCCTTTTTTCCATTTTACTCATTGTATTTTTTAAGTTTTTCTCTTTAGTAAATTTTTGTGCCTCCTTTTCCATTTAAATAATTTTGCTTTTTAAGGAGTTGTTCTCTTGAGTGTACTTCCCCCATCCTAAATTTGGCCAGTTTTATTTTTTTTATGGATTTATTTTCTACAGTCAATTTTTGTTCTTCCTTTTCCAAGTTATTGACTCTCTCTTACATACCTGATTTTGTTTCCCAATTTTTCTTCTACTTTTCTTATTTGACTTATAATTTCTTCTTGTGCTTAGGGTTGAGAGAAGTTCAAAATCCTTTTTGAGGTTTCAGAAGTGGGTTTATTTTTTTGACGATTGTCTATTTGTAATATTCATGATGTTCACTTTTTTTGGCTTTTAAGATTGAGCCCTTCTACTGGAGCACAGGGAACACTGACCCAAGCTTCTCATGCTGTGGTCCAGAGCCCTGGTCCCTGGCTTTGTGTACTAGGTCCTCAGGTGCTGGCAGCTTGGGGGTATAGGGGCCAGCTGGCTTGCCTGGTGCTGATCTAGGGTCAGCTATCCTGAAACTCTTGAGGTGGGAAGGATCTTGAAGCATAATCAAATATATTGAGCCAATTTTCTCTTGTAGTTTCTTTCTTTTTCGTTCTTTTTCTTTTTGTAAGGGGCACGAGGCAATCAGGGTTAAGTGACTTGCCTAAAGTCATGCAGCTAATAAATGTCAATTGTCTCAGGTCATATTTGAACTCATGTCCCTAGAGTCCAGGGAAGATGCTCTGTTCACTGCACCACCTTGATGCCCCTGTGCTTTTTTTTTTTAAATCATGATTTTCAAGAAGTCTAATAATTCTTAAGTTATCTCTTCTTGATCAATTTTCTTAGATGAGTTCTTTCTTTTCCAATGAGGTATTTCACATCTTTTTTTTTGTCTTTTGACTTCATTTCATTATTTCTTGGAGTTTCGTAGAGTCCTTGCCTTCTACTTGCACAATTCAAATTTTTAACTTATTATTTTCTTCAGTGAACTTTTGAGCCTCTTTTATCATGAAACTAATTTTTAAAGGTGTATATTCTTCAGTAGGTGTGTGTGTGTGTGTGTGTTTTACTGCACTGCTAATTCTTTTTGTACATGATTTTCTTTGTTCATTTTCATTTCCTCCACCAATTTTTCCTTTGCTACTCTTATTTCTTTCATTAATTCTTCCAGGAATTCCTGCTGACCTTGCATCCAATTAGCATTTTTCTTCAAGATTTGCTTACAACTGCTTTCACATTCTTGTTTTCTGTGGTTATTTCTTGGTTTTCCCTATTAGTGCAGTAATATTCAAGTTCCTTTTAATTTGTTTGTTTGCTTATTTCCCAGTCCATTTCTTAATTTTGCACTTTATGTTAAAATGTGGCTCTGTTCACAGGGGGATAGGGAGGTACTGTGTCAAACTTTTCCTGTTACTATTTCCAAAGGTAGTTTTGGGATCCTGTTAGTTTTCTGTGATTTCCAAGGTAATGTTGTCTTGGGAAAGGTGTGATCACTGCTCATCTGGTCTGTGTTCTGCTCTTTACTCAAGAAGTGCCCTTGCTTCCCAGCAGTCACAAGTCCTTTTAGTGCTCCTCTTTTTCTTGGAACTATGATCAGGGCTTCTGCTCCCTTGTGACTTACCACATGCAGTCCTTTCCACCATGATGCTGTGATCCAGAACTACTTATGAACAATGGAGTTGCAAATCAGTGCCAGCTGCATCCAGTGCCAACAAGAATTCCCTGTAATCTCTTTCTGACCAGATGTCTGATACCTTACAGTGCTTGGACTCCTGAAGAGCTCTTGAAACTGCTGCTGCTACCTCTGTTGTGCTTATCACTGAGGTCCACCAGTGGTGTTCCTTCTATGTTCTAGGCTAGCTCCCACTCAGGTGTCATGGATATATCCTGTGGTCCTCCTGAGTTGTCTTATGCTTGATAAATATCTCCTTTCTGACATTTTTGTTGGCTCCACTGTGCCAAAATTTGATTCGAGATGTTATTTTAAATTCACTTGGAGGGGAATGTTGGGAGAGTTCTTGTGGTCACAATCTATACTCCAACATCTTGGCTCCATCCCTCCCCAGATGACATTGAAAAGTCTGACACTGATTAAGGATCAAAGGCCCTTGAGGCTGTTTTGTGAAAATCACTAAGTTTAATGGAATTTATGCTTTCTACCAAGGTTTCAATGTCTCAGTGGAGAGTGATGCTATTTACAGAAGAAATACTTTTAAATTTGTAATGTAGTAAATGGTACGCTCCCTGAACCTAAGAACACATATTTTGACAAGGTCCACGATTAATGACTGCTATATCAGGTGTGGTCTACTATCCCTTTTATACAATAATGAGGAAAATGTTGATTCAGACTAGGTTTGAAAGAAGTGATGTCACATACACTGGAACAACTGAGTATTAGAGGAAGAGTGCTAAAGATAAAAGTGGCAAAATATTCTTCATAGATACCTGGACCAGTATTCTTAGATACATGGGTGAATATTTCATGCTTTTTTCTGTATGCTAAATTATTGATAAATAAATTAGTATGATAATTGAAATGCATACATATATGTATATGTGTATATTCTAATTAAAAATGGAATGTGCTGCTGTAAAGCAATCAGGGGAATATGGCTGATATATAGTATTTACCTACTATTAACATTCAGGATAACTTGTGTTTAAGACATCCAGGACAGACCATGTTGCTAGAGCAATCAGGAAAAGCTCAAAGACCTGAGGACCTACTTGTTATTATACATTGTTTAGACAACAGACAATATATTGATTCTATTGGTTTTGGAGAAAATACTGTACAGTAAATCAAAGAGACTGCTTTTCCCTATGTGGTTAGCAGAGCAGAACAAGTTACAGAAATAGTACTATTTTTAAGACCATAAATTTTTATCAACATTTTTTGTCTCCATTTGTACTGTAACACTATTTTCCAAAGCTGAATGTTTGAAAGTTGTAATAAATGTTGAGAATTTTGTGAAAGAAGAAAAAGAAGGAGAAGGAGGAGGAGATTGTGAGTCTACATTTGAACTTTGACCTCCTGACTCCAGTTCCAATGACAGATATCAGTATCAGTTAACTCTTAGCTTACATGGATTGTCAACCTAGGCCTGTACCAAACTCGTTTTCACCAGCTCACACAAGCCCCAAACAACTGATGCATTTTGAATATTATCCCAATTGCAACTATGCAGTTAACCAAAGAGAATACTTTTCCACATGCGACTAGCAGAGCAGAACCAGTTACAGGAATATCTGTCTATGAATGCTCCAAACTCTAGTTGGAGATGGTATCAGTTGAACATCTGGCATATACTAACAAATGGCTCATAGGCCAGTCACCCATTACAAAAAATATGACAGTAAATCCAGAAACTTTTTTTTAATGGTCATCATATTCCTTTAAGTAATAATTAGATAAAGTAAAATGAATGATGCGACTTCTCATAAATATACCATTAGAAGAAGGCAATGTAGAAGGATCAACTCCTATGTAAGATAAGATGTTCGGACAACCAGGAAAATAAGTAAGGAATTCCCTTTGGGATGTGTAGTTTGAGTCACTTACAAATGTTCATATGGTCATGGTTTTTTACATTTTCTATAAAACCAGTTACTCATAAACACTCAAATAAAACTGATAAATTCTCTGTTGAACTTTCAAGTAAGAAATGTGAATCCCCTTGGATTGGAGTCAATTAGTGAATTGCAGTTCTGTTTTTCTCCTGGAACTTCACATGAATCTCATCAGAGTTATGTAGTATATGAATTTTTCCTTCCCTTTATTCTAACAAATTCTAGTCTCTTTAGATTTTTTAGCGAAGAGATGATGATGATGAAGAGGAGTGGGAAGAAGAGGAGGAAGAGGAAGAGAAAAAAGGAGGAGGAGGAGAACTCAAGCCATACTAAAGGTTAAACTGAGACTTTTCAGAACTTTTAACACTCTCAATACATTTTGGGTTGCCAAGTTTACAATCAAAATGACTCCAGGGCCCCATTCAAGAGGTGACGTAGCTATTAACTTTACAGGTGTCCATCTGACCATTTTTGCTACTGGAAAACAACAATAGCAAAAATAACCACAAAAATCCATAAAACCTGGATTTAAAATGTGGCATAGTGTACTCGCACAGCTGCTCTCTTTACTGAAACAGAGACAGAGACAGAGAGACAGAAAGATAGTGAGACAGAGAGAGACAGAGAGAGACAAAGAGAGAAAGAGAGACAGAGAGGGGCAGAGAGAGAGGGACAGAAAGAAAGAGAAAGAGACAGAGAGACACAGAGAGACAGAGATGGAGAGAGAGAAAGAAACGAAGAAAGAAAGAAGAAAGAAAGAAAGAAAAAGAAAAAAGGTAAGCAGAATAAATCTGTCATCAAGGAATCTTCAGAAGAGTCTCTCTGAGGTTCTGAATGTTTTATGAATGTTTTACTTTCTTGGTGCTAATTGCTTCCTTCAGTGTGTGCCTTTGGCATATATATACCCCAAACATATTAGCTAATTTCACTTTTTTACTGGGTTGAAATCACCATCACTCTTCCAACAGAGTGGTCTTCTGGGACATAAATTCTGCACTGAATATCAAGAAAGGAAACTATAATACAGTCCTCCATTAGGGAATAAATATCTGAGAATCCATCCTTCAGATAATAAATTCAGATGATTAAAAAATAACAAGACTGCGTAATTAGAAGAACAAAAGATGGGAGAGAAAGCAGAAAAATGTACAGAAGATTCATAGGTAGATAAGTAGAAAGTTAACCAATAGATTATAAATCTGCACATATGTATGCATATGCACACATGATATAATTTTATAATGTTCTAAGAAATAATTCTTATGTCTATGTTTAGGATTAAAGGAAAAAAATCTAGCCATTCTGGAAACTAATTAGGAACTATGTCTGAGAAGTTTCTGAACTGCACATATCCTTTACCCAGACAATACCACTAATAGACTTATGATCCAAAGCAGACAGAAAGTAGAAATGAAAGGACCTATGTATACTAAAAAAAAAAACAAAACTATAGCTCCCTTTGTAGTGTTAAAGAGCAGGAAGCTAAGGGAGTACTTGTCAAGTGGGGAATATTTGAACCAATTATGATATGAGAATAATAGAATTCTATTGCACCATAACAAATGAAAAGAAAGTTTCAGAGAAATCTGGGAAGAATTGTATGAAATAATTCAGAGTGAAATAATCAGACTAACAAAGAAGAAAAAAATAATTTACACAATAAAAAAAGGAAACAAAAACAAATTTGAAAGACTAATCTTGCTCTCCTGATATAAATTTAAGTAAAAATAAAAAATATAGATTTAAATATAAATGAGTTCAATACAAATTTAACTTGATCACAGTGAATAATCTTTTTGGTTTTGTTGCTATAGTCTCTTTAATAACATTAAATAATTATAAGTTCAATGCATATTTAATATAAAGACTTAATGAAAGAAGCTAAGTGATGTAAAGAATGGAACACTGGACCTAGAATAATGAAAAACTGAGTTCAAATCTAGTTTTAGGTTTCAATTATTCTTGTGATACTGAACAAATCACTTCACTACTTCTATCTCACTTGCAAAATGGGGATAGTAAAAATGACTACCTCCCAGGATATGCACATTGTAGTATTATATAAATGCTAGTTTCACCATTGTTGTTGCTGTTAATTTTGTTCAACATTTTTATATTGATATTAATTAGAAATATTGTATTGTTTTCTGTCTCCACTTTATCCCCTCCTCCCTACTTTAACTATCAGATCCACGTTTGTTTCACGAAACCAATTTGGTAGGATCCACCCCCCTCCCCCACCACCACATTTTTGCTCTATTTTTGCACACAGTTTATGTAGTATTGAAGTTCATAGTTCTGTGAACGTTTGATAATATGTATTTGCAAATCCACCTTCCCCTGAGGGTGGGTCCTATTTTTTAATCCTTTCTAACACCTTTCATAGGGAAGTGAAATACCATGCAGGGTTGACTATTAGGTATTTTCCCTTCCATCACATCATTTACTAATGCTTTCTCTCTTTGTTCTGCATCCATCACCTGTTACACAGGAAATGAAGGTGATGAAACAAAATTATTTTAATCAGCATTAATAATGTGCAGTTGAGATAATCTGATTCTACTCCTTTGCTCTTATTTTCATTCATCCTGGACTCAAGTTGTTGGGTCTTATTTCTAAATCTAATTCTGTTTTTAATTCAGCATACATGGGTGAAATTTCCTGTCTCCTACAATTCTAACCTTTTCTTAATCGTATCCCTTACTTCTCCCTGTCCTGATCTAATCCCCCAATTCCTTTTCATGTATTTTCACATTAATTTGTTGGTGGATAAGTATGTGTGGAAGGTGAATTGGAGGTCTGTATATTCAACCATTATATTTTTTACCTGCTCAAAAGAGGAGTGACGTTTGTGAATTGCCAACCCATTCTAGAATATGTGTGTGTGTGCACGAGCATATGTGTGTGTATTTGTATAAGATTTCATCTCAATCATGAGAAATACTATAATTTCATAATTTATTCATAATTTCTTTCCTAGGCTATTCTCTTTTCCCTCCTTTTATTTATATTTTTCTTCTTATCACTGGTATCAGCCTTATCCACCGTCGTATTTGACAGTTCCCTTTTTCCCTAATCCTGGTTGCACTAGTCTTATCTTATTTTCTCTTCCTTCCTTCCTTCCTTCCTTCCTTCCTTCCTTCCTCTCTCTCTCTCTCTCTTTCTTTCTTTCTTTCTTTCCTTTTTTTCTTTCAATCAGGAGTGCTTTAAAGTTCCTTATTCAGTATAGGTCACTTTTTGTCCCTATAGGATTTTACTCCACTTATAGATGTTTTTCTTGGGGTGGAGGTGTTCAGCCATTTTACATACATGCATACATACATGCATACACACATACATACGTGTGTTTAGATATTATACACATATACATTTATCTGTGTGTTGTGCATATATGTATAAGTGTATGTATGTGTATACATATATATGAAAGTGTTCATACATGTGTGTATGTGTCTGTATATTTTTTTCCTCTTACATAGTTACTATTTAGTCTTGGATTATCTTGACTGTGGTTCCCTGCTTCTTGAACTCTTTCTTTCTTAGTAGCTTGAAGTATTTTTTCCCTTGACCAGAAAATATTAGATTTTGGGCATTATATTATTGAGTGCTTTCAGTTTTTGAATTCTTTCAGAAGATTTCTGACAAGGGAATCTATTTTTGCTCTGGGTTCTTGCTGTAATAGTCCTGAATACATTCTTTTATGATGGATATGACATCAGGTTTTTTAACTGGTCATGGTTTTTTGTGACCCCAGTTTTAATGTATATACTCTGGAACCCCTCTCTCTGAATCAGGCCTAATGCAACTATTCCTTCAGGGTTCCAAGGTACCGTGAGTAGTTTGTGCCTATTTTTTCTGTAATGATGACAGACTCTACCAAACATATTCTCTAAAATTTGTTAAGGGGCCAGTGACCAGTAACTCTTAGTTTCTCTTAACAACTTAACATTGATAGAGAATCTGAAGAAAGTACAGATAATTACATCAGCATGTACACTTGAAAGATTAATTACTAAGTAGCAACATAGCATCCTTGAAACACATAGACTAAACTAAAAACTGGACATGACCAAAGTTGGATCATGAGGGAACTGAGGACCTCTTCATTGATTTAATATTTAATTCTTGTCTTAGAACACAGCTATCATAGAAGAGACTCTGACTCTTTCTAGAATATTACTACAGCTTTTATTTTGGTTGAAAGACCTGAACCATTTGGAGGTTGATTACCTTTCTTTAAGAGAAATGTGCATATATTGATAGATGTGTATATGTATGTGTGTATGCATTAAAAAGCATACATATTTAAGGTCAGCTTTAGTCCAGCTTCAGATTCCAAAGATCAAAAAAAACATCAAATCTTCAAGAAGGTCTATCTACTATACTTACACCTGAGTTCTGTTCTATTAATTGACTACCTTTGTTCTCTGAAAATAGGGCCCCGTGGCGGGCTGGCTTGGTCTTTTACCCACTCTTCCATGGGGCATGGGAACAGGGTCACCTTTCCCTGTTTTCATGCAAGTAAGGCTGGGAAAAGTGAGCTACAAGAAAGGACCGACTTTGGGACTGAAGTCTTTCACGGCTAAATAACTGTCCATTGGAAATGTGGCATGCCCATTGAAGAGGAATCCTCAAAGGCAAAGATGGACAAAGACTCCAATGCATATAATTAACTAGGATCAGATAATGGCCAGCGTGGGATGTGGCAGTTGGGCCCACAGAGGTAATGTAGCCACAGTCTTCTTTCTAAGTAAGAAAGTTTCCAGTTATGGGCTCTGTCAATCAGGAGACAATGCTTTCCTTTCTGCCTTGGATGTTTGGGTGGGAGGAAGGAGAAAGGATGACAAGAGCTTTCCCCCATTTTGCCAGGAAAAGGTTGTTGAAACAAGCACTCAGAGAATGATTCCCTCTAATGAAGTGGCTGACAAGGGGAGTCTTATTGATCACACAAACATTTTGCACACAGCTGAAGTATGTTGATTTTTCCCCCATAGTCAATTCTATATAACTGCCACAAAAAAGAAAGAAAAGGGAAAGAAAAAAAAAGAAAGAAAAGAAAAAAGACAGCCTAGACGAATGTAGCTCTATTGGAGAGCTGAATCTTGAGCAAGTGATTAAAGAGTCTGGCTCCAAACCTCCCAGCTCATTGTTTTTTTACCCACGGTGTGAAAGAAAAACCATCTTGGTGCCAACCTCACATCATATAAAAATTGAGCAGTGTGTTGAGTGTGACCTAAGAGCCCATAATGCATTTTTCACTGAGGTAAGGAAAATCCATTAAGAGGATTAATCTCTGTTTGGAGAGCCTACCTCTCTCCAGGCAAAAAATATTTGTTCTGTTAAATGTGGTTTGCCGATACATGAGGATAATACTGAGCCCCCATGATGCCGCTGTTATTTATGCTGTTATATCTTCTGCAGATGATGTTTTTTTCTCAAGTGCTTCAACAGGGATTTCTCAAAGGAAAAAATGCGCTCCTTAGCCAGACTTCATTTTTTTGTGACTAATATTCTTTAAAGTAAAAGAGTCCTAATATACATTCTGATGCTCCCTCTGCCTCCCTACCCACACTCCCAAGAATATTCCTTTCAGAGGGAAAGTGCTTATCTTGTTCTTGACTTCCAAGGATACCCATGGTCTGTAACAATAGTGCGTGTTTGGACTTGGTTGACAAAACCAAGTTTCTTTTAAGGAAGTACAAATGGAAATCTCTACATATACTGAGGTAGTCATACCTGCTTTCATATACTTGCCCCATACTAGTCTTGAAGAAGGGGGTTATGTTCTACACCTATTATGATTTGAGTTGTAGCCAAGGAACATGACCCCTTGCAGTATTATAGAGACATGAGTGAGTGATCTCGAACAGGAAAGAAATTGAGTTGCACTCTGCCCAGATCATGTGGTGTTTGCCCTCAACAGAGGATTTTCTCTCTCCTGGGATAAAGAATATTCAGTATTCTTAGATTTAGATGGCATGCACACAACTGGGAAATGGAACCCATGCAAAATCTACTCCTACAATTGTGTGTTTTCTTGACATTCCTTCACTAGAACTGGACAGCTGAACAAAGGAACAAAAGGACACAGGGCCATCTTTGTCTCCTTGAATATCATTGCAAGGCATAGTGCATGATATCCATGAAAAGAATAAGATGTAAGCTATTGAATACCATGAATGAAGGATGAATGAGAAAACATTTAAGTACTAAGTATATGTCAAACACTATACTGAGCACTGAAGATATAATTAGAAAAGGGAGATAGTTTTTAATCTTAAGGAGTTCACATTCTAATTAGGAATGCAACACATTTAAGAGGGTTTATGTGGCAGACAGGACGGAAATACCTGGTAGTCCTAAGGATGCAGCTGCTGGATGGGTGACAATGCCCCAAGATTCTCAAGATAAATTAGTAAACCAGATGACAATGGGCAGGGTTTTGGAGAGCATAGTTACAAGGTTCATTGGAAAGTCCAGTGGACCTTATTGCACAATGAGAGGCCAGATGAGAAGGTCTGGTGATCCTCCTTTTTAATTAAAGGATTTAAATTGGAGGCTCCCAGTTTATTCAAGTTCTATGAGCTGCCTTATCTATTCAGTAAAGGTTGAATTATGAGGATAGAGAGTCCATTCTATCACTACTGGGAAGGTGAAATGAGTCAGAGTTGTACAGCAAGGGAGATCCTGAGTTCTTTCTAGCAGCAGTGGGAATGAGAGATTAGCATAGAGGGGGAAAAGGAAAATTAGCAAGAAAATTGGGGGTACCAGGTCAGAAACTTTTCCTCAGCAAACCCAGGACCATGTCGTCTGGAGAATAAATTTTGTGTTTGCACTTCTCAGGCATAAAGCTGTCACCCTATGAAACATGAACTAGCTCTGGAAAGAGAGTATTTCTGTGATGCCACCTTCGTGGCTGGCAGTCTCAAATTTCTGGGACCACAAGATAATCTTGACAACCTGCTCCCCATTTCTTCATGACCAGTTTCTCTTCAATCTCAGTGTAGAGCTATAGGTCTCATTCCTACACAGTTCCAGAATCATGGCAGATTTCTTCCTTTCCTGCAATATTGGGGCTCTGGAGTTTTCTGTCCATGATATCAACTACACGACTGCTGTCTCCCATCCCCAAAGGGAGCATATGATGGAGAAATACAGAAATTCCCTGAGGCAATTCACTGAATCCTGAAAGAAGATTGAGTTTGTGAAGAGACTGGACTGACTGGGTTCAGTTCCATCAAGTCACTCCTCCCACCTGCTTGAGCTCCAAAGCTAGCTCCCAAACCCAACTCACCATCTCCTCCATGTCCTCTTCTCTGATCAGTGAAACTACACCCTAAATGAGGACCTTGAGCTAAAGGTGGAAGAAGCAAAAGAGCATGTGTCAGATATCTACATGGCCAAGGTAGAAGCAACGTTGTTGGTGGCAAAGAGACTAACACCCCTGGAGGCCTTGGGTGGAACTTTGGTCTTAGAGAGAGCCTTGGACTTGGGGAGAACTTTATTCTTGGAGAGGGTCTTGGCCTTAGAGAGAGTAGTAGAATCCTCTCAATGAGGTCAGAAAAAAAATTTTGATGTCACAGATGATAGTACAGCAACCAAGAAAGTAGCAAAGGAATTTTACAGCCTGACAGAAGACACAGAAGGAAAGTGTCTCTTGCTGTTTCCTGAAGGTCAAGTCGGGGATGACGTCATCCTCAGGCTGGGAGATGAAACTCTAGGAGGACACACTATGTTCTGTAGGAGTGGAGTTAGTGGGAGTTATGGGGGGATCAGAAGCCCTATATCAGGGAGTGCCCCAGTAGGAAACCCCTGAAGGACAAGTGAACCAAGTGCCCAGAAGTGTTTCAGATTGAGGAAAGAGGTGCGTTCCACGTGAGAGGCCATAACTTTCATCTTCATGCACCCTCAGTGTGGTAAACAGTACCAACCCTAGGAGCAACCTCAACCATTACATGAACTTGCACCAAGGTATCAAGTCACACTCCTGTAGTATTTGTGGCAAATACTTCATGCAGAAATCTACCCTACCTGACCACCTCAGTCTGTACTTGGAGATTCAACTCAACTCAGATTCTTTTCTGGGATGTGTACTTTGCCTGGAAACTGACCATTCAGTATCACCTCAAGAATTTCAAAACCAAAGCAGAGAATGTTCTTAATGCCAGTGTGTTGGAGCTCAATGTCCTCTTTCACTACCTGCAGGGAATTATAGAGGGTGAAGTGAGGGGACTGCTGGTATAAGGGGGTGGTGAACGATCCTCTTTCCCAAAGGGAGTAAATTAATGGGAGAAAGAGGCTTTTCTGTTTCTAACAGAGTTGACACACATCCTTGGATTAAAAGCAAAAGTATCACAAAAGATCTTCTTGGGAAATAAGAAGGGGTTAGACCAAATATGTTCTGTCAAATTTGGATTTGGTCAAAGGTCTGCACTTAAGGAACTAGAGGGTCCCGTGTGGCCTGGAGGCTGCAGGTTCCCCACCCTTGGATTAGACATTGCTCAGGCAATTGTCAAGTCTTACCTTGGGATAATAAAGAAAGAAAAAGTTCCTGTATTTTAGAGTATAAGAGCCAAGGGAAGAGAGGAAAAGCTCTTTTCTGGAAAAGTTAGATTAACCTTTGAGGCTGGTATAAGATATAAGTAGTATAAAGGGAAATATAAAAGAAGATGGTTTTATTATAGCATCAGAAAGTGAAAGAGAAAACTATCAACTCAGTAGAGGTAGGGTGAGTGACAATTTGTTAGGAATTTTAGCTCGACTATACCTTTCTTTGTATGGGAATAGAGAAGGGAAAATCTCTTCAGAGAGTATATTAGGAGAAAAAGGTTATCGAGTTCTAGGGGACAAGGGTAGAGAACGTTTGTTGGTTTGTTGTTTAATGCTGAGGAGAACGGAAGAGGGAAGGGGATAGATCTTTTGTCTAAGGAGATAAAAAGTAACAAATAGTGACCAGAAAAGAAATAAAAAGGGTGATTGATAGAAGTAGAATAGAAAATACAAAAGAGGTAAAAGGAGGAAGAAAGTTAGAAGTTAGTGAGGGGTGGAGAGGTAGCACGGGGAAAAGAGGAAAATCCTCAGAAAATCTTTTGGGGAGGAGAGAGGGAGAAGCAAAAGGACTAGAAAACAGAAGGTATGGTACAATCATACATAGTATTTTTAAGGAAATGTCTTGTTTTCAGGAGTTTTCTGAATCTGTGGTCTCAGTTTCTGCTGTTGTTACCAAAAAACAAAAAAAAATACTCTTTTACTTTATATGAAAAACACAGAATATTGGAAGAGAGAGACCTTTCTATGCCTGCTCCTACTGGTCCTGCCACGTGGAATCTCTTCTGTGTCTGAACAATAACACATAGGTAGCCTAAGTGCAAAGCTGGCATTCATGAAACATTAGTGGAACCAAAGAAAGGTCTGCAGGATACTATATGGATCCTATATAGAGAAATTAGGTAAAGACCTAGGCAGGGATGCTGTGGTTTGCAATGTGCCAGATCATTCCCAAAACCCATGCTGCCTACACTCTATTATCGTTAACCTCCTCATCCTTCTCCCACAATAATCTTGGCTTCTGATTCTAGGATCACTCTGATGCTCTGGCTCTGAGAGTGTACTTTCTTCTTATCTTGCCTGGACCTTCCCTTGGCAATCTACACACCATGTCATCACGTACCTACTCCCTCCTCTCTAGCTCCCTTTCATCTGTTTTCTTCTCCTACTAAAATTTATGAGCTCCCAAGTTCAGGAAACGATTTTCTTTCTTATATTGGTATCCCTATCAGTTAGCTCTACACCTAGCCCACAATTAAAACTTAATAAATTATTTTTGATAAGCATAGGTCATTGAAAATATGTGTAGGTTGGAATGTACATTGACAGAAGGAGTTCTAGAACCAATTAGATCATAGACTTACATAAATTATTAAAGATGATGACTCATAGTGATAATACTCAAAGAGAAAAATGAAGTAAAGAATTCTTAAATTTTAAGGACAAAAAAATCTAGAAGGAGGTATTTCAGAAGCCATCTAGTTTGATTTACCAATTTTACAGCTGAGGAAACCAATACCCCAAGAGATCATATGGTTGACTTCAATTTCAGACAGATAATATTCATCAAAGGTTGGATTTGGATACATAGCCTCTTAATTCCTGTATTAGTTGTCTATCCACTCTACCACAGTGAAGGGTCACATGGTGGGTTTGCTTAGCCGCAGTGGTCAGAACTAGCAGTGATGGATAGAAACTGTAAAGAGAAATATTTAGGGTGTTTATAAGTAATACATTCCCCTCTGTCAAAAAACACAGGACTACCTTGGGAGATATTAACTCTCCTTTACAGGATCTCTTCAAGTACAAACTAGTTGGTAACATGATTGGTATACTTAGAGAAGATTCCAGTTCACTTACTGTCTACCTCTAAAATTCAGTGATTTAATTTAGGCTCCATGGACTCAGGTAAAAGCACATTTTAAGGGAAATGACCATCTCCAAAATGACCCCAAATATTCCTTTGTCTTCCATTAATCCATTGCTCTTTATTTTTATCAAACAAGAATAGCCATTAATTCAGCTGTGGGGTAGTTCCAACAACAAATAAGATGTATCTAGGAGAATTTTGCCTGTGAAGCATTTTGAAACAAAGGCACAAACAGAATTCAACAAATGGATAGAATCCATTCCTATGACTACCTACAGCTGTCAAATGGAATATTTTCCTTAAGGAGTTTTTGTATTATAAATATTGTCCCTTCGAAGATTTCTGAAATGTCGACATGGTGGCCAGTGGTGGCCAGAGAGTTAGCAAATGGTAATTGGCAAATGACTAATTCCTTGTCATATGACAACTGTTGTATACTCTACAGTAGATAATACTCTATATTAATAATATACACAATACACACAATCATGTACCCAACATTACTGGAGGCGCAAAAAATATGAAACTTGTGTACATATACATGTACAGACACATATCTGATTAGTTGGCTTGTTGGTTCTCAAAGAGGACCAAAATAATATTATTATGCTAAAGCCTGTGACTGATTAGACCAGTTTGATCTGGGAATGTTCTACCATGGGTTGAGTACAAATAGTCTGAGACACACACCTCTAGTATCCCAAAAGTCTTAGTACAGTTTAGGCTTTAAAAACGTAAATATACCTGGCATATATCTACATATAGAGATAGATATAGATAGATATATAGATATATGATAGATACAGAGGTAAACACACATAAACATGCACACATATTATATGTAGATGCACATGAGTATTTTAATATTTATATAACACAACTAATTAGGGCTTCATTTAGTCCACTGAGGCAGTAACTTGCCCTGGACTGCTAAGGCTCCTAAGACCACAGACAATTTAGAAGGGTCCTCAGGGACTATCTAGTCCAACCCATGGCTAAATAACTTTTTTCAAAACATAGTATAAGCATGTATTCAGCTTTTGCTTGAAGACTTAGAACAAGGGGAAATTCACTACACCTTCTAAGGCAGGACATTTTCCTTAGACATTCATAATCTAATACTTAAGTGGGATTTCCCCTTGACATTAAGCTGTATCTAGTGTGTCTCTTTGTAACTTCTACAGAATAATTTTACTTCTGTGCTCTGGTGCCAAACAGAATAAATCTAATTTCCTTTTTACATCACAGTTTTCCAAACCCTGGAAGAGTTCTCTTATTCCCCCTGAGCTTTCTCTTCTCCAAAATTTATCCCCATTCACATCCCTGGTTCCATCCCTGATCCTCATTTCACATGGTCTAAAAACTTTCATGTATATTCTCCTTCTCTTAACACACTCTTAATTTGTTAGTATAAATGCCCTTTCTAGAAAGTGGTGCCAAGAATCAAACAGTTCTAATGAAGGCAGAGTACAATGGGAATGCCCCCTTTTAAATTTTGGAAGTTATACTTCTGTTAATGTGGGTCAAGATCTCATTGGTTTTTGTTATGGAAAAAATAGCTCCTCTCTGAGTTCATGGAGTAGCTAACTGCTGCCAAAATGTATTTACTACAACGCAGAGATTATAGAGGTAAAAAACAAGCAAACAAGATTCTGGTCTTATTCTCAAGGATAGATTCAGGTCTCAGAGAAACCTGAATAATTATTAGAATTCTAATCGACCTTTTATAGATAGTGACAGAGAAACAATTATATATATATATATATATATATATATTTTAATCTTGTGTACCTCTCTTAGAAAAGAAAAATTACTGTAATAGTATTCTTCCTTCAATGTTATAAAATTTGAACAGACTTAGATACATAGAGCCATAAACTCACACAGGCCCTAAGGAGACCAGCTTTGGCAAAAAAATCCGTAGGTACATTAAGTTAGTTTGCAGATTAAACTCCATTAAGAGAATTCACAAATGGCCTTAATCGAGGGAGAAGGTGTGTATGTCACAAAGGAATCAGAAACAGTTTAGTTTCTTCCTCTGACTTCTAATCTAAAGAATGTATAAGGCTGTAAGTAAATTTTCATATTCCATGTAATAACTTTTTGTAAGATGAGTAATATTAACAGAAGACAGACTTTTAATTAACCAAAATTTGCAAGAAGAATGATCTAGCTTCCTGAATAAAAAAGGCAAAAAGACGGTTGGGGAGGAGCCAAGATGGTGGAGTATAAAGATTCACATATGCTAGCTCCAAACCCACAGCCCATAATTACCTGTAAAGAGGAACTCCCCAAAACTTCTGGAGCAATGTAAGCTGCACAGCAACGGAGTGGAGGAGATTTCTGTTCCAGAGAGCCCTGAAAAACTGACACCAAAGGTCTATCACACACCGGACCCGGAGCAGAGCCCAGCCCTGCCCTGGCCACATGCCCCGAGAGGTACAGATCCGAGCAGGCTTCAGGGACGGAATCTCCAGCGGCTGTGAAGATCCCTTAACCCACAGGCACACAGGTCAGTGAGAGAGCCTTCTGGACTGGCTGACAGGGGAGCGAGGGTCTCCATAACTCAGGCCCCTTTGGGAGGCAGCAGCGGGGGGAAGCAGCAAACAGGAGTTCTCATTCAACTAAAGGAAGGAATAAAATGCACACTCATTTTGGTATGAAAACCTATTTTACAATACAAGAAAGTGGGGGAGAAAGATAAGCAGGGTGGGGAGGATGATGGAAGGGAGAGCAATGGCAGGAGGGAGCAATTTGAAGTCAACACTTGGGGAGGGACAGGATCAAAAGAGAGAACAGAAACAATGGGGGGTAAGATAGGATGGAGGGAAATATAATTAGTCTTACACAACATGACTATTATGGAAGTCATTTGCAAAACTACACAGATATGGCCTATGTTGAATTGCCTGCCTTCCCAAAGGGAATGAGTGGGGAGGGAGGGATGGGGAGAAGTTGGAACTCAAAGTTTTAGGAACAGTTGTTGAGTATTGTTCTTGCTACTAGGAAATAAGAAATACAGGTAATGGGGAATAGAAAGTTATCTGGCCCTACAGGACAAAAGAGAAGAAGGGGACAAGGGAAGGAAGGGA
>CM053774.1:119425161-119497163 GCA_028658325.1 Potorous gilbertii | reverse complement strand
ATATATGTATATATATATATATATATATATCAGCTATATATACGTGAGAATATATGTGAATTCAGACATTGCACAAAAATCAAATTTTTTGGGAAATGTAAAAGGAATTCATAAAAAATCTTAAAGCTAGATTATTGTAGAACGGGATTTCTTTTCTCAAAAGCATGAAAACAATCCAAAGCAGAAACAAATTAACCCTGAAAGAACACACAGATAGGCAGCTGAATAAATATTGAATAAAACTGATAAACTGGTAAACACATTAACATTATTTCCTGACCAAGGAGCCAGAGTGCCCTGTGAAAGAATTTTTTAAAGAATATTGAACAGGATGGAATGAGGGAAAGGGTACAGGAATCATGATCTCTAGCTTAAGCTGTGGGATAAAACATTTGCAGAACCCAAGGATTTGCCAGGGTTAGATGTAGCAGCTAAAAGTCAAGGTGAAAAATTCAACAAAGAATTAGACTAGAAACTATAAATATAGGTTCAAATCTCATAACACAGACATATATTGACTATGTGATTGAAGGCAAGTCACTTTCAATGTTTTAGATAGCTCTCAAAGGTTATAAATTGTAGAGAAGTTATTGATCAGGCTTGGCAGAGGAAATATTCTCATCTGGGAGTTCCCTTGTGAATAAGTAGCTTAGCTGTGGTTTATTTTTCCCCACATTTATTTAATTTTTGGAAAAAAACAAGTATTTCCATAACACAGTATAATAAAAAAAGATGCACATGAAACTGCAAATCTTTTATGTACCACTTGCTATTCTTTTTAAGTATATATTAGTTATCATTATGTTTCTTTTTTCTTTTTTCCTTTTTTCCCTCCCCTTTCCCCATCTTAAATGCTCTATCATTATTGATTAGACATTTCAAATTAAAACAATCTTGAGATATCAACTATCATGTCTAGATTTAGTTGCTTGTGATACTGAGACATATAATTACTTATTCATGGTCCCATAGTTCATGCTAAAGGAAGATTTGAACTACAAGTTCAAGGCTGCCTTTCCATCTGCTATGCCATACTTCTTTTGAAGACATTTTTATATAACTGAGATATAGATAGATAGATAGATAGACAGACAGGTAGATAGATAGATAATACATAGATAGATAGATAGATAGATAGATATAGATAGATAGATATAGACAACACAAACCTAGCTTAGAAATAAGCAGTTCCATATATGGTCGTGCAGTCTTGTAATCTTTATTTGGAATAAAGTGTTCTGTGCTTGAATAGGCAAAGCCAGTCATGTACTTATGGTAAGACTGGCAGCAATATTGTGGGCCCCTGGTACCCAGGGAGTCATTAGGTTTCTTAAGGAGGGGTGAAACATCCCAGGATAGAAGTGGAACAAGTCAAGTCTCCCATACAAATCAAAATGGGCCTAGACCTGTGTGTAGTCACTGTACTTCCAACCTGAGTGAGACAAGGAAAACTGATCTTTAAACACACATACACACACACACATACACACACACATACAGACACGTGCGTATCAAAAGGAAATAACTCCAATTTCAAGACAAAGAAGTCAGGTTACAAATGTAGACAAACTTGGTTCCTAAGGCAAGAAAACTTGCCACATAGAAAAGAAAAGAACTTGACTCTATGTTGCAAATGATGAACCAGGTCAAAAAAAAAAAAAGCTGAGTAAGATATGGAAGAAAGTCCTGTCTAAAGGGAAGAAAGGATGATTTTTAACCTCATCAACTGGATGCCCTTTAGCTCTCTTGAAGGATTGCCACCCTAAAGTTTCCAAACCCGATGGCCTCTATCAAAAGAAAGTTTAAGTCATTTGCCTGGAAACATGTTGTGGACCAGAGAGAATAAAGAATGACTTACAAAGGCTAAAACTAACACTTGTACTTATTATCTTCAAATAACCGTTTCAGATTCAGGATTCAAAGATAAAAAGAGACTGAAGAGGATATTTTGAGCTCTGAGATGTTTAAAATTGCTGGATATTTAAAAATAGAGTTATATTTTTTATGATAGGGACATTTATAAAATATAAAGAAAAGTGACAGAGTTCACTTGAAAAATTAGTTTTTATATATTGTTAATTTGTCAATTAAAAAAGAAACTGGAAGTCTCCCTGAAAGTTTATCCCTGCAACTTTCCCCCCTCATCCAATATTTTTATAAATCCGATCAAGTGCAAATGGTTTGTATAAGGCTCAGATGTTTATCTTTGCTCATGGGTGTTTATTGGATACTAAACTAACTACTTATCATTTTGATAGTCTTACATCGAAGAATGCACATTGAATCATAAACTACTGCAAGAGGGCATAAACTGTTGTGGGGGGATAAGGCTTGGGGTAGAGGAGTGGGAAAAGAGATTTAAAAAATGAAAGAAGGAAATTGTTCATTTGCAGGGGGTTGGATTTGTAAAGAAGACCAGTGATTCAATTTGAAATAGAGAATATTGAGTGACTTCTGTGAAAGAAGGAAAAGAAAAAGGAGGATCAAAAAATAGGGGCCAGAAGAAAAGGGTGTAAGGTGAAGAATAGAAGAGAAGAGGAAGTATTTCAGTAAGGCAAGCAAGCTAGGAGAGTGGGTATGTTATAATAATTTCTTTCCTCCAGTTTAACGTTAACAGGTTGAGTTTCTAAGGGGTAACTTATGTTAATCAGAAGTGAACAAAGCTAGTGATTGATAAACTTTTTAAAAAAATCCACTGGTCTGTCAATATTCAAACCCTAAGAAACTTGGTACAGTTATGACTTGAAGCTGGGGTAGAGTAAAATTGCAGGAAAGGCAAGTTCTCTTTTTTTCCATATCTTTTGCCCATTGTTCATGACATCAAACATCAGAATGAATGATATGCTATCTGGTAGTTCAAAGTAGCATCCAATTGCAGCCTAGGACTAGTAGGCAATATGATGCCCAGTGTAGAGGAGAAGAGAAGGCACCAAAGTAACACCACCTTTAGATAGGAAGTCACTCTGAGTCAGAGGCTGGTGTCACAGAATAAAACACTTTAGAAAGAGACAGTCATCCAAGGGAGGGAACAAGGTTGCATGGTCTTTGGAAATCAAGATTGTGGAGAAGAGTAGCTTCTTGTAATCCAATGAGAGGACCTTATGAAGCTTGAAAAGACTTCCAAACCTTATAGGGCAGGGAGTGGTGAGTTGTCTTTGCCACACACATGTAATCCACTTATATTTCATATAAGTTTGTGCCCATTTATCCTATGAATGGTGTATGGAATTATGGAAGAGTGTACTCAAGGCTTATATAAAGAACGTTTTGGTATTTTCATTCTTGTTATGCCATCTGAGTAAATACCTTTTATAAAAGCTAATTGTGTCTACAATTCACTATTAATAGGAAATAGTGCTGGACTTGGGCAGTAGTGTCACTAGTACAGACTGACAGGTTGTCACACAAAGTAGAAGTCAACATAAGTTACCCCTTAGAAACTCAACTTGCAAATCTATACTAATTGAGTAAGGGAGGGGGTGTATCCCCTCTGGGATACACAAATGATGAATGATTATTGAATTGGTCAAATTGGCAAAAGAATTTGGTTTCAGACAGGAGAGGAGGTAAGGCATATCTGTGTAATTTTTCTTCACACTAAGGAAATGAATCTGATACAACTGTCAAATTACTAAGAGTTAATACCAATCAACAAGTATTAAGAGATAAATAAATACCAAACATATATGAAGTAAATGTGCAATCCTGAGGAAGAGATTAACAAACAATAAATTTGTCTCCTGTTCCAGATGAACCTCATCCTCAGACACTGAAAGAATTTTCAGCTGCAAATCCTTGACTTTTATGTCTTCCCTGATGTTCTTCCTCAACCAAAAGGATGGGAGAAGAGATCTTTTTACTGATAAAGTAACCTTCTATAGTTTTATTTTTTTTCCCTTTTTTGGACCTTTTCCCACCCAGTTACTTGACTTTTGTGTCCTTTGTCAAGAGTAGGGTGTACTCTGGGGATCTGTAAGATCTCAGTTCCTCCAAAGTCGCACAATCTAGTGTGTACACTGGTCTGGGAGCAGGAAGAGATTTTTGTGCCCAGAATCTTAGCAGAGGTTCTTCTTCACAACCACTTCTCCTCCAGTTCAAGCCAGCACTGGGGGCTGAGATTCCGATAAGCTGCAAGGGCAGGGTTGCCATTCAGTGTGAGATAAACATCAGCTCCTGCAGGGCCTCTGCACAGGGCTGAGGTAAAAGTCAGCTGCTCAGTGCCCCCACGGGTTTTACAACCCAACAATGGATGCAGGCCACTGTAGGGGTTGCTGTGGGAACTGCTGCTCCTGCCCAATGTGAACTCTGTGGCCACTGCCTGGGGCTGGAGCTATGAAAAGGCCCTTCTCCCTTCTCAGCCAGCAGAAAAAACCCTGCTACTGACCTTTGGCACCTGTGGGTTGAGGGATCTGGTAACCGCTGCTACTGGGACTGGAGATTCTACCCCCAAGTTCTGCTCCTGTCCTCCTCCCAGAATCACACTTCATGGCCAAGGCTGGCCTGGGCTCTGCTCCACCTCCAGTGTGACAGACACTTCCCATCAACCTTTCAGGTCACCCTCGGCTGAAAATCTCCTCCACTCTGTTGTTTTGTGGCTTCTGCTGCTCCAGAATTTGTTGAGAGTCTTTCTTTACAGGTATTTTATGGGCTGTGAGGGGAGAGCTAGCATATGTGTGTCTTACTACGCTGCTGTCTTGGCTCCACCCCCTGTTTGTAATCTTACTGAAGAAAATAATTCCTTAAAAATGTGAATTGGGCAAGTGAAAGCTAACGACTCCATTAGACATCAAGAAGGAACAAAATATAAATCAAAAGAATGAAAAAAAAAGAAAGTATGAAATGTCTCATTGGAAAAATGACTGACATGGAAAATAGATCAAGGAGAGATAATTTAACAATTATCAGATTACCTAAACATCATGATCAAAGAGCAAACCTAGAAATCATATTTAATAAATTATCAAAAAATGCCTCAGTATCTTAAAAAGTGAATGTTCTGACCATCTCCTGAAAGAGATTTCAAAATCAGTATTTCCATAAATAGTACAGTTAAGCTCCAGAGATCCTAGGTCAAAGAGAAAATACTTAAACTAGTTAGAAAAAAAATTCAAATGTTGTGTAGTCATAGTCAAGATCACCCATGATTTAGTGCTTGCTGGGCCTTAGTTCTGGAAAAGGAAGTGTTTCCTAATATCTTGACAGTTGTTATTGCTTTTTTCTTCTAGATGTGTTATTTCACTTGTTTAAGAAATTTCATCAGAGGAAAACCTCATTATCTGTCAATTCAGATTTGAATATTTTCTGCAGTTTATTATCTTAGAGGATTTTTAAGATCCTTGAGAGATGAAGTGACTTGTCCAGGTTGACCCAGACAATGAATATCAGAAGTAAGACTTGAAACCAGGTCCACTTCACTTTATTCTGTATTCTCTATCTAACCATGGACCTGCCATGTTATTTTTCTTTTTTTTTTAAATATGGTGGTGTAATGATGAAAGTCATCACCTAAAGACCAAAGCATACTGGTAATTAACTCTATTTACTCTGATTCTCTGTTGATGTAGTAGGTATATTTTGACATATCACAACACAACACAATACAATAAAAAATTATTAAGTGCCAAATGAATGTCAGGTATTCTACTAAGCACTGGGGATGAAAAAAAGGCCCTGCCCTAAAAAAGCATACAGTTTAATTAATTAGCCTCATTACAAATAAGAGAAAGAAAGTCTCTCCCCTCAAAAAAAGTTAAAATGTAATGGGCAAAGACAATGTGTAAAAGGAAGCTGGAGATAGACTAGGGATGGGTAGAAGAGGGTAGTGAGGCTCAGGAGCATGACAACGTTGCCATCATTGAATCTAAGGAATACAGCAGGTGAGAAATGAAATGTTATTTGAATTTCTGAGAATGGAGGCTCTAGGAAGCAGAGTTTGTTTCATTTTGTTTTATTTATTTTGGACTTTTTTTACTTGTTTTATGTCTACCCTCTAACCCTCTTATCAGAGGGGCAAAGACAGTGAGGGTACAGATGTAGGTGAGTACTAAAGCTGATGCAATCCCCATGGTGATGACTTTCCTGAAGATAAGCTGGGACTATGCTCAAAGCTTTTACATTTAATAAATCTTTTTGACATCTCAAGATCACCTGCACACCAAGAAGAAGCAAAATAATTCAATTTTTGTGAAGGTCTTTTTGTTAGGAGTTTTCTTGTTCAACCATCTTCATGTAATATTGTAACCAGAGTCTGACATCTTTATCTTGTAGTTGTTTGGAGAGGTCTAAGAGGTCAGTTAGTAGTTATCATTTTTATTTCACTTCATCTAGAACAATAGAACTCAGGGAAAATATGCTATCTAATAAACCAGATGGGAGGGGAGGTTGCAAATTTCTGTTCAGTTATAAGGCAAGACCTGTTTAATCTCAGTCGATCATGCTTATTGTCATGACAATAGCATTAAAACAAACAACTTTGTATAACAAATAAGCCATGACAACCAATTGAATATTGACTTCATCCTTGGAATAGGAGAGGTGACATATCTATTGTGGTAAGGATCTGGCAGAGTTTGGATTGGAACATGGCTAGAGACTTATGACCTGATTTACTTAGAATTAAAGATGAAGTTTTTAGGGAATGATTGCGGTACACTCTTTTCCCTTTCAATTTTTCTCCTTTCACTTTCTGATGAACAAAATGGAAGGCTTGTTTTGTTTCTTCCTCTACTCTCTTGTAGCTTCATGGAAAGGTTGAGCCTAGAATAGGTAACAGTTGGTAACACATTTTGAATTTTTCAGAAATGATCTGATTCAATGTTTTAAGGATTATTGTTAAAAATTTAACTGTAATTATATGAGAGGCATCCTGGTAGAGTTACATATTTATACCAACTTAGGAGTTGCCCTGTGTACTGGGTGGTTTCCATTAACTATGTCTCTCCATTTCTTTCTACAAAATGTTGTGTTTTTAAGAGAGTTTCACTTGTCAAGCTCCTGGTGCCTTGCTCATAATAGATTTGGTGACAGGCATATTTCTTTGCCATGAAGAATATGGAAGTCAAGTGGGACATAATTTTTAAATATAAACTGATTTACAAAAAGTCCAGGAGGAAAACAGTGGGGCATTGAAACAGTATAATAATATCACAAAGTTGGTGTGAAAGTGCTGTGATCCAAGGTACTATTAAGAAAGCAGGAAGAATCACCTGGGGACCAGTAGAACTGCAACTAGAATTGGAATTGCATGATGAATTTGAGGACAGTGACCCTAAATTGTGCCAATGTCTCAGGCATACTTATTGTTTTACTATAAATCCAAGTATATCTATCCTTTGAACCCCTTAACAAGTTCTTTTGAAATTCAAAGATTTACCTTCTCCTTACTTTCCAGTTAAATAAATAAAAGAAGAGGGGAAAAATTCTTTCAGGTGAGAACACTGTCAACCAGGCCTTCAATAAGAGAAGGAAGGGGTAGTAAGAAATATTTCAAAAGGTTGCCACACAAATTCTGTCTTTGGCATGCATGAGAGAAGAAAGACAAGTTCTCCATTACTCAAAATGTGAAATATCAGTTACCTGATGGTGTAGAAACAAGAATAACATCTTGTGCTCTAAAATAAGAGTGAAAAAGCACGGGGGCAGTTGCTCTGCATCCAGAGTAATTATCGCCAGTAATATTGATTTCTTAGCATACTGTATAATCATGAGAGCCAGTAAGAGGCATAGTAATGTTGCATGAACATTTTATCAAAACTAGTGTTCTTTCTCTCTTCAGGTATATTTCATGTGAATGACTCAGTTTTCAAATTATTCTTTCAAAGTCCAGGAATGAAATGGCACCATTGAAAAGATCAAAATTGGAGTCTGAGCCCACGCTGAGTTTATCCCTTCCATCCTTGTTAATCCTTCAACAGCATGTGAACCAAGGATGTCATGGGAGTCTTGTCTTTTCATTCTACTCATTTGGGTAGAAATTTGATCTTCATAGTACATAAAAACACATGTACTGAGCCTCCTACAGTTTTATCTAATCCTGGTTCCTTCATTAGAACAATGTTGACTTAATTAAAGTAAGACAAATATTTTTGTCTCTATGTAATAAGTGCAGCACATATGCAAAAATTTAGTGCAAATGTTCAAACTTTGGAGGAAAAGAGAATTTCATTTAAGACAAATAAACTAGCTCATTGTTGATGTTGTTTTTCATTAAATCCATGGCATTAGGCTTCTTGGAGTTATGGATATTCTCATAGGTTTGATTTCTGTAAGTCACATTTGTAGCAGGAACTGCAAAATTCCTCATATCACAAACCAAGATTTTCTTGCTTCATCCTCAGCCACTCTGTTAGACTAGATATGGAGAAAGACATTGAAATTGGGTGATTCTCTTATTACTACTTCCCCTCCACCAAGACTTTGAGAACATGAGTGACTGTGGGGAATAGAGGAAGACGTCCAAAAGTTCATCAAGATGTCTTGGTGCCTAATGGGGTAACAGCATTCTGTAATATCAATTAAATTTACACCTAACAGTTATTCTGAACTCCTCACTTTTCCTCATCAAATACAGTCAACTAATTGACAGCTTTTTACCAATTTGACCTTCACATGTTTTGCATTTGGTCATTTTCAACACTTGTATACCCATCATCTTTGCTTGAGACCTCACTTTCTTCAGCTGGACAGGTTGAGGCGGACCCCTAATTGGGCTACCTTTCAAAATCCCTCCAACCTGTCATTAATACAGTTAGCAGTCTAATAAAATCCATTGGTTCCCTGTAGTCTTTAAGAGAAACTATAAATTCCTCTGTTGGACTATTAAAGTCTTTCATATGCTGAGTCCAATCTCCCTCTACAGGTTCATTATGTATTATTCCCTTCAGTAGATAGAGTTCAACTCCTGGAATCAGGAGGCTATGAATTCAAATTGAACCTCAGGCATTTGTTAGCTATGTGGGCCTTATGTTTGTCCTTCATTTTCGAAGAGGACCATGACAACAGAGAAATGATGACATGACTTGCACTTGACTTTGTTTTGAGTGATGGAGGGCTGTGCAAGGGCACCAGCCTTACTTTATTTTCCTGGAACATCAATGAGAAGGTAGTTTATGAGAAGTTAGGAAGAGCAAAAATGGTCTCAGTATGACTTCTTCAGGTACAGCGCATGCCAGACTAAGGTCATTTACAGCGGTATACTAGACTTACAAATGAAGGAAATCAAATTAGCAAAATATATTTAGATAAAGTATTTAATAATTGATGAGTTTCTGTTGCCTTTAGGACAAAATATAAGTTCTTTTTGTGAGGCTTTTGAAAGCCTTTAACTATATGGATCTAGTTTATATCTTTCCAGATGGATGCATTTACTCTATCCTTCCAGCCAAATAACCCTATTTACTGTTCCCCACCCATGACAGTCTATCTCTCATCTAGTTAGCTTTGAAGGAAATGGGTACCTTCAAAAACAAAGGATGAATAACAACCACCTGTGCACAGATGTCTCCTATAGCTAGAATAATCTCTCCTTATTTGTGTTTTTTGGAATTCAAAATTCGTCATAAGGCTCAACTCCGATGCCATCCCCAAACCTTTTCCTGATCCCCTCAACTGTTAATGATTCCACTTCCCATCCGAAAATTAAATGTATCACACAGGGAGTAAATACAAGGTTATTTATTTGTACATGTTGTAATTCCTTCCTCCCTCCTCCACCCCACAACCCAATCGCTTTGTCCAACAGAGGCACTTAGTAAAGTCTTGTTGAATTGAACTGAACATTTACGAAGTGCCACTTACTAGAGCAAGGTTCTGAGGCTAAGACCAAAATGAAAATGTGGTTTGTATTCTCTAAAAATCTCCAATGTGACCCTTGGCAAATGTAACCTGACTGCCACAGTTTTCTCTTCTGCAAAAT
Organism: Potorous gilbertii; assembly: GCA_028658325.1. Lineage (NCBI taxonomy): Eukaryota > Metazoa > Chordata > Mammalia > Diprotodontia > Potoroidae > Potorous > Potorous gilbertii. Next base: position 119,487,250 of record CM053774.1, on the reverse strand, counting down.
GGGAATAATGGCACCTGACTTCCATGAGTGTTGTGAGAGGAAAATGAGATAATATTTGTAAAGCACTTCTTAGTCTTAAAATGTTAGGGTTCAGCAATCAATAAGCAATTATTAAACACTTTCAAGGAGTCAGGCAATCTGCTAAGCACTGATGATACAAAGAAAGATTAAAGACAAGTTCCTCATCTTAAGTACCTCACAGTCAATTGGAGGAGACAAAACGCAAACCATTATATCCAAACTATATACAGAATAAATTGGAGATAATCAAGAAAGGCACAACACTAGAATTGAGAGATCAGAAAAGATTTCCTGAGAGATGGGATTTTAACTGGGGCTTAACGTAAGCAAATGAGGTCAAGCAGCAGTCAATAAGGGGCAGCTAGATGCCATAGTAAATAGAGAACCAACCCTGGACTCAGAAGAACATGAGTTCAAATCTGGTCTCAGACACTTGACACTTATAAACTGTGTGACCCTGGGCAAGTCACTTGATCCCCACTGGCTCAAGAGAAAAAGTAAAGAAAAAGAAAGGTACAATGAATGGAAGGGACAGATTTCCACGCTTGGGAAACAGCAAAGATTAGTGCCTGGATTTGGAAGATTGGATACCTTATTCAAGGAATGGCAAAGTGGCCAGGATCATTGGAGGGATGAGTATATACATGATAGGATGTGAGGTATAAGAAGACTAGAAAAGGACCTTGGGGACAACTTATGAAAATCTAGTTTAGCATTTCTTCTTTATCCATTTATATCTGCAGGTATTGCCAACACCAATCACCTTCTGAAAGAGATTTGGAAAGGAAAACTCCTAGGAATATTGTAGTCAAATTCCAGAGTTCCCCAGTTAAGGAGAATCTATTACAAGCAGCCAGAAAGAAACAATTCAAGGACTGTGGAAACATAATCAGGATAACACAGGATTTAGCACATTCTACACTAAGGAATTGGAGGGTTTGGAATATGATATTCCAGAGGTCAAAGGAGCTAGGATTAAAACCAAGAATCACCCACCCCCCAAAAATGAGTATAATAGTTCAGGGGAAAAAATTGAACATCAATGAAATAGAGGATTTTCAAACTTTCTTGTTGAAAAGAGCAGAGATGAATAGAAAGTTTGACTTTAAAATACAAGAACCAAGAGAAGCATGGAAAGGTAAACAGGAAAAAGAACTCATAAAGGACTTATTAAAATTGAGCTATTTACAGTTCTTACATGCAAAAATGATGTTTGAAACTCATTAGAACTTTCTGAGTTTTAGGGTAGACAGAGAGAGACAGAAAAACATAGATATAGATAAATATATAAATATATAATTATATATACATGTATGTATATGTATGTGTGCATATATGTATAAAGAGAGAGGGGGGCACAGGTTGAGCTGGATATGAAAGGATAATATCTAAAAATGAAAATTAAAGGTTGAGAGGAATGTACTAGAAGAAAAAGAAAGGGAGAGGTCGAATGTAATAAATCTCACATAAAAGAGACAAGAAAAACCTTTTACAATGGAGGGGAAGAAGAGGAAGGTGAGAGAGAATAAGTGAGCATTTCTTGCATTGTATTGGGCTTCATGGGGGCATAACAAACACATTCAATTTGGTATGGAAGTTTATCTTACCCTACAGGAAAGCTGGGGAGGGGGTTAAGACAGAAGGAACAATAGATTGGAGGTAGGGGTAATTAGAAACAAGTACTTTGGTAGAGGGATAGGACAAAGGAGAGAATTGAATAAATTGGGGGCAGGGCAGGATAGAGGGAAATATAGTTAGTCTTTCACAACATCACTGTTATGGAGGTGTTTTGCATGACCACACATGTATAACCTTTATCAAACTGCCTTCTCAATGAGGGTATGTGGGGAGGGAGAAGGGAGAGAACATAGAACTCAAAGCTTTAAAAATGAATGTTAGAAATTGTTTTATATGCAACTTGGAAATAAGATTTAAGCAATAGTGCATAGAAATCTATTTTAGCTTACAGGAAAATAGAAGGGAAGGGAATGGTGAGTGTGGGGGTCAATAGAAGGGAGTGCAGATTTGAGGAAAGGGAAATCAGAATAAACACTGTTCTGAGGTGGGGGTAGGGAGAAGATGGGGACAAAATTTGCAGTTGAAAATTCTGTCGAAGTGAATGTTGAAAACTGCAAATAAATAAAATTGTATGAAAAAGGAATGCTGAGCAGGCAAATTTCAGGGGAAAAATGGTAAAATATATATTAAGTGATGCTGAGTGAAGCAATCAGAATCAAGAAAACGTTGTACACAGTAACAATCACGTTGTCTGAGGGCTAACTTTGATAGACTGAGTCCTTCTCAGCAATACAAGGATCTAAGACAACTCCAAAAGACTCATGATGGAAAATGCTATCCACATTCAGAGAAAGAACTATGGAGTCTGAATGCGAATTGAAGCTTACTAGAGTGAGGATGCTCAAACAAGACCAGAGTGTAAGTCCTGATCCACATGGAGTATAACTATGAAAGGTTATAGCCCCCTTGCTTTTTCATAGCTCAGCTTTTGAGGATACCAGTTCTACTTTCTGCAACATTCTGAAGGTGATACTGCAAGCACCTCCTGCATGCCCATGCCTGAAGCTGTGTTCTGTTTAGATCCGACACTCACCTTCAGCGTTTTCTCCTGCTTCCTTGTCCAATCTTTGCAACTGTATCTCTTCTTCCTCCAAAAAGAACTGATGCATTTTCCCATCTTTGGATACAACCAAGTCTTTGAGAGTCTGGCCATCCACCTATCACCCAAGGCACTGGAATAAAAGAAGGAAAGAAAAGTCAATGAATGTCAGGGTCCAAGTCAGCATCAAATATTTATGCTGGTTATTACGTGCTTTTCTCTGCGAGCAGATTCATGGGCCATCTTGACAGACACAGTTAAGAAAGAATCACTGTTAAGGATACATTTGAGGACTCTTTAATTTTTTCCTTTGTGTAAAAGGCTCTGTCTGGTCTTTCTATCATCAATGACTCCTTAGGAAAATGGTCATAAAGATTCTACCTTAGTGTGCCGAGAAAGTGAAAAATAGAGGAATTTCTTTTTCTTCTTACATGTAGGTTTGTAGGTTATATTTTTTTTAAATGTGCACTGCTATTTGGGGATAAAAATGCTTATGAATGATAGTGTCATAATCTTTTATCCTAAATCAGAGTCTGTTCCTTTATGGAAATTACTTTTTCTGCCTTTGGCATCAGTTAGAATTCCAACTGAAAAGGGCTTTCAGGAGACAGAACAGCTAACCTTGCTTTTATCACTGAAAAATACCAGATCCTTACCTCGAACTGTGCCTCTCTCATTTTCTACCATTCTGGTTTCCTTTGAAATGTCTACTTGTTACTCTTTAAAATATTCCACAAAGCCTGGAGCCTTTTCTGCAAGAGAAAAATCAAGTCTTACTTTGATCTCTGCTTTATACCAAGAATGTCCCCAATTGATCACAAAGAAAGTTGAATGACTAGATGTTTCATTTTCTAGTATTGAAAGACAACAGATGATTTCACCATGTGCTGACCAGCAATCTTTTCCAAGGAAAGGACTGTGTGATCCTTGCGCTTTATGGTTAAAAGGCAAGGCCCACACAAGGGTCTGTAGCCCTCCTCACAGAAAAAGGTCACTTACTTCCCATGTTTCTCACAGACGATCAGGTTGCAGATGCTCTGAAGTAAATGAGGTCTAATCATCTTGTCAATGATAGCCAGATTCTGTAGTTTCCTATTGTATGAAAAGTCTCCAAATTTGGGTGGGTTATTGGTTTGTGGTCTTTCTTTCAGCAACTGAGAAGACACTTTTGGACAATTACTAGGTCAGTGAAATATCATAAGCAACTATGACAGGTGACATCCACTTTGAGATTTTCAATCAAGATTTTAGCATCCATTTTCTTAGGTCTGGGGAGAAAAAGTCAGTGAAGATTTTGATGAGGTCATTCATTTGATATGCAACACATCTCAGAATGATTGGACAGACTGATTTGAAGAGATTGAGAAGCAATGGATGGCCAGGACCAGAAATAAGCCATATCCTCCCTATGTCCTAAACAGATGGATCAGAGGTACCAAGTCTCAAATACTCACCTTCCCAGTATAACTAAGAAAATGTGAGTCCTAGGATTCAGAAATCATGGGCTCTGATATGATTCTAATTTGTGGGTATACCTCATCATGTTTTTACAGTCCCTTTCCTTTTTTTCCATTTCTGGGCTGATGGTTTGCTTTTCCATCTAGTTTAACTTAACATACTAGTTAAGGGAAAGTTGCTTTTATTTCCAAGGATCAGTACAGTTACAATTTTAATTGCATGTGATAGGAATAGAATAGGTAAAACCTCATATTAATATGTCTTTTCCCCAAACTATGTACTCATGTTTTTAACTTGTGTATATTTTTGTCACTTCCCAAGATTACAATCCACTTACTGAATTGAGATAGAGCAGAAGTCACAAAACAACAGAATGAAAGAGATTTTCAGACCAAGATACCCTGGAAGGCCCACAAGAAAGATCTATTGCACTGAGCTCAGAGCAAAGCTCAAGACAGCCTGGTCTGCATGGCGTGGCACAGACTGGACCAGAGCAGGTTTCAGGGCACAGAATCATGGGGAACAACTGTGGTTCCAGGATTTCTCAACCCACAAACACCAAAGACAACTTTTCAGTGAGAACATTCTTTCACCTGGATGAGAAGGGTCCTCCTGCCCTAGCTCCAGTCAAGGTACAGTGGAAGTCACTGCAACAGCATTCCCTCTTGGAGCCCTCAACCTAAAGACTGACAGAATCAAGTGGCTACTCTGGATAACAACCCCGAGTGGTGGTTCTGGGGTAAGGAGGAGCACTGGTGTAGTGGAGCTGGAAGCTGTTGTGGAAAAGCTATCCACATTCAGAGAAAGAACTAGGGAGTCTGAATGCAAATTGAAGCTTACTCTTTGCTTTCTCTCTCTCTTTTTGTTTTGATCTGTTTTGTTTTATTTCTACTTTCTTGTGGTTTCTTCCATTGGTTCTGATTCTTCTACAACATGACTAACATGAAAATATGTTTAATATGAACATATATGTAGAGCCTAGGTCAGACTGCATGCTGTCTTTGGGAGGGAGGCAAAGATAATGTAAAACTCTAGACCTTATGGAGGTAAATGTTGAAAAGTAGAAATAAATTACTTAATTTAAAAAAATGGGGGCAAGTGGAAACTGGTAGCTTTAAGAAGTATCAAGAAATAATCAAACAAAAAGGGAATCAAAAAGTAAAATAATATGTGAAATGTCTCCTTGGAAAAACAACTAACTGGGAACATAGAATCAGGAGAGATTATTTAAAAATTGTTTGACTACCTGAATACCATGATCAAAAAAGATCCTAACCTTCGTCTTCCAATATATTATCAAGTAATACTGTCCTGATACTCTAGGACAAGAGAGTAAAATAGAAATTAAAAGGACCCACCAATCAGGTCCTGAAAAAAAAAATCTCAAAATGAAAGCTCCCATGAATATTATGACCAAACACCAAAGTTCCCAGGTCAAGGGAGAAAAATATGGCAAACAAACAGAAAAAAATTCAAATATACAGGATAACACAAAATTTAGCTGCTTCTACATTAAAGGGTTTTAAGACTTGCAATATGATATTCTGGAAGGTAAAAGGACTAAAATTACAACCAAGAATCACTTACCCAGCAAAAGTCAGTAAAATCTTGCTGGATAAAAAATAACAATCAATGAAGTAGAGGACTTTGAAGCGTTTTGATGAAGAGATCAGAATTAAACTGAAAACTGGCCTTTCAAATATACTCCTCAAGAGAAGCATGAAAACGCCAACAGGAAAGAGAAATCATAAGGGATTCAATAAGGTTAAACCGTTTACATTTCTACATGGGAAAATAATATTTGGAAATTTAAAAAAAATTTCTCATTAAATCACTTAGATGCAGTGAATATAGACAGAGGACATAGGTATGAGGTGTATATGATATAATGACTATCAAAAACAAAACAGTGACATGAGAGAGGGGAATGCACTGTGAGAAGAAGAAAGATTGTAAAAAAAGAAGAAATAAAGAGTTAAACATAGCAAACTTCTCTGATAAGGATGTCATTTCTCAAATACATAGAGAGATGAGTCAAATTTGTAGAAATCAGAGATATTCCTCAATTGATAAATGGTCAAAGGATATAAATAGGCAGTTCTAAAATAAAATAATCAAAGCTCTCCATAATTATGTGAAAATGTGACAAATATGAAAATAATATTTTATATCACTATTGATTATAGAAATTAAAGTGATTCTGAACTACTGCCTCACACCTATGAGAATGACCAAAATAACGAAATAAAATAACAAATTTTGAAAGGATGTGGAATAATTGAGATACCAGTGCACCATTGGTAACTGGTATATTGATTCAATCACTTACTAAAGCAATTGGGAACAATGCCCAAAGGACTAGAAAACCATGAATAAATATCCTTTGACCAAACAATTCCCCTACTAAGTGTATATGCTAGAGTTTAAAAAAAAGGAAAATGATCTGTATATACAAAAAATGACACCTTTTTTAAGGTGGCAAAGAATTGGAAATTGAGGAGATGCCTGATAATTAGGGAATGGTTGAATAAACCATGGTATATGATTGTGATGGAATTCTGTTGTGCTAGAAGAAATAATGAGCAGTATGGTCTCAGAAAAACATCTGGAAAACTTTACATGAACTGACACCAAGTGAAATGAGAAGCAACAAGACAATATTGCATACACTAACAGGAATATTGTATGGTGAACAACTCTGTATGAGTTAGCTATTCTGCCTGCTTTTCAGGGATCAGTCCCAATAAATATGTGTAGTAGCCATTCATAGATGGGTTGTGATCCAGATATTTGTAGGGAATGCTCATCCCAATAAAAAAATATGAATAAATGGAGAGCGCTGTGCTATCTTGAGTTCTTCAAGCAATAAAATACCATAATAATTAGGTCAATTTGGGGCAAAGCAAAGCTTTAATCAATTTGGGGACTGGGAAATCACACTATCAGAAAGTTATAAATGAATGTGTAATGTCTTCTGTGACTAAGATGTATAATTCTATTTTACAGTGGTCATATATAATTTGTGTATACCTACAAATATATGTGCATATGGTGATAAATATAAATGTGTACATAGGAACATGTATGTATATCAATCAGTCAAATTGTATCATGTACCTACTGTAGTCTAGAAATTATGCTAAGGTGATGAAAGAGAATAGTGCCTGAGACTCCAGTTGGAGGGAGATTTTAGATGATCAACTGTAATTATACTCTGTGGGAACTGAACTGAGATATGAGCCTAAGGTCCTTTTCCTCCCTACAGACTGAACTAAATGAAGGGAGGAGGGGGTTAATGGCACCCATGTGATCCCAGGACTAAATTTTTTATTATAACTTTTCAAATAAATATTCCTTTAGAAAAAGTCCAGAGTTGCATACACATATGTATACTTAAGCAAGTGTATGTAAAGATGTGTGTATATACATATATACATATATATATATATATATATATAGTTTAAATGTACACATTGAATTCCATGTTTATGTCTTGTACAGAGCAAGTATGTAAGTGAGATTCAATACCTTGGACAATAGAAAAATGATTTTGCTAGTGCAACTTGCCTAGTCTGAACATCATCAATTTTCTCTGTGAGTTATTTGTGGGGTATTGAACACTAGGTGTTGATACAAAATAAGGCACACTAGTTTTGATATCCAGTATAGGATAAATTTGACTTTTATTTTTTATGATAATGATACATGATGTTGATATGCTGAATATGGAGTCTATTGAATGAAAAGTCCTTTACTTTACTTGCTTGAATTTGAAAATCTCATTTTTAGTAGTCATTACCTGTCTCAGCATTCTGCTAGATACCCCTGGTACAGATACGTAGAAGTCCAGAGGTGTTTCTCCCCTTTGGAATGCAAACAGAGAAGCAAGGGCAAAGAGGCTCTTGAAAAGCATCATTTGGGGGACTGTAGATTAGAGTTCCATCTGTAGCATTATAGAATGCTATATGTCCTCTTTCATAATCAAGGAAAATGCCCACCTTATGAAAAGGTTGGTTTGCATAAACATCATGATATGAATAGTGGAGACGAAAGTCATTTCCAACTTGAAAGGCCACAAGGGTACATGTATCCCCAGGTAACTTGCAACCATTACCTTTCCTTCTGATTGATTCTTTGCAGATGCCCACTTCCCACTCTGTTTTATTCCCCATCTCTACTTCCCAGTAGTGTTTCCCTGAGGTAAAGCTCTGAGTAGCCAAGACATGGAGAACAAAGGCAAATATTTCTGGGTTATTAGGCACATTCTGAGGAACAGAAACATATTCGACACTCTTCAAATCTTCAGACAGGATGAGATGAGAATTGGCTGTTTCAGAATCCAGAGTTATCTCCCCTGTAGGAAAAAAGAAAAGGTACCATTCATCTTGGGTTCAAAAGCCTAGAGTTTAATAATTAAGGGAAGGATTCCCTAATCTGTAAAATCTCACACTGGGCAACTCCAGTCACAATGTCCACCCACTGTAAATATAACATAAATCTCTAATTTGTCCTTTTTCTGACACTCATTTGGGTGAGTGACTAAGATTTCCTGTAGCTCATTTTCCTTAACAACGAGGATGATAGAGTTACACTGCATGATCTTTAGCATCCTCTCAGTCCTAGCTTTACATTAGCCTTTATATTTTAAAACATTCATTGTACATTTAGCAACCTTTGATTAAACAGTTATGGTCAAGCAGTATGTGAGGCAGTGGAAGACATACAGAAATAGTATTCTAGGTGGTTCGTATGTGATAAAAAAGTAATAATATTGGTGTAACTATGTCATCTATTTTAAAAGGAAGAGGTGATAAGCATTCCATCTTTGGAAGAACCACTTGCGTGTTTTCTAATCTGCTTTTGAAAAAAGCGTACCTACAGAGGGATTCACTTCTTTCTACTCTTCAATAGAATGCTTTTTTCAAGGAGTTTGTAATCTCTAAGTTGAGATATGCTTAACTTGATAGAAATGGAGTGCCACGATAGAGGACATTTGAAACAACGCGGGAGTTCCTGGGAATTCTGAAGTGTCAATTGAAGTCACCACGGGTCACTTACTGTGGAAATTAAGCAGCATTTCTGTCATGCCAGGGATGGGGTACATGGTCCATTCAGGTGAAGCAGAAACAGCATTTTGAAGAAGTAGCTGGTCATACCTACAAACAAAACCCACTGAGTGAAAAAGGTTGTATAGAGATCACAGGAATGTATACAGACAAAAAATTTAAGAGGGGTGCCAATGCAATGGATCCCAGTGAGTCCCCCTCATCCAATCAGACTCCTTCACAGACTGTGTCTGTCTGACTCAGTATTCCATAGAATGGAAACTTACCTTTCCAATGTGTTGTTTCCATCCTAGAAGGAAGAAAAAGAAGAGAGATATTTAATCTTCTACTCTTTAATCAATTCCCCTGGCACTGTATTTTTGAGAGAGAGAGTATACTCACTTCTCCAGTCTCTTTTCTCCCTGACAAATATTTTCCAGGAAAGCTATGATTATTGCCAAAAAAAGAGGCAACTTTAGAATTGCTAAGAACCATCCCTTGGTCACTCTTTCATTGGCTTGATGTCACCTTGCACACACCCTTGTAAAATGGGTAATCATTCCATTGTTAAAGAAGCGCTATTCTTATCCATCTCTCTCTCTCTCTCTCTCTCTCTCTCTCTCTCTCTCTCTCTCTCTCTCAAATCCATCTGATGGAGTAAGAACACAACAAATGAAGAAATTGGAAAAGGGTTGGGAGTCTGGGAGACCAGAATAGATCCTTTTTTAAAGTGGGTATGTGGAGGTAATATGGGAATTCAGATTAAGAAGACATTGTCTTATCTTCTACAGATGGAATTTCAATAGAGTCCAGAAGATTGAAAAAAGAATGTATTCCAGGGTCAAAATCTTAGCAAGGTTCCATTTACTCAACGATTGTCATTACAAAGTTCAAAAAAGCAGAGAAACCATCAGCCCCTCCTCATCACACATTAGAGAGCTGTCGTTGTACTGATTATTTATTATACAAAGAGTGGAATATTGAAATGAGTAGGGATCTCACATCTTACCTAGGCCTTACCCATGATTCACAAAGGATTGTTAGATAATTTTAAAAAATAATTTCTCAGCCTCCCATTGGAATCTTCCTCAGGTAAAGAAATCCCTCCATCCTGAGGGAGTCCAAAAGCTTTTGGACAACATCTCTGTAGAGCACCAACATCCCATGTTATATAGATTAGGGGACTTCAGGGGATCAAGCATGAGCTTGAATGTCTCTGTCACCAAAGAGCTACGTGACACTAAGCAAAACTCTCAAATGCCCTGGAACTTAGTTCCCTCCTTCTCTTGAAAAGGGGTAATAACAGCTATCTCAGCAACCTCAAAGGAAGTTGTGTCTCAAAAGTAAGATAATGAGTGTGGATCGGTTTGGATTTTTCAAGCACCAAACTACTTGAGAAGCTATGATTTCATTATTCATTTCATTGAACCTAGTTCTGTCCTCTGAGAAATAAGGTATAATCTCTATGGGTCTAGACAGTCAAATACTTCGATGGAGATATCATCGCCCCTTCCACCACCTCTCTTCTCCTGTTCCCATGTCTCTCAGTTTGTTTCTTTTGTTGTTGTTGTTGGTGGTGGTTTTTTGTTTCAATCACTCACCAGGAGTATTTCGATGGGAAGCATCTCAAATTTTTTCTCTATTTCTGACATGGCCATTTGCAGACTGTGGATCTGCTGGGTCATTTTTGCCTTGCTCTCCTCAACTTTTGCCAAGTTTTCTTTTACTTGCTGGTCCAGTCTTTGCAGATGGAGCCATTTTTGCTCTGACAAGAACTGGTGCTTTTTCTCAAAATCAGACTTAACAAACTGTTTATTAGTCTGCTCTTCCAACTGTAATCAAAGAAATTAGGATAAAGACAGGAAATAAAGAGTCAATAAATGTCATGGTCAGCATCAGATACATGTGTTAGTTATTCATTTCCATTGTCCATCTGACAAAATTCATGGGCTAAGATACCATGCACAGCTTTTCTATCTGTCTTTCTCAAACTTTCCACTTAGAAGCTCATTCAGGTACATTGTCTCTTGAAGGCCCCATTTTCCTGAGGAGCACTCCATGATGGAAAGCAGAGGGAAAGAGTTTCCTTTTAAAGGAAGAGTTCTCAAATGTCCAGGAAGGATAGTTTCTCTCCAAAGCTGTCCAAAGCTCATCAGAAAACTAATTCTTCATGTCTATATTTTAGTAGGTTAATTTAAAACAGAGTTCTCCAGCCATGTTGGCATTAACATGTGAATTCATAACAATATGTTACTACCTTTGTTCATTAATCCAAGTCTCTTCTAGTAAACGATTGACCTGTGTCTTTCCAGTCCATCACTGACTATCCCTTCTGTGGAGGGTCTTCAAGAAACAACATACCTAAAAGTTTATCTCTAAGAAAAGACAGAGACACTGACTTTACATTGCACTATTCTATCTCACACATTCCGATTCTATTTGAAGATCATCATTTTCCCCCTTAAAGTAATCCCTCTCCTCTGGGCCTTCACCCTCGGGAAAAAAGCAAGTCTTACTAAAATCTTTATTTTAGATCAAAGTGACCCCCAATGCTTTAGAAAGTTTCCAAACTTCCTGAGCCTTAGTCCTGGGCATCCTCCACTCCTTGAATACAGTGACTCCTCAATTCTGCCTCACTGAAGAGTTCTCTTTTTTCAAGACCTTGTTTAATTCCATCCTCTCCTTTATCTTTTCCCAATATTAACGTTTTGAGATCTTAAATGTCCAAAATAACTTTTGTTGATTCATACAAATATCCTTATTCTCTTTTTGGTTAAGGAAAAACTTCTGGGTTGAGAGAATTGTTGAATTCCTTTGATTTTTATTCCGAGGGACTAGCAAAGTACCTGACACCTAGTAAGCCCTTTATGAATGTTTAATTAGAATGTTTTCTTTTTCATTTTGCTCAGTATACAGTGTTATGCTTTGCTTCTAGGAGCCATAAGTGGGTCATAAGGACCTACTACTAGACAGTGAGGATGCTCAAACATGACCAGAGAATATGTTCTGAACATATGGAGCACACCTAGGAAAGGTCATAGTCTCCTCAGGTTTTCATGACTCACCCTTTGAGGATCTGCACTCTGCTATTGTCTGGCTACACCACATCCCCACCAAGCCTTCTCATAAAAAAAAATAAATTTGGAGAGTCCAATGAATAATATGGAGCTGGTCCTTCCTGCAGCATTCTGAAGGCAGGTATCTCCCATTGCTCCCATTGCTCATGTCTGAAGCTGTGTTCTGTCTGTAGGTCCAATATTTACCTGGAGTGTTTCCATAGGCCGCTTCAGCAAATTCACGGACAGATTGAGGATCTCTTGGGACTGACTGGCCTTGCTCACCTCAGTTGCCACGTTGTCTCCTGCTTCTTTGTCCAGTCCTTGCAATTGTAGCTCTTCTTCCAACAAGAACTGGTGCATTTTCTCATATTCAGATACAACCAGGTCTTTGAGAGTCTGGCCCTCCACCTATCACCAAGGGCATTGGAGTAAAAGAAGGAAAGGAAAATCAATGAGGGTCAGGGTTACAGGTTAGCATTAAATATTTGTGCTGGTTTATACTTGTTCTTGTTTGTCTGAGTAGATTCAAGAGCTATGTTTGACAGACACAGCTTTACTCTTTACCCTCCTCATTGTTTCCCATTTCCAGACACAGTAAAATAGTCTCTATTTAGCATACTTTTACTAAGGAGTAGATGAGGATGGAAAAACAAGAGAGAACATCCTGTACAAAGGAATAAATGAGGAGTGCTAAAATGTATACCACTTGACACTTATTTTTTCCAAAACTGTCTAAAGCCAAATATATATATATATATATATATATATATATATATATATATATATATATATATATATTTCTTTCCGTACATCTTTGTAGATTATATATCTTCAAAGACACACTACTATTTGGGGATCAAATTGCTCTTGAGTAACAGTGTCAAGGTCTTTAATCCTTAATCTGAGTCTGTCCTTTATACAAATTACTTCTCCTATCCTTTACATGAGTTACAATTTCAACTGAAAAGGGCTTTCAGAACACAGAGCACCTTCTATTCTTATCACTAATATACAGCAGATCTCTACCTTCCATTGTTCCTCGTTCATTTTCTCCCACTCCATTTCTATTTGGACTTCCTTCTTCTTACTCTTTAAAGTGTTCCATATAGCCTGAAACTTCTCCTGCAAGAAAAAAGAGTCTTAGTCCAATTTCTGTTTTATACCAAGGATATACTCAATTGATCATGGAGGCAGTTGGATGAGTACACACCATTCCAGGTCTGAAAGGAAATGAATCATCTTACCATGCATTGACCAGCAGCCTTTACCAAGGGAAGGACTGTGTGCTCCTCATGCTCTCTCATTAAAGAGCAAGGTCCACACAAGGGTTTGTGGTCCTCCTCACAGAACAAGGTCTCTTCCTTTCCGTGTTTCTCACAGATGGTCAGGTCACTGATGCTCTGCAGTAAGAGAGGTCTAATCATCTTGCCAATGATAGCCAGCTTCTGCAGTCTCCTATTGTTCAAAAAGTCTCCAAATATTATGATTGCCTTGCAAATTGGACAGGTTATTGGTTCTTGGCCTTCCTTCCAGCAACTGAGAAGACACTCTTTGCAGAAGGTGTGGCCACATTTGACGATCACTGGGTCAGTGAAATAGCACAAGCATATGAAACAGGTGAGATCCGCTTTGAAGTTTTCAATCAAGTTTTTGACATCCATGTTCCAAGGCCTGGGGAGAAAAAGTCAATGACAATTTTAGGGAGGATATTTGTGTTTTATAGAACCCATCTCAGAACTATGGGACAGACTGATTTTAAGGGATTGAGAAGCAGTGGATGTCCAGGACCAGAAGTAAGCCATATCCTCCCTACACCCTAAGCAAATGGATTAGAGATACCACGTCACAAGCCATTCTTCCAAAGGTCCTGACTTTATATATATATATATATATATATATATATATATATATATATATATATATACACACATATACACAAATATGTATGAATGTATATATATATATATATATATATATATATGCACATATACCCATACACATATGCATATATATACACAAACATATATACAGATGTATATATGTGTATGTATGTATTTCTGGGTCAATAGTTGTTTTCCTTTTCTAGGATCATCTCCATTCTCACCTCCTCCACACCCAGATCAGCCTGCCAGGATTGTGACATTTAACTAAGAAGCCACCACCTGATACAGGCCAAATTCTGACTCAGGGAACAATAATGGGGCCCTTCCATCTAGCATAGGGCATAACTGAGGAGGCCCAGTGTCTGTCCTGACTCTCCATCTCTACTCATTTTGAAGTAGGTAAAATTCTTTGCCATATATTAATAAATTTTGGCCCAGACTACCATGTAACTTTATAGCTTAATAGCTGAACCTGAACTCTCAACTACAAAGACTGTGACCTATCTGCTGTTATTTATTACTGTTACCACCTCTTCCTCTTATCCCCCCAAGCAGAATCACCACGCTCTCAAACCTCAGCCTTTTTAGTGTCTCCTAAGTCACCTCCAAAGAGGACTAGTTTAGCTTAGCTTATTGAACAGTTTTAGGATAACGCATTTCATTTCATTTCATTACAGTTTTGATTATATGAGATAGCAATGGGGTAGGTAAAACCCCAAATCGTTATGTCTTTTCTCCAAGCTTTCTTCTCATTAATTAAATTCAGAAATGTGTTTTGTCACCTCCGACAATTAAAATCCATCGGCTGAACTAAGATAGCTTAATTTTTCTACATGTAGAGAGGAGAGCAGACTTCCCAAGAAAAACTTACCTTCTAGTCCTTTCTTCAAGGATAGTCAGCTCAGGAAGGGTAACTGGAGCTCTTTCCTCTGACTTCTGGCAGCAAACAAAATTATGGGCCTGAATTCTTGTGTTCTTTTGTAGGGCTTCCTTTGTTTAGCCCCTCCCCTCTTTCTATCACCAAAGTGTGAACTCCTATGGCCTTAGAATGCTTCTGGTCTCTGCTTTAGGGAAGTTCTCACCCAATGGAGTTCTCACCTGACATTTGCATTCTACCAAGTAATGGTTTTGAGGGTTCATCATGGTGTTCACACCTTGGAAATTCAGGGCAGAACTGCAAGAACAATGGAGAATTTTTTTTTTATATTGGGAGACATTTTTGGCTCAGATAGTTTCAGTGACCTATCCAAGGTCTTACAGCTAGTGACTGTCACTGTTTCTCTCTTTTAAAGTGTTTTTCCCCTGAAATTGTCTTGGGAAGTTGCATTGCCAATTTCACCACATTATCACATTCATTTTATTTTTAAACATTTATTATTTTTATCCTTTTTTCAAAATAAAAAATGTACATTTTTACTCGAGAATCACATTACATATTCTAAGTTTGTAAGCCCTAGTCTGCCCTCTCATCCTTTCTAACAAGGTAGCTACAAGCACTCACTGTTCCTCTCCGCCCTGGAACTTTGACCTTGGATCCTTGGGTGGAACCTTACTATCTCAAAGGCTTCTTTCCCACCTGGAACTTTAACTGGGAACTGGGTATGAACAATGGAGACATCGATCAGCACCAGGTCATGTCACCAGTACTAGCATATGGAACTCCTGGAATCCCTTTCTGACCAATTTGTCCAATCTACTGTCAATAACAATACAAGCAGGCTGATACAATTTGAACCCGATCAGGACGAGCCTGAGCCTCTTTCCTTGGACAAACTGTAGTTGTAAAATAAAATTCTGGCATGCTCAAAGAATTAGTGAACTCCCTATCTAGCCTTTGACTCCCTCACCAGTGCCACTACTAAATCAGTTTCCAAAGACAATTAAGAAAGAAAGAACCTACATGTTCTAAAATTCTTATAGCATATCTTTTCGTGATATCAAAGAACTGGAAATTTTCAGGTATACTCATCAATTAAGAAGTGGATGGACAAGTGGTAGTGTATGACTGCAATCAAATACTACCATCCTATGAGAAATGATGAGCTTGACAATCTTAGAAAGACATGGAAAGGCTTGCATGACTAATGAAGAATGAAATGAGCAAAACCAAAAGAATATTGTATACAATTGTGTACAATAACAGCAATATTGTATTAAGAACAAATTTGAATGCAGAAGTTATTTTAAGTATTATAAATACTCAGATTATCTATAATGAACATATGAAGAAAGATGCTATCTGGATCAAGAATAAAAATTGATAAATAGAAGTATATATGGAATAATGTTATATCCATATCATGTCAAAAGGCAACCATCTCTAGGACAGAGTGGAGGGGAAGAAAGACAAAAAAGGAGACAGATATTTACATGATAGTTTTGTAGCTTATTGAATTGTGGTTTCATGTACAATAAACTTTTTGCTGTGTTACATTATGGAAATGCCTGTTTTATTCCATAAATATGCTTTAATGTAATACAAAAAATAAGAGGGAGGAAAAAAAGACGATTCTGGCCTGAAATACCAAAGTGTTAACACTGTTGTGGACACTTACTCTCATTACTAGGTATGGATACAAATGTGAGAACTCCCATAGATGAAACCTCCCCCAAAGAAGAGAGCAGAAGCATTTTCAGGCCTTAGGAATCCACACTTTTGTAATAGAATGGGGTGGGGGTGGGACTAAACAAGAGAAGCCCTATAAAATTCAGCCCTGTAATCTTGTCTGCTGTCAGAGCTCAGATGAAAGAGCTCCACTTACCCTTTCTGAGTTGGTTATCCTTGAAGAAAGAACAAGTGGTGGCGGCAGCAGCAGCTATGGCTGATATGAGCATGGATGAACTCCCCTATGACTCACAGATCTATGAGGATTTCCTAGAGAATGATTCTCCCAAACATAAAGATCAACACAAAAAATGGAGAACACCATGACAAAAAGGGCAAGAACAAGGGAAAAGACTATTAAAAGTCCAAGCATAGTAAAACTGAGCACTAAGATTCCTCCAGGAAGAAACACAGAGAAAAGGAGAAAACCCAACATAAAGATGCCCACTCAGAGTTCTGCAAAAAACTAACAAAAATAGAGAGAAGGAGAAATGAAAGGAAGAAAGGGGAGGACCATGGAAAGATGCAAGAATAAAGGAGAAAGAAAACAGTTCCTCTAGTCCACCTCATATTAAAGATGCACCAGGTGATGATGGTCATTTTGATTCATATAAAGAAGATATCAAGGCTATAAAAAGACCTAAAAAAGATGACAGTACTGATTCTAAAGGCAAGAAAATAAAAACAGAAGATATCAAAAAGGAGCAGAAGTGGAAATCAGAGGAAGTGGAGGACAGCAAAGCAAGGAAAAGCAAGAACAAAGATAAAAGACTTCTCGAGCCAGATAACAAGCTGAAGCTGCCAATGAAAGAGGAGGAGCAAGCATGGAAATGATGAGAGGAAGAGTGCCAACCTGAAGGCATCAAATGGAAATTCCTGGAACATAAAGGTCCTGTGTTGGCTCCACCTTATGAGCCTCTGCCAGAAATGTCAATCTCTATTATGATGGTAAAGTCATGAAGCTGAATCCCAAAGCAGAAGTGGCTACATTCTTTGCAAAATTGCTGGACCATGAATACACCACCAAGGATATCTTTAGGATAAATTTCTTCAAGGACTGGAGAAAGAAAATGACAAACAAAGAGAAAAAGAATATCACCAATCTCAGCAAGTGTGACTTCAACCAGATAAGTCAGTATTTCAAAGCCTAATCAGAAGAAAAGCAAATGAACAAAGAACAGAAATTGAAAATCAGAGAGGAAAATGAAAGGCTATTGAAAGAGTATGGTTTCTGTGTGATGGACAATCACAGAGAGAGAATTGCCAACTTAAGATTGAGCCTCTAGGTCTTTTCAGGGGCCTTGGCAACCATCCCAGGATGGGAATGTTAAAAAGATGAATTATGCCTGAAGATATAATTATCAACTGTAGCAAAGATGCCAAAGTTCCTTCTCCTCCCCCTGGACACAAATGGAAAGAAATTCGACATGATAACAAGGGTACCTGGTTGGTATCGTGGACTGAGAATATCCAAGCATCCATCAAGTGCATTATGCTGAACTCCAGCTCAAGAGTCAAGGGATAAAGGATTGGCAGAAGTATGAGACAGCCTGCAGATTAAAGAAATGTGTAGACAAGATCCGGAACCAATACGGAGAAGACTGGAAGTCTAAGGAAATGAAAGTTCGGCAGCGGGCTGTAGCATACTTCAATGACAAACTTGCTCTGAGAGCTGATAATGAGAAGGAAGAAGGAGAGACAGCTGATACCGTGGGCTGCTGTTCCCTCTGAATAGAGCATGTTAATTTAAATTCAGAGATGAATGGCCAAGAATATATAGTCGAGTTTGATTTCTTAGGGAAGGATTCGATATGAATTAACAAGGATCCTGTTGAGAAACGGCTTTTAAGAACCTTAGATTATTTATGGAGTACAAGCAGCCCGAGGATGACCTTTTTGACAGACTGAATACCAGCATCCTCAACAAATACCTTCAAGATCTCATGAAGAGTTTGACAGCCAAAGTTTTCCGTACATAAAATGCCTCCTTCACACTACAGCAGCAGCTAAAGGAGCTGACCCCAATGAAAACACTGCAGCAAAGCTACTTTCTTATAACCATGCTAACACAGCTGTTGCGATTCTATGTAACCATCAGAAGATACCTCCAAAGACTTTTGAGAAGTCCATGCTGAACCTGCAGACTAAGATTGATGCCAAGAAGAAACAACTGGTTGAAGTCCGAAGAGATCTGCAAAGTGCCAAAACTGAGCACAAAGTCCGAAAGGACATCAAGTCTAAAAAGCTGGTAGAGACTAAGATGAAGTCTGTGCAGAGGCTGAAGGAACAGTTGATGAAACTGGAGATCCAGGTCACAGACAGAGAGGAGAACAAACAGATTGCCTTGGGAACCTCCAAACTCAACTATTTAGACCCCACGATCTCAGTTGCTTGGTGTAAGAAGTGGAGGATCCCAACTGAGAAAATTTATAACAAAACCCAGAGAGAAGTTTGCCTGGGCCATTGACATGACGAATAAAGATTATAAATTTTAACTGCTCTTATAGGGTGACTTTTTAGGGAAGGAGACAAGTTTAAGAAATATTAAGAAATCATGAGCTTTACTTGCCTTCGCTTTTGAGGGGTATAGTAGGGGGAGAACACCAAGTGACCAAGGAAGAATTAACAAGTCAACATGTTTGAGAAGAGAAAAACCTTGAAATATTCTAAAAGAAAGCTGAGTCAGTTGCCTATGGACAACTTATTTAGAAATATTTCAAATATCTAAATCTTAAATATTTTCTTTTTTATTCCTTTCCTTTCTTTTTTTTTTGTGAGGGTATGTGAATGGGAATTTGTCAACATTCCACCAGAAACATTCACAATATCATTGAAGAGTTTAGGCTTTCTTTAGCTACTGAATAAAAAGTGCAAATATATTGATGTATTTACACTTAGAGTTTTGCAATAACTTCTATATTTTAATAGAAAATGAACTCCTAACTCCACCCTCCCATTTTGAGAATTTAAAATTAAGTAAAACAGAAACCCAGCCCACCTGTTAGAACTCTCCCTATTGTAATGGGAATCAATTTTAATTTATCTGGAAGCAGTTGTGACATCAGCAGAATGTCGTTTCATGGATCTGTTTACAGCAAAACATATGTAAAGGATCTTTTTTTACTTGAGTATTTCTTTTTAAACCTGAATCTTATTTCATTAATTATTTTGAAATATGTAAACTTTTACTTTTTTGATCTTTAAGGTTATGTAGGTTGGAGTTGGGAGGGATGAGGGATGAGGGGGTTGGATAATAAAGAAATCAGTGACCAACAATTTTCCCATTGTTCTTTGTTCTGAGCATGTTCTGTATACTTCTAAAATATACACATCTCCTTTTAAAATTTTTTTAAACCCCCATGTTTTCATTTAAAAGATTCTATTGTGTAAAAAGCTCCACAAGTCAACAAATTTCCAGGAACCTGAGTATTTGGTTCAAAAAGTAAAAATAATCACAAATTTAAGCCTTTCATTTATTTCTCCTGTATTGCTTAAAAAAATGAAGAAATGTAAAAAGCAGAATATTAATATGAAGTGGGGTTTTTTTGCTATGACCATAAGTTTTACATGTATTGATAGCTTAGAGTTTGTGCAAAGATCATTTCCCACCTCATTCTTCAAGGATCTTCCATTTATATCATGAATTCCCTTTTAATCAACCATATGTTATTTAAAATAAATCGCTACAACACATCTGAAAAAAAGGAATGAATGAGACTTTCCATCATCCAGACTCCTTGCATGAAAGAGCTTAGGTTCAGCTCCAGAATTATCAGGTTCTGTGGTCCCTTGGGTCAATATGTATGAATACATGACAAGAGGTTTTTATCTTCTTCAAGATGAGTAGAGATGGGTCAGTGTAACACCAGTTATGGCAGTACACCCGAGTGGTGCTGCTGTGTATAATTTTAAGGGTGAAATCTCAAGGTATAATTAATACTCTGTTCAAAACTAAGCTTTATAACATAGAAGGAAAGCATAACAATATAACAATTTATTACACATATATCATTGCAGTCCCAAAATACTTGTTTATACAGTCAGGTTATCACGTGACAGGGTCTTCCCTAGTACAACACATCATTGAAGGGGTAGCAGAAAATATCACATCATAGTATATCCCTAGATCACAGTTGCAATCTCTCAGTCCAAACAGAGTGTCCAAGTAAAGTTCTTCCTTCTTCATTCACTTGAGGCCGACTTTCAAGCCACAAGACTGACCCCTCCTGGATTCTCCAGTGATTCACAGGCAGGCAGCTTTCTCTTGTCGCTCCTTGTCTCAGCTCACTGGGGAAGGGACTGTGCCATTCAAAGCACTTCCAGTTCCTGCCTGAATCCAGGCACATCAGGCCTGGGCTCCTGTCCCCATCTTCTTTATCTGGATAAACAAAGCTTAATGGGGTAATAACAATATTCACACACATCACTAGCACCACCCCATCTCAATCCACTTTCCACAGCCCAGAGGCTCCATGGTGACAGCTCTTTTTTTAATTAACTAATTTATTTTATGTTTTCAACATTCATTTTCACAAGATTTTGAGTTCCAAATTTTCTCCCCATCTCTCTCCTCTCCAACTCCCAAACACCGTGCATTCTGATTACTCTTTCCCCCAACCTGCCCTCCCTTCTATCACATACCTCCATTTCCTTATCCTGATCTTCTCTCTTTTCTTGTAGGGCAAGATAGATTTTTATACCCCATTACCTGTATTTCTTATTTCCCAGTTGCATGCAAGAACAGTCCTTAACATTCATTCCTTAAACTTTGAGTTCCAACTTCTCTCCCTTCTGGCCTCCCCACCCATCCCCACTGAGAAGTCAAGCAATTAGATATAGGCTACATATGTGTAGCTTTACTAAAGACTTCCATAATAGTCATGTTGTGAAAGACTAATTATATTGATCTCCATCCTATCCCGCTCCCTATTTATTCAATTTTCTCTTTAGAGTTTGTCCCTCCCCTACAGTGTATACTAGTAACAACTCCCTCCTCCCATTTGCCCTCTCTTCTATCATCCTCCACCCCACTTTTTCCCTTCTCCCCTACTTTCCTGTAGTTAAGATAGATTTTATACCAAACTGTGTGCCTGTTATTCCCTCCATAAGCCAAATGTGATGAGAGTAAGCTTAACTTTTTCCCTCTCAACCTCTCCCCTTTTCCCCTACATTGAAAAAGCTTTTTCTTGCCTGTTTTATGAGAGACAATTGCCCCCATTCTATTTCTCCCTTTCTTCTCCCAATATATTCCTCGCTTATCCCTGAATTTTTTTGGGTTTTTTTTAGCTATCATTCCTTCCTGTTGAACTCACCCTGGGCCCCGGTTACACATATGTGTGCATAATCCTTCCAACTACCCAAATACTGACGAATGTCTCAAGAGTTACAAGTATTACCTTTCCCGTGTAGGAATGCTTAAGGTTGAAGCTGCTAGACCTTGTGTTATCCTGATTGTATTTCCACAATACTTGGATTGTTTCTTTCTGGCTGTTTCCAATATTTTCTCCTTGACCTGGGAACTCTGAAACTTGACTACACTTTTCCTAGGAGTTTCTTTTCGACCTTAAGGGATCAAAGAACTTGGAGTGTGATATTCCAGATAGCAAAGGAAGTATGATTAAAACCAAAAATCACCTACTCAGCAAAACTGAGTATAATACTTCAGGGGAAAAAAAAACGGCTATTCGATGAAATAGAGGATTTTCAAGCATTCTTGATAAAAAGACCAGAGCTGAATAGAAAATTTGACTTTCAACTACAAGAATGAAGAGAAGCGTGAAAAGGTGAACAGGAAAGAGAAATCATAAGGGACTTACTAAAGTTGAACTGTTTACATTCCTACATGGAAAGTTACCTGGGGATTCATATACCCTTGCAGCCTCCGAATTTGGAAATGACTTTCATTTGTGGTGTTCATATCATGATGTTTATGTAAACCAACCTATTCACAAGGTAGGCATTTTCCTTGATTATGAAAGAGGACATATACCATTTTACAATGGTACAGATGAAACTCTAATATACAGGCCCCCAAATGATGTTTTTCAAGACCCTCTTCACCCTTGCTTCTCTCCTTGTTTGCCAAAGTGGG
The DNA here is from genome assembly GCA_028658325.1 of Potorous gilbertii. NCBI lineage: Eukaryota > Metazoa > Chordata > Mammalia > Diprotodontia > Potoroidae > Potorous > Potorous gilbertii. The sequence goes on along the minus strand of CM053774.1, from coordinate 119,464,471 downwards.
AAAACACTTCTGGACCTCTACATATTTGTCTCAGGAATATCTAGCAGAATGCTGAGACAAATGAAAATGAGTAAAATGAGATTTGTAGTTCAAGCAACTAAGCAGAACCTCTGAAATGACTTTCAATTCATTAGAACCCATATTGAGTATATCAACTTCATGTATCATTATCATAAACAATAAAAACAAATTTTAATATGTGTGCTTCATTTTGTATCAACACCTAGTGTTCAACCTTACTGATAACTTACAGAGATAATTGATAATGCTAACACTAGACAAACTACAAATGCAAAACATTTTTCCTAAAGCCAAACAAATTGGATATGACTTACATATACTTGATCTTTTCAAGACAAATGCAAAATTTGCTGTGTCTATTCAAACAAATATCTGTATCTGTATACTATGTGTGTATATCTGTATATATATATATATATATATATATATATATATATATATACAACATATTTGCATAAATATAACTATGTATACTTAGGTGTATGCAACTCTTTATTTGAAAAAATTAATAACGTGTATGCAAATTTACTATTTGCACCACATAGAAGGCATCTACTCCCTCCTCCTTTCTATGACCTTAGGCCCCAGGGAGGGAAAAGGGTTTAGGTTCAAAGCTTAGCCCAGTTCTTAAAGATTGCTGTCCTAATAGTCAAAAAACCTCCCTTCAATTTGAGTCTTAGGCACCAATCTAAGAATTTAGTGTAGTTCTCAGCACAAAGTAGGTGCATAATAAATATTGATTGACTAATATACATACATATTCTTATGTGCACATTTATATTTGTATGACCATATACACACATATTTACAGATTTACTTATATCATATATGGCCATTGTAAAATAGAATTATGTCTCTTAGTCTCATAAGACTTTGTACATTCATGTATAATTTTCTGATAGTGGGAATTTCCCAATCATTAATGAAATTAAGGACCTGCTTTTCCCCAAATCAAACCTAATATAATGGCATTTTATTGTTTGAAGAGTTCAACACATTTGTTCACTTCTTTATTTCTTTTACTGGGACAAAGATTTCCTACAAATATTTAGATCAAAGCTCTTCTATCCATGACCACTATCCATAGTTATTGGATCTGGTCCTTGAAAAGCAGAATCTGTTTCCATAGAAATCCTAGAAACTTTTCCAGGGATATAGTAGCAGCTCAAGCTTTTACTTGATTGGAAAGGTGACCTAGAGTCATATCCTGACCATAATGAAGTATCAGAGGTAGACTTTTATTCTCTAGTGTGCTTCTCTTTTTTACTTCCTAAATCTTTATATTAACAAGCATTTTGATTATTCCTTTGGAACTGGGCTTTTCTTTCATTTACTTTTTGAATGGTAGATATTTTGATTTTTAACATATTTTATAAATAGTTGCCAACTATATGTACCTATACATATATGTGTGTATATATAGATATACATACATATATACATATATAATGCACATGCACACACACACATATATATCTGCATTATATATATACATGCATACGCACTCACATACATACACACACACTTATATGTGATGACAGTTAATGAGCTCTAAATTTTCTCCCTCCCCAAACATTCTTCACCCCTTGGGAAGATAGATTTCAGTTATCCTTGTGAAATTATGTAGAATATATTTCCATATTACCAATGTTGTAAAAGAAAAAAATGGGAAAACAAGAAAAATAAAGTGAAAAATATCCTTCAATCTGCCACCTGGAGTTCATTGCTTCTCCCTCTGGAGGTGGATAGCATTTTTTGTCGTGGTCCTTTAGAAATGGCTTGTATCATTGTCTTCATTAGAGTAGCTAAGTCTTTCATAGTTGTTCATCACTGCCATATGGCCCTATGCTACTTTATATCCCTCGCTGATTCAGATCACTTGTCTCCTTTGCTAAGGACATACAGACAATTATATGATTCAACATTTTCTCCCTCCTTTCTTTCTTGCTCATACAACTTACTTATCCTTTCATACTATGCCCAGGCTCATTCTAGACCATTCAAGAAGTTTGTATATTCATTCCAGGGTGATTTGGGCTGACCATCACAGTTTAAGCTTTCACTCAAACATGGAACTGATAAAAACTACTACACACAATTAATATCCTTTCCCTTAATCACTTTGGATTGGGAGTGATAGAACTTGGCTTTGCATCTTGCCTAGGAACTCAGAAAAGTTTTGTTTTTCTGTTCTCTGAACCTGTTTTCTATTTTTTTAAACAAAGTTATTGGATTGGATGCCTATAATCTTCTTTTCAACTTTAAATCATATGATTGTCATGTTACCTCTAAGAGAGATGACATTACCATTCTGAAAGAGAAAAAAATAAATAAGTGTGTCCTAGACACATAAGAAAACTTCCTTGGATGCTGATAGAGGGAGGCTGAAAAGGAAGCTAGATGTATAGCCCCACAAAGCAAGGCAGACTAGCTATGGCCTCAGCAGTATGGATGGGTTGGAAAGTCATTAAAAGGAAACACTTTTGTTAGCTGTCTTTTCAAAAGTTTCCAGGGAAAAAAAATGAGCATCTATAAAAAATAATAGGAGCCTGTCTTTGAGGAATGCTATAAGAAAGGATAGAGTAAAAGTGTGCAAGTCAGTGGTTCTCCTTCCAGTCACAGATCACATGAATACACCCATTTATGTGTGCATACATGTATATACACACATGTACACATCTATAAATACACACATGTTTGTGTATATGTTATAATCCACATATACATGTACATACATCTATATCTATGTATGTGCATATATATATGTTTATATAGGCACTTGTGTGTGTTTCAAAAACTCTAGCAGAGAATAGAGAACATGGAATTAGAAATTCTCTCTTAGTGACAACCTAGTTTGAAAAGCATAGGTAGTTCTCTAAATTAAAACACTCTAGTTCAGGCACTGCTGTAGCTTATGAAATTAAAAAAAAAAACCTCCTTGACTCAATGTACTCATCTTCAAAATACAAATCCAGACAATTTACATATCAGCAGCTTGTGAAAATCACTACCTCCTTCCCCAATTTTCAGCCGCTCCAAACCACAGGAATATGTATGCATGTGTGCAAGAGGAAATGGAGCTGTGTTTGTGTTGGGGGAAGGGTCGGTATATTGAGTGGAAACATAGTTAACTGCATTTCTCTCCTTTTTCCCCTTATCCTCTCTCTGTCTATAGATGGTATTTATTACTAAACCTTAAGTAATCTCCAGGTCAACAGAAGCCTTTCACAGTAATGGAATTACTATCACCATGTTCAGGATTAGATGAACCACCTCTTTTTTTGAGGCAGGGGGGTGGGTAGCTTGTTGACTACAGCTAATCATCCAGTGTGCAGATTTATTTGGACATAAATAACATTCTGATATGACTATGTCCTGCTGTCAGCCCACACTAATATGGTTTTGGTGATATGAAAGCTATGATATAAAGAAAAGAAAAAAAAATTCTTCATTGAACATGTACACACAAGTTCCTGTCCAATTCACAGTTAAGCTATTCCAATAAGAGGTGATCCTTTTCTGAGGGGTAGCTATTTTCAGGTGCTTGTGCAACATGGAATTAACATCCTTTCTTTCTTTCTCCTTTCTTTTCTTTTTTTCTTAATTTCCTGCTTTCTTTCTTAATCTCCTCGCTCATCACTTCCAAAGCTAACTGACCTTTTCAGGAGATGGAGTTTAACAGAAGAAAAATAAAATAAAAAGAAATGAAAGAGAATCAGGTGGGTCGTAGTGAATAATTAATATGTTAGTACAATATTAATTTCTCTCACTGCATAATCATTACAATGAAAATCATGTCTATTTTAAAACAAACAAGTGCAAACAATTTTTATCAAGCTTGATAGGTTATGGATATAAACCTGGGGAATCACTGTATCGACTGGTTAAACTTGGATCTAATGCAGTAGAAAGATCCTACCCATTTTCTGATGACAAACAAGATGATAATGAGGGTGAGGATGATGATGGTGCTGATACCCAGGAAATTCACAAAACATGTGAAACTGCAAAATTACCCATAGACATGTAGCTCAACCACACTATGGTGTGATTTTTTTCACCTTGAAACTTAAAAGGTTCAAAAAAGAGACAAAATGATGATTTAGAAAGATTTTTCATTAAAAAATCTTGCATTTGTTTTTTAACAGCATACTGAAAAAGGGAGTTACCAAAATGAGAGCTATCTCCTTTGACGGATTGGCAACTCCTCTATAATGGATAGCTGTAGAAATTTGCCTACCAAGTGAAGGCTTAAGTTGCTTGCCTAGATTTATAAAGCTAATTGTTCCAAAGGGTGATCTTGGACTGAGGTCTTCCTGACTTGAAGGCTAGCTCTCCATACACTATGATACCTGGTCTCTCAGAAATTAGTTACCAAGGATAAATATTTCAACCAGGAAGCTACTGTATGCCTTGTGCCCTTCAACTGGTGTCCACATGTGAGTGATACCTCTGCCCAGGCACACTCTGTGTCTTACCATTAGGCATTCCGGCAATGGATTTTCGGTGTTGGGATTTTCCTGTGGGGAACATGGTTGAAGTTTTCTCCCTGTGTGATATTGTTTCCATTGCCTGTTCTCCTTCTGATATTGTGAAATTTCATCCTATTGCTACAGGATGATTTCCTGGGGTTTCTTTTCTTTTCTGAATTCAGGTAGCTACATTGCTCCATCTTCCATAGTGATAACTCAGGCATTCTCTTTCTGATTGAAGGCATGTTTAATGTGGTTTGCCCTACATGCCAAATTACCTAACAGAGAATTTCTACTTGCCTGGCAATAATTGTGGAGTAATCTTCTTTCTTAAAAAGACCTTATGAAAAAAACAAAGAAGAAAACACACAGCTACTTCTGAAAGTCTGTTTTTTTCTATTGAATTTTTCATGACCAACTTAGAAAAAAATACATTTTCTTTTATATTTGGTATTAATATTGTATATTCATTATTCCAAATGTATAAAATAAATAATCACACCATGAATTATAGGATAATTATTTCAAATATGCAATGTAAACTCTGAAAGCAATATGAATTTTAATGAGTTTATGTATCATAAAATTAAGACTGTCTGCTATGATTTCATGTTCTATGCTTAAAATTGTCTCCTTCACCATTACTTTTTCATTATATGTAACTTTTTAATGAAATTTATAAATAATTTAGTAGTGTAATAATCAAAAGAAGAAATGGTTTCCTGGTATAATGTTTATCCAATTCTACTTCAGGTTCTTTACGTTTGAACCTGGGGAATTCTTGATACTAAAACTTCTGTGAAACAAAATGGTGCCCTATAAAACTTAACCCTTCATTTTGCTAAGAAGCTATAATTAATAGTAAGTTTAAGAGCTAAATATTTATATTCCTTTTGCAAACCGCTGGCCTTGTATTTTTCAGTTGTCTATGTAGTATATCTCACTTGTCTATTGCTACACGGTAAATGTATGTTTGCCAAATGAAGATCTGCCAAATATTTATGTCACACAGTGCAGGGTTATCGGATGGTGTAATGGAAAATCAGCGTCACAGGACAGAACACCAGTGCTAGTTTTAAGTTGCTATGAGAAGCTCAGTTCTGGAGCTCCTGACTTATATGGGCTTAAAAACTCAATTTAACATATATTGTTTGTAGCCTTCTTCCACTTAGATATGTGTGTGTGGTCTGTGTTTGTGTGTGTGATTGTGTATATTCTCATCTGCAGAAGTATCTCATCTGCTAATCCAAAATGCATGATTGGTTCTTTATTGAGGAGGATTTGTATTGTAAATTAAAGTTTTTATATAAAATCATAGCAATAGAAGGGAGAAAAAGTCCTGAACACATTTCTTAACTCTTGAACCCTGAACCCTTCCACTGTAAATTGACTATGAATTATTTGTGGCAGGTTAATGAGGAATATTTCATGACTATGATCAACTAATTGATTTAACAAAGTAATAGAAACCTAGTTAAAGAAGCATTTCACTTGGGAGCCTCCAAAGGCCAAAAATTAACTGCAAATATGACTTTCTTAAACTGGAACAACACACTCTCAAAAGTCTGTCTGGGCTCTGTGATTATAAACTCTAGAACTGAAGATCCTAGAACAGAAAACTCATACTTTTATGTTTACATACGGCTCTCACCCATATGGATAATTCCTCTGTGGGAGGAGCAACATATTTTATATAGGCAAGGTTAATAAATAATAGTAATATTAATACTGACAGTACTTTAAGATTTCCAAAAAAACCCAAAACCCTTTACAAATATTATCTTCTTTTGTCATCAATTTCAAGTGACTTTATGGGTGTAATGCATTGACTCGTGTAAATTGGATTTAAGTGAGGCAAAGCTGTATGAAGTCATTCGCCTCACTCTCTCTTTCAGAGTTATCCAAGTGTAGTGACCGGTGATCACCCAGGATGCAGCGGATGATATTTGACCAATTTTCTGCTTCCTCTATTAGAACAAATTGTTCTTTTCCACCCATTCCTCTGGGGGGCAGTCTTCACCTATTTGGGGTAGATTCCCTCATTCCAACTTAACAATGGGTCTGAGGCCCCTCAGTTACTCCCCCTGGTTTAGCTCATTTTCCTAGAAAGATTTACAGGGGTGTGGCTACAGCTTCTTGGAGCTATAGGAAAGGAAGTAAAACTATTGCTGGAGGATTATGTCGTCCTTAAGTTCTGAGTTCTATGAACTTTTTCCCTGTCTGGGTACATGAACAGTTACTACCCTCACTTCCTTGAAGGTAAGAATAATGAGTTTAATCATAAGAACTAGAAATTGGTACATTTTATTTACTTTTAGTAAAGATCTTTAACAGACTAACTTTTTTTTGACTAGACATGAGATTTCATTAGCGTAGGAAACTCTAGCATGGAAATACCTTTTATTGACCTGCTAATGTAACTAAAAATCTTACAAAGGCAGGTGTGGTCCTTTGTGTGCTGTGTATGAACAGCTAGTATGTCAGACAACTAGTCATTTGTTAACAAGCAGGGTCATTTTATTCTCCACATCAAATCATCTGAAGGACATCACTGGGGAGGAACTTAATCTGTGATTTCACTGTTGTGTGTGTGTTCATCCTTGGTTGCTGAAGAAGACCATGCCATCAGAGAAATAATGATGTGAATTGTACTTGGCTTTGTTTTGAGTGAGGAAGGACTGTGCAGGTCAGCAGCCTCACTTCTCCTCCAAAGTCATCTAAATCCAGTAACCAGATATTCATCAGGATGACTGGAGATGACCCAAGATGAGGCAATTAGGGTTAAGTGATTTGCCCAAGGTCACACAGCTAGTGAGTGTCAAGTGTCTGAGGTGAGATTTGAACTCAGGTCTTCCTGACTCCTACACTGGTGCTCTATCCACTCCACCACCTAGTTACCCCTGATTTCACTGGTATCCTTCAATCAACTCCCACATTAAGAAGTTTGCTTTATCAAATGCAAGTCAGCACCCTCTCTGCCATTTATTGTCTTTCAGAACTGCCTAGAGCTCTGAGTAGTTAAATAACTTACCTAGGTCAGGTAGCCAATATGTGTCAGACGCAGGGTTTTAATACAGGTCTTCTTGGCTGAGACCACTCTCCACCCATTACACCATACTACCTTTCATAGGATAATAGAAGGGGGACGTTAGAGAGCATGGGCTCGTTCTTTTTTTAAATGGTATTTATAATTTTCAACATTCATTTTCACAAGATTTTGAGTTCTAAATTTTCTCCCCATCTCTCCCTTCTCTCTACCCAAAAAAACCTTGCAGTCTGATTACCCTTGCCCAGATCTGCCCTCCCTTCTATCACACCCTTCCCTTCCCTAATCTCCATCTTCTCTATTTTCCTGTAGTGCAAGATAGATTTCTATATCCCATTACTTGTATTTCTTATTTTCCAGTTGCATGTAAAAACAATTCTCAAATTCATTCCTAAAACTTTGAGTTCTAACTTCTCTCCCTTGTTCCCTCCCCACCCACCCCCACTGAGAAAATAAGCAATTCAATACAGGATACACATATGTAGTTATGCAAGAGACTTCCATAATAGTCATGTTGTAAAAGCCTAACTGTATTTCCCTTCATCCTGTCCTGTCCTCTATTGATTCTCTTCTCTCTTTTGACCTTGTCACTCGCTAAAAGTGATTACTTCTAATTATTCCCTCTTTGCATTTGCCTTTCTTTCTATCATCTCCCCTACATTTCATTTATCTCCTTCTCCCCTACTTTCCTGTTGTGTAAGGTAGATTTTCATATCAAATTGAGTGTGCATATTATTCCCTCCTTAATCCAAATGTGATGAGAGTAAGCTTCACTTTTCCCTCTCATTTATCCCCTTTTCCCCTCCATTGAGAAAGCTGTTTCTTGCCTCTTTTATGAGAGATAATTTGCCCCATTCTATTTCTCCTTTTCTCCTCTCAATGTAGTCCTCTCATCCCTCAATTTTATTTTCTGGATATCATTCCTTCCTATTCAACTCACCCTGTGCCCTCTGTCTATATCTATTTCTACATCTATATCAGTATCTATATCTATAACTATCTATCTATCCAATCTATCTATATCTATGCATATATATGTATATATATGTATATATAATCCCTCCAACTGCAAAATACTGAGAAAAATTTCAAGGGTTACAAATAATATCTTTCCACAGAGGAACATAAAGAGTTCAACTTTAGTAAATCCCTTATGATTTCTCTTTCCTGTATATCTTTTCATGGTTTTCTTGATTTTTATGGTTGAAAGTCAAGTTTTCTATTCAGCTCTAGTCTTTTCATCAAGAATCGTTGAAAATTCTCTATTTCACTGAATGACCCTTTTTTCCCCCTTAGGTATTATAGTCACTGATTTATGGTTTTAATCCTACTTCCTTTGACTTCTGAAAGGTCATATCATAAGTCCTTGTATCTCTTCACGTAGTGCTAGATCTTGCATTGTCCTGATGGTATTTTCACAATTTCTTCTCTCTGGCTTCTTGCAATATTGTCTCCTTGATCTGGGAACCCTGGAATTTGACTACAATAGTCTTAGGATTTGTTCTTTTTGGAACTCTTTCAGAAGGTGGTTGATGGATTCTTTTGATACTTATTTTAACCTCTGACTCTAGAATATCAGAGCAGTTTTCCTTGATAATTTCATGAAAGATGATGTTGAGGCTCTTTTCTTGATCATGGCTTTCAGGTAGTCCCATAATTTTTAAATTGTCTCCCCTGGATCTATTTTCCACATCAGTTGCCTTTCCAATGAGATATTTCACATTGTCTTCCATATTTTCATTCTTTTGGTTTTATTTTTGATTTCTTTTTTTCTCAGGAAGTCATTAGCTTCCATCAGCTCCATTCTAATTTTTTAAAAAAAACTGTTTTCTTCAGTGAATTTTTGAGTCTCCTTTTCCATTTGACTGATTCTACTTTTTAAAGCATTCTTCTCCTCATTGACTCCTTGGACCTCTTTTGCCATTTGAGTAAACACTTATTTTCAAAGTTGTTATATTATTCATCATTTTTTGGGGGGGTCTCCTTTAGCAAGCTGTTAACTCACTTTTCATGATTTTCTTGCATCTCTCTCATTTCTCTTCCCAATTCTTCCTCCGCCTCTTTTACTTGATTTTCAAAATCCTTTTTGAGTTTTTCCATGGTCTGAGACTATTGTATATTTTTTTGGAGGTTTTGGTTGCAAAAATCTTGACTTTTCTGTTTTCCTCTGATGGTATTCTTTGTTGTCCCTCACCTGAAAGAATGGAAGAAAATACAGATCCAGGAGAGAAAATTTAAGAATTATTGGCCTGCCAGAAAGCCATGATGAAAAATGAGTCTGGACAACATCTTCTAGGAAATCATCAAGGACAACTGCCCAGAAGTGCTAGATTCAGAGGGCAAAATAGTTATCGAAAGAATCCACTGTTCACATCCCCAAAGTGATCCCAAACTCAAAACCTCAGGGAATATCATTGCCAAATTCCAGAACTATCAAGTGAAAGAGAAAATACTACAGGCAGCCAGAAAGAAACCATTCAAATATAGGGGAGCTACAGTCAGGACCACACAGGACCTTGTATCTTCTACATTAAAAGACTGAAGGAATTGGAATCCAATATTTTATAAAGCAAAGGAGTTGGGACTTCAACCAAGGATCAACTACCCAGCAAAGTTCAGCATAGCATTTCAGGCAAGGAGATGGTCATTCAATGAAGTAAGGGATTTCCAGACCTTCCTGACAAAAACGTCAGAACTTCATAGAAAATTTGGTCTTCAAATGCAGATCTCAAGAGAGGCACAAAAAGGTAAACAGCGGGGAGAAAGAGAAACTTTTTACTCAATTTGAGCAAACTACCTCCCTATAAAGGAACATGATACCTGTTAATCTTGAGAATTGTGCAGCTATTATGAAATATAAAAGAGATATAAATAGAGGGAATGGGTATAAAGTAAATTATATCATGTTAAAAATATGATTTCAGTATGAGAAGGGATTGTAACAGGAGGTGTGAAAACGAGGAAGCAGAAAATGGAAAATTACATCACAGAAAGAAGTACGAAATTATGGTAGAGGTAGAAGTACAAAAGAGGGGAGGGAGATGAGCATTGTTTGAGAGGTACTTTCATCTGATTTGGTTCAAGTAGGGAACAATAAACTTAAATATATAATCCTAACTAGCTCTATAGGCAGTAGGAGGTGAAAGAAGAAAAATGGAGGGAAGCTAAAAGGGAAGGAAGAAGCAGTAAGGGTAAAGGGGAGTAAAAGGGAAGGGGAGCTAAAAGAAGGAATGGAAGGCTACAGGTGGTGGTGGTGAAAAGTGAAAACTATTGAGGAGGGGAAGGGAGACAAGAGAGCTAAAAGTACAAATGGTGGGAAAGAGGATGGAGGGAAATACACAGATTGTAACCATAACTGTGAATGTGAATGAAATTAACTCTCCCATAATAAGGAGACGGATAGCAGAATGGATTAAAAGTCATGAATAATATATATGAATACAATTGTTCTATACATACTTCTATTTATCAGTTCTTTATCTGGGTGCAGATAGCATCTTTCTTCATATATCCTTTGTAGCTAATTTAGGTATTCAAATAGTCAAAAAAAACTTACTCATTCAAAGTTGTCCTTAAAATAATTGTTAGTGTGTACAATATTCTTTTGGTTCTGCTCTCTTGACTCTTCATCGTTTCATACAAGTATTTCCATGTTTTTCTTTTTTCTTCCAAGATCAAGTTCATCATTTCTTATAACACAGTAGCATTACACCACAATCGTATATCAAAACGTGTTCAATCATTCACCAATTGTTGAGCATCCCTGCAACTTCCAGTTTTTTGCTACCATAAAAAGATCTGCTATGAACATTTTAGAACATATAGACTCTTTTCCCTAATCATCTTTGGAAATAAATGGCAATGGTATTACTGGGTCAAAGGCTATAGGTAATTTACTAACTCTTTAGGCATAATTCCAGATTGTTCTCCAAAATGGTTTCATCAGTTCATAATTCCACCAACAATGAATCAGTATCCCAATTTTTCTACATCCACTCCATCACTTTTCTCTTTGAATTATTTTAACCAATCTGGTAAATGTAAAATCATATCTCAAGTTTGTTTTAATTTGCATTTCTCTAATCTGATGAATATCTGGTCACTGCATCCAGATAGCTCAGGAGGGCAAAGTGAGGCTGGGATCTTTCACAGTCCTCCTTTACTCAAGAAAAAGTAAAGTGCAAGTCATGTCATCATTTGTCTGATGTCATGGCCTTCTTCTAAAACGATGGATGAATACAAAGATTTAGAGAATTTTTTTCATAAGACTAAACTGTTTTGATATTTTCATTGGAAAAGTGCTTGTTTTTATTTTTTGACTATTTACGAATTTAGGTATGACTCATATTCTTATGAATTGGACAATATACTTTATAAATTTTTACATGAGACCTTTATCTGATAAACTGTATGTAATTTTCCAAAATTTTCTGCTTTCTTTCTGATCTTGGCTATATTTATTTTATTTGTACAAAACCTTTGTTGTAAAATCCCTATATCTGGGTCATGTGTCCATTTTGACTGTATCTAGGAAATGATGTCAGAAAATGATCTATGCCTAGTTTCTCCCATATTGTTTTCCAGGTTGCCCAACATTTGTAAAAAGTCAAATAATTCTTATCCAAACATTTGTAAAAAGTCAAATAATTCTTATCCCAAAATCTTAAGACTTTACGTTGTGAAATACAAGGTCATTGTGTTTATTTGCTGCTGTAAATAATATATCTGCTCTATTCCAATGACCTACTTTTCTATTTCTTAATCAATACCAAATAAATTTTGAAAATTACTGCCTTAAAATGTAAAATCTGCCACTGTTAAACTTCCTTGTATACATCTGCCTGTTATTTCTTTTGATATTCATGACTTTTTGTTTTTCCAAATGAATTTTGTTACTTTTTTCAATTTGGTAAAAAAAAAAATGAGAATGTAATTGGAATGAGACGGAATAGATAAATTATTTTGACTACAATTGTTACTTTTTATTAAATTGACCCTGCTACCCTTGAGCAACTAATATTACTCCAATTATTTAAATCTGATTTTATTTGCATATTTTTAAAAAATCGTTTTGTTTATATAGTTCTTGGATTTGTTTTGACAGGTCTACTCCAAGGTGTTTTAGACTGTCTAGAGTTATTTTAAATGGAGTATTTTCTTTTATTTCTTCTTGCAGATTTTTGTTTATAACATAAAAGAATGCTGATGATTTATGTGGATTTACTTCATATCCTGCAACATTTTACTAAAGTTATTAATTGTTTCAATTAACTTTTTAATTGAGTCTTTAGAATTTTCCAAGTATATCATCATATTACCTACAAAGAAAGATATGTTTATTACTTCATTTTCTATTCTACTTCCTTGTATTTCTTTTTCCTTCTCTTATTGTTTACTCATTACTTCTCTTTATACTCTTTTTCTTCTCTTATTCTCACCTTCACTTTAAATTTGAATTATTCACCCTTTCTCAGGTCTAGATAATTAACACAATAAATCAAGCCCTGATTTTTAATATTTGCCAATTTCTGAGATGTAAATCCTTACAATAAAAATTGAATAATCAACTCTTAGGGGCTGTTGAGAGTTGGTTCCAGCACACTCCCATCCCCTAACCTCCATTTGATTAACACATTTTTAAATTCTCCCAGATGACATCCCTTATTCTGTGACCTCTCCCATTCTCTTTCAGTCAAAACTACTGGGGGCAGTTAGGGGGTGCAGTGGATAAAGCACCAGTGCAGGAATCAGTACCACCTGAATTCAAATCTCATCTCAGACATTTGACACTAACTAGCTGTTTGACCTTGGGCAAGTCACTTAACCCCTATTGCTTCATCCTGGGTCATCTCCAGTCATCCTGATGAATATCTGGTCACTGGATTCAGATGGCTCTAGAGAAGAAGTGAGACTGGTGACCTGTACAGCTCTCACTCACTCAAAACAAAGTCAAGTGCAATTCATGTCATTATTTCTCTGATGGCATGGTCTTCTTCAGCAACGAAGGATGAACATACACAGCCCTTCTTGCTGAGTATCAATAGGAGTGATCATCCCTTGAATTTGATAAAGACACAATAATATCTTCTGCCTTCCAACTTCCTTCTCCCCATTTAAGATATCACTCTCTTGCTCTGCACTGTAGTCCCACACAATGCATGCATTCACTTGAGTGATTTTTCTTTTTTGGAGGGTGGCAGTCAAGGGAGATTGTATGGGGTTCAATCCATTGTGCTTCCGTTTTGTTTCTCTTAACTCTGCTTTTCCTTTAAGTTTCATTTTTATCATCAATGATCTCATTAGTTTTAAATCCTAAGGATGCCTCTTCTATTTGTTTTTGATTTTTTTTTCTTTTTACTCTATAGTCTTTCCTTTCAAAGAAAGGAAACATATCCCATAAAAGGCACATTGAAAGACCAAGATAAGACATGACTTTACTTCTATCTGTACAGAAGGAGGCAGTGTAACATCTGGGAGAATACCACTCCACACCAACATCAGAGTTTTAGTGTTTACTGGGTATAATTTGCTAGCATATTCATAATGAACTCTTAAGATCTCCTTATAGATTAGTTGGTATTTTAAGAGGAAATGGAACATTTGTTGTTTTAAGCTTAGGCTACTGAAAGGAATAGATAGTTTGTTCATTTTATATACATATATCATATTATGTGTAGTGTGTGTATATGTATATACATATGTATACATATATCAAGTATATTTTTAAAAGCCACATGTAAAAGTTTAAAAACAATTCTTTCTATTGCATTATATACTGTATTCCTATATCCACCTTTATGTGCTCATCCAGTGATGGAAAACAATCAATATCAAAGGTGAAGGTTGTTATAAATAATAAAAAAGGTATTACAGTTTGATGAACAACACTATTTGCCTTGCCTATTGATTATTCTACTGAATTAGAAAGAGAAGACATGGAAAAATACAAGGAAATTCAGGGTAAAAAAAATACATTGAATGAGATCAAACTGTAACCAGACGCTTTAAAATCAATCTTGAAAAAAATTCACCAAGAATACTAATTTCTTGGGGAAAGAATTTCTTTGTTAAAAGTAGTTTTTTTATAGAATCAATATTTCTTTATATCTCTAAGCAAATAAAGAAAAAATGAATAGAGGTAAATAGTACGGTCAGCTAGAAATCAGGTTTACTAATTACTTCATTTTAAAATGTATGATTTGTGCTGTCACTTACATTGTTTCTGGGTCTTTCCATTATCCTTAACTGTTACATTTACAGAAAAACCTATCCCCTCTGTTTAACATAATTTTGTGACGTCAAGACATTTTCTTTTTCTAGTACAATACAAGAATGTAAGAATTCACAGTATAGCAAGCTGCAGTAAGGTTCAGTGAATCTATGTGTTTGCCTGAAATTCTTGATTTTAATGGAAATGTAAAAGATGATGATATAAAATTATAAGACTTAGAGGGAGAAGAAACCTTAAGGAAGGAGCCACATCTGCCACTTTTACCACTTTGGGTCTTTATTTCCTCATTCCTAAAACTGGAGGTTTGGCAGAGGGCAGTGGTCTCTGAACTTCACTCACTCCATCAATAAAAATGTTCCTAAGAAAGCATCCACAAGAGAGGAAGGCAGTATGGTTTAGTGGAAAGAGCACTGGATTTATAGTCAAAGGAATTGGATTCAAATCTGAACTTATTTTCCACCTACATTTCCTTGAACATTCTGTTTAGTCGCTTGCATCTCACTTCCTCAAATATAACACAAAGAGAACAGACCAGATGCCACTAAGGATCCAATTAATTCAAAAATACGGTTTTGTCAATATATCTGTATTTGTGAATAAGTTAGTTATACTAATGTTATATATGCTATAAAATGCATAAAATATAAATTAAAAGGGTGAGGAAAATGAAATATTTTAAATATTATATGTACTAACAGTACTGGAAAGACAAATACTGAAATGGAAACATAAGTACTTTTACCACAAAATGAGAAGAAAAGACTAATAGGGAAAGACCTGATGTTGGAAAAGACTGAAGTCCAAAGGAGAAGAACATAGAAGAGAATAAGATGGACAGATAGTGTACACACAATGGATGTGAACTTGGACAGGTTTCAAGGTCTCTGCATTTTTCTCCTCCTTCTACATATCAGCTCTACAGAATTCCTTTCCTCCCTTGCTTTCCTTTCCTCTATTAACAGCAAAAGAATGGAATCAAATAAAACTCTCCACCTCCTTGACCCTGTGAATCTTTCTTTACTCTGAACCCTCCACACACCCAAATGTTGAAGACAATGAGATTCTGGAGGGACAATTGTCTCCTTTTGTCCTTATAGAATTGAGCTGTTTTATCACTATAACTGCTATTTGAATTGAATTATTGGATGTTTTATGAGAAAGAGGAGAAAAAATGTAATTATGAATGACTGTTTTATATTTCTTAGTGGGTCTCTAATTAGTGAAGAAAATATTAATCCTTCTATTTCTTTCAGTTTCTCACATGCAAATTTTCTCAATTACATTCCCTGTTCTATATCATTTCAAAGATATTAATCTTTATATGTTTTATCAGCAATGCTTGGAAGTACTTTTCATATTAAAATTCATTTCTTTTACACTTACAGGACTATATCCAGATGTCTATGTAAGTTAGTTTTGATTGTAGACCTTTTAATTTTACATTTTGTATTATCTTTTTGTAATGCTTCCTCTTTGTTGCCTAGTTGCAACACAAATCTTTTGAATTTGTTATTTCTGGCTCCAGGTCCCATATTTTAACTGTTCAGTATTTCTACTTTGATCTGATATATCTTATTGCCTCATGGAAACAGCAGTGCTTCTTTGTCTTACTTTTGTAAGATTCACTTTTTTTCTTTCTTTCTTTTTTCAATTTATTTATTTATTTTCAGTTTCCAGCATTCATTTCCACAAGATTTTAAGTTTCAAATTTTCTTCCCATCTCTCCCTTCTTCTGACCCCAAAACACCATGCATTCTGATTACCTCTTCCCCCAATCTACCCTCCCTTCTATCACACCCCTCCCTTATCTTATCCCCATCTTCTTTCTTTTCTTGTAGGGCAAGATAGATTTCTCTATCCCATTACTTGTATTTCTTATTTCCCTGTTACACACAAAAACAATTCTCAACATTCGTTCCTAAAACTTTGAGTTCCAACTTCTCTCCCTTACTCCTTCACCACCCATTCCCACTGAGAAGGCAGGCAATTCAATATAGGCTATATATGTATAGTTTTGCTAAAGACTTTCATAACACTCATGTTGTGAAAGACTAACCATTTTCCCTCCATCCTATCCTGCCCACGCATTTATTCTATTCTTTCTTTTGACCTTATCCATCCTCAAAAGTGTTTACTTCTAATTACCCCCTCCTCTCTTTAACCCTCTCTTCTATCATCCTCCATTCCACTTATCTCCTTTTCCCATACTTTTCTGTAGTGTAAGTTAGATTTTCATACCAAATTCAGTGTGCATGTCATCCCTCCTTAAGCCAAATATGGTGAGAGTAAGCTTTACTTTTACCCTCTCACCTCCCCCTTTGCCCATCCATTGAAAAAGCTTTTTCTTGCCTTTTTTATGAGATAATTTGCCCCATTCCATTTCTCCCTTCTCTGCCCATCATATTCCTCTCTCAACCCTTAATTTTATTTTTAGATATCATCCATCATCCCTTCCTATTCAACTCACTCTGCCCTCAGTCTGTGTGTGTGTGTGTGTGGGGGGGGGGGTGTGTGTGTACGTAATCCCTCCAACTGCCCAAATACTGAGAAAAGTTTCAAGAGTTACAAATATTATCTTTCCATGTAGGAATGTAAATAGTTCAACTTTAACATGTCCCTTATGATATCTCTTTCCTGTTTACCTTTTCATGCTTCTCTTGATTCTTGTGTTTGAAAGTCAAGTTTTCTATTCAACTCTGGTGTTTTCATCAAGAATGCTTGAAAGTCATCTATTTTATTGAATGATAATTTTTTCCCTTGGAATACTCAGATTTGCTGGGGAGGTGATTCTTGATTTTAATCCTACTTCCTTTGACTTCTGGAATATCGTGTCTCAAGCCCTTAGATCCCTTGATGTAGAAGCTGCCATATCCTGTGTTATCCTGTTTGTATTTCCACAATACTTGAATTGTTTTTTTCTGTCTGCTTCCAATATTTTCTCCTTGATCTGGGAACTCTGGAATATGGCTATAATATTCCTAGGAATTATTATTTTTGCATATTTTTCAGGAGGTGATCAGTGAATTCTTTCAATGTTTATGTTAACCTTCTCGTTCTAGAATATCAGACCAGTTTTCCTTGATAATTTTATGAAAGATGATGCCTAGGCTATTTTTTTGAACATGGCTTTCAGGTAGTCCCATAATTTTTAAATTGCCTTTCCTGGATCTATTTTCCGGGTCAGTTGTTTGTCCAGTGAGATATTTTCTTATGCAGTACTGTCCTGGACAGAAGAATGTCTTTTATTTCTCTTTATTTTTCTAAATCATTGTCTCATTTTGTAATCTCATCCCAAGGATTTAGTTGTCATTTTTATGTGAATGATTCTCAGATCTCTCTCTCTGTCTCTCTCTCTCCCTCCCTCCCTTCCTTCTTCTGTTTCATACATATGCTGTTGATAATTATCTATATGTACGTTTTTCTTTGTGTGTATGTGCACCCAGTACAAGTCATTCTTCTGAGTTCACATGTGGTATTACTTCCTGCCTTTTGGGCATCTTAAACTGCATCAGCATCTTAAACTTGCAGGTTTAAAATTGAACTCATTGCCCCCCACCCAAGGAAAAAATCACCTCCCCTCTTTAAAGCTAGGATATTATTTTCAAGATACTATCATGTCCTCAGTCACTTGGGTATCATCCTTGATTTACTCATCCAATATAGGGATTGTATTTTTGCTTAATCTTGTCACTTTTACTTTCACAAACTCTACCATAGGCAGTCATTCCCCTGGTGCAGGTTCTCTTCACCTCTCTCTTGGACTATTAAAAGAGCCTTAAAGTCAGTCTTTCTGAATATTCTCTCTTCAGTCTAATTATATCCTTCACTCAGCTGCCAAAATGATTTTCTTAAAACTTTCATTTGCCCATGTTATGCCCCTACTCAGTAAACCATAGTGGTACCCTATTACCACTTATTACCATTGAAACTCTTTGCAACCAAGTAATTCCTACATTTCTGGTCTTCTTATGTTCTGTATTATCTTCTACACACACTGACACTTCATCTCTTGTCTCTGTGGCACAGTAGTTGCTACAAGAATGTTATCTCTTCTCATCTAACTCACTGTATCACTAGAATCTTGCAAGACCCAACTTATGTAAAAACTGCTGCAGGAGGCCTTTCCTGGTCTCCACAGCTGCTTGTTCCTTTCCTTTTTATATCATATCCCATATATCCTCTATTGCTCTTCCATATAGCAAATTATTTACATATTGTCACCTCCATTAGAATGTGATTTTCTTGAGGGCAGAGACTCTTTTTGTTTAGTTTGGCACACTAAGAGTTTAATAAATGTGTGTTGATTTTGGCTGGTTCCTTTTTAGATCTTTGCTATTATTTTGTCCCTAGTTCTGGGCTCCCCTAGGACCTAACTTTCACATCATTCTATTATTCAGAAGTCTCTTCATTTGTATTTTGGCAGTTCATTTCTCCCTTCTTGTGTAATTCTTACAGGGTTTTGTGTATTTTGTTTTGTTTTTTGCGTCTTCTGAGGAAAGGAGTTTTATCTTAGCTTTCCTTGAAGTTTGTACATATGCTTTACTCTGTCTGGCATGAAAGAGGGCCACTCTTTTTAAAGACCTTATTCCTTGAAACTAAGCAGCCACAGCTAGTCCTCTCAATTGAACAGCACAGGTAGAAGGATCATCATTTTCCTCACTCATTATACTTTCCTTCTAAAAGGTCAGTGACATAGAGGTCTTCTCTGACTCATCACAGAGTTCAGAATGGTCTTCCTTAATTACATTTTCTCTCATTTACCTTTTTCACAAGGAATTCCATCATTTACTCCAACTAGCACTTATCAAAATACTTACATGTCCATGCCAAGAGAATTCTCAGGGAGGGAGGGGGAGAAATCATCAAGACTCTAAGACACAGTCTTTTTTCAACACTATGACAGAGTTGATGGTCTAGTGAATCTTTAGGACATTGCTAAGACATTGCTTTCCTCTCTCCTTTCTCTCTTTTGGTAGATGGCTACCAAATGCCACAGATTCTTGGCTCTTGCTTGTGTGCATATACGCCTAATTTATTGAATTAAATGCTACATTTCTTACCAACCAACACCTGTACTGCAAAGTGATTAGAAGATTTTGTCTTAATTTTAGCATTTATAGTGTCTTATTGTAACAGAAAAATATTGACTTATAGACTTATATTTCCATACTTAAGAGATTTTCCCTGTATATTACCTGAATGGGTCTTCCTGTACATATTTCCTTTTCCCATTTTTGGTGTGAACTTTGAGCAACTTTGGGGTATGACTAATTTGACTTCCCTTCAACACTGAGATCAAACACAATTTTAACATGTGACTATGTGAAAGATAAGGTCATTTCAGAGCAACCTCATCCCCCTTTTTTCCGGGAAGCCAACTGGACTACGCACTATGTTTCAGTGGGAAACAGAATGAAGTTGTGATGATAATTCTTGTTTCCGAGCCAGATAATGAAAGAGCCTTCCCCAATTCTCCTTTTTATCTGAGGAAAACAAATATTTTAAAATAAGAAAGTGAAACATTCATTTAACTCATTACTTTGGCTTCATGTAATTAATTGGATCTGGAATCCTTATGAAAACAAGACAGATCCACTGTGTATGACATAGTTTGGCTACTTATGGGGGCAGCATTGCTTAGATTCATTACTCATGCTTGAAACTTTTATCACCTGAACGAATTTTAAGGTTCTCAGACAAAACACCTGTTCTCAGGGGCATTAATTCCAGGGTGTTAATCAAATTGGGTCTAAAAACTTTTTTCTTCATTGCAATGGTCTTGGAAAATGCAATGTGATCTGACTTTGCATCAGGGCATACGTACACCTTCTTCCCTTCTCTCAGAATTTTGAACAGTCTAGGTTTATCTCTGTTAACCTATGATATAACCCTCTGAGATATGAGAGGCACAATTCACTTTTTCTCATTTAAAACCATTTCTGTGTAACTTAGAGTCCATGGCCTTTTTGTCATCACCCTCAGCAGAGGACTTGGCTTTCATGGCCTGGGTTCATCCTGGCAACATGAACTCCTGTGGGGTAATGTACTGTTTTTTGCTCACATATATTCCTAAATTAATTCTTCCAGAAAAATCTCTAAAGTAATTCTTAGATATGGGATCATGTCAAGAGTCATATCATGTCCACCAAGGGAGATAGCAATCTGTCTTCCCAGCAGATATAGAATAAAATTATATTTCCCCCACCCAAGAAAAGAAGCAAGATATCAAGTAATAACAGTTGCACACACCCCCCCCCCACACACACACACGTACGCACCAAAGATGAAGGATGAAATATTGGAGACATGGAATACAAGACAAGTCATAAGGAAGTAACTAAATCATTAGATTTGAGATCATGGAGTCATCACTCACAAGACTAATCCCAGTATAGACTACACAATGAATAATTTGTATAAGTCTCATTATATTACTCCCACACAGAGTCAATACTGGTCCCAAATTCAACACTGAGTTTCGCTTATGGAAGTCCAGGTATCATGGAAAATAAAACGATGGAGACTTACAAGTCACCAAAATAAGCAATAAATCAGGCAATGTATTAAACTTTTTGTCCAAAGGAAAAAATTGGATAGGGACTAAATGTCTTTAGGATTGGAGAAGGGTAGGAAGTTATCCCTTCATTTTTCTCTAAAACATGAGTTTCCTCTATTAACCACTGCAAACATATTGGTGTAAAAAAGAGGTGGCACTAAATGAGTTGATGAAATTAAATTAAACTACTTAGAAAGATATTTGCTTTAAAAAAATCACTATTTGGAGCAAACATGACTTGTTCTCAAAATGGTTAGAAAGTTATCCAGTGAAAACTGAATTAGGCATAGAGCTGAAGGACCTGGGTTCAAATATCACCCCTGATATCTAATATCAGTGTTATATTTGAAAGAAAAAAAATTAACCAGCCCCAGCCCCACTTTCTTCATCTGTAAAAGTAAGGAGTTGAAAGAGATGACGTATAACGTCCATTCTAATTCCAGATTTATGATCCTATGAGAGTTAAGAGAAGTAAGTAGTCCACAAAGTGTAAGGAAGAAAATCACAGCATACCATTTTAAAACAACAGACATCAATTAAACTTAATGAGGTATTCTGTGTTCTTCTCAGTGACAGGCCCTTCACTTAATGCTGAAAATTGATTATTCATCAGTAGATTTTGGAGAAACCTCATGATATATCAGAAAAGTTCAATTTAAACCCAGAAGCCCTTTATTGGGGCAAGTAGGTCCAAAAACTATTTCTAAATACCCAATAAGTAGGTAGTTAATAATCTTAGCTTCTGATAGATATAGAATGACCTTAAAAAAACTCTACTTAAATCACCATTATTATATTATTTTTCCAACTACAAAACACAAATATAATTTCTCCCTTGTATTTCAAGCTTTCTAACACTACATAGCACCCCATTTTGGCTTGTTAACTTAATTTCTTCTAGTGATTTACTGTCATTTGGCAGCAAATTTGGAAGAATAATGAGTCATGGAGAACATGTGAAAGTGGAGTTGTATTTAATTTATGGGCATATAAGTTAATGAGCATAAACAATAGTGCTTCAGGCTTTTTTCTAATTCAGGGTCCATTCAATAAGGATTGTTCCTTTGACTCTCATCTGTCACTGCCTGAAGACACTCATCTTAGGGGAAACCATCCAATTTCATTTCTGAGTGCATAACAGAAAAATAAAACAGTAGCTGATCATATTTATATAAGGTTTTCCAAAGTATTTTCCTCACAATAATCATGTGCTATAGGTCAGGTGACTTTTTATCTCCATTTTACTGAGGAGGAAACAGGCTCAGAGATGAAATTATTCTCCAAGAACTGGACAGTTTTTGAATCGTTGGGGCCAGTGGATGGAACATAGGAAGAATCAGAAGATCTCAATCAAACTCCTACCTCAAACACTAATTAGCTCTGCAACTCTGGTCAAATTATTTAATCTCAATGAGCCCCAGCTTCCCCATCTGTAAGATAAGGAATTGTACTCAATGGCCTCCTAAGATCTCTTTCAACTCTGAAATGATGATCTTATTGTCCTAAATAGGGAAGTAAAGCTAGAGTTGACTGGAATTCTGGAAATTTCATCACCTATATTGTAATTAATTATATTTTTACTTCACCATGAGAAAACTAATTACTAATAACTAAAGATTTGAGGAGATTCAAAGTTCCCCCTCTTCTCTAGCCTCATTTCAAGACCTTAGTCTCTGAAGGCTAAGCTAATGTTTTCCTCCATCCAGCTTCATTCAATCTTACAAGGACACACACACATATACATATATACATACATACATACATATACATACATGTATTAGTGATGAATATCCTTGAATTCTTTTTCTTCCTCAATCGAACAAGTAGAGTTGGTCTAAAATGTCTACAAAACAATCTACATACCTATTTCTTATTCATTTTTCCCCCAATGTGAAGTAGGTGTTATATCCTCCTTTTACAGATTAGGAAACCGAGATTGAATTTAAGTGATGTACCCAGGGTCACATAGTAAATGTCTGATTGAAAATGACCGAACACATATGAACATTCCCTAGTCACTGCCTTCAGTTCACTCTTAAGGAGAGATTTTCCTTTGAGCATGCTTTGGATGTCAAAAAGGAGGATACCGTGCCTTAAGTACACTCATCAAACAGCAGTAGTCATTGAATTGTCCTAGGCTAACAAAATTCTGCCTGTACTTTTTACCTTGCTTTGGTATTAAAAGAAATCCTAAATGACTTTCAATAATAGCAATAACAATACAACTAACGTTTACATAAGTGCTTCCTACATGCCAGGGACTGTGTTAAACCCTTTCAAATATCATCTCATTTGCTCCTCACAACAGCCCTGAGATGTAGGCGCTACTATTATTCCTATTTTGCATTTGAAGAAACTGAGGCAGACAGAGGTTAAGGAACTTGCTTGCGTCCCACAGATAATAAGTGCCTGTGGGACAATAAGAGTGGATTTAAACCCAGGTCTTCCTGACCCTAGACCCAGGGCTCTATCCTTTGTGCTACCCCTGCCCTCCGGAACGGAGAATGCGATTGCACTATTATTTAAATTTCTGTCCTGTTTTTGGTTCTGTATTTCACAAAACATTTTCCTGTATCTCTTTACAAGTCCTTTTGTTCATAAATATAAAACATATCTCAGAAAATCAGTTAGGAATTATTCATATTTTAATTATCTTGCAAAAAAAGTTGCAGAAAAGCAGTTACGAATTAATTATATTTTAATTATCTTGCAAAAAACATTTTAGAAATGTTCAAAAGGTAATTTGATGGAACAAAACAAGATTTGGAATCGACATCTGCCAGACTCAGGCAGAGAGAAGAGGAAGGGGAGGTTGTATTCCACAGTCTGATTGATATTCATACTCCTTGATGGAAAATTGGGACACCCCTGTAGATAAGTTCCGCCCCCCCCCCCCCCTGAGCTTTTCGCTGTTTCAGTATGGCCAGGAAAAAGTGAGCAGCACCTAGAGGGTTGGACAGAAGCCTGATAGACGTGGAATTCCTCAGTTTTATTCTTCTTAGTCTCTCAGTTCATATCATAAAATGCTTAGTCCTGTTCCTTTGAAATTTTAGTAGGATCCTGAGTTGAGAGTTTACCTCCTTTCCCATTGCATTGCATTGTTGCCACTTTTTAATTCAGTGAAGAATTCTTGTGCTCTCTCTACCCACTTCTCCTGAGCATACAAATCTTCCCCAGAGCAGACAAAAAAAAAAGAAAAGAAAAGAAACAATAGTTTCTTTAAAACTACATTTCCCAGGAGTTCTTGCAGTTGGAATCTGAGAATTTCTATTCTTTGTTAAGGAATTCATCTACAAAAGTCTGCCACATTTAACTTTACTTAACATAACAAAAATGTAATCTTTCTCTTTTTATTATAATAGCAGTTGTATTATCTCATTTGGTGCTTATTATAAGCAGAGAAAGACTGCATCGTTGTCTTGTTAAGTAATGTTAAGGCCTTCTGAGGTAGACATTATTGTTTTCCCCATTTTACAGATGGGTAAAGTGAAACTGAAGAACTGTGTGTGTGTGTGTGTGTGTGTGTGTGTGTTCATCCTTCATTTCTGAAGAAGACCATGGCATCAGAGAAATAATGACATTACTTGCACTTGACTTTGTTTTAAGTGAGGGAGGGCTATGCAGGTCAGTAGCCTCACTTCTCCTCCAGAGCCATCTGAATCCAGTGACTAGATATTCATCAGGATGGCTGGAGATGACCCAGGATGAGGCAATTGGGGTTAAGGGATTTGCCCAAGGTCACACAGCTGGTGAGTGTCAAGTGTCTGAGGTGAGATTTGAACTCAGATCCTCCTGATTTCTACACTGGTCCTCTATCCACTGCACCACATAGCTGCCCCCTAAAGAACTTTAAATGACTTGCTGAATATCACAGAGCTAACAAGTTTTGGAGAAAGGATTCAAACCTATGTCTTCCTGACTTCAAGTTGATTGTGCCCTTTGTTGTTGTCCAGTTGTTTCAGAACTCTTCATAAGACCATTTGGGATTTTCTTGGCAAAGATAATGGAGTGGTTTGCCATTTCCTCCTCCAGTTCACTTTGCAGATGACAAACAGGGTTAAATGACTTGACCAGGGTCACACAGCTAGTAAGTGTCTGAGGCTGGATTTGAACTCAGGGAGTCTTCCTCAGTCCAGACCTGGTGGCACCTTCTCCACATTAACAGTCACAGCCGGCACATTATTCTCCTTGAGGCACTTCAAAACTTTAAAAAATAAGTCTTCTCTGTTTTCTTCTTCAAAGATTGGATGAAAACTCTTGAAGTAGAACAACTGAGATAAAATGAGAAGTGGGTAAGACTTCTCTCTAGGCTATAACTTTGACTTGTCTCATTAGTGGGGTATTATTGATCCAGAGACATAGATCTCTCTGGTAGCCATAATGTTCTGATTATTTACATTTTTGGTTTTCAAAGCTAGAAAAAAAATGAAATCCAATCTCTACTTTTCTTTTGAATAAAACAAATTCTCAGTTTAAATTCCTCTAATGAATCCCAGTTCAGCCTGGCACATGAGATTCCCAGGTTGCAACAAGACAGTTGTTTTCCAGCTGTAGTCATTTAGAAATTGCTTGCCAGGAAATTGAAAACAGAAGTGCAAGTGGCAGGTAAGCTAACTGTCATAGCCTTTTTCTGCTTGATTTTCATCTTTTATTAGCCACTGACTATGCACTGTATTTTCTTCCTGAAAGAAGGCAGTAGGGAAGTGAATTTTCCTCAATTCTGTAGACAAGAAACTCTGAATCCTAAGGCTTTTCCAAATTTTTTTCATTTTATGAGATTGTTTTAGAAAGGTTCTGAAGATCACCTGGCAAGATAAGATGAGGTGCTTTCTTGAGCTGAACTGACAGGCATTCAAACTCTACTGTAAAGAAACTGTGATAGATGGACCATGTTGTTCAAATGCCAAAGATAGATTTGCCTAAAAGATTATTTTATGAAAACTCTCAAAAGGTAGGTGCTCAGGTGGTGGTCAGAAGAAGCAATATGAAGACATTCTCAAAGCCTCTCTAAATAACTTAGAAATTGATTTTGTGACATGGGAAACACTGACATAGGACTGTCCAATATGGCATGTCATCTTCAAAGAAGGTGCTGTGCTTTATGTGTGAAACAGAATTGCAGTAGCTCAAAAAGTAACATGAGATGTGCAAATTTAGAGACATCACTCCAAATGTGTATATAGACTATTTATGCCCAACACCCAGTAAAATCTTCCCACTTCATATTGGTATGATCAGCCACACTATACCTTAACCCAACATAGTGATGTTATTTTGGCCCTTTTCAAGTAGGACAACAACCAACCAACTCCATGCTTCCCTGCTCAAATACATTACACATTTTTCTATTTCTGATTAAGTAAAGTCCAACTTCTTGAGGTTGGCATTTAAAGTTTTCTAAAATCTGGTGCCAAATTATAATTCTGGCATTTTCTTCCACTAAAATTCTAAATATAGCATGTGCTCTGGCCAAACTGGACTACTTACAATATTAACTCATCCCTCCCTTTCCTCTCTTTTTGCTTTTTTCAGTGCTCATGCTATCCACAACAGTAATGTGTTTTTCTTGTCCTGATAAAGAATGCATGGCCCTTCTCTTTCTTTTCCCTGAATTTGGGTACCCTTTCTTGAAGGGGAAGATGATGAAGTTAACTGAAGACTTTCTGGAGAAGATGACATTTCAAATAGACTGGTCACTGAAACAATGAGACTACTGGGAGCCCCTTAACCCTGGGAAAATGGGCTGGACAACGGATTGATGAGGTCCTTAGATATTAAAATATTCAGAGTCATGGCCCCTTTGTCTATGTGTCCCTGATTATCTTAGCTTTCTATTTCTGATTACTTTACTTTTCTGTCCCTAATTACTTAATCTCCCATCCAAAGGCAGGCTTTCCTCTGTTAGAATCCCTAGCTTCTCTTGGCTAGGGGGAGGTCTCCCTGAAGCAGCTGTCTCCCTTACACCATCCCACTTTAAGAGGCTGTGATCTCTCCTTAAGGAGGAGCCAGCTTGGTGAGTTATCAGGGAAAAATGCCTGAGTGAAATCCTTGGGGAAACCATGACACACATGACTTGTACCTCAATGTTATAGTGACATTGCACTTCATCACTTCCTCTCTTATATTTCGTGGTCTTCCAGACAGTCTTATTTAAGAACCGAAGAGTAGGGGATCACCAGTCAGTTCATCAGTTAAATATTTATTAAGTGCATACTATGTGCCACACCCTATGAAGTAGTTCTTCCTTCTTTGTTCTTGAAGAGGACCAATTTACATCAGGAGGGTGATGTCTTGACTTACACAAGAATTGGATTTTAGGGAGGCTGAGCCACTCAAAGTCCTCAGCCTCATTCTCTCCTTCAAAGACAGCCAAGTCCTATGCTAAGGATATAATGGAGATAATCAATAGAGGTAAGGCCCTAGTTTGAAGGGTGAGGGAGGAGGGAGTTATGAAAGGCTTCTTTTGGAATGTGGTATTTTACATGCTAATGATGGTGTGATGGGACTTGGAGCCCTAAAAGGAAAAGACCATATCTTGAAAAGCACTCCAGTCCCCAAATTTTCCCACAAATTTCAGCAGCCTCGATCATTGTTGCTTCCACCAAAGGCATTTGACCCACCTTAGCCCTCCTAGATTACCTAATGAGTTTACTGGACATCCCTTTCACCCAGACTAATTGTATATGCTCTCACTCCTCAATCTCATCTAGATCACCTAATTAGCCTACTTGACATTCCTATCACAGTGGCAACTGAACCCCTCCAGACTACTTAACACTCCTTAACCCCATTCATTTACTTTCACTGTCCTTTTGTACGTAAGCATCAGTCTCACCTCCATTAAGTTGGTAGGTTCCTTAGGAACCCTGACCACTTCTATTGGCTTTAAAATAAACTTTGTCACTTGACTGGGAAACAGTTTGAGGAAGAATTCATTCCAGGCGGTAGACACTGTCCTGTACCCTGACAAACCACATCAACACTTGAAGGAAACAGGGAAGTCAGTAGGCAGAGATGGGGAGGAAGAGCATTCCAGGCATGGGGGACAAGTAGAGAAAGTGTGTAGAGCCAAAAGATATAGTTTCTTGTTCAAGAAACAAGGAGGCCAATGTCCCAGCAAAACAGAGTACATATATGCATGAGGGGAGGGAGTTATGAGCTATAAGACGACTTGGAGAGATGCATTAGGAAAGGTTTTGACAAATCTGGGATTTTTTTTTTTATAGAACCTGGAATATTACAAATTTTGAAAGATTAATATTCAATTGTTTTATTTAGTAACTGATATCTCTCTGTGAGTCCACTTATTTTCTCCAAAGGATGGGCAGTTTCTAAAGGGTCTAATCAAGTAAGATTATCACGCCCAGCCCTTAAGGCATCTTCAAATTAACTAGTTTGGTCAGGGTCCTTGCTTTTGTTTATCTCATAAACAGAAGTCAGTTTGAAATAAGGCCATCTCAGGGGATGACTCTCTTGTCCTTGCTTTTCCTTCATCAAAGTTTGAGGCGACCTGGTTCTACAAAGGAGAAAATAAGCCAATGAAAACCAGATTGAATCAAGATTGCTGGAGCTAGTCATCTCTCATGGAGAGGCATAATTAGCCGCACTTGAAGGCTAACCTATCTACCCATCAAGGCTGCCTTATGATAGTCTGGGAAGGTCACAATAATGTCAGGTCAATCCGAAGGAAGACACACGTGGATTTAAAGGACCCAGTGACTCTCAGATGGTATCTTTTGTAACCAAGAGAGACCAGTGACCTCAATTTATTGATTTTTTTAAACTAACTAAAAAATAAATTAATCATTCTCAGGACTTTGTCTCTCAGAATATCATCTAGCACAGGAGTCACTGATGTGTAATAAGTAGTGTTTTGTTTGTTTTTTTAATTTTTTTTTTTGGAGAGAGAGAGAGAGAGAGAGAGAGAGAGAGAGAGAGATGCTTTTAGATCATCTCGATGACTGAGTGTAAAATGAAAGAGAGTGTGATAATCCCTGAGGCACATACATCAAGCAGTGGGCTGTTACAATAGTCCAAGCATAAGAGAGTGAGAGACTGCGCAAGAGTGATAACAGTGACAGAGGAGATAAGGTGGCATATTTGAGAGGTGCTATGAAGGTAAAAGTCAACAGGCCTTGACAACCGATTGGATGGGGGTGTGTAATGGGAGTGAGGAGTCAAGAATAATGCCAAGGTTGTAAACCTGGATGACTGGGAAAATGGTGGCATCCTCAACAGTAATTGAATTTAGGAAAAGGAGAAAAAAAATGAGTTCAGTTAGGACAGGTTGAGGTTAAGATGTTTATGAAAAGTCTAGTTTTGAGATTTCCCATGGTCAACTAAAATTCAAGACTGTAGATTAGCAGAGATGTTAGGGTTGCATATGATTTGTTAAAAGATATTCACTTCCAAGAATCTCCTACAGTCTCTACTTCATCTCTGATTGACTACTGGCTGTACTTTGCCAATCTACCTGCTACTGCTCTGTTCTCTCTAGAAGTTATATGCAATATTTTTCAGAAATATACAAACAGTAGTCACAAGCAAGATAGACACTATCTCTGTTTTCAAACTAATCTATTTCCATAGCCCTGCTTATCAACTCATATTTAGCCAGGTAGTTTGCTGTTTTATATACTTCTGTTAAACTAAAAGAGAAGGCTTACAAAGTAAGTAACCAGAATTATAGAAACAGAGGGTAGACAGTTTTCAGAATTCTGTTCTGTGGTTGGAGGTTTGTAGATTAGATCAATTTGGAGAACAAAATCTATATGTAATAAGGAAGGAGAACTGGAGAAAAATTGTGTAGTAGAGGAGAATGATTGCTGAAGAAGGATGCCAAAATAACATTGGGTCGAATGCATGGATGATACAAAAGGGAATTAGAGCTACAGGTTTCTGAGAACTCTGGGTCTAGAGAATATATAACATATTTAGGTGAGGTTCCATTTAAAGACAGTAAATGTTAAACACAACTTGACTAGTACATGTATATTATTCATTAGTTCTATTAATGTGATATAAATCCATGAGACCAGGTCCTTTAGTTTGGAGGAAAATGTACATGGTAAGGAGAGATGTATAATTTGATTCTGAAGGAATGCTTCCAAACCTTGGTAAAGGGCTCCAGTTTCCTTTTTTCTAACACCATAAAAAATTTCAGCCCCTGATATTTGTGGGCTTATTAGTGTTTGGGGAGAAACAGCCTTCTGAAAATAATTTCATATGTAGAGTTCCTTACCCTGTTCAAATGAAGACAGAAGCCTAATGCACAAAGATCAGATAGATTAGCAATGATCACATGCATGAGTGAATATATCCATGTGGTTTATCTAATTCATTAAAAATTATACGTAGATCCATTTATTGTCTATGGTCTTAAAATCCCTTACTTGATGAATATACCCCTGTCTTCCCATAATATACTCCTCAAAGATTTCTTATCTTCTTTAAGAAACCTTTCCTTCCATCCCCACCATTTTGTCCACTGAGGTTATTTTACATCAGCACTATACATTCCATGGAACTTTAGATGTTCATGTTGTATCTCCTTTTATAACATAAACTTTTTGAGGGGAAGGAGAATTTAGCACAGTGAGTGACACACAGTAAGCTCTCAATAAGTACTTCTCGACTGACTACAATTGTGTTGGAGGACATTCTCCACATCTTTGAACCTCCTAGGTGTCATGTTAGGTGTAATTACTGATGACCCTCTGTTATCCTTCATCTTTGCTTCTTGAGTCACCTATCTCATTTTGTGTTCACATGTTTCCTGGATAATATCTTCTGCAACATTTTTTGGCATATGTGTTATCAGTTATATGGGGCCACCAAGACACACAACACCTGTATATCTCTATTCTTCTTTGAGTTCTCCAATAATTTTTGTTGTTCAGAGACAACGGAATTTTACAAGTCACAGACGTACAATATTGTCAGAAGAAAATGTGTCAATAAATGAGTTTTTGTGTGAGGAAGTAGAATCAGTGGAAGAACTCCATAATTTTCCCAATGTAATCCCACAGCTTGTCTCCTAATATTTCACTCTGATCCCAGATCACTGGTACATATCTGACAGGGTTGCTGTGCCAGAAGTGCTTTGCAAAATTTAAAATATTGAAAAGTTTAGACAGCAGTAGAGGCATGGTGGAATGGTAGATAGATTGTTGCCTTAGACTCAGACTTCCAATACAATCTGAGATACTAACTGAGCTGAGTCAGGTAGCAGTAACTGAAGATAGGTAGCAGTAACTTCTGAAGTTCTGTTCAAACTCAAGTCTCCAAGGGATATTCTAAGATATAAAAGCCAAAGGGACAAACTGCTAGGCATGACTACTTCCCCGCCCCCCTTTCCCTTTGTTTTTGTTTTGATTCTTAATCTTGGGTACTTTCACCCCCTGTTGTTCAGGGGAAAGTGACTTAGAGTAGCTAATGGCTCTTACCTCCACTTCCTCCATCTCCTGAGTGTGACAGGTAGCTACTTTAAATCATGTCTTTTATTCCATTAAAGATTGTGTTCACTAATTTCATTTCTCATAAACACTGCTGGTTGATTCTGTGCTTTGCATTTCTTTGTGTTCCTGTGTTAGTAGCTTGGGGGTGACAGTACTCCAAATCACACCTGAGAGAATGAATACGGGAATCCTAACCCATTATGAGAGAGTGTTTCATCTTCATTGAAGTGTAATTGCTTTCATGTTTAATATTGTTGTTATCTCTTCCTTGTTCGTGAAGAAGAACAAAGACACCACAGAGGATATCTTGACCAATGAGTGAAGTCAGTTTAAGTGAGGCACAATTGCACAGTCATTAGCCTCACTCTCTTTTAAAGTCATCCAACTCTATATGGCAAGACAAAACTCAAGGTGACTGAATGTTGTGGATGATCTTGGTGTCTTCTGTCTGACCAAACTCCAGGCACTCTGAAGCACCTTCATGGCCACGGGAATAAATTGTTCTCATCCAGCGATCCCCCCTCACCCCAGGGGAAATCTTCACAAGTTTCCAGTACACAATCCCCTAACTCACCCAGGGATTTGAGACCTGTCAGTGACCCTTAGTCTAGTTTAGCCTGTCTGCTGAGATGACTAACTGGGATGTGGCCACTGCACATAATACAACTTCTTGGAGGCACACATGAGAATTGAGTGCCAGTGAGCCAACAAAGGTGGATTAGAAGCTCTGAAAAGGGTGCAACAAACCCTCATACCACAGGTACTACTACTCCTTGTACTTCATACATCCTTGTGTATAATGACTTCAATCAAAGACAAAATTATCACAAAATTGAGTTTATTTTTTTTAAATCTGCTTTGAATCATAAATCCTAGCTGTGACCTTGAAAATTACCGTAGTAATTGATATTTAGCTGTTATGATAGTTGGTTAGTTGATAGTAAGCTGATACAAAGCAATGGAACCAATACTAATGTTTCTTATCCAGCACTCTTCCTTCCAGTTTTCCAGAAATTCTAGAGTTTCACTCACCTTCCTGATGTAACTACTGTCATGTTCAATCCAGTGTCCTAAAAATATTTTGAGTTTCTCATTTGATTCAAATTATAATTTTTTGGGTTTCCCTATTTTCACATCTTTCTTTTTCTCAAAGATTTTTCAATTTCTTTACTTTTCAATCCTCCTTGATAAGTTCTTGATTGGTATTGATTGATGTTTCAGTGTTCACCTTATTCT
The DNA here is from genome assembly GCA_028658325.1 of Potorous gilbertii. Classification (NCBI taxonomy): domain Eukaryota; kingdom Metazoa; phylum Chordata; class Mammalia; order Diprotodontia; family Potoroidae; genus Potorous; species Potorous gilbertii. The sequence goes on along the minus strand of CM053774.1, from coordinate 119,431,452 downwards.
CTGTGCTGCTATGATATCATTGAATTTACTTAGCCTTTGGACTTTGGACTTCACTTGATGATTAATGAGATCTAGAATTTCTCGTTTGATTTTCTTTGCCAGATGCCTTTCTGTGCATTTCGTTTTTGTTGCATTACATTGGAGTTTTCTGTTACATGTTCCAGATGAACATTTATCTAAACTCCTAATGTCTTTTTGAAGGAGTTTATCAACTTTCTCCAGTGGATTTTTCCATGGGATATTCCTTGGTAACTTATACTTATCACCAATCAATCAATTAAGAAGTATTTATTAAATACCTCTGTTGTGGCAGGTCATGTGCTAGGTACTCAGGGAAATGTGTACAGAATGGAATAACTTCAATTCCAATGAGACACACATCAATTAAATAAAAAAAATGTTCATTACATTAATAAGAATTTAACAAATATAAATATAAAAAACTGAATAAAAGTACTATTGCATCATGTTGGTACTGAAATGTTTTTACTAGGACTGTGGAAGAATACATTTATTCATGAAAGTTATAGAAAATGCCAGATTTTTAAATTTTATCCTTCTGATTCAATTGGTCTACTATCTGGATTCATGAAATCAAACACACATACACACAAGTTTATTGATACTTTTAAAGAATTCCCATCTCTTTTTCAAAATCATTTGATATATTAATGCTGATATTAGGTATAATTCTTTGAATCTGCATTAAGTGAAGATATTCATAAATAGGGGGCTGGCCTTGGACCCAGCAAGTTCTGAGATCCACTCTTACCTCTTATTTGCACTGCCTGTATATCCCTAGGTAAGTCCTTTTATCTCTCAATGATTGAATCCAGATGTTCTCATAGTATGATCTAGAGATCACTTGAAACTCTTGATGGGGGCCTGTAGATCAAAATTAGTTTTTATAATCATCCCACAACATTTTAATTTCTAACATAATAAATATTGGCAAATATAGACCAAATAAACAAATGAAGAATGCTGTTTGACATTCAAAGGCTCCCTCCTACCTTTCCAGTATTCTCCCCCCTATCTCCCTCTCCCCTCCAAAGCATGTTCTTCTGTCCACTAAAACAAGACTCCAGACTGCTCCCCTGACAAGAAACTCCCTCTAAGTTTCACACATTTTCTCTGGCTGCCCCCATGCCTAAAATGATCTCCCTCCTCTCTGACCATTTATCCTCCTGAACTCTTTTAAATCCCAACTAAAACTCCATCTTCTCTAAGAAGCATTAACCAGCCCCTCCTCATTCCAGGGCATTCCCTCTTAACTATGACTTATTTATCCTGTATTTAGCTTGACTTAGATACGTTTTTTTTTTCATATTACCTCCCTCATTAGATTGTAATTTCCTTTTGGGCAGGGACTGTCTTTTGCCTCTTTTTGCATCGCCATCACATAGCATAATACCTGGGACATAGGTGCTTAAGAAATGTTTATTGAATGAATAAGGAAAAATAATAATAAAGACAAAAAGAAACAGTTTCTATGTAATTTGCTAACTAAGCTAGCTAAGAATCGATGTTTAGTAGTTTCTCACAATAAACAAAGACTCTACCCTCACTGGAGACACTGAATGTCAGAATGTCCCTGACAAGTGCAAATCAACCCTCATTAGTGGACAGTTAATGAAGAAGTAGATGAAGAAATCTTCAGCTCCTATTGCAAAGATGTGGCTTGATCTTGAGAATCAGCCTCTTCTGGTGTTTGGTTTTCTCCTTCATGAGCTGGATCACCCTAAACTCTAATAGAGAAGCCCCATTAGAGGGGCTTATTTCCTAGGGGCAAGAACCCATCTAGACTGAATTCTTTTTACAGCCTCAAGAGAAGTAATATCTTCCTCCTTGGGCAGGATTTGGCCCAGGATGTGAGAGTATATTCCATGAAGTTTAGGCCTAATCTCATTAAGTCATGTTCCTCAGAGGTTGACCTCTGAGGAGTTGATTCTCAATAAAAAAAAAATAAAGGAAAAAAAAATCTGGATATTAATTTAATGATTAGTTATTAATAAAAAATAAAAATAATTTCTCTCTACTAGCAAATCTCTTTGGGAAAGCCTCAATAATTTTTTGAGTTCTGAGACCAAAAAATTTGAGAACCATTCTGCTAGGCAACTCTCTACCACTTAAAATACAAAGGAATTTTGAACCAAGTACTTATCCCAATTGGAAGTTCCTTATACTGATGAAATAATATGTCTAATTCCATGTTGTTGTTGTTGTTCAATCCTTTTATTAGTTGTGCCCAATTCTTTATGACTCTATTTGGGGTTTTCTTGGAAAAAATACTGAATTTGTTTGCTATTTCCTTCTTGAGCTCATTTTACTGATAAGGAAACAGAGACAAACAGGATGAAGTTGTTTGCCCAGTGTCACACAGATAGTAAGTGTCTGAGGCCAAATTTAAACTCACCAAGATTAGTCTTTTGACTCCAGGTCCAGCAATCTATGCCAACTATCTGCCCATCTAATCCCTTTTCCTGTATTTGTATATGGTTTTCTATATACATAATGTTGAGGTGGTTTCCTTGTAGTAGCACTTAACATCCTTCAGGAAATAATTTTTATCTTTCATTTATCTTTTTGTCCCTTTCGTGCCTGACACATAGTAGGTGCCTAATAATTACTTCTTGAATTCAATGAAAATGAATGGAAAAACCTCTAGTGAAAGGATTCACACCCCTGATAAGGTAGATCATCCCATTTTTGTATCATTAGCTGTTAGGAACTCTTCCCCCCCTTTCATATCACTTGCAAAGCTGCCTCATATGTCATAATTCTGGGGGATGTAGTAGTACTTTGGGTTTCTTAAAGAAACATGAATGCGAATGTCAAACTTTAAGAGAAGTTACTGGCATGAAATTTTAAGGAAAGAAAGGAAATTCATTCTAAGGAGCCTAGCTTTCTCATTCTAAGAAAATATCACAATAAAAAATGCATCCAGGTACAGAAGCATTAAGTGGGAGTTTCTGAAAAATGAGTAGAAGCAAATGAAAAGATCTGACAAATTATTCCACTTATTCTTATATTGTTCCATTTACTTCTTTTCCATTTTGAATTCTACTGAAGATGACAGTTTCAAAATGTGAAAATCAGATCCTTTGTGACAAGGTAAAAAGTCACTGGGAGGGTAGGGAAATGGAAAAAGTAAGAAGAATTTGCATATGGAAGTTGGTGTTTGTGTATGGGATAGGGGAGGAAAGGAGGGTTAATAGAGAAGCAGACAACTTCAAGACCTCACACAGGCTTCTCTCAACAACAGAAGAGAAAGAAACCAAAAATTCATAGCCTCACAGAAACAGAAGGGTTATAGAATAATGAGTACTGGCTCGAACTCCAGCCGAGTTGCCTTGGCTGTGTACAGTTTATAGCCACCCTTATAGCAGGTATGGAAGCCAAGAAGGAATAATAAAAATGGGCTATTTCATTAAATGTGAATCCAGTTTGGTGGAGAGAAGAGAAAGGGTCTAATTTAGAAATGGTTTCCTCTTTGTCTGATACCTTTATGCAAATTACAAAGTTATTCCATCCTGTAGCTCATTTTCCCCTTTTGGGTAAATTCAATCTTCTTGACAGTGTCCTATATAAATATATACATATATATATCTATATATGTATATATATATGTATGTATGTATATATATGTATATATATGTATGTATTATATATGTATGTATATATATATATATATACACATATATATATATATATATATATATATATTCAAAAACTTGAATGAAAACTCTTCAGTTTCTACTCTGAGAACTCTAACTGATACTAAGCCTGTAACTGACAAAGTGAGAGGAATGAAAAATGAATTAGCCAAAGTGCTTCCCAGAATTATCTTCTTTGAATATACATTGATGATGTCTTCCTTTATCCATCTGCTCTCTGAATCAAGGAAATATGGTTTCCAACATCATAAGGGAAATTTCAAGATGGAGTCAAATTAAGATTTTAAATCATTCATTAAACACACACATAACAGAATTAAGATCAAATCGATATATACATAGATACGCACACACATATTCTCTGTACAAATACTCTAAGCATACTCCTAAATATTCTAGCCACTTTCTCAAAGAGAGGGGATGAATTTAAAGTGTTGATTGAGATATATATTTTGTATATAACTAACACAGGAATTTTTCACAGAATGTTTTTTTCCTTTCTTTTTTTAAAATAGGTGAGGGAGGTGGAAAGAAGAGAAGTTAAAATAATTTAATTTAAAAATAATAAATTTGTTCCTAACAGATGATGATAAGGCCATTCCTAAAGAGAGCTCAAAAAAGTTACCAGAACAGGGGAGAAGGAGGGAAGAAAGATAAAAATAAAACAATTTAGTATTTCACAAAACAGAGTGAAAAGGAGTATGCAAATAGAGAGAACACTATGGAAGGATTGCATTATTATATGAACTCAAGAGAAAAATCACATGTACACATAGTGTTTGATGGAGAAGTACTTTAAGTTCCATAGGGAAACAGGAGGTATGAATTGGACTAGAACTGGGGAGAGGGTGGTCACAAGCAAAACAAGCATCTGCATTTGATGTCTTTCTTTGTTTTTTTTTTTTAAAGAATGAATACAGAGACTAGAATCAAAAACAGACTTTAGGGAACTGGATTTGGTGAGAAGAAATGATCATATGAGAAAAGAACCAATCAATGCAATTTTAGGTTATTTGTATTCATCAGATTCTTCCTTTTTCTCCATCTTCTTTGAGAAAAGAAAGGTGAGAAGTAAGAAGAGAGGAAAAATAGGTAATAAAGAAATGAAAACAGTACTATCCAAAAAAGAAATTTGTGGTTTATGTATAATCCTCATTACATGCCCTACTTTGAATGGTAATACTAATTGTCTTTGGTATTGTTGAGTGCAGAATTAAAAAGAACAACATGGAGGAAAACACAAAATCCTAAGTCAATGATAATGTGTTAATACACACGCACGCATGCACGCACACACACACACACACACACACACGAGGAGAAGAGCAGAATGGACTAGAAAGCAGAATGGATTAGAAAGAAGAATCCAACAACATTCTGTTTGCATTAAATACTCTTGAAATATAAACATTTATAAAGACTTAAACTGAAGTGATGGAGAATAACATTATTTCCTTCAGGTGATGTCACTATGGATAGAAGAATTTTCATCCAATCCAGATTAAGACAATCACAGATACCAAAAAGATTCTTTTGTTACAAACAACATTAATGAAGTTTCCTACATCTGAAAAAAGTTAAAAACAGTAAGTTTTATTCTAATCGAAAGTTGGAAACTTACACAGTAGCCATGACTCAGGAAATGACTAAACAAATTATGGTAAATGATAATAATGTAATATTATAGCATCATGAGAAATGATAAAAGGGATGGAATCAGAGAAACTTAAGAGAACTTGACAAAATGATGCAGAGTGAAGGGAGCAAAAGCAGAATAACTTGAAAAAATTCAACACTGAAGGTAAACAACTGTGAAAATCCTAAGAATTCTAATCAATACCACGACCAACCTGATGTCAGAAGACTGATGATGAAATGTACTTCAAGTTAAGTCAATAGTAACCATATTAAGCAATTACTTTATGTCAGACATTGTGCTCAGTGTTATGAATCCAAGACAGAAGAAAAACAGACAGTCTCTATCTTTAAGGAGTTTACATTATAATGGGAAAGATAACACACAAATAAATTGAAAAGAAGTGGGAAAGTGGAGGAAGTGTGTTCTACATCTACCAAGAGAACATGCTACACAGTGTGATGATCAACTATGTTAGACTTAGTTCTTCTTAGCAATATAATGATACAAGACAATTCTAGAAAAAAAAAGAATGATGGAAAATTCTATTTACACATAAAGAATTATGGATTCTGAATGGAAATTGAAGCATACTATTTTCATGTATTTTCCTTTTTGTATTTTTTGATTTTCCCCCTTTTTTCTGGTTCTTCTTTCACAAGATTAAATGGAAATATGTTTAATACGATTGCACACATATAACCTATAAAGTATTGCTTGGTATCTTCAGGAGGAGGAGGAAGGAAAGGGAAAAGTTTGGAACTCAAAATCTTGTAAAAATGAATGTAGATTAGTATTTTTACATATAATTGGAAAAAATCCACTATTTTTTTGTTATTAAATAAATTTATTTAACTTTTTACATTCATTTTCACAAGATTTTGGGTTCCAAAATTTTCTCCCCCTTTGTCCCCTCCCCCCTCCCCGATACACTGGACATTCTAATTACCCATATCACCAATCTGCCCTCTCTTCTAT
>CM053774.1:119360340-119424661 GCA_028658325.1 Potorous gilbertii | reverse complement strand
ACGGAAATCTCCTTCACTGTGTTTCTGCGCGGCTTCCACTGCTCCAGAATTTGTCAGGAGTTCTTTTTACAGGAAATCTATGGGCTGTGGGTTCGGACCTAGCATAGGTGAGTCTTTCTACTTCGCCATCTTGGCTCCGCCCCGAAAAAACCCACTATGTACAAAAACATGAAAAAAAACTGGGAAGACTTTTATGAACTGATGCAATGTGAACAGGACCAGGGACACATTTTGCACTAAAATCAATACTATAATGATGATCAACGGTGAAAGATTTAGCTACTCCAATGAGTACAATCATCTAAGACCATTCTGAAAGATTGATGATGAAAAATTTTATCCACCCCCCCGAAGAACTTTAGCTGCAAATTGAAGCATACTTTTGTCATCGTCTTTATTTCTCTTGCTTTTTTTGTGATAGGGCTAATGTGGAAATATGATCTGAATAATTTCACTTGTATACCTGATAAAATATTGCATTGCCTTCTCAGTGGTTGGAGGAGGGGCTAAAGAAAGGAAGAGAATTTGAAACTCAAGTCCTTTCCCTCAAAAGTGTTAAAATAAATTAAAAATATGAAAAGATATAGCTGAGACCTAGTATAATATATGAAAATAATATAAGAACAGAAAGATGTATGTGTTGAGTCTATGGTCCTGATTAATGTCACAGATGAATTGGGAAATGTTTTCAATGAGACTCTGGTGGATGAACTTCTATCTAATGGAGAAACCATTTATTTGGTCCATTTGTTAACTTGAACTAGGATTATTTCTCTCTGAACTTTATCCCAAATGGAAGAATTAAAATAATGGAGATGATGATGATGATGATGATGATGACACATTCAAGATCCTTGAATTTATACAGATCACAAACCAATCTATGACAACTTATTCTGTATGATACTTCTTCATATCTTCCTGTAAATCATGCACAATCACTTCACTCTACATGCTGAGAGTCCCTGTTATGTATTTTGGCATTGCAAGCACACTAATATATACAATTAAGTTAAGAATGAGAGAGAGAGGGAGAGGGCAAGGGAAAGAGGAAGAGAGAGAAAGAGAGATAGAAAAGAAGAGGAAGAGGAGGAGGAGGACAAGAGAAAGAAGAAGAAGAAGAAGAAGAAGAAGAAGAAGAAGAAGAAGAAGAAGAAGAAGAAGGAGTAGGAAAGGCTTTATGTAAGTTTGTGCTATGAGCTACTTCTTCAAAGAAGAGACTCTATGAGCCAGGGATAAGGAGAGAATGCATACCAAGCATTTGAGACAGCCAGTTCAAAGACATGATTATAAGTAATGAAGTGTTTGTGTGAGAAAAAGAAAAAGGCCTTGTTTTGCTGGATCTCAGATGGTGGTAAGGGGAGTAATCTAAAATATGGCTTGAGAGGTAAGTCAGGACCATGTTATAGAAGGCTTCACTAGATGGGAAGAGAATATCACTTATTAAGAACCTATCATATTGTAGCTGCTATGATAGAAGCTTTATAAATATTATCTCAGTTGCGCTCACAACAATTTTGTGAGGCAGGTGCTATTATTGTGACCATGTTAAAAATGAGAAACTGATACTGAATGTGGTCAGGTAACTTGTTCACGGTCACAGAGCTAGTGAGTGTCTAAAATTGAATTTGAACACATAGTTCTTCCTGACTTCAGGTCAGATATCTTATCTCTTGAGCTATCTAACAATTTTGATTTGATCCTCAAGACATTAGGAAACCATAAGTTGAATAGGGAAGTTACATGGTCAAAAAAAATTTCTTTGGCAGCATTGTATAGGATAAGTTTGTTGGGTTCCTTAAGGCACAGAGACCAATTAGGAGAGTTTTGAAATAATCTAAGGCAGGGATGGGGAACCTGAGTTCTCTAGGTCCTCAAGTGCAGCCCTTTGACAGAATCCAAACTTCACAGAACAAATCCCCTGAATAAAATGATTTGTCCTGTAAAACTTGGATTCATTCAAAAGGACACACCTGAAGATTTAAGAGGCCACATTTGAGCTTGAGGCTGCAGGTTCCCCACTCTGACCTAAGGGAGAAGGAATGAGGGCCTGAATTAAAATGGTGGCTATGTGGGTAGAAAGAACATATCAGACATAAAGGATATTGTGAAGGTAGAAACAGCAAAATTTCTGAACTGATTGGATATGTTGGAGGAGTCTAGGATGAGATCACAGTTATATTCCCAAGACATTGGGAGGATAGTGGTACCTTTGACAAAAACAGTGATGTTCAGAAAAGGGATGCATTTAGAAGAAAAATTAATGCATTCTCTTTTAGACATGTTGAGTATACAATTCAGCCATTCAACTGGAAATGTCAAGGTAATTGGCTAAGTTAGACTGAAAGGTACACTGAAACTGGATATCTAGATTTCACACTCATCTGCCTAATGTGTGTGTGTATGTGTGTGTGTGTGTGTGTGTGTGTGTGTGTGTGTATCAATCTATCTATCTTGGGGAGAAGTGAATAGGGTTCAGGGTCAAACTTTGGGGAGTACTCACATGTAGGGAGAGTTAAATGGATGAAAAACCAGCAACACATACTGATAAGTTGCATTCAGACAAGTAGGAAGTGGATCTGGAAAGAGAAGTCTCATTCAAAATCTAAAGAAAAGAGAGTATCCAGGAAGAAAGAGTGTTTAGCAGCACCAAAGGCAGTAGGCAGATCAAAAATAAGAAGAGACCACGCAATTAAGAAGTTATTGCTAATTATGGTAAGAGTAGTTGCAGTTGAGTGATGAGATCAGAAGACATATTGAAAAGGGATGAAGAGTAAGTTAGTGGAGAAAAAACTGAAGTCCAGCTATAGACATTTTAGTTATTAGAGAGGTCAGAAGGATGATTCTGTTGATTTGTTGGGGCTACCTTAGAATCACAGATTTAGAACTGGATGTGACTTTTTGGCTCACGTAGCTCAACCTCCTTATTTTATAGGCAAGGAATCTGAAGCTCGGAGAAATAAATAGCTTACTGAAATTCATACAGCTAATAGTTATCAAAGTGCAGATTTAAACCCAGATCCTTGGATTCCATGACATCACCCTTTTCTGTGGGCCTTGTGCACAACACTATACAAGGAAATATGTATCGAAAAGAAAATATTCTTTGTCTATTCCTTATCTTTAAAAAAGTCAACCAAAACTAAGTAATAAAAGGGCATTACTTGTATGTGAACCCAAACTTATTCACATACCCAGAAAGAAATGCTGAATTCCTCCTTAATCAGACCTGATCACTTTACACAGCACAGGTTCCTGTCAAGATGATCTGTGAAAATATTAACTTACTTCTGCTGTATAAATCATGGGGTTGTCCTCTCTGCTGCCAGAGGGCTCTGCATGAATGCATTATATTTTTAAAATCACAGCACACTCCCAGTGAAAAACAAACAAAAAACACCACAGAGCTATGTGACTGAGCCAACTTTTTTTCTGGATTCCAATGCAAACAAGTCCAGGGCAGCTGAAATCCCAGGGGATGCTGGTTGATCAGCATGCTCTAAGTCCTGAGGTGCAGGTCTTGGCTGGATTCTGCATAGATTTGGCCACAGTATCCTGCATTCATTTCATTCCTTGACTTGGCTGGTGTCTCCAACTGTCGATTAAAATCGATGATGTCCATTCCTAGGACTGGAATTTAAGACTAAAGGAAAAATAAAGAAGTTCAATATTTTCTTTCATTTGTTTCACTTTTTCATGTGTATGTACTGTTTTTAACTTCTTTGCAAGTTGTTGATGCTATCTTTTAAATTAAAATTTATTTATTTTCTGCTAACAAGCATTGCTATTCTCCCCCTCTCACTTTTAAAACTCTAACTGAGAAGAAAACCCTTGTAACAACTATGTAGATGTAATCAAGCAAACCAAATTCTCACATTGGCCATGTCCAGATCAATGCAACCATGATTCCTGAGGATGGATAAAGGAGATAATGATATTCAAACTAAAACAATAGGTATTTTTAAAGTACTAATCATGCACAGGTTACTGTGGGAGTTTTTTTCCACAATAGAAAAGTATTTTTTTTTATTTCTGTCCTTAAGGAGTTTACATGTTACTGTTTCATAAAACATATAGACAGATGAAGTATAAAATATAAATTATTGGTATTTTCAAAGCTCTTTACCACCCTAGCCTCAGCCTTCTTCCACTTTATTCTCCTCCCCTCTCTCTGTGATCCAATGACACTGATCTGCCAGCTGTATCTTGCCCAAGGTATTCCATCCCCAACTTGGAGCATTTTTACTGTATATTCCCTATACCTAGAATGTTCACCCACTTCATCTCTCCATCTTGCCTTTCCTAGCTTCCTTTAGTATCAACTAAAGTCTCATCTTCTACAAGAGAGCTTTACCAATCTGCATTAATCTTAGCATGTTCTCTCTGAGGCTACTCCTCATCCCAACCCCACATTTATGCTGTTTGCACAAAATTGCTTGCATTTTATCTCCCTTGTAAACTATTGATTTCTTAAGAGCAAGGACTGTCTGTACCTTTACTTGTATTTCTAATACTTAACAGGGCACATAATTTGTTTTCAGTTTTCATTTGTTCAGTCATGTCTAACTCTTTGTGACCCTGAGGACAAAAACAGACCTGGCTCTTCTCTTCTCTACTATCTCTTGAAGTCTGTCCAAGTTCATGGTACAATAGTGGGCACTTGGTGAATACTGGTTGACTCATACTAAATATGGGATAACATGAAGAATGGTGGGCAGCAAAGAAGAGTCAATAAATATTTATTAAGCATTGTGATAAATCCTGGGGATACAAACATGAAAAAGGAAGAGTCCCTACTCTTAAGGAGTTTACAGTCTATGAGAGGGAAACAAAGTGGGAAAGGAAGCTGAAAAGTGGAGGAGAGGAAAGAGGAGATGGCAATGATAGTGGTGGTCACAAAGTATGTTCAAGAGGAGAAAATCAGGTATGACATTTTAGTCAGAAGTTAGTCAGAGAAGTCAGGAATTAGTGCAGCCACGTGAAAATGAGATATCTGTACAGATATAAATGGCAATATTATTGTTGCTGTGCTGATGAATAACACTAGAATAGATAATGCTTATAGAACATCCACTTAATCTTTACAACCACCCTCTGAGGTAGGTCTCAGAAGCTTCATTTTACATATGAGGAAACTGAGACTAATAGAAATTAGGTGACTCACCTAGGGTCACACAATTAATACATGGTTGAGACAAGTTTCTTAGACAAATCTTCTTAGCTCCAAATCTGGTACTCTATCCACAAAATTTATAACAAATGAGAAATGTCAATACCCTACCTACTAGAAATGCTTCAGAGAAAATGCTGTTGAAGATTGCTGCAGGTGCTCGATCAAAAGGGTTTTTGATGCATATCAAAATATCATAGTTGTAAATGCTTCAGTCAAGGTTCATATCATTGCTTTTTGTCGATGATATCCTTAACTTCAAGTCACAAACAATGAAATAAGGAAACAAGCATATATTAAGCATGACCATATGCTAAGGGCTTTACACATAGTATCTCATTTGGTCTGCACAATAATCTGGGAGATAGGTGCAATGATTACTGTCATTTTACAGTTGAGGAAGCTGAGGAACCTAGCAAGTGCTGGAGTCCAGATTTGATCTCAGGTCCCAGTTCTCTATTCACTGTATCACCTAGCTGCCCCTGAAAGTCGATCATAAGAAAGAATAGCATCCCTAAGCACAGAGTAGATTAAATAAGAGTGAAAATTGAAAGCTTATCTAAATTTGAAAAGAAGATGAAGAACTTCAAGGCACTGAAAAACTCATGAGCTGCTAGTTAATAATGAACCAGAGAGCCAAAGTCCTACTGATGGTCTCAAGTGAATTTGAAGGGGAAATGAGCATGCTTAGAATGGAATTCTGAAAAGCTACTTTTGAATTTGACTGTATGCTCCAATTAGAAAAACAGTTATACCAAAGCAGAGTATTTTTTAAAAGCTTAGATCTGCCATAGAAATCACAAATAAATACATTTGTCAAAAAGTGTAAAAAAAAATCTCATTGTTGTGATTCAGCAGTAAAAGTATTTGTCATTAATCTAAGAACAAACATGGAATTATTTTGGTAAAAAGGCACCATGGGAGAAGCCCTTTAAGAAAACTATTAAAAAACTGCAGAAAATAAAATGGAAGATTTCAAAAATATACAAATGACATATTCATTAGACAATTTAAACACCACCTTGTCTGCTTAAAGAAAACAAGCAGAAGAAAAATATGGAGTAGAATGCAGAGAACAAAAGTTTGTCAGAAAGTTTCTGTATCTTTATTTTCTTAAATGACAAGTGAAAGGAAAGGCAAAAATGTGATTCAAGGACATTGTGAGACTTTAACATAAAGTGCATGGGGAAGCACCTAAAAATTGTCCGTAATTCTTCTGGTTCACAGAGAATATTTTAGAATAAAGAATATGGAGTGATTGTAAAATTGCACACCAGCTTATCTGTGGAGATGATCAAATATTTAAAGAGTAGGGAGAATTGCAACCCATGGAGAATGCATGGGAATGGATAGAATGCATGGGAATGAATCTAAAGTAAATATCCCATGAAGAGCCTACTGAGTGCCTTTAGAAAATTCTAAGTACATATGTGACTGAAGGACTTCTTTTGACATGAAAGTATCTCTATGATATGATTACTGAGCTCTTTATTAGAGAGAAGGAAGAGTCAGTGACTCAGTTTTTTAAGAAAGTGTTCCTGTTCTCTGTCTCTTCAACTAAACATGTGTCAAGTATCTCTACCTCCCAGTGCTTGCCATAATGGATGAAATCTAAGTTATCCTTCACACATCCTGAAAAAAGTTACGACTTTTGAGTATATAGCAAGTAAAGAACATATATTGGCAAGGTAAACTGAGTCTGGACCTTGGAATCCTGAGAATATTTTAAAGTTTTGTGTTTTGTTTTCCTGATTATAGGAGAGTGAATAGTGACTGAAACGAATGTATGCAGCATTGGAAGCAACTTGGTAAGTTTGAAAGGTTGGCAGCTCCTGGGTCACTCATTTGGATCTGATCGTGAAGAGGAGGAATTTCTGCATCAGAGAGGATTCCCATCAGCAGGAGGATGAATCCAATCCTCTGGTCTTATTTGACAGAGGAGATGAAGTTTGACAGATACATGGAAGATTCAAGTTTAAGGCAAAATGATGATTCAGCAGACCTGCAAATAGTTTCATGTTTAATATTTTACTCCTTAAACTCTGGAAAGTGTGCAATAGTAGTTATATGTCAATGTCCTTGCTTATGTATTTATCAATGTGCACTTGTGAGTCTCTTGTGTTAAGCATTTCTTTTCTGTGAAAGAAATTAATAGCTGTCCTATGCCTGATTTGTGTTATATAATGGAGACCTTTCTATTTTCTTTTTTAGGGATATCCTAGATATTAACTAGGCCCAAGCTATAAGTAATTTTCTTTGAGGCTCCAGGGTAGGAACATAAAGAGGCAAAGAATATGAGAAAAAGAGCTTGATCACTTTCTCTAGAGTACATGCTCCCCGAGGACTCAGTTTGGTCTGCAAAGTTCTTCCTTGGAGAGAAAGAAGGAAAATGTCACATCCCAGGCAAAAATTATGTGGTAAAGAATTGAGAAACAAAGAAACTAAAGGAGAAATAGAACTCCTCAGAAAAAGAGGATATAGAAAATTTCTGGTCACTTTTTTTTTGGTTGTAAAAAGGCCAGGACCATGAAAATGCAAGTTGGGTGAAATGCGAAACAGAATGTTTTCATACTAGCAGTCTAATGAACAACACAAGGGCCATGAGAAGAAAGGTGACTGAAACTCCAGCTTCCCTGAAAAAACTGAAAGGCAGCAGAGCTGAATGAGAGCCATAATGGCTAGCTCAAATGCTTCACCACGGTTCTAGAATTGCTAGTAAATGACTTTACCAGCTGCGTGGGTTGTGGGAGCTGTTTCCTTCTTTCTTAAAAGAAGGAATCATATACTTATTACCAAAAGATGAGAATACCAGTGACCCTTCTAAATTTATGTCAATTATATGATTATGCATTTGATAGAAAACATTCATAGACTGAATTGCTAAAGAAATGCTAAAAACATTGTCCAGAAAACAATAGATTTTGTAACGAAAGAAAGATAAAGAACAACTCGTCATTAATTTAGTAATTAGTGAACAAGTCACTAGAACATTTATACTACCTTCAGACATTATTACAAATCCTTTAACTCAATTCTGCACTCATGGCTTAGCAAAGTCCTGCAGATATACAGGACGTCCCAAAAGTCTTAGTGCAGTTTTAAACTATTAAAGATCGAGACATAGGGAAAATGGCAAAATTGCACATCCATATGGAGAACTAATGTTTACTTTAACTCTTCCACAAACAATAATGTTAAGGACAATTGTCTTAACACATGGCATCTTTGGCAGGGATTAGGGAGCCCTATGCTTAAGTTGGGACCTGAGAACTGAATATAGATTTCAAGTCATAGTAGGAGTTACACCAAAATATGATATTAAATACTTGATGTGCATACATAACGTGGTTTTCCTAACCCCACTCTATGAGAACCAAGTCTGTTACATTTATATCCTGCTTCTCAGGTTTCTACAGTAGACTGAAGGGTCTGGGGAGTCTATATTTCCTTCCATTGCCTCAAGCCTTCCTTGATTATGCCTCCACATTTTTTTTGTTGGGACTGGAATTAACACTCCGCTTCCATTTAACCACTTAACATAGATTAGCCTTTACAAAAGGATATTTATTTCAGGTATAGCAATAACATACATACAAGTATTTCTCCTAATCCCTCAGGGATGTACCCTTTTCCCAAATACACATATGTACATCCCTCTCCCTGTGAGGAGAAGGATTAGCTTCACAGTTTAGTTGTTGGTTTTTTTTTCTGTTTGTTTGTTTTACATACCACTAGTCCTACTGAGTTCAGATTTCAAGAGAGTCCTCTCCACCTCCTTTACCATATGATGTCATTAGAAATTAGAAAAAGAGTTCTTTCTCTCAGACACAAATATAGGAGAAGGCTCAGCAGTGCTAAATCAGTTTTAAAGACAAAGGTAGTTTTGTCTACACAGATAATGAAAAAAGACAGAGTTGTACCAAGTGAAAGGTTAAATCAAAATGTCCATATCTGTGCTATTCTAAAATCACTCAGAAGCAGATACCTTCATGTCTTTCACATGAATAATGCCACTTTAGGTGGTTGAGGCATTCACCAAATGTCAATTAAACATGTAAGAAACAATTTTGTATGACTCTACTGAAAAACACTTAAGTAATTCATGTCTTAGAAACTTTCTCTAATCATATCAATATACATTTGAAACTTGACAAATACAAACTTATTCGTATGTACTAAGGTCTTCAAAGATCTTAGAGTCAACTGGGGCATTATGGGAAGGAAGGCAGCCGATAGACAATGTTCATAGAAATAAGCAAATACAATGCAATTTGACGCATAAAAATTTACAAGCAGAAGAATCAAAAAAGGTTTCCCAAAGGAGAGCTTACATGTAGGATGAACCTTGAAGGAAGCTAAGAATTCTATGAAGCAGAGATGAAATTATGTTATTGTAAAGAATATATTTAAACAATAAAATTTCTAAAGTGATAGTGTGTGTACATGTGTGTATGTGTGTATGACAGAGAGAGAGAGGGAGAGAGAGAGAGAGAGAGAAAGAGGGAGGGAGGGAGAGAGAGAGGGAGAGAAAGAGAGAGAAAGACAATGAAGAGAGAAGAGAAAAGGTGGAAAGGAAGAGGTATGTGGGACAAAAATAAAGAGAAATGGGAGGGGAGGAAAAGGGAGATAAGAAGGAGGAGGAGAGAAAGAGGGAGGGAAGGGAAGGATTGGAGATGAACAGGGAGAGAGAAGAAATAAAGGGAAAGGAGGGAAATGGATAGGGAGAGAAAGGGAGAGGAGGATGTTGGGGGTTGGGTAAAGGGAGTCATTCCCTACTCCCTGGACTAAATCACCCTGAACACAAGGATAAATGTTATGTTTATATTGTTTTGGTATAAATACATATTCTGTACATCATATATACATCAGGAGTGAGAAAATGGCAATGTTTCTCTGCAGAAACTGACTGTATGTTTACCTCTATGTTGGGCATAAGAAATGGGTTATGAAAGTGCCTCCCCATGTAAGCAGGATCCAGGGGCCCATGGGAAACTTTTCACATCATATTTGAGTTAGATAAAACAGACTGCTTTAGAGAAGCAAAGGCAAGTCAGACAGTAGAAACAGCAGCAAGCCAGACAGCCTCATCTGTGATAGGTCTGAAAAGAATCACAGCAGACCAATAGGGGAAATAAATGCCTTCTGCTCCATATTTTGAGTCGGGGGGAGAAAAAGAAACACATGGAATTAAAAGGAGAAGAATCTTGGTCTTTGTTCCTGAAGCTGGGGTAAGAGAACCCTCCCCACCCCACACTTCAGTACTGACTTACGTCATGATTAGGGAGAAATGTTCCGTACAGTCAATGTTGGAGATAGATAGAAAACTCATCATTGCCCACCAGCAAGGCCTTAATCAAAGTTTTAAAGGACGCTTAGAAGAAATCTGAAGGTTTTATGTAACAGTTACATGAATATGTGAAAGAACAGAAGAAAAAAATCATGCAGCTAGAAGTATGTCAATATTTTTATTTGTTTTGTTTTTAAATAGGACTTTATTTTAGGTTTTATTTGGGACTAGTCAATACTTTGGATTCCCTAAGTTCCCCTTAGTTCAACTTCAACTGTATTGGGAGTGTTGTCATCCAGGTTTGACTCAGGTCATTCTATTCAATCAATAAATAAATGAATATTTATTAAGCACCTGCTATATGTCAGGCACTGTGCTAAGTCCTAGGGATTAAAAAAAGGAACCAAAAGACAGTCCAAGGAGAGGGGATTGTGGAAAGATGGTGGAATAAAGGAGGAAATCACCTGGCTCTCCCAAATTTCCACACAAATAAAATAATTCCTCAAAATAAATTTTAGAGTGGCAGAAATAAATTGAATTTGGAGTAAAGTATTCATCTAGCCAAAGGCAACTTGGGAGGACTTTAGGAAAGATCAGACCTCTCTGGGTGGTGGTCTGGCAGGCAGATACCTATAAGTCAAGAAACAGCAAGTCTTTGAGGTAACTATGATGGCAGCAATCTTAGTGAGGTAACTATGATGGCAGCAATCTTAGTGACAGGAGCATTTATCTGGTGGACAGTGTGTGTCTGGGGGGAAATTATGTTACTGACCCTGAGAAGACTGTGGGGTCTTCTGCTGGTACTGGACTCAAGACCAGAAAGAGTCCAAGAGGAGGAACAGTTACATGCTGGTAAACTCAGTTGCAGAAGGTCAGGGAGACAAGTTAACTTTGGTCACTAAAAGGAGAACAAAGTCCCTGGTTTTAGTTCCCGAGTAGAGGGGCAAGCTGATGCTTGTGTCCATTGGGCGAAATCATGGGGAACATTTGTATGACAGCAGCACTGGTAGTCCTGTTTGGGGCTCAGAGGCAGAGAGGAATACATAAGTCACTCATAGATCAAGGCACGAGTTGGAGGAGCAGTGACCACACCTGGTCTTGAATCATAAGACAATGGAAGAAACAAGAAGTTAAAAAGGCCCACAGCAATGAAAGGAGTAAAATTCCCAGAACTTGAGAAATCATCCCCTACATCACAGGAGCAGAGCAACTCTAAGATAATGTTAACATTCAAGAAACAGGCTATTAACATAAGCAGAAAAAAATAAAGAATTCAACTGTAGTTACCTACTACAGAGACTGAGAAGTTCAAAGTTCAGGCTCAGGAGACAAACCAGTTGTTTTGTAAAGCCTGAAAGAAAAAAGTAAAATCGCCATAAGCCCACAAAGAGTTACTGGAAGAGCCTACAAAGGACTTTAAAAATCAAATAAGACCGGTTAAGGAAGAATTGGGAAAAGAAATAAAAATAATGCAAGAAAATTATGAAAAGTCAACCATTTAGAAAAAGAGATCCAAAAGCTTACAAAAGACAATTAAGTCTTTAAAAATTAGACAAGGGGTAATGAATGACTTTATAATACATCAAAAAAAACAACATCAAAATAAAGAAAAACAGAAAAGAATGCAAAACATCTAGAGTTGGTTTTGCTTCCGGACATGTGTAAATGAAGGATCCTTCTCACCCCATTCACAATGATGACTTGGGAGTTTTCACTATACTCAGAGATAATACTTGCCCTTCAGGCCTCTTTGTTTGGTGTTCTTTAGATTGTGAGGCAGTAGAGAAATTGTGTTGATGAGATTCAAATGTTAGTCTCTCTACTTTTTGTACTAGTAACTATTAAGGTGGTATATTCTATTATTTTCATTCTATGACTCTTTATTATTTAGCATCCCTTTTTCTGTATGGACCTAAACTTCTTGTTCCATGACTTTTTTCATGGGTCAGACATTTTACCTGCTATCTTCCTCCAGTGGCAAAGAGTTCTGAGACTACAGTTTAAAAGAATTTCTATAAATAGAAATATACATACACACATACACACACATTTATACATGCACACAATATACACTTATATGTGTGTGTATACACACACACACACACACACAAGTATCTTGGAAAATAATTATGAGAGAGCTGATGCCTAAAACCAGGCATATGCTGATGCCAAATGAAAATTTGAAATCTAATGAGATCAAATCAGTGAAGCAAATTTAAAAAAAATCCCAGAAAACCAAACCAAAACCTCTCTTGATAAAGGCAAACACTCTGCAAAGATTTATGTTGATAGATATATCTCTCCACATTGCTACCCATGGGTCTATTGACTGGACACCCTAGTCAATAACAATAGTGAGCATGGGAAGGAATAGTTTTGCAATGTCCATGGTTTCCAAGGTCATTTTTCTCATGTGACTTTTACTCTTTGATATATAATTGGTCCCTGACAGGAGATCTTGAATCAACATACTCCAAAATTAAGTAAAGCAGAGGGGCACTGGACTTAGAGTCAGGGCAGGGATTGTTTCCAATTCTGCCCCAAACTATTTATTATTGTATGTCTCATGGCAAGTCATTTCATCTCTCTGTGTCTCAGTTTCCTTAATTCTAAAATGAAAGTATTGAACTCAATGGCTTCAAAAGTCTCACCTACCCCTCAACTAAATCTATGCATCACTAGCTTTAAGAGTTCCTATGCAACAGATGATCATTAAAAAAAAAAAAAAACTACATCTACAGTAATGGCCAGAGTAAAGAGGAAAAGCAAGCATCTCCATATGGAAACAACTGGAAGGATTTGACTAATTTGCACCCTACTCCCTTCCATTTTCCTCCATTCAGTCAATTAAGACTTTCTAAACTGAAATAAGGGAAAACTTTTTGTTCAAAGAGAATGCTTATGTGAGTTCCAGAGCTGTATATTAAACTTAGGTTTTTCCTTCCTCATGTAAGACACAGAGAGTGGTAAGTAGGTATATTGTATTTCTACCCAGTAAGATCACTCCTTGAATCCTCAGAGAGATTGTGTTGGTGGTCTATACATCTGGAGACTTAAACTTGACAGGAAAGGGAAGGTTTTAGTGAGCATATCAACCCAAAGAGTAGGAAGTGTCAACACATTTCTTTTGAGAGGATATCCATTAGTTTACATTGGTGGAAGATTCTTCCACAACAATCTACCCATCCACCAACACCTTTGGCATTAAAATGACAAGAAGTAAATCAGAGATATTCCAACCTTCCATGGAAATTAATGGTGTAAGATTTTACATTGAGTACAGTATAAAGGGTGATTATGAATTAGGTACTAACTAGCATTCATATAGAGCTTTAAGTTTTGCAAATCGCTTTTACAAGTATCATATCATTTGATTCTCTTAAAAACCCTGGAATGTAGATGCTATGAATATTCCCATCCTACAGTTGAGGAAACTGAGGTAGACAGAGATTAAATGACTTGCCCAGGTAACACAGCTCATAAGTATCTGAGACAGAACTTAAACTCAGAGCTTCCTGATTCTAGGTGCAACACTGAGTTACCTAGCTGCTATTTATTAGATTAAAGACAATGAGTATAACTTTTATTATTTTAGCCATGGATGAATCACCTTTTTCATGAAATGCGCAGAAGAAATAGTGATGTAGATTTTGGATTAGTATCAGAACAAACTTTCTAACAATTAGGAAAAACTAAAACTAAAGTTAGATGACTTGTGAAGCAATGAGCTTCTGGTCACCAGTATTCAAGAAAAGAATTGGAGGTTCTTTGTCAAAAGATATTGTCATGGACTTAACTACATGAATTGAATCCGGATAAGGTGACTGATAAAATTCCTTCAAATTCATTCATTCTATTTGTTCTTCTTTATCCTTGTGAATACAACCACATAGTTCATTTTGATCTATCTGATATCACCTCCCCCAATTTGTTTCATTGATACTATTTATCTTTATATCAAAGACATTTCAGCTTCTCATGCCCTCATTCAGATTTAACCCTCTTATTAAAAACAGTGTTGCAAAAACATCTGATATAGTAACTACATCAGGCATAGAATACAACATCCTGCCCTGCCTCTCAACCATGACGAGGGAGGAATATTGCATCATCTTTTCTCTAAAAACTTCACTGGTTTTTCAATTACTCAGAGTTCAAATTCTTTAGTGATCTTTTCAGTTACATTATACCAGTAATTGTGGATAGCATTAACTAGGTTCTGTTTATTTAATTCTACATCATTTTATGCCAAATTTTCATGTCCCTCTGAATTACTCATATTCATTATTTTCTCTATCTGACTTTTGTCAAGCTCCTTGAAAAGAGTTTCGGATCAGGACTGTCTTCTTGGCAGCCAAGCTCCCCTTCTTAAGCTCCATTGCATTCTAAGCTCCCTAAGCTCCATTTATATAGCACTTTAAGGTATACAAATTGCTTTACAAATAGTATCTCATATTATTCTCCCAATAACTTTATTATTTTCATTTTGCAGATGAGGAAACTGAGGCAGACAAAGGATAAGTGACTTTTCCAGGGTCACATAGCTATTAAATGTCTGAGGAAAGATGGGAACTCAGACCTTCAAGTTCAAGTTGAGCACTCTATCCACTATGTCACCTAAAAATGAATTTAAGGAATGCTTACTGCACTACTCCTGAATCTCTTTCCCCTGCTTGTAACAACAGACCATGGCTGCTTTTAAAACTGCTATGTCTGTAAATTCTATCATGTTAAGCATATTTTCAGTATGTGTATCTACATGTTAAAATCCAGATGGCCAGTCAAAACTGGGTCAGTTCAGCTTATTTGAATTCTAGCAGTGAGATTCAAAGTATTAGGTTCATCATTATATGACCCAAGTTAATATTGCCAGAATGAGATTTCTAGTTTGGATTTGAAGAATCAAAAATTTAGAAAGATGACTTTTTATTTCAGGAAACAGGAAACAATCTTGGGGACCTAAGATCTCTACCATACCATTAGCTATGTAGCCTCTATGACTAGATGAGCCAACATGCAGCCACTATCTCTCCTCTTTGCCCTGAGTCAATTCTCTTCTTGAAAAGTGTCTAAACCGGATAGGGAACAAGGTATACAAGCATGTCCTTTTAATTCTTAGCTCAGTGAATGATGGATTTCTTAGCTGGCCATTCTGGATAGGGACAGTAAATATTTCTATCTTCATGCACATTAATGTTCACATGCCATTGATTTTTCCCCGAGCCATTCTCCAATCAGCAGTTACCCACCTTGTTTCTAGTTCTCTGCTACAAAACAAAGACTGATGCAACAAATATTTTGATACCTAGATATCATATTCTCCCCTGCTGCCTTGATTTCCTTCAGATATAAGATATAAAGGTGGCATTGTTCGATTAAAATTAAGGTATTGGACACTTCTTGTTTTGCATAACTCCAAATTGGCATATAGAACAGAATCTTCATAAATTCCACAATTCCACAAGTGAGAATAGTATAACAATTGATCAGATCTATATGATGGACTCTCTCAGAAGACGTCCATCTTCTATGCTATCTCAGGTTCTGGCAGCATCCTTGTTTATATTACTTCCCATTCTGGAGGTATTACCTGCTGACATAGAAAGGTGAGTTGAGGTCCTCATATTTTTTCCCTCTAATTCTCTTAACTTTACTTCTCAGTGTAATGTGTAATCTCACCTACCAAACACCAAATAATAGGGTCTTATACTTCAAGCATTGGGTTGTTGTGATGGTTCTTCTAAAAAGTTGCTTTAAGTTCCAGAAATAGATCACCTTAGTCAAATTAACAGATTAGATAATGAGTTAGAACTAGATTCATTCAGTAGTTTCATATTTGATAAACCCCAAATGACAAAAACCTGGTAAAATTTTCCATTATTCACATAAAACTGTTGGAAGAATTGCACAGCAGTTTGGAAGAAATTGGGAGCTGTTCAGAATCCCATGATTTCATAATATTCATCACTATAAACTCCAAGATAAACTCACTCTCCTTTCTCTTGTCTTGTCTTGTCTTCTCTCTCATAGATTTTGACTTCCTGATTTCTGTGACTTGGCCTTCTGACACTTGGAACTTCCAAGGTCAGAGATTCCACTTGATTCATTTGGAACTTAAAAATATTGATGAAAAGACCAAGGACTAAGAGCCATTTCTCTCACACGATATGGTATCATGGTGGGAGAAAGGAGATAAGTTCTTTCATTTTACTGAATGGTTTCTTATTTAATGAGGCAAAGGCGTTCTAGAATGAAGAGAACAGAGTCAAAGATGAAATAGTTAAAAAGGACAGATTATTTTTTAATCCCTTTTGAAGCTTAAAAGAGATACTTTTCTTTACTGCATGGCCAGCTGACTGGGTCCACTTAAATGTCTATGCATGCACCACAATCCCTCCAAGGCACGAACCTTACATACTATAATTTTTCCAGAAGCAAACACACTATCACCCTACTGATTGAGAGGTTGCATCTGCTGAGCAAACTGATGAGAACTATGCATGTGTCAGATTCCAATTACATGTGTAAACATGTATATGTCTGTATATCTTTGTATATGTATACATGCACATACATTTTCCTCTGAATAATGAATATTGGAATTTATCTATCTTTATGCATGTATTCAATATCTGATGTGACTACTATATCAGATGCTTTTTACTAGACTCTTTAAATGAGGGCATAAAATCCAAGACTGGAAGTCTTGGAATTATGTGATGCCACTTGTTTAGCTTGAGGAAAAGATACTGAGCTCTCCTTTCCCTTGACTCAACAGGCCTTCACCACCTTACCCCAAATCACTCCTACACATCCGTGTTCTTGTTGTGTGAGAGGACCAAGGAAGTCCTCAAGGTTTGGATGTCATAGCAAAACTCTAAGTCCTTTCTGTTCTGGGATGCTACATGGTTTCTTCCCCCCACCAACTCCTAATTCGATAAACAGAACTGGGAAGGGAAACGCTTGAGTACTGTCTGTGGAATGGTCTCTAAAGGACACTTCAGTCTCCAATGCACTAACACGTCTAGATTAAAATAAAGGAAAACAAAATAACGAGGAAGTTTTGTTTTTACTGTATATACATTTTGAAAGTCTCTAGTGTTTTCTCATTGAATATAATGCTGGGTTTATTTGTTCTTCATAGCAACTATCTGAAGTATATACTATGATTTCCATCTTATTAATGAGGAAGCTTAGGGACAGAGAGGTCAAATGGCATTTCTAGAGTCACATAGCTAATCACTGTCAAGATTATATTCAAACTCAGGTCTTCCTGATTCCAACGCCAGTGATCTACCCTCTATATTGTGTAACCTCTCACAGGAAAAGTATGTATTCGAGTGTCCGTCAGTCAAAAAGTACATATTAAGTGTTAACTATATGCTAGGCACTGTGATGAGCAATGGATATATACAGAAAGGTCAGAAAGAGCCCCAAGGAACTTATAATCTAATGGTGAAGACAACATGAAAATCATTGTGTACAAACAAGTGATATACAGGATAAACTGGGGAAAGCATACTAGGGAAGGCAATGAGATTATGGAGGACTGGGGAAGACTTATTGAAGAATAAAGGACTTTAACTGGGACTTGAAGGAAGTCAAAGGCAGAAAGGAGATGGGGAGAGAGTTACAGATAGAACAACCACTAAAAATGCCCAGAGTCAAGATGGAATGTCTTGGGTAAGGAACACTAAGGAAGCTAATTTCACTGAATGACAAAGTCCATGGAGGGCAGTAAAGTGGGAGTAAGCTGGAAAAATAGAAATGCAAGAGGTTTTAAAGTTATAAAAAATATATATATATATAAAAGAAAGGACGCTTCACAGAGAAGGTTGTAGTTGAACTGAGAGGCCTTTCTGAGAGGTGAAGAGGAGGCAGTACATTCTGGACACACCAGGGACAGCCTTGGAAAATGCCTGGAGGTGGGAGATTGAATAGACAGTTCAGAAAATACTTTGTAGACTCCTCCTAGGTCTGTCATGGGATGATTCAGTGACATCCTCCTTCCATTCTCTTAGGTAGTGTGAAGGAAAACCCCTGCCTTATAATTTGAATAATAATGCAGTAACTTCCTAGTCTTGTGCCTATATGCAAGAACTCTTTCTTTTTGAAACAGTGATTATTTCGGCCCTCATAGACTGAATTCCAGATACATTAGATTAATACCTCCCACAGGCTTCTCTGGTATCTTTAAACTTATTGGGCATTTGGGGATTTTCTTGTTTCTGTCTTGGTTCAATCTCCCTTCCAAGTATAGAGATCCAAACACCCTAGGTCCATTTAAGAATTTAACAATCAGAATAATTTTTATTTTTTAATCAATTTTATTTTATTTTCAGATGTGAATTTTTCCACTCTTCCATACATTGAAGAGGCAAGAGAAACAAAACCTATTACAAATATGTATAGTCATGTAAAACAAATTCCTATGTTAGTCATGTCCAAAATTCACCATCACCACCACAATCATCATCACCATGAAAAATTGAGGTGGATAACATTTCCATTTATGAATCCTTTGGAATTGTGCTTGGTCATTAGCATTTACAAAAGAACAAATTTGCTTTAAAGTTACAGTCAGAATAAGTACACCAACATTATAAGCAATATTTCTGGACAGATCTCTCCCACCCCCATATCTCCTTATTCTTTGAGCAGTTTAACTCAGTTCCATCAACTTACAAATTCAAATTCAAGCTAGCATTTTGGTTTAATTATTGAGGACTTAACTTCTCATCTTCCCAGTTGGACTTGTTGTAATATTTGGCCTGGAACCATCAAGATCCCCTGAATGTAGCTCTTGGGTCTGGGATTTCATGCCCTGTAGCCAAAATGGAAAATGACAAACAAATGAGACCAAACCTCCAAGCTCATTTCTCCAGGCTACAGAATTGGAAGACCACTTTTGCACAATGCCTCCCAACAGTGCAAAAAGACCAATTAAAGAAACGGTTTTTGAGAAAGTAGGTAGAGGAATGAAGAAGCTTCTGGTCATCCTCAGGAGAATTTTATGTGAAGAAACTTATCTTTTTGTGCTGAGAAATAGTGAAAGAAAAGAAGAAAAGTGTTAAAGGATTCAAGTTCAACTTTTTTCAATTAACCTGCTTAATAAAGGTCATTTTTTGCATAATTCTTTTAGAAACCAGCACCACTGCTTTTTCTATTATCTCTTATTTTCTTTGAGAATCCCAGGATAAGTCTTGAAAAGATGATGGTTACAGAAAAGAAGTAAAGGCAAGGGAATAGGACAGTTGAGTTAAAAATAGGTAGATCTAGGCTGTTTAAAATACTTTGTTTATGGTTCAGATTTTTAAATGTACATTATTGGTTAAAAGCTTTCATTTGATGAGGGCCTAGGTACATTAGTTTTTGCCTGGATTTTCAAAGGCCAGAAATCTATGTTCAGATGTCCTGTTATCATGTTCTAGATCTTTGGAAATAACCCTGATACGTACTGGTCTTCTCTTACCCATCTACATAAGGGAAACAGGAGACAGCATCAATTAGATTTCATTGATGTGATACAGTGGAAAGAATGCTGGATTGAAATCCCAGATTTGCCCCTTATTATCTCTTTGTGGTCTTGAGTAAGTCATGTCTACATCTCAGTTCTGTAATCTGTAAAATGGATAGGTTGGACCAGATGACTTCCAAGGTCACAGAGGGATTCTGATGATCTCTCTAAGGAACTCATACCTTCATAGACCACAGAGTAATCTTATTAGTACACATTTGCAAAGGACATTCAGTCTTGAACAGAAAATAGTCCCACTAAAGCCAGTCTGTTATCCTTCAAATATGATGTCTGTCAGCTGTTACAACAAAGTCTTCTCATGGTTGATGTGGAAGGCGATCAATACATAATTTTCTCTTTCAGCAGTTTATATTACTGTCTTTGCCCCTCCCTCCTTGATCTATCCAAAAGGATGAAATATTTGGATTTTTCTCCATTAAACCATCTTTGCAGTCACAGGGGTAGACAAATATATGGGTGGGAGATGAAATAAACATTCACCTCAAGCCCTTTTGCTAGCCTCAATGCACATGGGTGCTGTGCAATGTAATCTACCAGTCTTTGATCAACTCCAAAAAAATCGCAGATTGAAAATGACTTCCTCAGTTTTGGAGACCTTAAAACTGCATTTCTCATCAACTTTTTGCCAGAGTTGAGCTGGGGTGGGTTTGAGTCAGAGAGAGCTGCAAAAACATTGACAAAGGCCTGCCACACAGCCAGCCTAAGAAGGTGTAAAATTAGCTCACTTCCTGTTTGTCATCTTAGATGGAAAGATGGGAATCATTTACTCCGAAGAAAATGCAACAGATTTTTGAGCAGATCCCGTGAATTTGGCTCAACTTCCAATCTTTATTGGGAGAATGATTTGATTACAACTGATGGTGAGAATCACCCTCTTTTGCATTAGTAAATTTTGCAGCTGTTTGAGTTCCTGGCAAGCAGCAGCATACAATCCTATATAAGTCCAAACAGTTTTCCCCAAGCTTCAGTCCATATTAAAACCAGGCCTATACTCTTGAATGTTTAAAGCAGAAATGTTTCTGGCTATAATACAGTGTCAACTCAAAACTCTGTGGAAGGAATTATAATTTGGGTTTTGTTCCCTCTCAATCCCCCCCTCCCCCATGCACACACCAAAATCCAAATATACAAACAATGATTTTAGAACACAGACTCACCTGAGTTTCAAAGCAAAAGGAAATCATTGCTAACAACCTTTTTTTCAATTATCCAGGGGCTTCTGCAAACAAACAAAGATTCAGAGGCTTGCATAGAAACCTCACATCTAAAGGGCATTAAATGCATGTAATGAGCAGTATTAGCACTATTTTGCTAATGTAAAATTTGAGAAATGAGAATTTTTTTTGTTAAAAAAGGTGACTCTCTGAGCAAGGTTTCTAAGTCACAATCACTTGCAAAAATGAGAGCTCATGAAATGGCAGTTTGGAATGATAGACTTTCAAAGAAGAAATCATAGTTAATGTATTATTGAAAGGAGCTGAAAAGGGGGCATGAAAATAGTTTGTCTTCTTTGTCTGACACATTAAAAGAAGTCTTACAAATGAAAGGTGATTTTTTTCCATTCAAAAAAGAAAATTGTTCATTTTTAAAAGTGACAAATTGGAGGTAGAGATAACAAAGATGCCTGGTTGCACTTTTTTGACTTAAAAAGGAAAAAAATGGAATAAGTAAAAAAAAAATCTCCTCTCCCCAAAATCTTTCCAGCTTTCCACGCATCTCACAGAAGAAGTTCCAACAGGGTGAATAAAGCTTACAAGATAAAGCAACTGAAAGATTTCTAAGATGGTAAGAAGCAGAGTCATTGTCCTGTGGACAGATGACTGGGTCTAGAGTCAGGAAGCCTTGAAGTCTGCTCTGTCCTCAAGCAAAACAGTTCTTGCCTTCATGGTGCTTATATTTTAATAGAGAAAGATGATATATGTAAGAGAGGGGTCGTTAGCTCTAGTACTTAGGGAAGGAAAATTAGAAGAAATAGTTATTGGAGCCTCAAGACAATTGGTTGCCATGCCTTTAATAAAAGTAGATATGCATTTTTAATTGTTACTCCAAGAATTAGAGTCAGAAAATGTAGGGGACGGAGCAGGAGGACGTAGCTTGGAGATGGCCAACAAATTACAAATTTTGTCAGGGACAAGATAAGATCTGGAGAATAATAAAGTGAATCACCAACATGAACAAAATACTCAGGAGTGGGGGGCTGGAACTCCAGAATCAGAGATGGAAGCTAGGGCACAAGTGTCTTGCAAGGAGATATGTTTAAAATATTAATTGATTAGTTCTGATAATGACTTTTAAAAGGTACTAGTCTAAATAGATCATAGGCCTGGAGTAAGAAAGACTATTTAGTGTAAGCTTATTTTACGGAGGAGGAAACTGGCTTAGGGAAGTTGTGACCGTGACCGACCTAAAATCATCTGAGCAGTAAGTTCTGGAGTCAATATTTAAGCCCAGGTTCTTTGACTCCAGGGCCAGTACTCCTTTCCCTACAAGTAGCTAACACAAGTAGCTTTGGGTGATTCTCTCACGAATCTCCATACCTTTTTCAATTAAGTGCTGAGCTAGTTCCTATTTTTTTTCTTTTTTTATGTTTATTTATTTATTTTTGGTTTTCAACATTCATTTGCAAAAAATTTTGAGTTCTAAATTTTCTCTCCATCTTTCCCCTCCATCCACTCCAAACACTGTGCATTCTGAGTACCCCTTCTCCCAATCTGCCCTCCCTTCTATCACACCTCTTCCTTCCCTTATCCCCATCTTCTCTTTTTTCTTGTAAGGCAAGATAGATTTCTATACACCAGTACCTGTATTTCTTATTTCTCAGTTGCATGCAGAAAGAATTCTCAACATTCTTTCCTAAGACTTTGAGTTCCAACTTCTCTCCTTTCTTCTGTCCCCAACTATCAGCACAGAGAAGGAAAGCAATTCAAGGTAGGCTCTATATACATGTAGTTTTGCAAAAGACTTCCATAATAGTCATGTTGTGTAAGATTAACTATATTTTCCTCCATCCTATCCTGCCCCCCATTTATTCTATTCTCTCTTTTGATCTTGTCCCTCCCCAAAAGAGTTTACTTCTAATTACTCTCACCTGACATTTGGCCTCCCTTCTATCATGTCCCTACTCCACTTATCCCATTCTCCCCAACTTTTCTGTAGTGTAAGATAGATTTTTCATACCAAATTGAGTGAGCATGTTATTCCCTCCTTAATCCAAAAGTGATGAGAGTAAGCTTCACTTTTTCCCTCTCATCTCCCCACTTTTCTCCTCTATTGAAAAAGCTTTTTCTTGCCTCTTTTATGAGAAATAATTTACCCCAATTGATTTCTCCCTTTCTTCTCCCAATATATTCCTCTCCCCCACTCAATTTTATTTTTATAGACATCATCCTTTCTTATTCAACTCACCCTGGGCTCTCTATCTACAGGTCAATCTTTATACTCTGCCATCTTATGAACTAGTTTTTTTTTGCATAAATTTATTTATTTGTTTTAGTTTTGAACATTCATTTCCACAAAATTTTGAGTTCTAAATTTTCTCCCCATTTCTCCCCTCCCTCGACCTCAAAACACTGAGCATTCTAATTACCCCTATCACCAATCTGCCCTCCCTTCTAACATCCCTCCCTTCCTTTAACCTCATCTTCTCTTTTGTCCTATAGGGCAAGATAAATTTCTATACCCCATTACCTGTATTTCTTATGTCCTAGTTGTATGCAAGAACAGTATTCAATGGTTGTTCCTGAAACTTTGAATTCCAACTTTTCTTCCTTCCTCCCTCCCTCCCTATCCCCATTGGGAAGGAAAGCAGTTCAATATAGGCCATGTATGTGTAGTTTGGCAAATGTCTTCCATAATAGTCATGTTGTGTAAGAATAACTATATTTCCCTCCAGCCTATCCTGCCCCCCCATTACTTCTATTCTCTCTTTTAACCTTGGCCCTCCCCAAGAGTGTTGACTTCTAATTTCTCCCTTCTCCCATTCCTCTCCTTTCTGTCATCCCTCCTACCCTGCTTATTCCCTTCTCCCCCACTTTCCTATATTGAAAGATAGGTTTTCAAACCAAAATGAGTGTGCATTTTATTCCTTCCTTGAGTCAAATGTAATGGCAATAAGCATCTTGTTTTCTCTCTCACCTTCCCCATTTTCCCCTCCATTGAAAAGTCTTTTTGTCTTGCCTCTTTTATGAGAGATAATTTGCCCCATTCCATTCCTGCCTTTCTCCTCCCAATATATTCTTCTCTCACTCTTTAATTTCATTTTTTAAAGATATGATCTCATCCTATTCAGATGTGCTCGCTCTCTCTGTGTCTCTGTGTCTCTTTCTGTCTGTCTGTCTCTGTGTGTGTGTGTGTCTGTGGGTGTGTATAATTCCTCCAACTACCCAAATGCTGAGAAAATTTCAAGTGTTATAAATATTGTCTTTCCATGTATGAATGTAAACAGTTCAACTTTAGTAAGTCCATTATGGTTTTACTTTCCTGTTTACTTTTTTATGCTTCTCTTGTTTCTTGTGTTTGAAAGTCAAATTTTCTATTCAGCTCTGGTCCTTTGATCAAGAATGCTAGAAAGTCTGCTATTTCATTGAATGACCTTTTTTTCCTCTGAAGTAGTATACTTGGTTACACTTGGTAGGTAATTCTTGGTTTTAATCCTAGTTCCTTTGACTTCAGGAATATGATATTGAATTCCTTTGATCCCTTAATGTGGAATATCCTAGATCTTCTATGATCCTGATTTTATTTCCACAATACTGGAATTGTTTTTTTTCTGACTGCTTGCAATATTTTCTCCTTGACCTGGGAGCTCTGGAATTTGGATACAATATTCCTAGGATTTTTTCTTCTCAGATCTCTTTCAGGATTTGACAGGTAGATTCTTCCAATATTTATTTTACCCTTTGGTTCTAGAATATTAGGACAGTTTTCTTTGATATTTTCATGAGAGATGATATCTTGGATCTTTTTTTGATCATGGATTTCAATTAGTCCCATAATTTTTTGAATTGTCTCTCCTAGACCTATTTTCCAGGTCAATTGTTTTTTCAATGAGATATTTCACATTGTTTTCTATGTTTTTAATATTTTGGTTTCGTTTTGTAAATTCATGGTTTCTCATAAAGTCATTAGCTTCCATCCACCCCATTCTAATTTATAAAGAACTATTTTCTTCACAGAGCTTTTCGACCTCCTTTTCCATTTGGTTAATTTTGCTTTATGAAGCCTTTTTCTCCTCATTGACCTTTTGAGACTCTTTTACCATTTGACTTAGTCCAATTTTAAAGATGTTATTTTCTTCAGCATTTTTTTGGGGGAGTCTCATTTAGCAAGTTGTTGACTCACTTTTCATGATTTTCTTGCATCACTCACATTTCTCTTCCCAATTTTTCCTCTACCTCTCTTACTTGATTTTCAAATCATTTTTGAACTCTTCCATGGCCTGAGACCACTGTATATTTATTTTTTTGGTTTTGAATGTAGAATCCTTGACTTTTATGTCTTCCTCTGATAGTAAGCATTATTCTTTCTCATCTGAAATGATGTAAGAAAATACCTGTTTACCAAGAAAGCAACCTCTATAGTCTTACTTTTTTCCCTATTTTGGGAATTTTCCCAGCCAGTTACTTGAATTTTGTGTCCTTTGTCAAGAGGAGAGTATAGTCTCAGGACTTGTAAATTCTCAGTTTCTCCATGGTGGCACCATCAAGGGAGAGGAGTTTACACTTCTCTTGGCCTGTGCTCTGGTCTGGAAGCTACTGCAAGCTTTTCTGCCCCAGATCTGTGAGTAGAATTCCCTCTCCAGAGCCTCTACCAGCTCTACTAGACAGCACTCCTCCTCTTCACCCCAGGGCTGCCACTCAGGACTGAGGTCAAGATCAGCTGCTCAATTCCCCCAGGGGCTTTATGCTGAGTGCTCCAAAAATAGATACTGCTGCTGCTGCCGCCTGTGGCTGGGGCTAGGGGAAGACTCTGCTCCCTTCTAACCCAGGTGAAAGAGCTCTTTCACTGACATTTGAAGCTGTCTGTGGTGTTTGTGGGTTGATGGATCTGGGAATGGTAGCTGCTGCTGATGGTGCCCCAAAGCCTGCTCAGATCCTGTCCCTGCTGTTCCCCATGGCTACATCTTGACTCTGCTCTGCTCTGAGCCTGGTGCAATAGACCCTTCCTGTCAGCCTCCCAGACTGGAAATCTCTTTCACTATGTCATTTTGTGGCTTCTACTGCTCTAGAATTTGTTTAGAGTCATTTTTACAGGTATTTTATGGGCTGTGGGAGGAGCACTCCTTCACATTGTCCTTCTACTCCACCATCTTTGCTCCATCCTCCCAAACCTTTTTTTTTGTTATTAATTTATTTGTTTTCAGTTTTCTACTATTACTTCAATAAATCCTAGATTTTTCTCCCCAGCCATTCCTCATCCTCTCTCCCTCCCTTCCCAAGATGTTGTGTAATCTTATATGTGTTCTACACATACATTCTTATTAAACACATTTTCACATTTGTCATGTTGCATGGAAGAACTAAAATGAATAGGAGAAACCATGAGAAAACCTATAATACAACAAAATATAAAATAAGAGAAAATATTCTGCTTCATTCTACCATTCAATTCCACAGTTCTTTCTCTGAATGTGGATGACATTTTGCTTCAAAAGTCCATTGAGAATTGCTGTGAAGGGCTAAGTCTATCAGAAAAATTCCTTTTACCTTGTGGTTGTTATCATGTACAATATTCTCTTTGTTCTGCTCCTTTCACTCAGCATCAGTTCATATAAGTCTTTTTAGGCCTCTATGAAGTCTTCCTGTTCATTCTTTCTTATAACACAATAGTATTCCATTGCATTCATGTGCCTCAACTTGTTCAGTCATTCCTCAATTGATAGATATCCCCTCAATTTCTAGTTCTTGACCACTACAAATAGAGCTGCTATAAATGTTTTTGTACTTGTAGGACCCTTTCCTATTTTTATGATCTCTTTGGGATATAGACCTAGAAGTGATATTGCTGGGTCAAAGGGTATACACATTTTTGTAGCCCTTTTGGCACACTTTTGTTTAAAAACTATCATCCTTTCCTTATGAATAAAATGAAGAGTTATGGAGTAGATGGATTTTAAATTAGTTTGAAAGGAGGACTTAAAGAATATATTTTAATGGTTAAATGTTAACATAGCATGAGAACTCTAATATAATATTCCAGGAATCTGTGCTTGTTGAAATGCTGTTTAAAATTTTAATCAGTGATTAGGAAAAAGGTAAATATTTTCTTCATCCAATTTTCAGGTAGTACACATTGGGAGAGATAGTACATTGGTTCACAGAGTTAAGATCCAGAAGTATCTTGATAGGCTGGAGAATTGGACTGAAGATAATGAAATGACACAAAAAGAGGATAAATTTAACATCTTTTACCTGATACAAAACCAGAAATCAGTGTTGGGATGATGGAAAGGCACAGATAGATATTAGTTCTTCCTGGTGTATGTGGGAGGATCTGGAGAATTACAGAAGATTAAAGATGAATTAGAGGAGTGATGTGGCAATCCAAGAAAAAAAACTAAAGTAATCATAAGCTTTATTAAAAGAGGTACAGCTTTCAAGAATAGGGAGTTGATATTCGCTCAATTTTACCTTCATCAGACCTCACCTAGAATACTATGTTCAGTCATGGGCACCATGGTTTAAGAAAGACCTTGATAAACTAGGGCCTATCCAGAGAATGGTCAGTTGAAGGAATCATGAAGGTCCTGCAGAGGAGAAGACTTGGGTAATGGTGGTGATGTGATGGGGCAGAGGTGGATATGATAGCTGTCTTTAAGTATTTGAAGTACTGCCACAAAGAGGAGATATGAGCCTGATTCTTTTAGACCCCAGAAAACAGAATGAGAAGCAGTGAGTGAAAGTTTTGAACAGAAAAAATTTAGACTTTGCGTTAGGATAAACTTGTTAACTATTGTTATTTCTGGATCATTTCAGGTGTGTCTGACTCTGTGATCTCATCTGAGGTTTCTTGGTAGAGATAATAGAGCGGTTTGTCATTTCCTTCTCCAACTTACTATTCCGATGAAGAACTGAGGCAAACAGAGTTAAGTGACTTTCCCATGGTCACACAGCTAGTAAGTGCTGTGGATGGATTTGAACTCATGAAGATGCATCTTCCTGATTCCAAGCCCAGTGCTCTTTTTTCACTGCACTATAACTAAAGATGTCCAGTGTGGGCTCGGACCAATTACTTTTCAATGTACTTTCTAACCCTCAAAATCTGGGATTTTGTAACTAGATAATCTCTCAGTTCTTTCTGGTTCCAAACTTTGATCCTTGGAATTTGGGGATTCTGACTCAATATTCAGAGCTTTGTACTCTATTCTATAGGTACCCTTTAGGTAGTAATCTTCAGCTCTATGCATTCTGTTATAATTTCAGACACTGAAAATCTCTGACTCTGATGGGACTTTAGAGTGCATGATTCTCTTACTTTTTATTATGGGGAAGAAAATGACTCAGCATCTGCTATTCATTCATATCATGTTTATCTTTCCATGATGCTTAACGGTGGTATCTCAGGAAGTTAACATTGGGCTATAGCTTATTCCAGTTTGCTTCATTCTAGGATCTGATCTTGCATAATCTTGCTACTGAATCCACTTAATCAAAAGTCATAATCCTGAACTATACTGATCCCTCCAATTCCCATTTTTTCTTCTTTTTTCCCCATTGGATGCCATGACTGTCTTCTGGCTGGCCTCTTAGGTTAAGTCTCGTGACATTTACAGGGAATTCAATATTTTGCAGTACATCAACTTTCCACCTATCACTCTTCTCATGTTTCTCATATTAGCTGGGTCACTTCTTCATTGGAAAATTCTATTTTAGATTCCAGAGTGAGTTTTTAAGAAATTTATACTCAGAGTTCTCAATATTTTTCATGGTTCAATTCAGGTTTTTGAGTGATTCTCATTCTTTCTTTAATTTGTTGTTAATGCTATTACTCATCCTCTGAGCTATTTTTCCAGACTTTATTTGCTTTCACTCTCAGATAAATTTTGATTTACTTTCTTAAGGTTCTGGAATTTTTATGGTATGATATTTGCATTTTGTTGGGGAAGGAGGAGACCTAGCATTTGAATATAAAACAAGAGTGTAATCGTGATCGATCAGTGGAGTCCAGAAGTGGAGGGATTACATTCAACACAAATTAATTCAATAAACAGTGGTTAATCACAAAGTGCAAAGCATTGTTCCAGGTGCTGGTATATAGATATAGATTGTCTCTTCTCAAGGAATGTAGCTTTTAGTTAGTGGATACAATGTCTACATAAACAAATAAAAATAAAAAATATAGAAAGAAATCAAATTTTAAGGAGAGCAAGCTCATAACTAGGAGGATTGGGAAAAGTTTTACATCAGGTTTGACTGCTTACATCAGAATAGGCACCTGAGTGTTCCTTTGAAGGAAAGGTGGGATTGAAAAAAGACCATATTCTAGGTCTGGGCCACAGCCAGGGCAAAAGTGTGGATGAAACTTCTGAATTGCCATGTACCAGAACATCTAACATGCCAATTAGACTAAAGTAGATAATTTACAAAGAAAGGGCAGTAATGTGAACTGAGGCAGAAAGGGTAGCTTGAAAACTAAGAACCAGATGATAAAGGGTTTTAAATATGTATTTGACTTGATGGTTCTAGGTTAAAATTTAAAATGATATGATAGTCTCACTACATATACACATATTTGACTTGAATGATCTACTACATATATAAATGCTTATACAGGTAAACATATACATGCACCCATGTATAAAATCATATATATTATACATGTACCCATGCATGTACAATATATAACATTTACCTATATGTGTATATGTACATTCATGTGCTATGTGCAGATTTCTGGCTTGAAAAATTTAGAGTAAGATTTTTAAAAATCCTCAGCTCTGGTAGTTATATGTTTGTATTTGATCTGAATCATCTAGCCTAAATAAAAAAGTGTGCATTTATTTACTTTATGGTCTAATAAGTATGTCAGTCCACCTATATGCATTCCCTCATTTTTTGTTGGGTCAGTCAGAAGTGAGTTTGAGACCTGAATTATCAGATGGGCATGCTACGAGCTCCACACAAAGCTCAGGGCACACCATATGTACAAATCGCAACTGGTAGTTTGTTCATGGCTGAGGGAGGTGCCCTCATTCCTTGGAGCTCCTCTGGGACCATTTTATGCATTACTGTTAGAGTAATGGAAAAAATAATGGGATATTGAATTCAATGTCAAAGTTCAGTTGCACCAGAAGTGATAACATGCAGGTAATTTTTAAAAATTTCTTTTTACCTGATTTTCACACTCAACCCATGAAAGCACTAAAACACTAGTTTTCCCCTCTGGATATCTTACTTGATTAACTTTTCTCCCAGTCTCAAGTTGTACTGAGGCATTTTAGTCACTGATTCAATTATCTTGAGTCTTTCTGTTGATGATGAATCCTGGTCAATTGTCTCAACAGTAAAACAGTGGCCTAAATAAGTTCATGAGTCTCTCTCAGCACCTCCCTTATGATAAGGGAATGATTCATGGACTGCAAAGATTTGGGCTTAGTGTTTTCTACATCCGTCTGGGCCCATAATAATGTGCTGAATGCAAAAGTTGAAGTGCAAACCCATAGGCAGGAAAAAAGAAAACAGAATTCAATAGAAAAGGAAGCCAGGAGTAAATAAGAGACAGAAACAAAGAAATTCCAAAAGACAGAGACAGAGAGGCAGTCAGAAAAAGGAAGAGACACAAAGAGAGACAAAGATATATATATATATATATATATATATATATATGTGTGTGTGTGTGTGTGTGTGTGTGTGTGTGTGTGTGTATAAATAGATAGATACAGAAAACAAGAGAGCAAAGGGAGAAAGAAAGATAATGAACATTTATTAATAAAAATATGTTGCCAGGGAGATACTTTAATTTCTTTTTTAGCATTCATTTTTCGTGCTATTTCAACAAGAATATGTACTTTTTCCTAGCTTTAATTTTTTTCACAAATTAAGAAAAGAAAATGTCCATTTCCTGACAAGTCCCAGTTAATAGTAAATAAATGACCAGCCTCCAGCACATGATGCTTTAATATAGAATGCTAACCATATTGATGCTACCATAGTCTTCATAAAAACAAACCAAACAAAACTCATCCTTACCAGTCTGTTCTTCATCTGGTGAGCACTGGAACCTAAGTATTCAAAATTCTTGGAAGACAAACATTCCTTCTACTCATAAAAATGATAAAGCTTTTACTGGGGTAGAAAAGACAGACTCTGAGATGTTTTCAGGAAGTTAACAGAAATGTTTATCCCTCCTTTAAAAAAATGGTCTCCTTGGGATTTCTTGCAAAGAAATTATCATCACAAATCCACTGGACATAGCGAAAGAGAACACCCAGATGACACAAGGAAGCAATTCTTCTGACAGGAATTTGACAGAAGCAGAATAAGTTGCTGCTGGGTAAAAAAATTTTTGCTTGACTGATTGCATTCATGACAATTTCTATGGATCAATATTGGCAAGCTTCTAGGAAAGGAAGGAATTTTTGATAATGTAGTTGACATCTCAATCTCATCTTGTTTCATCACATGTTCTAGAATTACCCAGACATTATTTAACTTTAAGGCATTTTGTGGTATAAAAATTCTTTTATGAATGCAAGAGATATCTTAATTTATTTTTTTCCCATTTGTTTTTATTAAGCCCTGTAGTTATAATACTTATATACATTTTTCTTCAAAGAGGACATTTCAAAACAATGCTTACAACTTTGCAAACTCTAATATGCTATGCATATTTTGAGTCATTGAAATTTCTTGCTTCTGCAACACAGGATAATAGATGAAGGGTTTAAGGTGAGGTTGGAGACAATTTAGTCCCCTTTTCTTCACTTTACAGAGGATAAAACTAAACCTCAGAGAGTCTGTGACTTGCCCAAGGTCACACATCATAGTAATGTTAGAGGTATATTTAAATCAAAATTGATTGGAGAAGCCAGTTTTTGAAGGCTCTTCAGCAAGGTCACTCAGAGAGTTGGTGACAGAGTTGTCAGAGCTCGAATCCTGGGGCTCTGACCCCAGTTCTAGTGCTCTTCACATGATCTATGTTGTCCTGAAAAGGATGAAGGCTGCTGTAGGGTACACATTGAATTTTGTATGTAATCTTGTTTTAAAATTGTGTTTATGCGTTCTTCAAGTTGAAACAACACAGAGAAGACAATCTTTACTCATTGAATTTATGATAAAGAGGAAAAGCAAATGGTAGGAATGTTTGATGGAAACGTCTGAAACGACTTTTCTCTTCCTAAACAATAGAACTGAAAGAACTTCAAACAAAGCTATTTTCAAAATTGTGACCAATTTTGTCCTTGCTTGAAAGTCCTTTCACAGTGATTCATGGCGTCTCTGGATTTAAACTTTATAAAATTCTTTAACTACATTATTATTTTGATTACCACAATAATCCTGGAAGGTAAAATGAGAATAGATTCAAGCAACATGAGGTTAAGTGAAATTACTGGACCTGCCCATGGTGACATTAGTATTTAAACCTAAGTCTTACTTGACTCCAGGCTTTCTTTAGCACACTTCATCTCTGCTTTGTAGCTAGACTTAATCTTCCATAAATGAGTCCCTATCATCACTCGTAAATTGCTTTCATTCCCAGTAACTCAGTTCCTTCATGGTAGGCTTCCTGCCTCAATCCTGAGCATCCCTTCTTGTAGTTTTCCTGACATTGAATCCTAAGTTGCCAGTGATTAGCCTCAAGTATATTTCCTTTGCTGATTGACCATTAATTTGGTAAATTGTTGTTTTGGGGGCCACCACTAATAGTCTATTTTCCTCCTTTCTTGAAAAAAGCAAAACTTTAATTCTTAGTTCAGAGTTATTTGGAATTCCATTTGCATTGTATTTCCTCTGATAATACCTTGCAGATAGATTTGCACTAAAATAAACAAATATCTTTTCCCCTTTCAAAAATTAAAATGATCCTTTTAGCAAACAAAAAATCAAGAGGAATCCACAGAATTGCTGTGTCTAACAAAGGTACCCTCTGTACCTCTGAATCTATTCCTTCTCTGTCAGGAGGCCATTGAGGGTAGGGGCTAATTTTTGCCTCTTATTGTATCCCCAGTGCTTAGTACAGTGTGTTTCACATAGTAGGTTTATGCATTGATCTGTAACTTGTTTTATCAGGTGCCCTCTGAAGAAATAATTGGTCATTCTTTAATCAGAGTTCAAGTTTCTTTTTCTTTCATGATTTTTTTTGCTTTTTTATTAATTATTGTCCTGGGGTCTGCTCTCCTTACTTTGCATCAGTTCATGCTACCTAGGATTCTTTGAAACCAATTTTCAATAATTTCTTAGATCACAATAATTTTACTTTACATTTATATACCATACTTTCCTAAAAAGCAATCTAAGGCACCTCCTTAGATTCTAATTTGTCTGTTTTCTTTCATTTATCCTCTCTCTTTTAATTCCTTTTTCAGAAAAGTAAAATTATAATAGAGGACTATGCCAGAAGGAAAAGAAAAACTTTTTGATCCAAAGGAATGGAAAGATGATTGTGGAATGTCAAATAGTATCAGAGGAGATCTCTTTAGACTAAGACCTCTGGATGACACTACAATTCATAGCTTTAAATTGTCTTCTAACTTTGTCTGCTGACACTACCTCTGTGTCTATATGTCTGTCTTTCTGTCTATATGCTTGTGGATGTAAATGGATGATACATGTTTGCTTACTGTTAATAGACTCCCAAGGGTTTTGTTTGATTAAGTGGAAGAAAAATTCCTAAGTATACAGAACTGTCCTCATACTTAATCTATCAACAAGTTGGGCTACATTTATGTTATTATGTTATCCTTGTTTTAGATGTATTTTCTTGCCCTGATGAGATGGGGTGCTCAGGTGAGGTTGATAGTCTCAGTGAAGAGAATGAAGTCTTTTTTTAATGAAACATAGTCTTTGTCAAGTAAATTAATCCTTGCATTCCAAGAGGAATGCATTTTTGGCAAGTCATGTAAAACATCATAATTTTCATATAATACACCATGTACCACAACAGATGCCATAGAAGTTCACTTATTAGTAACTATTATTCAACTGGCATTTGCACAATTGATCGTTGCCAGGGGGCGTAAAATAGGAAGCTATTGCAAAGTGATAGAGAGGTTGGGGGGAGTAGAAATGGAGAAGATTGCAATTGCAGAGCGACAGGGTTGGGAGAGAGACTGGATTGCTAATGCATATCTTTTAGAGCATATGTCAAAACTATTCCCAAGCCACAGAAGGTCTTTGGATTAGTAACTGAGTCTTTCTCAATCAATAGAAGCCAAATGGCTTGAGGTCCAGAAACATTCTTCAGTTCCTGATGCCAATATAACCGCCAGGTGGTGATGGCAAGAAAGACAAAACTGTTAATCACCTCTAAGCCTGGGGCCCTGACTACATATATTTAGGGAACACATTCCACTCTCCTTCATGTACAAAATTTCCTAGCAAATCTCTCCTCTTCTGGAGCATGACTTTCTTTTGGTTGCTCTTCTCCTCCACCTCGTCTTTTTCTCTGTCATAAGCTCATCTGTTAATTCATTGATCTCATTAAATATGTGAATCTGAACCCCCAATCATTTTACATTGGCTAAGTTTAAATTTCACTTGTAAACCTCAATAAGTATAGCTCACATCCCTCTGCTTGAACTTCTTGAAAGTCGCCATCATTCTCAACAACATTCCTAGGAGCACACAAAGCAGCATCATGCTCAAAGGGTTCTTATTGTTGGAGAAAACCTCATAGCTATGCTGCAGGAGCTCAGTGAGTCTTTTTCCCCTTTTATTTTCTCTATTATATTTTTCTTCCATCTAATATGCTGACATGGATAACAGTTTTTCCTCCCAATGCGTCTTCATATCCTTTGGTTTTTTTTTTTTTTGTTTGTTTGTTTTTACCTTGGAGTCATTGTTCCATTTTGGCATGGAACACTCCCTTCTCATTGTTCTAGATTAGGGGTCTTGGATCTGTGAACTCAAATTTTTTTTTAAATACTTGTGTCATTTAATTTGTGTCAGTAATTTGGCTTCCTTTGTAACCCTATTTATTTTATTTTGAGAATTTACAAATGTTTCTCAGAGAAGGGGTCCATAGACACCAGATTGCCAAAGGAGTCCATCACACATACACATCCACATAAAAGAACACATATGCAGACACACGCGCGCGCACA
Source organism: Potorous gilbertii (assembly GCA_028658325.1). NCBI lineage: Eukaryota > Metazoa > Chordata > Mammalia > Diprotodontia > Potoroidae > Potorous > Potorous gilbertii. Next base: position 119,389,407 of record CM053774.1, on the reverse strand, counting down.
CACACACACACACACACACACACACTAAAAAATCATAAGACCCTTTCCTCAAGATACTTTACCTTCTCTTTTAGAAAGCTGGATCTTCAGTCAAAAAGTATGTGCTAAGCTTTTCCTGTGAGGCAGGAACAATAGAAGGCAAAGACATAGTTACTTTTCTCAAGGAACTCATATTCTAATTGGTGAAATAATATTCATATAAATAGGTATATGTAGGATATATATTAGATAAATAATGTATCTCAGAGTTGAGTATCTATTCTTGGGTTAAAGGGTAGGACCAGGAAATGCCTCCTAAAGAACAAGGTATTTCAGCTGAGTCTTTCTGAAAGAAATCTAGGAGTGGAAAGTTAGAAGGATAATTGTTCCGGCAAGATAATGAACAGGCACAGAGTTGGGAGACACAGCGTAATGTGCGGAGAACAGTAAGAAGGTTAGCATTGTGGGATCAGAGAGTGGATGGATGTGAGTAAAGTGTAAGAAGACTAGAAAGGTTGGAGGGGACTAGGTTGTGATGAGTTTCAAATACTAGAGGATTTGATATTTGATCCTGAAGGTAATAGGGAGTCCCTGGGGTTTAATGAGGAGGGGAATTACTCAGATCTGTACTTTAAGAAAATCACTTTCACAACTGAGTGGGGAATATACTGGAACAGAAACAGATAATACAGGAAGATCACTCATTATTTATTCAATAAACTTGATCAAGTGCCTTTTGTGTTAAGCACTGTGCTAAGTACTGTGAATACAAAAAGAGGCAAAGGGTAGTCCCTGCCCCTAAGTAGCTTACAATTCGGTGGAGTAGACAACACGTAAACACCTACATACAAAGTAATCTATACACAGCATATTATATTATCCTGTGCATAGGACATAATTAAAAACATTAGAATTAAGCAGCTGGGTGGTAGAGTGCCTAGAGTACCAAGAGTCAGGAAAACTCATCTTTCAGAGTTCAAATCTGGTCTCAGGTACTTATTAGGAATGTGACCCTGGGCAAATCACTTAACTCTATTTGCCTCACTTTCCTCATTTGTAAAATGAGCCTGATGAATGAAATAGCAAACACTCCAATAGCTTTGCCAAGATAACCCCAAATAAGATCACTAAGAGTTGGATAAAACTGAAAATGCCTGAACAATAAGAAAATCTTAGAATTAAGAGATGTTAGGGAAATCTGCTTGTAGAAATTCAGGTTTCAGTTTAGACTTTTGGAAGTGAGATCCTCAGTCTTTAACCCTCTGTCATTCTGTTGATAATCCCTTTTACGGTGTCTTGGGTCTACTGTGAAAGGCTGCTCCGTTGGCATGTCATTTCATATGACTGTGAGGCGAGAGTTCACAGCCTGCCCATTTTGTTCTCCTGAGGTTACAATAATATGTTCAGTTACTTTCAACTAGAAATTGGCAGCATGCTACAAAAGGCCCATTGCAAGTAGCCAGTGAGGACTGCTGATGGCTTTGGAGATTTTACAGGTGAATGAAATGACTACATCATATGTACCTTTTTGTCTATTGGGTTCTTTCTAATGAACAATGTTTAGAAATCAACTCCTGCTTTCACTCTTCTTAAGGAAAACATTAGAAACATAAGCTCTTTGAGGGCACGGCTTATTCCATTCTTGGTCATTGTGTGCCCAATCCATAGCAGAGCATCTAGTACAAAGAAGATGCTTACTAAATTCTGGATGATTAAGCCTCACCTAAACTACCTAACAGCTACTAGAGCATCTCCGTAGATGTAATCTGTCCTTTTGAAACGATGAAGTCATTTCTTTTGAATAATTTTAAATAGAATTCCAGATTTTGAAGGAGGGGTTAATAATAGTGATAGTCTATGTAAAATATTTGGTAAAAGCTTTTATATATAAGTAAGATAGAAAATAATAGCTATTATTATGACATCTGAGGTACTTTTTTCCCCTGAAAAATCTGGAATTTTGCTTAAAATTATTCAAAATAAATCAATGTATCATTTTCAAAAGGATAGATTATATCTGCAGAGATGCTATAGCAGTCTATTAGGTGGATTAGAGGAGACTCAATCAACAAGCATTCATGAAGCACCTTCTTTGTTCTAGTCATTCTACCTAACAGGTTCCTATATCCTGGCATTTTGAAATGATAAATTTATTTTGAATCATTTTTAGAGGTCATCATAACTAGTATTTCCTATCATAATTATATTGAAAAATTTAATGTATTTTACATTTATTACTATTATTTATTACTCTCCTCATTTTTTGAGTTGAGGAAATGAGGCAGAGAGAGAGAGAGAATTGATTTGCCCAGGTCCACACATCACCTGTGAGAACAGGGATTGAAAACCTGTTTAAGGGAAGTCTTCTTGTAGAAGTTGGGGTTTTTAGTGTAGGTGTAAAGGACGCTGGAGAAGTCAGTCATCATGGAATATGAGGGCATGGGGGACAGCCAGGGTAAATGGTCATAGCTAGGAGATGGAGCGTTCCACTGTCCCATTAAGTTGCCGAGCCCATCTTCTACTGGAATACAGATTGTTTTTTTCTAAAGTAACCATATAAGTGATGATTCAAGATATCTGTAGATCTCTGGTAGCTGGAACTACCTCAAGATACTTAAGCATGACCTGTGTTGTTTTGGGTTCTTTTTTAGCATGTTTTCTTCAGTCTTCTTGGTTTTACTTTTTGAAATCAGAAAGATCAAGCCTAACCTCTCTTTCCGCTAACAATCTTCCATGTATTTGAAGGTAGTTAACATGTGTGCCTGCTTACGCCTTAGCTTCTACATGGTAACCATCCCTATTTAACTGATCCACAAATGCTTGCTAGTCCAATACTGGGCATGCTTTGAGGTGCAGGTGGAATGTGTGCTATCGTCAGAAGACCTGGATTCAAATTCTTTCTTTACTGCTTATTGTCTGTGAGATTTAGGGGCAAGTCACTCTTCCGTTCTAGGCCACTGTTTATTTTTAAGTCATATTTAGTTTAGTTTTCTGTTTCTGAGTCTCTATGTTGTTTTTTCCTTCTGTCTATCTGTCTGTCTGTCTGTCTCTCTCTCTCTCTCTCACACACGCACGTTATCTTTAGAGAAAAGTTACTACTCTCTCTTAATTTACATATGCCCACAAGATGTCTCCTCAGAGGTTGGCTGCCGTGTTAGGGGCTAAGGGTAAACCCCATGGGTGGATACTCCTACTACTATAGCTCAGGAGTCCCTACAATTGTACTTTAATTAAAATCCAGGCAATAGAAACAATCAATGCATAGCAAAGACATTTTTTTAAGATGGTAGGGCAAGAAAAGTTGCTATAAAACATTTCTGAATAAATCTAAGGCAACTTTCTTAGAAATTTGATATATTTTCTGAGCAGAGAGAAGACATGATGCCAATGTCATTTGAGGAAGTTTAGCTTTCATTCAACCATGCCAATAATTAAAGACCAACAGAAAAGTGTTCCTGAAAAGAATGAGGGCCAGGAGGGAGCAATTTTACTGAAAGGTATGGCCAAAATGATGACACATTCCTCTCCCCCCAAAAATAATTATTGGCTAAGGAGCCAGACCCTGTCCAGCTGTACCTCTGAAAGAAAGTAAGCTTCTCTTTAGAAGACATTTTACTTGTGATGCAAGTTAATGACACAATCCCCCTGTGAAGACAAAGAGAAGAAATCATTTATGATGAACAACATAATGAAATGGTGAAATGGGTCAGTGTTTAAGAAATCATATATTAATGGGAAAAAGCCTCTGACCCTCTCAGAGGATAAAAGGGAACATTTGGTTTGAACAATTAACCCATGTCAGAGTGATGAGCATAGGGTGTAATTACATTAAAAACATTTCTCTTTGTTTGTAGGATTTTTGAAACAAAATCTTGAATTTGGAGGGGTTTTTAAAGTGCTTTAAAAATCCCTCAGCTGCCCATTTTTGCTGTGCTAAGCCTTTGTTTCCAAGTTTCAGCCTTAAGTGAATTTTTACTGCATAGTTATAAACCTTTAACATAGGGAATTAGATAATGGAAAGGCTGACATGTTCTCAGTTGTACCCATGTCAGTGGCATGCGCCCCCATTATAAGGAACAAATAAGCCACCACTGAACTCTTGCAATGCCTTAAATTGTACCCTGGACACTTTTTCACAGGTGGAAGGAATGTAATTAAACAGTAATGTGTAACAGGGAATGCATTTCCTGGCAATTAGTGTCTGGTTAGTATTGCTGAGTTAAAGCCAGGTGACCTTTGCCAGCTGGCTAGTAATTGCCTAGAAAATATCTCCACATCAGTCATCGTTGGTATTAGCCATTTTCACAGAAAAGTAAAAAGCCTAAAGAAAGCTGTGCGATGAAAAGTTTCATTGAACTAGACATCGCCTTCGATTAAAACAAAACAAACCGAAACATATCTGTCTCTCACTTAGCCTTTAGCGATATAATCAGGACTTCTAACTGCTACACAAAACAATGGCCTCTCTTTTCTCAGCCCCTAATTCATTCCCTGGCAATAGGTTAGGCTCTTTAGAAGGTAGATTGAGTTTTTAGGACAGAAGTACCCTCTCACTTCCAAGCCACTGTTACTGCAAGCAAAATGTCTAGAATGTACACTCACATGTAGTTGAATTTTCTTTCTGTAAAAAGGAATGATAGAATCATCTTTTTAAAGTCTCTGTCTTCCCACCTTTTCCAAAGAAGAGAGAAAGAAGGTGGGTATAACTTGGGAGGGAGCAACAAAAAATAGGTAGAATTTATATAAGTACTTTAAGATTTGCAAAGCACCTACTTCCTTGGACCTTCATTCCAACCCTGTGAGGTAGGTGCTCTTGTTATCCCTACTTTACAGATGAAGAAACTAAGCCTGAAAGAGGTTAAATGGTTTGCATATGGTGGCAAAGATGAAAATTATCTGAGGCAAGATTTGCACTAAGGTCTTTCTCATTGCATGTCATGCACCCTAACTACCGTACCACTTACCTTTTCATCAATAATATGTAAACCTTGAGTCAGGGGCTTTCTTTACATGCAAAGGACAAGGAAACTTTTGGAGGTTTTTCATTAGCATTACCCCCAATCGGATGGAAGCTGGGGACAGAATTTGCCATTTCTTGAAGTAAATTACTAGTTTTCCTTATAAGCACTTAGGTTCAAACATCTCTGAAATAGTAAACCAATTTATCAAAACTTTTCCTTCTGTTGCATCCCCCACCCTGGAATGTACAGAGTCCCTATGATGCATCCTACTCTTTTGAGTGGTGTCCTGTGAACTAAAAGAAAAAAAGATATAATTTCAGGTTTTACATCAAATCTCCATTTTCACTGGAAAATCTCATTGAATCTATGTTATTTTCTTTCTGAGATTCTTCTTACTTTCCATCAGGGAAATCTAACAATTGAGTATTATTCACCCTTAAAAATATTGGTTTATGTTTTAGATACAATGTTTTATTTATTGTTTGCCCATTATATTCTACTAATCTGCTACTGTATTTGTTTGTACCTCCAGGTAATATTTCTTGACAACATACTATACAATCAGGCGGGTCAAATTCTTTTTATAAGGACTCTTTGATACAGGCATTATTTATATTCGTTCCTATCTACTTTTCCCTAATAATGTTGCCATTTTTATTTTTTGTTGTTACTATCTTATCTAGTTTTATGAAGAAGTCCATTGGAATTCAATTGGCATTGTACTCATTCATTCAGTAAATTAAATTGACATTTTGATTATATTTCATTTGTCAAGACTCTGCCGTATTACTGTGTTTGTTGATTTTTTCTTTGCTTTTTATCATGATAATTCTGAAGTTACCCTTATGTGGTTTGTGGTATATCTTTAAACAGAATATGGTAGTTAGAGATGGAGTTCAGGGAGCATCTGGTCCAAGATATACCAGAAAGAGAACCCCTATCCACCATTCCTTATAACTAATCATCTAGATTTTGATAGAAGATGACAAATGTAGGACAGACAGGAGAAAGACCATGCCCCCAGGAGGGGTATTCTAGGGTGAGGAGTGATCATGGGGTCTAGGCTGTGTACTGAGAAAGGACCAAGTTTAGAAGCAAGCAGCAGTGGTATGACTCTGACACCTGGATCTCAGTTCTAGGTTGTTTTTTTTTAATTTTAGGTGAAACAAATATGTGTGTTTTCCTTTAGTCCCTTATTTTAACTCTGAATATTTAGGTTTTGCATGTGTTCCTTTTAAACATGTTGGTATATTCTGCTTTCTAACACATTCTTCTATCCTCTTCTATTTTATGGGTCAATTTGTATCATTTTTGATAGATCTAATAGTAGAAAGGTTTCCTTTACACTAGGACTTTTGAACTTTTTTGTGTATCATGACTTTCACAAATCTGGTGAAATCTGTGGATGCTTCAGAATAATGTCCATTGGGTATTTATGGATCCCAGGATGAAAATCCCTACCTTATATGGAACTTGAATGTGTTTCCCTGAAATTCCTGCCTCTTATTTCTGTGGAACCAAGAAGAATAAATCTAATAATTTCAAATGACAATCTTTCATATGCTTGAAGGTAGTTATAATATACTTTCTCTAGACTGAATGTCCAGCTCTTCTTTCTCCAGGATAAAAACCACTTATTTGTTAAAGCAATACTCATCAACTGATGCCAAGGCACCTCAAAGTTTAGTCTGCTCTTAACTAAAATTTCTTGCTTTTCATTCAGACTCTGTCATTCAGCATGTCAGGATTCTGTTCCAGCATTGTTTCGTCTGAAAGTTTGAGAAGAATGCTGTGTATACCATCACTGAAATCACTGATAGATGTCAGTGCACTTCATTGTAAAGGATAGACTCTTTGGGATGCTTTTGTAGAGCTCTGCTTTCATATGGACATTGAGCTATTAATTGAATACTTTTTAGATCTGGTCTTTTAATTAGTTCTTGCATCTGCCTAACTATGCTGTTATTAACCATCACCACTCACCCATATTCCCATTTTATCTACAGAGATAGTGTAAGGGTTTTTGTCAAATGATTTGTGGAAGTCTTTTATCTATACTATATCCCTGTTCAAACAGTACAGTCAACTTGTCAAAAAAGGAAGTGAAGGTAGTCTGGAAACATTCAGTCTAAACAAAGTCATGCACTGCCTTTACAATAACTACTTCCTTTTCTGGTTGTGTACTTACCATCCTTTTGATATGAGTTTGCTAGGAATAAAAGTCAAGCTTATTGGCCTATAATTAGCACACTGCACACTCATTCATATTTAGAAACACTGAGTTTTTAAAAAATATTTTCTTTTCAAATCACAGAATAAAACCAGCATTTCCATAATGCAACATAATTAAAAAAAGATGATTATATATGAAACTGAAAATCTATCTGTACAACTTGCTATTCCCTCCAAATATACGACAAAGTTATCATGCATTTTTTCCTTTATCTTTCAATATTTTTGTATATTTTTAATTATTCTATATATGCTTCTATTTATCAGTACTTTCTCTGGATGCAGATAGTGTCTCTTGTCATATTTCCTTTATTTTTAATTTGTGTATTCATAATAGTCAAAATGAGTTGTTCATTCAAAATCATTCTCAAAACAATACAGTTGTTATTGTATACAATGTTCTCTACTTTGGTTTAATAGAATATCTGGGTTCATATTCAGAAGAGAGGGAGGTTAAAAAGCCACTCCTACCACAAAGAGTACCATCAAATGTTTACAAGCTGGCAAGGAGTTCTTATAAGACATAAAAATGGAATTTAAAAAAAAAGTAAGAGAAATCGAGCAAAATGTAGGAGGAAAAACAAGTAGTCCAAGACAATTACGAAAAGAAAGTTAATCACTTGAAAGAAAAGATCCAAAATCTTTTTTTAAAAATGAATTAATTTACTTGTTTTCTATTTTGAACAATCCTTCCATAAGTCTTAAATTTTCTCCTCTTCCCTTCCCTCTCTCTCCTTGAGACAGCATGTAAATTTATGTGGGTTCTACACATACATTTTTTCAAAAAGTTATTTATTTATTTTTGGTTTTCAACATTAATTTCCACAAGATTTTGAGCTCCAGATTTTCTCCCCTTCTCTTTGCTCCCCCACCCCAAAGCACTGCGCATTATAATTACCCCTTCCTTCCGTCTGCTCTCCCTTCTATCACTGCCTTCCCTTTTCTTATCCCCATCTTCTCTCTTTTCTTCTAGAAAAAGGTAGATTTATGTACCCCCATTGCCTGTATTTCTTATTTCCCAGTTGCATCCAAAAACAATTCTCAATATTTATTCCTTAAACTTTTAGATCCAACTTCTCTTCCTTCCTCCCTCCCCACCCATCCTCACTAAGAAGGTAAACAATTCAATATAGGCTATGTGTGCGTAGTTTTGCTAAAGACTTCCAAAAGAGTCATGTTGTGAAAGATTGATTATATTTCCCTCCATCCCATCCTGCCCCCTATTTAGTCTATTCTCTCTTTAGATCTTATCCCTTCACTAAAGGGATTACTTCTTATTACTCCCTCTTCTCATTTGCCCTCCCTTCTGTTATCCTTCCAACCCACTTATCCCCTTCTCCCCTACTTTTTTGTAGTGTAAGAGAGATTTTCATGTCATATTGAGTGCGCATGTTATTCCCACCTTAAATAAATGTGGTGACAATTAGCTTCGATTTTTCCCTCTCACCTCCCCCCATTTCCCTTCCACTGAAAAAGCTTTTTCTTGCCTCTTTTATGAGAGATAATTTGCCCCATTCTATTTTTCCAATTTTCCTCCCAATATATTCCTCCCCCACACCTTAATTTTAATTTTTTTAGATATCATCCCTTCCTATTCAACTTACCCTGCGCCCTCCACGCATATACATATACATATGTGTGTGTGTGTAATCCCTCCAACTACCCAAATACTAAGTCTTAAGAGTTACAAATATTATCTTTCCATGTAGGAATGTAAACACTTCAGCTTTAGTAAGTGCCTTATGATTGCTCTTTCCCATTTACCATTTCATGTTTCTCTTGATTCTTGAGTTTGAAAGGTAAATTTTATATTCAACTCTGGTCTTCTCATCAAGAACACTTGAAAATCCTCTATTTCACAGAATGGCCATTTTTTCCCCCTCAATTATGCTGGGTAGGTGATCCTTGGTTTTAATTCTAGTTCCTTTGACTTCTGGAATATAGTTTAAGCCCTTTGCTCCCTTAATGTAGAAGCTGCTAGATCTTGTGTTATGCTGATTGTATTTCCACAATACTCGAATTGTTTCTTTCTGGGTGCATGCAATATTTTCTCCTAATCTGGGAACTCTGGAATTTGGCTACAATATTTCTAGGAGTTTTTCCTTTTGGATATATTTCAGGAGGTGATTGGTGAATTCTTTCGATATTTATTTTACCCCTGGATTCTAGAACATCAGGGTAGTTTTCCCTGATAATTTCATGAAAGAAGATGTCTAGGCTCTTATTTTGATCGACTTTCAGGCAGTTCCATAATTTTTAAATTGTTTCTCCTGGATCTATTTTCCAGTTCAGTTGTTTTTCCAATGAGGTATTTCAAATTGTTTTCTATTTTTTCATTCATTTGCTTTCATTTTGTAGTTTCTTGGTTTCTTCTAAAGTCATTAACTTCCATATACTTCATTCTAATTTTTAAAGCACTATTTTCTTCAGTTTTTTGAACTTCCTTTTCCATTTGACTAATTTGGCTTTTTTTATTTTATTTTTCATTTTTAACAGAGTTTGTAACAGATAAAACAATTCAAACTTTTGGTCAGGTGACACTTCTTTTTAAAGCATTTATCATATGGACCACAAAAGAATTTTTTTTAAACTTGTGAGACACAAATAATATTTATGTTGCTAACTTTACAAGGTCTTGACCTAATTGTCTCCATAGTATTACTAAGAATTAAAGGAGCCTAACTTAATGCTGTTAGTCTAAAATCCTATGCCTAATAGCTTAATTTTAGACTTAACTTTGGATGTTCCTCTATCAATAATCTATAATTTAATAGATCTGGTATTAAGTTTACAAACCTTTTAACTATAGGAAATTGCCACCAAGAGTAGGGACATTGCAGGAATACAATATCACCCCAACTTCATGTCAATTCCAGGCAGGATTAGGTTGTCCACTTGTATTCAGTCAGTCAGATGTCAGTGGGGAAATTGAGTCAGGATAATCCTATCTCTGCCCAGGCTGAACAGCTGCTCTCCCACCCTTCCCATATGAGATCACCTTTCACAGTTCATGCCAGCATCTCACTATCTTACTGGCATCATGGATAGGAGGCTCAGATTGCCTTTCTTGCTATCCATAACTGGGTTAGACTCAGAAGAACAGTTACTTAATAATCCCATACCATCTAAAAATGGCAAGTTCCAATAACCAGGTTTCAAATATGATTACAATTTCACTTTGACTAAGTAACATCTCTTGAGACAAGTATTAAGTGGCTTACATGTCTTTCTATACATGTTCTAGTTCCTGATTAAATAGCAATCATGAAATCATATTTGCCATTAAAACCTTAGTTTTTCCATCAATGCCCAATTTTACCTGAGGTTACCTGCCTCTAGGAAATTTAGACTAAAATTCTTTTCCCTAAACTAAAAATGTCATTGATTTATTCTCAATAATTAATTCAGGCAATTGTTTTCATGCTAATTGCTTTTACCTCAGTTAGTAACATGTCCAATTTTTCTCACCATCTGTCCCCTCCTCCTGCGTCCTAATACCTCACATTCTGATTACTCCTTTCCTCAATGTACCCTCCCTTCTATCACACCCTACCCTTCCCTTATCCCCATCATCTCTCTCTTCTTGTAGGGCAAGATAAATTTCTATACCTCATTCCCTGTATTTCTTATTTCCCAATTATATGCAATAAAAATTCTCCACATTCATTTCTAATACTTTGAATTCCAACTTCTCTCCCTCCCCCCTCCCTCCCTAGCCCCACTGAGAAGGCAAGAAATTCAATACAGACTAAATATGTATTCCTTTGCAAAAGACTTACATAATAATCATGTTGTGTAATACTAATTATATTGTCCTCTGTCCTACTCTATCCCCCCTTATTTTCCCCCACAATTGACCTTGCCCATAGTGGAAAGTGTTTATTTCTAGTGACTCCCTTCTCCCATTTGCCCTCCTTTCTAACATTACCCTCACTCCACTTGTTGCCTCTTCTCCTACTTTCCTGTGGTGTGATATAAATTTTCATAGCAAATTTAGTGAGAATGTTATTCCCTCCTTCAGTCACATGTGGAGAGAACAGCTTCATTTTCCCCTCTCCCCTTCTCCATTTTCTCCTCCATTGAACAAGTTTTCCTTATCTCTTTTATGAGTTATAGCCTGCCCTGTTCCATTTCTCCCTTTCTCTTCCCAGTATTTTCCTCCTTCACCTCTTATTTTTATCATAATTTTTTTTTTGTGTGTATATCATCCCTTCTGATTCAACACACCCTGTACTCTCTATTTATACATGTGTATGTATGTGTATGAGTATGTTAAATCTCTCCATCTATCCAAATATTGAGAATATATTCAAGAGTTATAAATACTTTCTTTCCATGTAGTAATGTAAGCAGTTCAACTTTAGAGAGTCTTTTAGGATTTTTATTTTCTGTTTATCTTTTCATGCTTCTCTTGATTCTTGTCTTGGGAAGTCAAACTTTCTGTACAGATCTGATCTTTTCCTCAATATGAGTGACTGAATGTATTGAATGACCATTTATTCTCTTGAAGTATTATACTCAGATTTGCTTGGTAGGTGATTCTTGGTTTCAATCCAAGTTCCTTTCACCTCTGAAATATCTCACTCCAAGCCCTTTGATCCCTTAATGTTGAAGCTACCAGAGCCTGTGTTATCCTGATTGTATTTCCACAATACTCAAATTGTTTCTTTCTAGCTGCTTGCAGTATTTTCTCCTTGATCTGGGAACTCTGAAATTTGGCGACAGTATTCCTAGGAGTTTCTCTGTTCGGATGTCTTTCGGGAGGTGATTGGTGGATTCTTTCAATATTTATTTTGCCCTCTGGTTCTAGAACATCAGGGAAGTTTTCCTGATATTTTCATGGAAGATAATGTCTAGGCTCTTTTTTGATCATGGCTTTCAGGTAGTCCCATAATTTTTAAATGTTTCTCCTGGATCTATTTTCCAGGTCAGTTGTTTTTCCAATGAGATGTTTCACATTATCTTCTATTTTTTCAAATTTTTGGTTTTGTTTACTAACTTCTTGGTTTAACTCATAGTCATTCATTTCCATGAACTCAATTCTTTCTTTCAACGAATTATTTTGTTCAGTGAGCTTTTAAACTGCTTTTTAAATCCTCATTCTCTTCATTGGCTATTTGGGCCTTTTTCTCCAATTGAGTTAGCCTCTTTTTAAAGCTGTTATTTTCCTCATCATTTTTTTGGTTCTCCTTAAGTAAGCTGCTAACTTGTTTTTTAAGGTCTTCTATTGCCTGAGCCCAGTTTAAGTTCCCTTTGGAGACAAGGGCTTTGACTTCCTCTGACAGTATGCCTTGTTCTTCTCCTAAAATGATGAGGGGAGACACCTGTTCCCCAAGAAAATAACCTTCTATGGTCTTATTTTTTCCCCTTTTTTTGGGCATTTTCCCAGACAGTTACTTGGCTTCTGAGTTTCCTCTCCACAAGCACCTTGCTTCCAGTTCCCCCAAGCCAGTACTGGGGACTGAGATTCAGATGAGCTGCTCCAAACTCTCAGGTGTTTTAGGTGGAGACAGGGCTGCTATTCAGCATGAGATTAAGATCAGATGCTCAGGAAGGGGCAGGGCCACCACACAGGGCTCAGTTCCCTCCAGGGGTTTATGAAGAGACTTTCAATCATGGATGCCAGCTACTGCCTTCTTTGGAAGTACCATCCACTGCAGCTTCTACTACTGCCACCTTTGGAGGCCTGAGTTATGGGGATACCATGCTCCCTTCTTGGCCGGATGAAAAGACCCTCTCACTGACATTTGGTGTCTGTGGGTTGATGTATCTGCCCTGCTGGAGATTCTGTCCCTGAAGCCTGCTTGTATCTGCTCCTCCCTGTTCTTCATGACCAAATCTCTGCTCAGGGTCTTGGGGGACAGACCTTTCCCACTTGTCTTTCAGGTCACTCTGGGCTACAAATCTCCTCCACTCCATTGTTCTGTGGCTTTGGCTGCTCTTGAATTTGCTGAGAGTTCTTCTTTATAGGTATTTTATGGGATATGGGGTAAGAGCTAATGTATGTATGTCTTTCTACTCTACCATCTTGGCTCTGCCCCCCTAATTCTGCTTCTTAAAACATTGTTCTCCTCATTGGCTTTTTGGACCTCTTTTGCCATTTGATTTAGTCTACTTTTAAAAGTTTTATTTTCTTCAGCGTTTTTGGGGGTCTCCTTTAACAAGCTGTTGACTTACTTTTCCTGATTTCCTGCGTCACTCCATTTCTCTTCCCAATTTTTCCTCCACTTCTCTTATTTGATTTTCAAAATCCTTTTTGAGCTCTTTCATGGCCTGAGACCATTGCTTATCTATTTTGGAGACTTTGGATGCAGAAGCCTTGACTTTTATGTCTTCCTGTGATGGTAAGCATTGTTCTTCCTCATCTGAAAGGATAGAAGAAAATGCCTGTTCACCAGGAAGGTAACCTTTTATAGTCTTATTTTTTCCCTTTTATGGGCATTTTCCTAGCTAGTTACTTGACTTTTGAGTCCTTTGTTGAGGGGAGGTACATTCTGGGGACCTGTAATTTCTCAATTCCTCCAAGGTGGCACAATCAAGGTAGAGGAGTTTACTCCTCTCCTGGCCTGTGCTTTGATCCGAGAGCTACCAAAGCTTTTGTACCCAGGATCTGCAAGTAGAATTCCAGATTCTGAACCTCCACCAGCTCCACACCAGCACACTTCCTCATTCCAAGGCTGCCCCTCAGGGTTGAGACTCAGATCAGGTCCTCAATTCCCCCAGGGTCTTCATGCTAAGTGCTCCAAAAATGGACATTACTGTTGCTGCTGCCACCCCCTGCGACCAGAGCCACATACATTCTTATTAAAATTTTCATTTTCACATTTATCATGTTTCATGGAATAATTAAACATGAATAGAATAATTAAAACGAATGGGAGAAACCATGAGAAAAAATCAAACCAAAACATAACACAAGAGAAAGCAATATGCTGCATTCTGCTTTCCAATTCCATAGTTTTTTCTCTGCCTGTGAATGGCATGTTGCATTCAGAGTCCTTTGGAAATGTTTTAGGTCCTTGAATTGCTGTGAAGGACTTACTTTATCAGAAACAATCCTCACAAACTGTGGCCATTATTGTGTATAATATTCCCTCGATTCTGCTCATTTCACACATCTTCAGTTCATATAAATCTTCCCAGGTTTTTCTGAAGTTCAACTGTTCATCATTTCTTATAGCATAATAGTATTCCTTTATATTCATATACCACAACTTGCTTTGTCATTCCCTAATTGATGGACATTTCCTTGATTTCCAGTTCTTGAACACCATGAAAAGAGCTGTTATAAATATTTTTGTACATGTGGGACCTTTCACCATTTTTGTGATCTCTTTGGAATACAGTCCTAGAAGCAACACTACTGGGTGAAAAGGTATGCTCATTTTTGTAGCTCTTTGGACATAATTCCAAATTACTCTTCAGAACTGTTGGCTCAATTCATACCTCCACCAAGAATGAATTAGTGTTCCTACTGTCCCACATCTCCTCTAATATTTCTCATCTTCCTGTTTTTTCATGTTAGTCAATCTGATTGGTGTGATGTGGTAAAAGACCAAAAATCTTAAGGAAGAAAATAACTCCTTGACAGTTGTTGAGGAAGAGGAATCACGAGACATAATAAAACAGTGAGAAATAATGCAACCAGAAAAAATAGAATAGAATCTCAAATATCTTATTAGAAAAATAATTGATCCGGAGAAGAGACCTTAGGAAGACAATATAAGAATTGTGTGTATGGATAAGTACCATAAATACAAGATACTTAGGGAAGGAATGCTGTAAGAGTAGAGCATCAGGAGAATTTTTATGCAGAAAATAGTGCTTGAGTTGTATCTTTAACAAAGAAAGAAAATCAAAGGTGGTAGTATATGACAGGCATGGGAGATGACCATTGCAAATTCTCCAGTATGGGAGATATATTGCCATGTAAGAGGCAAAAAGAGAGGGTTTTCATACATTGTATCATGGGGGAAAAGGAATAATACACAAGGAACTTAGAAATACAGCCTGGGGATAGATCATGAAGGACTTTAGAAGCTAAATGAAATTTATATTTGATGCTAGAGACAATAGGGAGCCAGTATATATTAGTGAGTAAAGGAAGGACATGGTCAGTTTGACACTTGAGGACAATCACTTTGGCAGCTGTGTGAAGGATGGATGGGATGGGGAGAGACTTGAGGCAGGAGGAACAATTAGAATGCTATTATAATAATATACGTCAATGGTCATGAGGGCTTGATGCAATGTGATGACTGTGAAAAGGGAAAAGGGGTCAAAGGTGGGAAATGTGGAAGAAGTAATGGGAAGGTTGTGCATGTGACCATATAAGGAGAGTGCGATGGAATCAACAGTAATACTGGGTTATGAACCTGGGAGACCAGAAGAATGGTGGTGCCTTGGTCAGAAATGGGGAAATTTTTAAAAAGAAGTAGGAATTCAAAGAACTACAATAAAATACTTTTTGGCTATAAGTTTGAGATGTTTCTGGTATCTCTTTAAGGATATCTTCAGGATTTACTCACTGGTCATGGGCATAAACTCCACAGACAAATCTCCTTGACTGCCTCCCCCTCCCCCCATATGTTATCATTGGCTCTTTCATAACCATAAAGGACCTTATGTATTTTTTAATCTCTCTCTTTTCCCCAAACAAGAAGGAAAAAAAAACACTTTGCCTTTTCCTTAACATTCCTCCCCAGCTTTTTTTTTACTCTGACTTTGAAATCTTCTTCTATCAACATGGCTCAAACAATCTTTTAAAATGTGTGTATGTGTGTGTGTGTGTGTGTGTGTGTGTGTGTGTGTGTGTGAAAGTGTGAGAGAGAAAGAAATGAAAGAGATAGAGGGTGGAGAGAGAAGAGAAATGATAAAAGGGTGGAGGGGAAAGGAATAAACAGAAACAGAGGCCCTGAAGCACCATTTGATTGAACCTGTGGAGGCTATCACCTACAGTGAGGAACAGTGTGTTCAGAGCTATGTTAGGTAGGAGTTCACTTGGAGAGAAGGAGAAGATAATTTGATAGTATTCTTTCTCAACTAGTTATTTGGACCAATTAAGTCCTTTTGTGCTGCTGTTATTTCCATATTACCTAAATAGTTATTTCTATATTACCTAAATAGAATAAATGCTGTCAGTGACCTTGGTTAAAAGTTAACTCAAACCCTTTGATGCTGTGAGTGCTGGAATATTTTGTTCTTATGTCAGATTGCTTCTTATGTTCCCATTGTGTGGTATCAACTATTCTCCCTGGAGTTGCCTCTTTCTTGAATTCATTCACCTTATTTATATCTGCTATAAGGGATTTATCTCTGATGTTGAATCCTTGGGTTCATGTTTTCTGATGACAAGAACTCAGGAACTCAGGATCTCAGCTCTTAATGTTATGCCAACTATGGTCCTATGTTACTCAGACTGGCTTGGCATTGTGGCCCCCTCATGGTTAGGATTAGGGTGCTCCCTTCTAAGCACAAAATTTGTTAATCAATAAATAAACATTTATTAAGCACCTTCTATTTGCCAAGTAGTTCACTAAGAGTTAGTGACATGAGAAGAGGAAAAAGATAGTTCCTGCCCTCAAGGACTTCACAGCCTGATAAAGGAAACATCAAACAAACAAATACAAAGCAAGTAATAAGCAGGATCAATAGGAAATAAGTAACAGATGGAAGAACCTAAAATTAAGAGGGATTGGAAAAGACTTCCTGAAGATGGTAGAATTTTTGTTGAGACTCAAAAGAAGCCAGGGAAGTCAGTGAACAGAGATGAGAAAAGAGGACATTCTACCACTGGGGGCTAACTAGCCAGGGGAAATACCCAGAAGCAAGAGATAGGATATTTTGGTAATGGAACAGCAAGGAAGGAACTGTCATTGGATGGAAGAGCATATGGTGAGAAGTAAAGTGACTGGAAAGGTTGGAGAGGCCTAGGTTATTGGCTTCAAATGCCGAAGTCAAAATTTTGTATTTGATCCTGGAGGTGACAGGGAACCACTGGAGAGTAATGAGGGAGGAGTGCGTAGGTGGATTTAAACTTTAGGAAAATCACTTTGTTGGCTGGAGGGAGGATGGATTGGAATCAGGAGAGACTTGAGACAGACAGATCCACCAAAGCCTATTGCAGTAGTCCAGATGTGAGGTTAATGAAGGTTCACACTAGTGTGATGACAGTGTCAGAGGAGAGAAGAGAGTATATTTAGGAGTTATTGCAAAGATGAACTCTATGGTTTTTGGTAAAAGTTTGGATATGGGGGTAAGGAGGAAGAGAGAGCTAGACATCAAAAACAACTTTTAGTTTGCAGGTTTGAGGGACTGGGAAGATGGTGTTGTTCTGGAGAGTAAACAGGAATTTATGAGAAGAGGTAAGAAGGATTGAGGGAAAGCTAATAAGTTTGACTTTGGGCATGTATTTAAGATATCCCCTCTTGATGGGAAACTTATTCATGCAAGAAGCATGCAAGAGGTCTTGATTGAAGACTTCTTAGTCCCTTTAGATGTGTATGCTTCAGGCCTACCCCTTTTTTTCTGCAAGTAGAGAATATGCAAACTGCTTATTACATAGATACAAAATGACATTTGCTAATAAAAATCATAGAAATGCTAATAAAATTTCTTCATCTCATAATAAAAATATTTCTTCAGTACCAAAGATTATCCTTTTTAATTTCTTGTTTTTGCCTTATTTTAATTTCAAGTCTCATATAGATTATCCAATGTGTAGTAAAAATGAGATGATACATATGGATGGTATAGTCTTGCAGATGCTTTTGTTTGCAAATATCATGGTGCTAATTCTACAAGGTCCTGGAACCTCACAGAACCTACTAAATGAGATCCATATTTTCTCAAAAGATTTCAGCCTAAGTGTCCTTGAATGGAGTGTCCTGAAATGCCCAGCTAAGGTCATGGGGATGAGACTTCCTATGACTGAATTTTGCCTTGTAAAGCATACATGGCACTTGAGAAACTGAAGAACACATCTGAACTACCTTATCTCCCTCACTCTTTTGTTTCTTGAATTCATCATCATCACGAAATTTCCATTTCTCCCTAGTCAAATCACTTTGAACAATTTTAACACATTTTAAAACAATTTGAATAGTAGTTTTCACTCAAATAATCTCTTCTGAACTCAAAGAGCTCCATGGAAATGACTGCTCAATATATAATTTTCTCTTTTAAATCCCAGCACCTGGCACATAGTAACTGCTTAATAAATGCTTGATGAATTAATTCTACAATGGGTTCCCTTATTAAATTCTTCCTTCTATTATCCTTAGTCCCTCTTTTAGCAGTTTAAGACTCTACTTAACTAATTTGTAATGAGATATGAGTGATTCACTCTCAGTAAAATTTATTCTACTTAATGCGAAAGAGAATTCCACAAAACTTTAATCTGATTGGACAAACTAATGGTTTTGTTGTTGGTTTTATCTCAATTCTGCAAACCTGCATTTAAATAAATCTTACTCTTTATGTCACATAATGGCACACAGACAAGGAATTTGACACTTTCTACTTATTATTGAGGTATGCCATATCCGATTAGGGTGATTATAAAGAGATGTCCCCTTGAGGGTAGAGGGATTCTGGGACTTGATTAAATTCAAAATTTCCATAAAATTGAGTGCCCATTTCCAGTTAGCATTTGCATACGTTCTGTAGGACCAGTAAACCAAAGATAGCTACTTCTGTTCTACAAGCAGAAATATCCTGCTATGTTTTTTAAAGCACACACGCCTACACACACATGCATACACACACATACATATATAGATACAGGTAGATAAGTTACACATATACACATACACACATACATATAGTGATGCAGGTAGATAAATTACACATACACACACATATATTCATTTTAAAAAGGGAAGAATATAGAAAGGTACTGATTACTTCGCATGTTGATTAGTCTTTAAAAAAGATAACCTTTGTATTTTTGGATAAGCACACAAGTAGAGTGACACACTGAGATTTAACAACAATTCTTTTTCTACACTAGGAGTTAAACAAAATCCATTCGAAAAAGTAGTTATGTTGAAATCCCAAGAGTCAACAATTCTTTTCATATTATCTTACAGATCCATCCCCTTCTTCCACGCACATAGCCACCGGACTTGTTCACTTCTTCCTCCCCCACTGCAGTGGCTCCCCATTATCTCTAAAATCAGATAAAAAAACTTATTGACTTTTAAATTCATACCTTTTCAAAATTGTTATTTTTTCTTCCCCTCATTACTTTGCCATAAAACAACTATACTGGCCTACCTGCTATTTCTCATACATGATATTCTATCTCCCAGTTTTTTGCCTTTGAATTGTCTGTCCCTCATACCTGGAATATCCTCCCTCCTCACCACAGCCTCATGATTTTCCTATCTTCTTTCAAGATTTTTACATTTAACTGTCATCAATTTGCAACAACCTTTTCACATTATTCCCATTCACTAAAGCCTTCCACCCCAAGTTTACTTTCCTTCTGATCTGTGTGACTTGTCTTCATCTATCCTTCCAGCCTCTCTGTCTTTCCTTGCAGCCTCCACAATTTATAAGGAAAACTTTAGGAACATTTTATAATTATAATGGTAGATAAAGATAGACAGGTAGATAGATAGATAGATAGATATTTTGCAGCACATAATTTAGGTTGCTGGGCATTTATTAGTTATCCTTCAATGCCACTTGGGTGATCCTTTAACTTTCTTTATTTTTACCTCTGGATGTTCCCGCCCCCTACTTTCCTTTCTAGACCTGGCACTGGGTAAGGTAAGTGCTAGGCTGCCCATTTCATTTTTTTTCTTACCAGCTCCAGTTTGGTCTATATGTCAAGGCACTTTATACAAGGAAGGGACATTGCTAGAATGAAGAATAAAATTACATAACAAATCAAATAAGTATATACCCCTTTTTACCTTATTTTGACCTTAAGTAAAGGGGGAAAATTCTGATGGAAGTAATATTGACTGATGCTTCAGATGGTAAAGGTCAATGAACTCTTCTGAGAATAGGAAAAAGAATAAGCTGAGGCTTCAGTATAAAGGACATGAGCAAGATTAGAAAATAAGACATTTTTATTTTTTCTAAGATGCCAGAATCCATTTTTTGAGAGGCGTGGTGTTGAAAGATCAGGATACATTCCCACTTGGTTAGGACACTTTAGAATAGAGATGTATGGCGAAAAAGATGGCTACTAGATAACATGACTGATATCTATTCCAAATCTAGACTTCTATGAGTAGACCATTGTAAACATATCCTTCAACTCTGGCTCTCCCTGTCTCTGAGATTAGATATTTAGGAGTTGCTTAATGAGGCACTCACTGCTAGTAAGAATTCTAAGACCAACTGAAGGAAAGAAAGAAGGACTGTATCCTTCTCAAGTGTGATCAGTCTTCTAAACTTTGACTCCCTTTCTACTATTGAATGCAAAGAGACTTTAATTTTCCTCTAAAAAGAGACAATGTTTTATGTTATGTTGTTTCTCCAAGTGAAAAAACTGCTTGGCACCACGTTTCTTTTAAGTATTTTCCCAATTTGGTAGCATATACAGAAATCATGCTAATATATATATATATATATACATATATATATGTATATATATATGTATATATATATATACATGTATATATATATACATATATATATAAATATATACTAGTATTACACACACACACACATAAATATATATAATGCTAAGATAGATATATGTCTTACGGCTTCATAACTTGCAAGATATCATAAATGATACAAAATTGTGCTGAAAAGGGAGTCCTGATAAAATATTATGTTAATCACAATATATTTTGATGAAATCAGATTACATGATTTCATTGAAAAAATACCTCATAAAATCTTGAAAATACTCCTTCTTTACACAATAATTTCAAATGGCTCTCTATGGCTTCTATCCTGAAATATAAATTCCTCTGACTTTTAAAGCCTCTTATAATATGGTCCCAAGACACATTTCCAAAACTGTTATGCATTACTCTCCTTCCAAAATTCCTACTTGGATTTGGGGGAGTCATTTAAACTTGTATAAGCATTGTCTTCTCATTTCTGTTTCAATGAGAGAAGAGTAATGCAACAGGACACTTCTGGCCAATACCTATCGGAATAATTTTCTTTTGAGCTGCTTTGAGACTATGATTGCCTGGAGACAGAGTATGACTGAAAACTAGCATTCTTATTCCACTGGACAGGAAGAATAAAAGTCTGGGGAGGTACATACCAACTACAGAATGAGAAATGAACATCAGACAAATATGGAGGAAGTGTTTTCTTGATAGAGTATTGTTTATAAGCAATAAAACAGGAGATCAGGACAAAAGAAGCAGCAAAAAATCAATCACCATGGAAGCAAGACTAAAGTTACAGCACAGGATCAATCCTAATAAGGAAAAGTGACAACATTATTTCACTGGAGAAGCACAGAACTGCATCATCTCCACCACTGCTAGAGCAAGGATAGGGATCGGAACTCGATATGAGATTTCACCACTATAGGGGGATTCCAGGTAAGAAATTTTCTACCAAATATGTCAGGGTCTTCTTAGCAACTTAGAGAATTGGAGTTGCTTGGAGAGGTGTAGTTAAAATAAAATATAAATATGAT
Organism: Potorous gilbertii; assembly: GCA_028658325.1. Taxonomy (NCBI): domain Eukaryota; kingdom Metazoa; phylum Chordata; class Mammalia; order Diprotodontia; family Potoroidae; genus Potorous; species Potorous gilbertii. The sequence continues at coordinate 119,367,612 of CM053774.1, read as the reverse complement.
TACTGAACTGCACATAAGGATCTTTTTGTGTCACTAAATTGACAGAAAATCACACACACTCATATATGTATGTGGGTGTATGCCAATAGATAAGAAATTCTTAATAACTCTAGTCAACCACCAAAAGAAAAAAAAGACCTATACTATTCAGGCACTTAAAACAGTTAAAAGAACAAACCAAGAAAGTATTCATAAATTAAATATCATACTCTTGGGACCTAAAAATCAAAGACAGAGAGAATATGGGGAAGAATTCAGGAAATTTTTATCATTTATATGGTTGAAAGAAATACAATGAAAAGAAAAAGAGTTGGATCAAGTTCAAAACAGAAAACTTGAGTACCTTTAATATAATAAATGTTCAAATGGTTAAATCAAAGGAGATGGCTGAAACTCTACCTTGTCTGCAAAACTGGGGTGTGTGGCAAGGATAAGCTTTGTATTAGAAGCTTTATAGTGGCACATGTATTACCAGAAAAACTACATTACCAGCTCCCCTTCTGACATAAACCTGATCTCATCTTTCTTAACAGTTACCATCACATCATCAAAAGATGAGAGGATCAGCAAATTCTCCAAATTACATGCTCATGTATTTTAGTTAGACCTGTCATCACTCATATCACTCAAAAATCTACTAAATCTTGAAGAAAAATAAAAAACAACTTATTGGCCAACCAGTAGTATTAGTAACTTGGTGACCTCATAGGATCCTATTGGCTTAATTATCATCTCTATGCAAGTAACTCCCAAGTATCCAGGACTGACTCTTTCTTGAGGTCCAGGTAAACATCTCCCACTGTCTTTTGAATATTTCAGACTAGGTGTTCCATAGAAAACATCTCAAACTTATTATATTTCAAAGTGAATTCAAAATATCTACACACATATGTACATTATGTATAGATAGATACACTACATATGCGGGTGTGCATGTATGCACACACACACACACAGATTTTTTTTTATTTACATGCTATCTCCCAGAAAGAATGCAATCATTTTAAGAAAAGGAACTGTTTCAATTTTGTCTTGGTTTCCCCAGTGCCTGCCATAGAGTTTTTGATGTAATTGATCCTTAATAAAAGCTTATTGACTGATTAGAGAGCAAATGTGTATGTATGTGTATATATATTTATATGTATGTGTGTATATATATATATATATATATGTATACACACACACACACACACACACACACACACAGCCTAACTTTACCCTATAAGTAAAAAACAGTTTTTTTTTTTTAAACGGGGTAGCAAATTGCTTATTTTGTTTGCAATTTGAGAGCAGGTTCTATTTGTGCTTCCACAACTGATTGTCAATCTCAAATGAAAAAATCAGTGATTCTGTGTTTGGGACTGCATTGTTTTGTTGCTTGTGGCATGAGCAGAGGTACTAATGATTTCTGGCACTTCAGTCATGTGTAGTAAGCTTTCAACATACATAAACAAAGTGACCAAGCTGATATATGATGTTACACAGTCTGGGAGAGATGAGAGATGCAGGCATGAGACCTGAGGCAACCATCAAGAAGGTAAGTCAATATGGTTAAACATCAGTCTTTCAGTAACAAAAAAAAGAGAAAATAAAAAGTGAGAGAGAAGAGTAGGAGGGATAAAATGAAAAAAATGAAGGACATTTTGGGAGAAAAATGATCCCTGGGAAGCTAAGAATGGCTGACTGCCAACGGCTGACATGGACACTTCTGGTGATTCTCTGAAATTCCTGACACTTTCAGTTGAACAAACAATAAACCAACAGCATAAAAATGGCATTTCAATATATTCACAATACCTCTCTCTACAAATAAAATAGGGGTAAAATATGAGAAAGTTGTCAGTGTAAAAATTTCTTTGGGTTTGGGATAGAGAGGAAACTTTTAGCTTAATATGCAAAGAATATATGGATTTTGGGCCAAGTGTCTCAGTATTAAAACTTTTTTAAGTGTTGAAATTTAAACACATTTGGAAATACTATTAATTTGGGAGGAACAGTACATAAGGAATTTATGTTCCTTTCTGAGAGTACAAGTTTGTCAGATATTGATCTAAAGATGAAAGGTAAAATAGTGTAATTTCAAAATTCTGAGTCAACAAATATTTAATTGATTAAAATATATCAATCGTTGAAAAGACAATTTTTTGCACAAATACAATGGTTACAAGTTTTTCAAAGCACTTTAATGTGCATTATTTCATTGGGAGTGAGAGGTGGGAGTAAGGTGACATGGAAAGATCTTTAATAAAATTCCATTGACAACTGTATGGAGGATAAAGACTTCTAGGAAGGCTATTGTAATAGTGCAGAAGGGAGCAACCCTGTAGCAATAGTAATGCAAAGCATAGAACTCCTAGTGCCAGGGTAGACAACCCTGTAACACCAGCACAACACTCTTTGACAGTGTGGCAGCTCTCTGAACTGCCAATATCAGGGCAGAGAGCTAAGACACAAAGGGATGGTGACAGGACTTTGTTTATGAAGGGGATTGTGAGGCACTCCATTAAGCCTGAAGGAAAGGGCACAGTTCCAAATTTTAAGCCAGAATAGCTGGACTAGTCGACAGCACTACCAAAAGTGCATTAGTGTTTCTATTTTCCTTTAGCATATATTTTATGTCATTTTACCCAATATGATGGTCAATAAGTGGCACTTCAGACTTATTTGAATTTGAATTTCTTTAGTCATTAATGATTTAAAATATTTTTCATATGGCTATTGATATACTGGAAAAACAATCAACAAAAATATTCATATAGAAAACCAAAATATCCAAAGTCACATGATAATCTCAATAGACACAAGAAAAGTCTTTGGCAAAATACAACTCTCTTATTCTAATCTTTTAGGTTGAAGTCTCAAAAGCATCTATCTAAAACCAAAATCAGGTATCATATGCAAAGAAGATACATTAGAAACTTTTGTAACAAATATGGGAATGAGAAAAGATGCCAATACTCTCAAATATTATTTGTTATAGCTCTGGAAATCATAGCAATAGCAATAACTCACAAGGATGAAAACCACAGGATTAAAGATACATTAAATGATGTAAAATTATTCATATTTACTGATGACTGAATCACTTACAATGAAAATCCTAGAGAATAAGCCAAGTTATTGAGAAAGTAGCTAGAGAAAAGTTGCAGTCTATTAAATAGATTCTCAAAAATCAACAGTATTTCTAAATAACCAGATACAAGAGGCAATAAAAGAAAGGGAAAATCCATTCCACGTAACTACAAAATGAACACAATATCTAAGATTGACCTTTCAAAGCCTACATAAAACTTATATAGATTAAATTACAAAGTGCTCTGAAAAGAAATAACTGAAAAAAGCAAAATAGATGAATATTTACAAAAATATAAAGTGCTCTCATGAACAGTAGAGGGAATAGAAAACCCTGTCTTAGAAAATAACTCTGTCTTAGAAAAAAAATGAATAAGTCAACAATGAACTCCCTAAGAAAAATATTTTTTTAAATGTCATAATGAGAAGAACAACAAGATTAAATTTCCAAACCCTTTGATCCAGAACATTCATTACTAGGCTTTTACTGTAGAGAAACCATCACAACTAAGAAGAAAGCTCTCATATACAACAAAGTATTTGTAGCAACATTTTTTTGTGGTATATTAATATAATGAAATATTACTGGATTATATGAAATGATATCTGTGAAGAACCCAGATTCATGTGAAGTTCTATATAAGCTGATATAGAATGAAGCAAGCAGTGTCAAGAAAATAGTACACACAATAACTACATCAGTCTAAATGTAAAGAATGACACACTAGAAAATCAAAAGTAAGTGTAACAATATTATAAATATTAATCATGACTTGATTGAAGAAGTATAAAAGAGCAACCTCAATTCATCCCTTTGTGAAGCAAAGACATCTCAAGTGTTACATTTTGAACATATTCAATGTATTATTGATCAGTTGTGGTGATTTTTACCTAGTTAAAAATTCTATTTGTTACATGGGATAGCTCTCTGGGAGACAAGGATGGTTAGCATGATTGATGATGTAAGAAATAGAAAAGGATGATAATGTATTTTTGAAAAATGCTTTCAGTGGCACTATCATTCTTCTAGATACTCATATTTTCAACAGTAGTGTCAACCTAGATTCCAGGTTATCACTTACTCCACCTATATAACCATCAATTCTACCCCTATCCTCACACCGTTTCTCATGTACAACCTTTCAACTCCCCTGACACTACTGTCACCATAGTTCAGGCCAATGTCATCTTTTACCTGGACTATTAAAAGAGTCTCCTGTTTGGTCTTCCTATCTCATGCTTCTCTTCACTTCAATCCATTCTTCCAAGTAATTTCCCGAAAGTGAAGGTCTGACCTAGTCATGTCCCTACTCAATAAATTTCATCAGTTCTCTAATACCCCTAGGATCAGATATTGACATTAAAAACACTTCACATCCTATATTCTTCCTGCATGAACAGTTTTCTTACACTTTATTTCCTGACATGCACTCTATATAACGAGGATAGCTTTTTGAAACATGAGACAAAGCATATTGTTAGAGGTTAGATGACAAGCTGGATGCATCACTAACTCTGGAGTCAGGGAGACTAGAGTTTAAATACGACCTCAGGCAATTCTTGACTGCGTGATCCAGGGAAAGTCATTGAACATCTACCTCAGTTTCCTCACCTGTGAAATGAAGATAATAAGAGAACATATCACTCAGGATTGCGGTGAGGGTCAAACAAGGTATTTGTAAAGCACTTAAGGTAGTGCTTGGCCTACAGCAAATGATGTATAAATGTTAGCTATTTTTATTATGATTCAGTCATACTAGTCTCATTGCTGTTACACCTACACTATTTCTTCTCTGCGTCTTCACAGTCTCCATCTCTTGAACGCAATCCTTCTTAACTTCCACAGATCGAAGATTGAAATCAAGCATCACCATTTTCTGTATGAAGCCTTTGCTCATCCTAGATCCCATTTACTAATATTCCACTTTCTAAAGCTACCTTGTATTCATTTTTTAATGTACAGTTTTGCAACATGTATGTGTATATAGTATGTATGTATGTATATATGCATATATTCACATATATATGTCCACACAATATGTATATATCTTTGTATGTAATGTATATGTATGTATACGCAGTCACACATTTATGGTAAATGCCAAAACCACAATATAGGTATGTGTATGCAAACACACACATATGTATGTTTATGTGTGTGTATGTGTATATATGTATATATGTCTATACATGCACACATGTATATACATGTGCATGTATAGATTTGTATGTATGTATATACACACATACACACACACACCTCCTTAAATGACCATTTCCCCCACGATATAGTTTGTAGAAGCCTAGGATCTGTTATTCAAGAGATCTGGGAATAGCTACAACTTTCCAATAACTAACTCTGCTTCTGGACTGCTTCCACAGCTGTTGCCTAATGAGCAATGTCTGTGAAGACAAGGACCCATCCTGAACATTTAGGTGACCAACTGGGAGCAAAAAAATGCTGCTAGAATAGCAGAGGGTTATTTTAGGAGTTCTATTTTTTTAAATATAAATTTATTTATTTAACATTTTACATTCATTTTCAAAAAATATTGGGTTCCAAATTTTCTCCCCATTTGTCCACTCTCCCCACCCCAATACACCCAGCATTCTAATTTCCCCTATCACCAATGTGCCCTCTCTTCTATTATCCCTCCCATCTCTTGTCCTCATCTTCTCTTTTGTCTTGTAGGGCCAGATAACTTTCTATTGCTCATTACCTGTATTTCTTACTTCCTAGGAGCAAGAATAATACTCAACAGTTGTTCCTAAAACTTTCAGGTCCAACTTCTTCCCATCCCGCCCTCCCCACCCATTCCCTTTGGGAAGGCAGGCAATTCAATATAGGCTATATCTGTGGAGTTTTGCAAATGACTTCCATAAATAGTCGTGCTGTGTAAGACTAACTATATTTCCCTCCATCCTATCCTGCCCCGCCATTGTTTTTATTCTCTCTTTTGATCCTGTCCCTCCCCAAGTGTTGACTTCAAATTGCTCCCTCCTCCCATTGCCCTCCCTTCCATCATCCCTCCCACCCTACTTATCTCCTTCTCCCCCACTTTCCTGTATTGTAAGATAGATTTACATACAAAAATGATTGTGGATTATATTCCTTCCTTTAGTCGAATGTGATGAGAGTAAACTTCATGTTTTTATTTTTTTTCTCAGCTCTCCTCTTTTCCCTCCACTAAGAAGTCTCCTGCTTGCCTCCTCTATGAGAGATGACTTACCCCATTCCATTTCTCCCTCTCTCCTCCTACTACACTTCTCTCTTATCATTTACCTTGATCAATTTTAAGACATGATCTCATCCTATTCAATTCATTCTGTGCTCTGTCTCTGTGTGTGCGTGCATGTGTGAATGTGTGTGTGTGCACGCCTGTACATGTGTGTGTGTACGTGTGTGTATGTGTGTGTGTGTGTGTAATTCCACCAACTACCCAAATACTGAAAAGTTTCAGGAGTTACAAATATTGTCTTTCCATATAGGACTGTAAACAGTTCAACTTTGGTAAGTCCCTTGTGACTTCTCCTTGCTGTTTACTTTTTCATGCTTCTTCTCATTCTTGTGTTTGAAAGTCAAATATGCTTTTCAGCTCTGGTCTTTTCGTCAAGAATGCTTGAAAGTCCTCAGTTTCATTGAAAGACTATATTTTGCCCTGAAGTATTATACTCAGTTTTGCTGGGTAGGTGATTCTTGGTTTTAGACCTAGTTCCTTTGCCTTCTGGAATATCATATTCCATGCCACTTGATCCCTTCATGTAGAAGCTGCTAGATCTTGTGTTATCCTGATTATATTTCCACAATACTGGAATTATTTCTTTCTAGCTGCTTGCAATATTTTTTGCTTGACCTGGGAACTCTTGAATTTGGCCACAATGTTCCTAGAAGTTTCTCTTTTTTGATCTCTTTCAGGCAGTGATCGATAGACTCCTTGAATACTTATTTTGCCCTCTGGTTCTAGGATATCAGGGAAGTTTTCCTTGGTAATTTCATGAAGGATGATGTCTAGGCTCTTTTTTTGATCATGACTTTCAGGTAGTCCCATAATTTTTAAATTGTCTCTCCTGGATCTATTTTCCAGGTCAGTTGTTTTTCCAATGAAATATTTCACATTCTCTTCCATTTTGTCATTATTTTGGTTTTGTTTTGTGATTTCTTGGTTTCTCAGAAAGTCATTGGCCTCCATCTGTTCTATT
>CM053774.1:119326164-119359840 GCA_028658325.1 Potorous gilbertii | reverse complement strand
ATGATAGAAGAGAGGGCAGATTGGTGATATGGGTAATTAAAATGTCCAGTGTATTGGGGAGTTGGGAGGAGAGAAATGGGGAGAAAATTTTGGAACCCAAAATCTTGTGAAAATAAATGTAAAAAGTTAAATAAATTTATTTTAAAAAGAGAAACTATTACAATACATACATACATTCATATTCACACGTACTTTCTGTGTGTGTGTAGTCACTTTGAGTTCTTGAAATTAAAAAGCTGCTGCACAGCCAAAATTTATGCACCTAGAATTAGAATAAGGGCAGCTAGGTGCCACAGTGAATTGAGTGGGGGGATTGAAGTCAGGAAGACAAGTTCAAATCTTCCTTCAGACACTTAATAACTCTGTAACCTTGGGCAAGTCACTAAAGTCCTTTTGCCAAAGTTTCATCATCTGCAAAATGAGCTAGAGAAGGGCATGGCAAACCCACCCAAATTCTGTCACAAAAGTTAGACATGACTGAAGCAGCAACAACAACAACATACTTGGCAAATGGCAGAAGGCAGTCAAGGGAAAATCTGCATTATACAAACTGCTTTCCTTGCTATGTGTGTCTGAGCAAAGCATGCCATTGGTTAGCTACCTGGCCAGGGAAATACTGGCAGCAGATCAGCTGGTGATAACTTTCCTCTTAGAAGCTTTATCCCCTGGATGGCAATTTTGATTTTAGCCTCAGAATTTGATGTTAGATAATTGATTTGATTACTTTGATGTTCAATTTTCAGTCAATTAAGTCATTTGGAATGGTTGCTTCATGAGGTCATTAAATTATCCAGAATGTTCAGATCATGTCTTTGCAGACACATCCATATAACTGAGAGTTTTGTTGCTGTATGTCATACTAAAAATATGGTAATTAGTTGCCAGTTGGTACAAATTTGCCAAATCTGATACTTCCACAGTGAGATTAAAGGACAGGGTGGTGAGTGGTAAGGCTGTCCTATACCTATCTTGAGCATCTAGATGATTGGAGGGCTGGAAAATTTTGAGCAATATGATTCAAAACCTTAAGAGGAGACTATTGTGATGACACAGATCTATTTGACATTCTCAATGCTGGATTGTAATGTGTGGGAGAGAGTGATAGCCTACTCATTAGAGCTTCGTAGCATTTCCTCAGCCATTGGAAATTAAGCCCCTATAGTCTCATTCCTGAATTTTCCATCTTTTTCTAACGAGACTATGCCATTATATAACAAAAGTCAGAAACATTATGGTTACTGAGAGCCTATTGGTGACAGTACAATCCATCATAGCTGTTGTCCTATCTCAGTGTTTTAATGATTATGGCAAAGTCTTTAAGGAGGGCATTGGTGGATCCAGTCAGTGATTATTCTCTCACAATTCCTTTTTGAGTGTTGATATGCACATTACTCTCTTTATCCATCTTCTACAGTCTTCTTTTTTATTTTTCTAGAAATGCTTCCAACTTCAATAGTAAGACCAACATTTAATCTCTCTTTGATCACACCAGCATTCATGCTAAAGCATTCTGGGAATAGGGATTGTGTAAACAACTCATATCCTTAGTCTCTAGTATCATCCAAAATCCTGTAGGAGAGAGATAGATAAAGGGGGAATGGAAAAGGGAAGTCTGAGAGGCTGAGTGGTGAAATAATAGGGTCAGGTGGGAAGGTAAATTGCTGCTCATGGTATGGAGGAGGAGGAAGAAGAAAGAAAACTCCAGGCTTGTGGGCTGCTTTGGCTGTTGTTTCTGTTGATCTGACTTACCAAGAATTTTTAAAACTTTAAGTGTCAGGCTTTGCACTAGGTTTAGGTTGGTGTAACAAGCAAACAGTGGACTTCTACTCAGGAAGAACTGGATTTGCATCCTACCTCACTCACTTATAAATATCATTGTAACTCTGGGCATGTCACCAAACTGCTCTCACTTCAGTTTCCTGCTCTATAAATTAAGGGAGTTGGTTTCAATGACAAATAAGGTCCCTTCTGGTTCTAAATTAGAATTGTAAAATACAAAGACAAAAATGGATCAGTCTTGACCTCAAGGAGCTCATAATCTAATGTGCCTGTTATTATTAAGAAGAATATTAAAATAAGAAGGTATGGAGTGTCAGAATTTGCTAGTTACTGAGTTTCTTGTCTTCCCTCCTTCCCTTTCTGCAGTCCATTCCTTGTTATATATCTTGCCATGAGGAGCAGTCCAAAATCCGTAATTGCACCAGTTTTTGTCATGGGAATGTTATTGAGAAGATTTAAGTCGTTCCAGCATACTCTGATGAAGAAAGAGATCTTGTCAGCAAAAACTGAAAAAGGGCAGCTGAAAAGGAGCTAAAGTTGTCTAATTTCTGGTGGCAAATCCTCCATTAATGAGTGTGAGCCCTTCTCCTCTAGGGACTTTTGCCGAGGGGCTACCAAGGCTACCTTGGCACTGGGAATGCTCATCGAGTGGGCTCTACTTTAATAAAAACCCTAATTTTAAAATGCTACTTGAATAAGGGATTATGGTTGTTAGGTGCCCTTGGCAAGCAGCTGCTTGGCCTCCTCCTATCCCTATAGAAACAGAAAATAGACAGATGGGCTTGCTTGTTTTTTGTTCTTTACTCAGGCTGATTTGATATTCATGCAGAGAAGATGAAGCTGATATTGTGTATTTACCTGGATCCCCAAGGAAGTTTTCTTACTGGGTCCCAGTGAGGTTTCCATGAAGCTTAATAATAATTAGACCACCCATTTCGAACCAAAAAAAATCAAATTAGTGTGTTCTCATTAAAAAGTTGAGGGTACTAAACAGCATTTGGACTCTTGGGTGCTCTGACATTTCTCCTAAGGGAGCTTTTCTCTAAAGGCTTATTTTCTTCTTTTCTTCTCAGAAATATTATTCTAGCTGTTGGGAGAGCACCGAAACATATATCAGCAATAGAGTGAAGAAAATATGGAGGATATGGGGCACACACTTTTACTTTCTGGGTCCACGTTTCAATTTTCTGGCTATTTCTATTTTCAATCTAAAATATAAGAGAAACAGAAAACAAATATGGGTTAAAAATGCCAGGCACTTAAACTCGTTTTGCAAAACATTAGATGTATTTTGTCTATTAAAATTGAATATGGCATCTTTTTTTCAATAGTACATTCAAAGGGAGAGGAGAGAATTGAATTTTGCCTACAATATTTAGGGAACATAGACATAAATATAAGGTCTTACTCTTGTGTTAAAAAAAATGTCAGACACACATGGTGAAGACAGGGACGAGGGGAATCAGTGGAAGGCAGTGATTTATCTGGGAGAAATAAAAATCCTGTTGGTTTTAATGGGTTACAATAAGCCAACAGTATGATTTGACATCTAAGACAGGAAGAATGAGGTGATGATTTCACTATAATTTGCCCTAGATCATATGCAGAAAAATACATTCAGTGGAGTGTGCCATATTTTAGGAAAGATATAGTTGATCTGGAGACTATTCAGGGTAGAGATTAGAGTGATGAGGGCTTGAGATAGCTTGGAGGCATAGGAATTCTTTTGTTTGTCCTTTGTTGCCAAAGACCATGGTATCAGAGAAATGATGACATGACTTGCACTTCACTTTGTTTTGAGTGAGGAAGGAATGTGCAAGGTCACCAGTCTCACTTCTCCTCCAGTCATCTGAATTCAGTGACCAGATATTCCGCAGGAGGACTGGAGATGACCCAGGATGCACTGGGAGACCTTGGCGCCTTTAGGCCAAGGTGTATGCAGGTAGTCACTTAGGGTGAGGTAATGCCCTTTCATTGAAAAGGCCTGTTTACAAGAAATAGTCAGGGCATGGCCCCTTTAATGAGGCAAAGAAGAGAAAGACATCAGGTTGGGAGAGAAATAGCAACAGTTATTATTGATAATCACTCTGAAGCCAGGAGGGTCCAGAAAAGAGCCTTTAGGCAGGGGCAAGGGCCCCATGGTGTCTGAGTTAGAGTGCAGTAAGTTCAAGGTTCAGGGAAGGGAAGGGAAGAGAAGGAAAGGGAAGGGAAGGCACTAGCCAGTAAAACCCAAGTCAACTGGGCATCTTTTGGTCATCCAAATTTATCTTCCTTTGGAGAGGAAAAGGAAGAGGAGGGGGAGACAGACAGGAGTGAAGAACTGAATTTAAATTCTACTTCAAACTCTTGCTAGCTGTATGACCCTGGTAAGTCACTGAATATCTGTCTGCTTCAGTATCCTGAACCATAAAATGGACATCATAGTAGCCCTTACCTAATAGATTGGTTGTGAGAATTGAATGAGTAAATACCTGTAAAGTTTTTGATTCTTTACAAATGGCACACGGTAGATATTTAATAAATACTTTCTCCCTTCCCCTTCCCCTTTAAAGAATTCAAAGTATTGTCCTGTAGAAGAGCAGTTAGGTTTATTATGCTTCTTGCAATGGGACAAAATTCAAAGGAAAAAATTGGGAAATGGAAAAGAAGCAAACTGAGTCTTCTCTTGTCAGCCACAGTCAAGTCAGGTTGGTGGTTTAGAATTGTAATCAGAACCTAAAGGAAACCTTGGTGACCATCTAACAGTTACCAAAACAAAATTCACTTATTCACAGCTAAGAAAGAACACTCAACAAATTACAATTCTGGTTTAAATAGATATAACCCATTCAGATTCCCTTCTTCATAGATAAACGTGTCTAATCAGCTAGGTATTGTGTGATATCATATCAGTGGGATATTTGGAATTCCAAGGTGATAGACATTACCATGTCTTTGGGAGAACAAGCCTCATGGTCAATGGCGTATCAGAGGAAGCCTCCATATATTTCTTGAGAAAAAGAGAAAAAAAACTTGCTTACATGATTGTTGCTTGTACCATAGCCAATGTGGCAGTTAATAATTTTTCCCTCCCTGGAAGTCTTCAAGGAAAGCTTTACAACCACTTCTTAGGCAAATAGTAGTAGACATTCTTATTCAGGATTTCTTGGACTAAATAAATGGCCTTTTATTTCACTTTCAATTCTAAACTTAAATCATATGTTTCCCTCTAGACACATGTAAATGCTTTATTACCAGAATAATTCATTTACAATAGATGAAATACATTAAATGAATTCATATCACATATGGCTGCTTTGTTCCAAGTTATATTTATATTTAATTTTCATATGAGATTGAAAGTAGAAATAATGAGGAAATAGAAACTAATTTTTTATGTCCCAAATCTTTCTTTTTCTCTTTCCCTAGGATATGTTTCTGCACTTTGCCAGTGGTCAGAAGTATATTTTTAAAAAGAAAAGTTGAAAAAGGACCCTCTTTATGAGAAAAGAGTTCTTAGAACAAATGTCAGAACACCTATAAGTCTCCAAGTTGTCTTAAATCTTTCACACATTGATTGGTTTTGATTTTGTTTTCAAGGGTTTTAATTATTGTGGTTAAGCTCTTTGTGAAAATTTAATGGTTTATTTTAGAACCCAAATCAACATACAATATAAGCTCCATGTTTGTTGCATGAATGTCAAATCATACTGAGTGAGGAACGTTCAAAAGTGTGAATATTTCTCACCAAGAAAAGAAGTATCAATTTAATGTGATGCCAAGATTTCTCTCAATGTCTAAGCTACCTCCTCATGCCACATAATTAGACAGTAAAACTTGAAAATTCACTTAGAATAACAGTATACTTACAATTACTTGAAGTGTTGTGAAGACTTCACACCACCTTAAACTTCTTTTCCAAAGGGGAGAAACATTGGCTTAGAAAAAATATGATTCTCGGTAAAATATCTGTAGATCATAGTATTTGGGAAATACTAGTTTTCTGTCTAAGATTCCTTGTAAGACTAACATTCTAAAGAGCTCTATTTGATTTTTCTTGTTAACTAAAATTCATTAGAGTCCAGTGGTGTCAGACTAAAATAGAGAGGGATCCCTGCTGGCCTGTGTTGACTCAGAAAAACATGAATTAACATCATCTATGTTGTATTGTATTTTTTGTTGAACATTTCCAAATTACATTTTAATGTGGTTGAGCATGCTTGTTATTGCTTGTCTACCATTTTGATACCTCAGTTTAAAAATTCAACTCATATTTGGAAATTTGCCTAATATCTGCATAGTTTATACATTCACTATTCAACTAACACCTGTAATTTACCAAGCACTAGGCTAGATATGACCAGGGTGACATTTCTTTACCTATCACAGTCTGAGTTTTTTCATCCACAAAACAGGGATAATAAGACCACTTATCTTACAAGGTCATTGTGAGGATCAAATGAAGTAAAGTATGTAAAGTTCTCAATAAAACTTAACTATACAAATGTTAGTTATCTAGGTATGATTTCTAAGCAAAAGGCATACAAGAACAAAATGGAAACACTTTCCCACTCACATCAAGGAATCATGTCTAGGAGAAACAACATGTATGTAGAAAAAAATACACACGTATGTATCAATAGATATGTGTATGCATGTAGATATCTATATATGCATAGTTATACATATGTGTATACTGCATATATAGTGTGTATAATGCATTTTACAGTTGCAGAAACTGCAGAAACTTATAAAGGTTAAATGACTTCTATCACATAGGTAGTAAGTAGCTGAAAGAGAATTTGAATTCAAATCTTTCTGAACCCAGGTCCAGTGTTTTGTGCTTTAGAGATTATATGTTCACACTCACATGGAGATCAGAATTGGAGACAGAAAAAGCTGAATAAATTATTTTGGTGTTACTTTTGTAAAATTTATTTATTTTCACTTTTCATCATTCACTTCCACAAAATATTGAATTTCAAATTTTCTCCCCCTCTAATTCCTCCCCCACTCCAGGACAGGATGTATTCTGATCACTCTTTCCTTCAGTCTGCTCTCTTTTTTTGTCGCTCCCCCTCCCTTATCCCCTTCCTTCTATTTTCCTACAGGGCAAGATATATTTCTATACCCCACTGCCAATATATCTCATTCCCTAGTTGCATGTAAACACACTTTTTAACATTCATTTTTAAAGCATTGAGTTTCACATTCCTTCCCTTCCCCCTGCATCACCCACCCTCATAGAGAAGGCAGGCAATTCAGTACAGGTTATACATGTGTAGTCATACAAAACGCTTTCATAATAATTGTGTTGTGAAAGACTCATTATCTTTCCCTCTATCCTATCCCACCCTCCATTTATTCAATTCTCTTCTTTCATCTGTCCCTCTACAAAAATGTTTGCTTCCAATTACCCCTTCCCCAACTCGGTCATCCCATCTGTTACCCCCTTTCTCTTATTCCCTTCCTCCTCGCTTTCCTGTAGAGTAACATAGATTACCATACCTAATTGATTGTGCATATTATTCCCTCCCGAAGCAAATCTGATAAAAGTAAGGCTCACTTATTCCCTTTCACTTTCCCCTTCCTTCTCCATTGTAAAAGGTCTTTATTACTTCCATTATGTGAAATGATTTATTACATTCTACCTTTCTCTTTCTCTTTCTCTCAACACAATTTTATTTTTTAGATATAATCCCTTCTTGTTCCACACACCTTGTTCCCTCTCTTTCTCTCTCTTTATATATATATATATATATATATATATATATATATATATATATATATATATAAAATACATACACACACACACACACACTTACATACATGCAGATATATGAATACACATACACATATACAGATGCACACACATGTATGTGTGTGTATCTATAGGTGTGTGTATCTCTATACACACATCATATATATGGATATATACTTACATAAACACATATACATGTATATATGCATATATACTCATACGCATATATCTCTCTCAATCTCTACCTATATCTCTATCTATCTATCAATCTATCTGCCCTCCAATTACTCTAATACTGAGAAAGGACTTATGAATTAAAAATGTCATCTGTCCATATAGGAACGTAAACAGTTCAACTTTAATCAGTCCCCTATGGTTTTCCTTTCCTGTTTACCTTTTCATGCTTCTCTTGATTCTTATAGTTGAAAGTTAAATTTTCTATTCAGCTCTGGTCTTTTCAACAAGAACATTTGGAAGTCCTCTCTCTCATTTTCTTTTTGGTTTTGAAGTCTTATACATAGTTTTGTTGGGCAGGTGGTTCTTGGTTTTAATCTTACCTCCTTGGACCTCTAGAAAAGCATGTTCTAAGCTATTTGAATCCTTAGTGTAGAAGCAGCTAAATCTTTTGTTATTCTCATTGTGTTTCTACAATACTTGAATTGTTTCTTTCTGGCTACTTGTAATATTTTCTACTTGACCTGGGAACTATGGAATTTGGATACAACATTCCTAGGACTTTTCTTTTTGGAATCTCTTTCAGGAAGTGATTGCAGATTCTTTCCATTTCTATTTTGCCCCCTCTTTCTAAAATATCAGGGAGCTTTAAGTGGATAATTTCTTTTTAAAATAATTGATTTATTTATTTTTAGTTTTCAACATTCATTTCCACAAGATTGTGAGTTCCAAATTTTCTCCCCATCTCTCCCCTCCTCCATTATTATCTTCATTGACTTTTTGGACCTCTTTTGCCAATTGAGTCAGGCTATTTTTAAAGGTGTTATTTTCTGCAGCATTTTTTGGCTCTCCTTTTGCAAGTTGTTGACCTATTTTTCATGATTTTCTTTCGTTGCTCTCATTTCTCTTCTCAATTTTTTCTCCACCTCTCTTAATTGATTTTCAAAATTCTTTTTGAACTCTTCCATGACCTGGAATCATCACATATTTATTTTGGAGGTTTTGGATGCAAAAGACTTGACTTTTATGCCTTCCCTTGATGGTAAATATTGTTCTTTCTCTTTTGAAAGGATGAGAGAATACCTGTTCACCAAGAATGTAATCTTCTACAATCCTATTTTTTCCCCCTTTTTTGGACATTTTCCCAATCAGTTACTTGACTTTTGGGTACTTTGTCAAGAGTAGAGTATACTCTGGGGACCCGCAAGCTCTCAGTTCCTCCAAGATGGCACAATCAAGGGAGAATGGTTTATGCCCCAGCCTGGCTCATGACTGAGATTCAGATCAGCTTCTCAGTTCCCCTAAGGGCTTTAGGAGGGGGCAGGGTTGCCACTCAAGGCTAAGCTTCACATCAGCTGCTCAATTACCCCAGGGACTTTAAGCTGATGCTCTAACAATACCTGCTACTGCATCTGCTGCTGCCCTTCCTGCTGCCTGGGGCTGGGGCTAGTGGAGGACCCTGCTTTCTTGTCAGGGAGGTTGAAAAGCTCTTTCACTGACCTTTGAAGCTGCCTTTGGTGTTTGTGGGTTGAGGAGTCTGTGAACCTGAGCTTCTGCTGTGGATTCCACCCTCGAGGCCTGTTCAGATTCTGC
Organism: Potorous gilbertii; assembly: GCA_028658325.1. Taxonomy (NCBI): domain Eukaryota; kingdom Metazoa; phylum Chordata; class Mammalia; order Diprotodontia; family Potoroidae; genus Potorous; species Potorous gilbertii. The sequence continues at coordinate 119,350,554 of CM053774.1, read as the reverse complement.
TCCTCCCAGCATGGGCAAAGCTGGGCTACACTCCACTGTGCTCCTGGTGTGACAGACCTTTCCCATTGGCCTTTCAGGTCACTCTGGGCTGCAAACCTCCTCCATTTCGTTGTTCTGTGGCTTCTGCTGCTCTAGAATTTTTTTGAGAGTCTTTCTTTACGAGTATTTTATAGGCTGTGGGTGAAGAGCTAGGGTATGTACATCTTTCTACTGCACCATCTTGGCTCCACCCCCCACATTGATAATTTCTTGAAAGAAGATTTCTAGGTTCTGGTTTTTTTTTTTTAATTTTGGCTTTCAAGTAATCCATTAATTTTTAAATTATCTCTTCTGGATCCGTTTTCCCAGGTCACTTTTTTTTCAAATAAGACACTTCACATTTTCTTCTATTTTTTTCATTCTTTTGATTTGGTTTTGTAATTTCTTGATTTCTCCTACAATTTCATCTATTCCATTTTTTAAGAAATTATTTTCTTCATTGAACTTTTGGACTAATTTGGACAATTCTGCTTTTTATGGCATTCCTCTCCTCACTGGCTTTTTTGACCTCTTTTGTCATTTGGGTTTCAAAAGTGTTGCCTTCTTGAACAGTTTTGGGGTCTCCTTTAGCAAACTGTTGACTCGTTTTTCATGATTTTCTTGTATCACTCTTATTTCTGTTCCCATTTTTTCCTCTACTTCACTTACTTGATTTTCAAAATCCTTATTGAGCTCTTCTATGGCCTGAGACCAATTCATATTTTCCTTAGTGGTTTTGAATGCAGGAGGCTCAACTTTTTTTTTTTCTGGTTGCATACCTTGATATTTCTTGTCACAATGAAGTAAGGAAATACATTTTCATTGAGAAAGTAAGAATCTATAGTCTGTTTTTTTCTCACCTGTTTGATCATCCTCCTAGCCAATTACCTGACCCTTGAGCTATTTTATTTGTTAAGTGAAGGGATCCAGAAGCAGCCCACAACTTTGGCAGTGGCTGCTGCTGCCCTGGCACTGGGACTAGGGCTGGGATGAGGCTCAAGTTCTGTCTAGGGCCAAACCATGCTCCCCTCTCAGTCAACTGAGAGAGAAGCTATCTTTGACGTTTGTGGGTTAAGAAGTCTGGAAACTACCACAGCTGTCAGTGATTCAGTGTCCTAAGGCCTACTTCAGCTGTGAACATGCTGACGTTACCCATTCTGAACTGTGCTCCATTCCCAGTTGATGGTAATAGAACTTTCCTCCAACCTTCCATGTTGCTTTGGGCTGGAAATTTACTTCGGTCCATCATTTTTTGTATTCCACTCTTTTGCAATTTATTTAGAGTTGATTTTTTACAAGTTTTTTGAGGGGCTTGGGGGGAAAGTCTGCTTCTACTTCATAATCTTGGCTCTGTCACTGATTTAGTTGTTTAATCATTGACTTTTATTTTTTTTTCTTAAAATAGAGCTCAGGTTAATAAAAAAAATCATGACATTTCAGAACCAGTTTTCTTTTTCTTTTTGAGGTCTGTTTAAATTCAGTTTTATCCTATTCAATCATTCTTTAAAGTGTTTGGGAAGGAAATGGTTGGGTAAAACTTAGTTGTATTTTTTTTTCCTTCTGTTTTTAAAGTGTGAATCAAAACATGAATTCCTACTGCTCATCTCCCTATGTGTGTTAGGTTGTGCTATGATATTAAGGATGTTTGTCTTGGAGTGCTAGAGGAGGGGGTGACATATACATCTATATCTATATATTTCTGTCTTGCCAGGAGCTTGTTTCTATATCCTCTGCTTCAGGATTCTAAAACGACAATTAGTGAAAATGAAATCCCATTTAGAGAAGAAGATTCCTTATTGTATGGCCGTAGGAATTTCTAAAACAATGTTTAGTGTAAATTATTTCAGTGGGAAACATCATACCAGACAGTTCCTCTTAAAGTGTAAAAAAATCAAGTTAGCACCAGACTATAAACTTAAGAGAGAAAATTTTATTTTAGTAAATATAACTTTCTGTTGCCCTTGATAATCTTTTCCCCCTCTTTTTATTCTCTTAGTTATTTTACACTTTTTCAGATACATGGACAACATCGATCCTGGGGAAAAGGAGCTGCTTTTACTCCTTTGTAATGACACAGGGCACATTTTATAAAATAAGGGAGTTGTGCTCAAGCCAAGTCATCCAGCATTGTTAAGCATTCACTATGTTCTAGGAACTATGTTAAGTGCTGGGATTAGAAACAGAGTAAAAAAAAAGAAAGATAGTCCTATCTGCACTCAAGGAGCTTATATTCTGGGGGTGGAGGAGAAATTACAGAAAAGGAAGATGAAAAGACAGACCTCTGGTGTATCAAAAGCTGTGCCCAGAGAAGAATGAAAGAGGGAAAATGGATCTGGAGGAGAAAGTGAAGTTGATGACTTTGCACAACTCTCCATCACTCAAATCACATTTAGTTGCAAGTCATACCATCATCTACCTAATATTACGGTCCTCTTCAAAAACAAATAACAAATGATACAACAATATTATAATAAGGACCAACTGTGAAAATCTTGGCTATTCTGATCATGCAATAACCAAGGTGATTCCAAAGGACCAATGGTCAAAACGGTTACCCACCTTCAGAGAACTGATAAACTTTCAGAGAAAACTGAAGTATCTATCTATCTATCTATCTAGATATAGATAGATGTATAGATATACTCTTTGTGATATGTATAATATTGAAATGTGTTTTACATGATTTCATACGTATAATTAATGACCTCTCAGAAACCAAGAAAGGTGTGGGAGGGAGGGAGAGAATTTAAAGCAAAGCTGAGAAAGAGAAAATGTTAAATTGCATGAATAATAAATTAGAAATAATTATATGATATCATTCTGCTTGGCTATTTGACATGTGGATGTTGGTTGGGAGGGAAAGTGATTATTTGGAACTTGAAATTAAAAAAAATAAAACATTTTAAAATGTGATATGGAAACATTTAATCAAGTACATTTTAAAATATAACTTAAAAAGGGAATTATGGATACTTGAAAGATTGTTTTGTCATCTTTTGCTTAATACTCTGGAGAAGGGGAATAAAATTTTGGAATGAAAATATGTACTTTATAAGTGACCAAGCACTTCACTAATTACATAGTACAGGGCAAACTTGAAAAGAGACACAAAGCAGGCAAATAGGGTCCAAAATAGCAAGTCCAAAACTTAGCAAAGAGAGCAAAATTATACAGTGACAAACCAATGGAAGCAGAATCTAGGTTCCTTTCACCATGTTACTTTTACATAGACTAACAAATACTTCATTCCTTCGCCCAAACTTTCTGGTTGGTGCATCAAATCCATATTACCTCCATTACTCACTTCATCACATACAGTCTAACACAAGCTACACATGTATTGACTAGTGTACACTAGCTTGTTTGATACAAGTCCATCCCTCCAAGATACAAATTATTAAAGCTAATTGACCTTATATTTGGACATAATTCCCCCCAAACTCCCCTTAAACCCCTTCTTGGAGTAGTACAGGGTTATACTTGCTATTTCTTTGTTCTTTAATCCTCACTCCTTGGAATTCTTGAGAAAATACTCTTCCTTTATTTCTCCTGTATATATCAAAGGGCAGTCTCCTATTGGATCATATTTGCTCTTTGTGTCAAACAATATGTTTCAACCCTGAGCGACTCTGGGCTTTCCTTTGGAGCATGCTACCCATCCAATTCCCAATTTTGGTCTTGCTTCTCAGAGTTGTTCTTTTTCTCCTTATATTCTTTTTATCTGCAACTTTTGTGTCCCCTTTCTGTTCATGCACATATGATTCTATTTCTTCTTTCAAAAGGGACATGGAGAGCTACAATACAATTCCTTCTATAACTGACAATCTTTTGTTTTTCCTCTTCTGTTGTGAAGTTGTTTGCCACACTGTCTTGATGATCTTGGTGGTGATTGCATTAGGTTCCCGAACCTTTGGCCTCTCTGCCATTGTGACCTCATGAAGGTGGCCTCATCCCAAGTCTCATCTCACAAAGATATGGCTGTTGTAACCCAGAGGTACAACAGGCTAGTTTTTCTTGCAAGCAGTTCCACATCTTCCTGGATCCATCCATTACACCATCCTTCCTCCATTCTCTATACCATGCTGCTATCCTAAAGATTTAAAATCACTCTTTAAAAAAATATTTTTTTTATTCCTTCTCAAATATTTTTATATTTCTAAAGAAGTTAAAATGTATTTATTTCAGATCTGAAAGAGATTTTGGCAACCACTTGGTTTAATACCTTCACAAGCAAATATGAAAACAGGGCCACAGAGATATTGGCATTAACACTCAAGATGTTATTGAGAAGCAAGAATATAAAATTAATGCGAAAGTAGCTAAGTAGTACAGTGGATCTGGAGTCAGGAATATCTTGGGTTCAGATACAACTTCAGCCACTTACTAGGTATATGTGGACCTGGGCAAGTCATTTAACTAACCTCTGTTGGGCTGTTTCCTCAATTGTAAAATGAGGATATCAATAGCACCTACACTGCAGAGAGATTTTGAGGATCAAATGAGATGATAATTGCAAAGTACTTAGTAAAGTTCGTGAAACACTGAGTGCTTTATAAGTGTTTTTATTATTATATTACTTAACACATTGTCTAACACATCAAAGGCACTCAATAATTTTTTGTTTCTTTTGCCTTCTCATCCTCACAATGTGGTTTATAAAGCATTTTATTTTAATCTTTATAAAATTTTATTTAACCCTTCAGAGTACTTCAATTCCATGTCTAATTAGATAAGAGTTTTTATCTAATTTACTTAGCATCAATATTCAGACTTTTTTGTGATATTTTAAAATTATTATTTTGAAAACAAAATTTCAAAGTTTTGTAATTCAATTTTGAGATCCAGAATTTCTTGGAGTAGCAGAAAGAAAGAAAGAAGGAAAGAAGGAAGGAAGGAAAAATAAACAAAACAAAATTTAAAAACTAAGGAGATGGGCAGGTGCCCAAGATTTTGGGAATAGTCAAACATAATATAAACTGTAAATAACTTGAAGTAGTATTACATTGTAAGAAATGATGAATGTGAAGAATTCAGAGAAGAGAAGAACTTGTAATAATTAACATGGAATGAAGAGCACAGAACTAGATGAACAATGAAGTCAATGACTAATATAAATGCAAACACTCTGACATACACAGGAGGGTCTACTATCACAGGTTCTTTGATCTCCTTTTCTAAAAGTAAAGGAAACTTTTGAGGGGTCAGCAATAACTTTAATCACGTACTGGCCACCTTGAGAGTTCTGTGTAGTCATTTCCCTTTCATGGAGGAGGGGATTCCCCTGCCACACAGTAGGGGCTGGAGATGTCCGAAGACCCGGGATAGGGTAAGTACAAGCGAAGGCCAGGGGTAGCCTGGAGCGGGACAGTCACTGGGGTAGCCCAACCAGGAGCCCAGATACATACTGTCTGGCTTAGCATCCAGGCAAAGGCCAGGGGGTAGCCCCGTGCAGTATCCCTAGAACTTAGATTGCTTAACACAAAAAAATATATATATATATAGCCAAAGAAAACAAAGTTTATTAAAGATTTACCAATTGGGTTGCCTTTTAAAGAGTCTAAGCATTTGTAACGCTTGTATTCACAAATGGGTCAGATAGAATCCCAGCTAGACAGAGTCTGGGCTGGATTGAATCTGAATACCTTCATGGAGGCAAGATGGAAAACTTAAATACAGAAAAGAGTATAGGAGGGATCTGGGAGGGGTGGTCTGGTAGTCCAGGGTGATGGGAGGAGGTGTTTAGGAAGGGTCGTGAGGAGAAGTCAAAGGAGGGAATCCAAGGAGGGTCAAAGGCTGGAAAGAGCTGGAGGCTATCAGGAGATATCAGTGGTGCCTAGGTGGGAAACAGGTGGGTCAATCAAGAGATAACAGACAATGGTCACAGATTTGAGTATGAAAAGCCAGATTCTGTGGGGAGATACAAGGAGAGTTCAATTAAAAAATTCATTCATTTATTCAGAATGTAACAACCTTCCCCTTGGGAGGGGAGTGTAAGGCTATAAGAACAATGTATCATCAGAGGATGTTGCTCCATCCTTTGGCTTTGATGGAATATTTTTCTTCCTTATAAAGCAAGATTGAGTGTAGGGAACTGTACTGGGAAATGCCTACAAGAAGTAAAAGAAGGAATTAATGAAATTTCAAATGACCAAATAAATGGGTGAACAAATGAATATATGAACATACCAGGAAAAAGAATAAATGAATTAATGAACAAAAATAAGGAAGAAATGAAATTCAGAGAGACACAAAATGCACAAGGAGGAGAGAGAGAGAGAGAGAGAGAGAGAGAGAGAGAGAGAGAGAGAGAGAGAGAGAGAGAGAAAGTATATGGATAAAACAGATATAAAAACAGATGAATGCCAAGAAATTAGTGAATGAGTGAATGCTAGTTTTCTTACTGATTTTGCTAAGTTGGTTCAGGAATGCTCTTAACCTACTGGTACCTCAATCTTTAAACTTATAGAAATGGGATAATGTTGCTTGTGAGCAACAGCTTACAAAAAAGTCTGTTGTCCAAGAGCATAGGTCATTAAAAAAAAAAAACAACTGAGTGTCAAGTTTGTGAAATGCATACTCTGGGGCTCTTCAGATAGTTATACTTTTGTAGTTCTGTACAATGAAACCTCAAAAGTCACTGCAAGCTGAGAAACACTTTATTTCCAGAGATGAGTAGAATTAAGGAGGAGAATCTGTTGCCTGGTAAGAGCCCAGTAAGAAAGCTTGCAAAATAAAGATCCTGGATGCAATTCTATGTAACCTATGATGTATTATTTAACCAGTTTGAATGCCAAAGTAGTGATTTTACCACAGACAAGAACAGCTCTGTTTTGCACAATCAGACAATATCAACAGAAAGTAATACACCAACCTAGTCTTTGCTATCAAAGGTAGGGAACAACCAATTGGCAGAGCACCATTCTTCCTATTTGAATTCAGATCTCCCCAGTCATTTGGGTTTTCCAAGTAGGGGAGTCGCCAAACCTCACACCTAAAGGGTGAACCCTTGACTCTGTCTACTTTAAGTATAATTCCATCAGCACTTCCAAAGTGAACCCTGCACCTGGGGATTTCCCAACCCAATGGAAAAAAAATGAGTGAGGAGAAATTTCAGATGGTACTGTCTCACTTACAAATTACTCTGACAGACCCAGGGATGCTTCTATTCAGCACTAATGGATGGGACAGATCTTCCTAATGCCTTGGTCCAAGTTGTTTCTCTCCCTTCCTGTGATGAGTCATTGACTTCATTGTTATTTAGGAAAGGAAAGGAGAACTCAAGTTGAAAGGTGTTACTAAAGTTTCTGGGCACTTCTGGATGAACGATTCCTGCTGTTGCTGTCTGGGCATTGTTAGGAAACGATATCAACAGGAAGAAAAAAAAAACTTCAACATGATTACACAGCTTTCACAAGCCACTTAGCATGGAGGGCTCCTGAAGTCCCTTGGAAGAAATAATTAGGGAAACAAAAATCCTATATGATTGAAAACTTGAACAAGACTTGGCAAGAGAGGACAAGGCCTACATCTGACTCATTCAGGCTATTGTTGTTATAATATCAGTTACTGTAAAATGCAGGTAAATGGGAACAGGTCTGTGGTTTCAATTCAGACTTGTAATCTCTGTGTCTGAGAATCTGAAACTTTTCCTCACAGTCACCACCTTGATATCTCTGCATGTTTCATGACTGTTGGCCACCCTTTCCTCCTGGATATTCCCTCTTCCTTTGGTTTCTGGGACATTGCTCTTTGCTGTTTCTTTCTTCTCTGACTATTGTCTCAGTGTTCTTTGTGGAATCATCATCTATATGTCTATATCATCCCTATTAACTATATCTCCAAGCTCCTAATCCTATTCTTCTTTCTGTCTATCTATCCTTGTCTCCCTCTGTCACTCTATCTCTTTCTGTCTCTCTCTGTTGTCCTCTGTCTTTCTATCTGTCTGGTTCTCTGTTTTACTGTCTCTGTGTCTCTCTGCTCATCAGATCTCAATATTGTATACATGCAGATGACTCCCAGTTCTATAAATGAAGCTTAGCTTCTTCTCTGAGCTGTTGTCCTGTGACACCAACTGCCTTTTGAGTATTTCACAGTAGATGTTCTATAGGCATCTTCAATTCAACATAGACCAAGACTGCATAGCTTCTAAAGAAGAATTATCAGGCCTCAATCTTTGCACCTTTTCCTGAAGAATAACATGAACAACTTTGTGAAATTCTGTGCTTAAAATCTATGTAAATGATGCATTTAAAATAAAAACCTCCCCAAATCTATCCTTCCTTCAAACTTTCCTATTTCCCTAAAGAGTACTTCCATCCTTCCATTCACCAAATTTCATGAACTCCATTCTCCATTCTTGCTAATCCTAATTAAATGCTAAATCTTATTATTTCTACCTCCTGTAAAATCTATGTGCCATTCATATACACGTACATATATATTCATAGGAACATATGTGCATATATATGTATGTATATTCACATTATATATGCATGTATGTGTATGTAATATGTTCTAGTTACCATCTCTTTTCTAGAATGTGCTAGCATTTAAATTGTTCTATCTGCCTCAAGTCTGTCCCTATTACCAAGAATTCTTCATCTGGTTGCCAAGGTGATTTTCCTAATGTGAATGTTGAAATCTATTTGTCAGTTACTCCAAAAACTCCAATGGCTTTCTAATCCCTCAAGGAGCAAATAAAAACTACTCTATTTGGCATTTGAACAGTTAGGTGGTGTTATAGTGAATAAAGTGCAGCACTTGGAGTCAGAAAGAATCAACTTCCTGAGTTCAACTCTGGCCTCAGATATGTACTAGCTTAACACTATTTGCCTCAGTTTCCTTATCTGTAACATGAGATGGAGAAGAAAGTAGCAAACTTGTCCAGTATCTTTGCCAGGAAAACTCTAAATGGCGTTATGAAGAGTTGGAAATGACTGAACAATAAACATTTGACACTCCTCTCACATTTTTTCACTCATCACACATTCCTTACCTCCAAGCATACTGCAGCCCAGCCAAACATGATTTCTTACTGTTCTTTAGACATGAAACCCTATCTTCCCACTTTCTGCTTTTTCACTGTCTATTCCTTACATGTGTAACTTCCATCAAAGCACAAGTCAAACACCACTTTATTATTCCTTCTCTTATCTTCCTAAATGCAAGTTTTTTCCCACTCAGTCACCTTGTAGTGATTTTAAAAGACAGTTAAGCAGTGCCATTGGATAAGGCACTGGAACTGGAGTCAGGAAGATCAGAGTTCAAATCTGTCTGTAGACACGTGCTAGTTGTGAGACACTGGGTAAGTCACTTATCCTTCCATTTCATCAACTATAAAATGGGGATACTAATACTAACCCCCAAGGCTGTTATATAAGGATATAATATTTTTTAAAGTGCTTAGTATAGTACCTGCCACATAGCAGGCATTATAAAAAAATGCTTGCTGCCTTCCTTCCCTCCCTCCCTTCCTTTCTCTCTCCCTCCCTCCCTCATTTCATTCGTTCGTTCCTTCCTTCCCCTCTACTTCTTTTCTTCCTTTCCTTCCTCCCTTCCTTGCTTGCTTTCTAATGTGTCTCCTTCCAGACTGAGAATTCTTTGGGAGCAAAAGCTGTTTGATTTTTATCTTGTATCCCTCATTCCTTGCACAGTGCCTAACACACAGTAGGCACTTAATAGATGCTCACTAGTTTATTCCCTTCTTAACTCTGGTAACATTTGAGGGGCTGCAGGTTGAGGTGCTCGCATTTCTTTAAATGATTCCATACACTGCCTTTTCATTCTCTAGGCTATAAAAGTGAAGGTAGTCACATTTCATGAATTTCAGCCCACACCGCTCAATACTTTCTTTTCAGGGGTGATACATTTCCCGGTTGTCACTGTGGTGAGTGAAGGAGCTGTCAAGCCAAGTGGCCTGATTTCAGAGACATCTTAGATAGTGAGCACTCAGATTTGTGACTCATGTCCTTATCAAGTACATGAAGGACAAGAGGTTTGTTTATTTTAAATCTGGGCTGATTAAGAATTTGACCACTAAGATTTCATGAATCAAAGACATTTTATTTAAGAGTAGCATGTGATTTTTTGTGGTGGCAAAAACATGAAAATTAAGGGAATGTTCATCCTTTGAGAATGACTGAATAAGCTATGGTATACTAAAGTGATGGACTATTATAGTGCCATGAAGAATGATGAGGGTGATGTTTCAGATAAAAATAAACTGGGGAAGCCATATATAAAATGATGCAAAGAGAAGTGAGTAAAAGCAGGAGAACATTGTACATAGTGACAACCATATTGTAACAAAGATCTACTGTGAAAAACTTAGCTCCTTCAATACAGTAATCCACAACAATTTCAAAGGATTCATGAAGAAAAATGCTATCCACCTCCAGGGAGAAAATTAAGGGACTCTGATTATTAATAATAACATGTGTTTCATCTTTCTTGTTTCGTTTTTTTTTGCAACGTGACTAATGGCAATATGTTTTGCATGATTTCACATGTATAATGGTTATAATTGCTGTCTAAATGAGGATGGAGGAAGGGGGAGAATTTTGAGCTCAAATTTTAAAAAGAGAACATTAAAAAATAATAGCTGATTATGATAGTAGATAAATTTTAAGAGCTAAAAGAATATGAAGAAACTATGAAAATATCAGTCATTAATACTTTTTATTTCATTCACTTGAAAAGTATTGTATAATTTCCTACTATGTACTTGGCACCATGGATACAAAGACAAAACTTTGTTATTTTATATCTTCAAGAATCTTATATTCTATTTGTCAGTAAGAGAAAAGAAGAGAAGATTACAGTAACTGACTACAGAAGGAGAAAGCAGACATGAGAAAGAGCTAGGTGTGCTAGTGAGTAGAGCCTTGGACCTAAAGTCAGGTCATTTAACTTCTACCCATTTCAGTTTCCTCATCTGCAAACTGGGGATAATAGGAGTACTCAACTTCCAGAGTTGTTGTGTAGATTAAATGAGGTGATATTGTAAAGAACTTTGCAAACCTTTAAGGGCTGTATAAATACTAGGTATTATTTCTCTTATTATCATAGAATTCTATTTAATAATAATTATTACAAACCTCTTACATCTAAGGCACTATGTTAGGGGCTAATGATGCAAGAGAAATTTTCTTTCCTCTTCCTCTCCTCCCTTAAAGAACTTATTCATGTAGGGGAATAATTCTCTTACATAGACAATGAAATATGCAAAGTAAAAAAATAATTTTGAGGGAATCACTGTTAACAACTGGGAAGAATTTAAGCTTAGACTTCCTCTTAAAGGTGGAAGCTGAGTAGTCTTACAGTGTTCAGGAGGCAGGAATGAAAAATGAAACTCTTCAGACACAAAGGACATCCTTTGTCATGGCACAGATTAGAGGAATGGAAAGTTGTGTCTGAGACACAAGTAGGCAAATGTAGTTGGAATGCAGAATGTGTGAGTAGGTGATAGGAAATCAGTCTGGAAAAAATCTAAAGCTTCTGGTTTTTATCAGAAAAGCAACAGTGAGCCATTGAATGAGTGATTTTGTTTTTTTAGCAAGGGAATGACAGCTTTAGGAATGCTTTTGCTTTGGGAATAATAACTTAGCAATAATTTGTAGGATGGAATGGAGAGGGGATGAACTAGAATTGGGGAGAACAATGATGAGGATATTATAATGGGCCAGATAAGGTTTGAATTAGGAATGATGGCCATGTGAGTGAAGAAGAGAGTGTGGTAGTTGGAGATGTTTGAACTTAGCATCATCAAGACTTGGCAACTGATAGTATAGGAGGGAGGGGTGTGCAGAGAGAGGGAGGGAAATCAATGGGTGGCAAATCAGGACAGCTAAAAGGATGGTGGTTCCCATGTAAAAATAGGGAAGTTTGTTAATAAACACTGTGTTGGAACAAGTGAAAAAAATCACATTCACAAAGTATGAGAGAATCAACAGAACTACTTAGTAAAAGAAATGTAAATATTTAATATTAATCCAAAAACCAGTATTAAATACTTCAACATGAGTCTCATAGCCAAAAAAAAAAACCATTTTATTATTGCTATTCTAGTATAGTATCTATTTCTATCTCTTCAAAGACATTCTAACTTCCATGTTTTCATTTTTAATTTAGCCCATCAGTGCAAAAATCAGTAATACTCTGTGGGTATTAATTTAAAACATAGACTTTTATACCCCTGCAAAACAATTCTTATTGAAATGTTATCTCAAAGAGATTGTAAGCTGTATCTTTAAGAGTTCAAATGGAATGTTGAGAATAACAGTTTATGTTGGCAGTTTATAAAAATGAGTTAAGAAAATGGCTTAATCTGAAATGCCTTTTCCTATGGAAACAGAAAGAAGAAACAGTTTTCCTGTAATCCATGGAAAATACAAAGAGGGAAAGCTTTAAAAAATAGCTTAGAACAGCTTAATGTGTAGTATTTCTCTACTGGAGTCAAGGAAATATATAAGTATTATTTGTGATTCGTTGGGATCTAAATGTAATCTTTGAAGAAGAAAGACAGAAAGAAAGTGAAGAGAAGTATCTCCCTTGTGGGAATTATTCCTAAAAATATGTCAAACACTTTTCTTACTATACCACCTAGTAGGATAGAATTGCCTCCCTTATTAAAATTAGTAATTTATATTCTTATAATAGAAAAGGGCATTGAGACAGTATAAGGTGAGGTTTAATCCAAATATGGCTGCCTCTGTGGCATGGGTTTCCTTCCTTTAATACTCCAGTATTTCAATGGGTGGATCTGTGATCTAAAGAATACTCTCTTTAATGGAAAAGTATCCTGGTTTGTCCATCCTTTGCAACTTTTTCTGATTGTCTTCCCATAAATTATCCACAGGGTTTCTAATCAATGTGCTGGTGGTCTTTTTTTTAAAGAAATAAATTTTATTGGTATTCAATTTAACAATTATTCAAAAATAAATGTTGACCTACCTCATCAAAAGGACTATTCTTGTTAAATGGACAAATGCAGTATAAGACTTGTTTTTTTTTTAATTTGGGCTATACACTTCATTTATTCTGTCTCACAGAAATGAAGTTTCTCACATTTGTTTCCTGTATCATTGAAGCTCACCATGTAAGGTATCAATTTAAAAATTTAAGTAACTTTTATTTCTTCCTTCCTTCTTTCTGTCTTTCTTTTTCTACTTACTGCCAGGTTCTGTGTGGTGTTCCAGATAGTTGAGATTGCCGCATAGGTGTCCTCTAAATAAGTGAGTTATTATTGTGTCTACATCACAATGTTAATACGGCTTGGTGTCCACGATACGGAAATACTCTCAGTACATAGAAGTGGACATCATAATGGTAGTCATTAAACTGAGATTCTGTGTGCCCATAAAATCTGTCAGAAGATGTTGGGCTGCTGCCAATAGGAGCTTCCACAGGCTTCTCTGCTGGTTTCTCTTCCTTAAGAGCACCAGTATATAACTGCTGCAGCTGGTGTTGGAGTGACCCATGTAAGTGTAGTTGTGGGAGTCAAGGCAGGGGAAGGGTTGCTACTCTAGATAAATTAACTGATCACTGAGTTGTAGGTGGTGATGGTGTTGAAGAAGCTGGTGCTTTGGGTTTTGTCACTATAACCACCACAGAGTTCTTTTTATCCATTTTGTGTTCTTTGAGAGCAGTATTATCAGTGAGGATTTTGCCAGCATAAATTAATTTTTCTCCTGGAAAGGCATCCTTTCCCATTTCAATTTCAATCTTCACTTTCAATGCCTTAACTATTTCCTTAGCATTGATGTTAATCTTGAAGGTCTGTTGCTGTAGTATCTTCAGTGTGATTTGCAAGGTGTGGCCGCAGCTCCAGGACCCCAAGGTTGCTTTGGATTCCATCTGTTTCTCAGTCCTATGGGAAGGAACTCGAGGTGGCAGGTGGGATTGGTCAAATTCACCCTTCTGGGCTGCCTGGGCTACTGCTGCTCCCGCTGTCTTTCCCCCACTGCGTAATTGGCCACGACAAGGCATGGGGGCAGTGGGAGTTCGTCCTCAGAAACTGCGATCACATCTGGGAGTCAGTGAGTGAATCCACCAGTTAATCAGGGTTTGGACACCACCATAATTGTTCAACACTCTCCTTTCCCCATTGGTGACTTTTTCTGAGTTCCCCTAAACATAATGAGAGAGGACTTTTCTGGTCAGCCAATTGGGGTGGCATTAACCTGACTGAAGTCTCTGCTTTCTTTTTCAGGCTATATCCATAAACAAAAAGTCATAGTTCTCCCTAAAATACAGGCCATACGAGAGCAGAGGAGAAGCAGGCTTGGCATCATCTCAATCGTGCAGTCAGAGGTACTACCCTCATTATTCTAACAGCTTGCCAAAAGAGCTGACATGAGACATATCAGTTATACTCGTTAATTTCAGAGAAGCAGGATGGAAAGCAGATTGGGGGAATATTAAGAACATATGTCCCTCTGTCCTAGAGAAATTTGAGTGGAAATTTGCCCTATTAATGCTTCCTCATGGGCAATCAATAGATTGATACAAAAATAGACACGTGATAGATCCACCTGATGGAGTCCTAATAGAGCTGCCCTCATCCCTAGTATTCTAACCTCAGATACACTCTACCGATCTACTTTCTCTTCCAATGTCCAGAATTTTTATAATATTTTTATTTTTTATTTTTAGATTCAACATTCATTTCCACAGAATTTTGAGTTCCAATTTTTCTCCCCATCTCTTCCCTCCTCCACCCCATAATACCTTGCATTCTGATTACTCTTTCCCTCAATGTATCCTCCCTTCTATCACACCCACCCTTCTTTTATCCCCATCCTGTCTTTTTTCTTGTAGGGCAAGATAAATTTCTATACCACATTACCTGTATTTCTTATTTCCAAATTATATGCAATAACAATTCTCAACATTCATTTCTAATACTTTGAATTAAAACTTCTCTTTCTCCCTCCCTCCTTACCCAACCCCACTGAGAAGGCAAGCAATTCAATACAGGCAAGTGTTGTTTTGCAAAAGACTTCCATGATAATCATGTTGTGTAAGACTAACTATATTTCCCTCCATCCTACTCTGTTCTCCACTTTTTTTCTATTCTCTCATTTGACCTTGTCCCTTCCCAAAAGTGTTTACTTCTAGTTACTCCCTTCTCCCATTTGTTCTCCCTTCTATCATTCCCCTCACTCCATTTGACCCCCTTCTCCCCTATTTTCCTGTGGTGCAAGATACATTTTCATACCAAATTTAGTGAGTGTGTTATTCCCTCCCTAAGTCATATGTGAGGAGAGTAAACCTCACTTTTCCTCTCTCACATCCTCCCTATTCTCCTCCACTGATAAAGATTTTTATCTCTTTTATGAGTGATAGCCTGCCCCAATCTATTTCTCCTCTTCTTCTCCCAATAATTTTCTCTCTCCTTAATTTAATTTCATTTTTTATGGATATCATCTCTTCTTATTCAACTCAACCTGCACTTTGTGTATGTGTATGTGTGTGTGTGTGTGTGTGTGTGTGTGCAAGCAATTCCTCCACCTACCCAAATACTGAGAAAGGTCTCAAGAGTTACACATAGTATCTTTCCATTTAGGAATGCAAACAGTTCAGTTTTAGAAAGTCCTTTATGATTTCTCTTTCCTGTTTACCTTTTCATGCTTCTCTTGATTCTAATTTTTGAAAGTCAAATTTTTCTATTAATATCAGTTTTTTTCCTAATGAATGCTTGAAAGTCCTCTGTATCATTGAATGACCATTTATTCCCTTGAAGTATTATACTCAGTTTTACTGGGTAGGTGATTCTTTTTAATCCCAGTTCCATTGACTTTTGGAATATCCTATTTCAAGCCCTTCAGTCCCCGGATGTAGAAGCTGCCAGATCCTGTATTATCCTGATTGCATTTCCACAATACTCAAATTGTTTCTTTCTAGCTGCTTGCAATATTTTCTCCTTGACCTGGGAACTTTGAAATTTGACCACAATATTCCTAGGAGTTTTTCTTTTTGAGTCTCTTTCAGGAGGTGATTAGTGGATTCTTTATATATTTATTTTGCCCTCTGGTTCTAGAATGTCAAGGTAATTTTCCTTGATTACTTCAAGACAGATAATGCCTAGGCTCTTTCTTTGATCCTGACTTTCAGGTAGTCCCATCATTTTTAAATTGTCTCTCCTGGATCTATTTTCCAAGTCAGTTGTTTTTCCATTGAGATGCTCCACATTCAACTTCTGGTTTTTCAATCTTTTAGTTTTGTTTTTGAACTTCTTGGTTTATCTCATAGTCATTAGCTTCCCTGAACTCTAGTCTCTCTTTGAAAGAACTATTTTGTTCAGAGAGCTTTTTTGAACCTTCTTTTCCATTTGGCCAATTCTGCTTTTTAAATCCTCCTTCCCCTCATTGGCCTTTTGGACCTCTTTTTCCAATTGAGTGAGTCTATTTTTAAAGGTGATAGCTTCCTCAGCATGTTTTGGTTCTCCTTTAGCAAACTGCTGTCTCACCTTTCAAGTTCTTCTATGACTTGAATACATTTCGTATTCATTTTGGGGACACTGGAGGCAGAAACCTTGACTTTCTCTGACAGTATGCCTTGTTCTTCCTCATTTGAAAGAATGGAAGGAAACTCTTGCTCACCAAGAAAATAACCTTCCATGGTAATTTTTACCCCTTTTTTGGGAATTTTCTCAGCCATTTTCTTGACTTCTGAATCCTTTGTCAAGAGGAGGGTACTAATTTTCCTCCTCCCCCCAGTACTGTGCTCAAGGTTGAGATTCTGATCAACTACTCAGTTCCTCCAGGGACTTTGGGTGGGGGCGGGGCCATCACTGAGGGCTGAGGTTCAGGTCAGCTGCTCAATTCCCTCAGAAGTTTTAAGCTGAGCTGCCTAGACAATGGACCCAGGCTGCTTCCATGGCCACTGTAGCAACTGCCACTTGTTGCTGCTCCTGCTGCTGCCTCTGTCACCATCTGGGGCCAGTGCTGGGGGGACCCCATTTCCCTCTCAGTCAGCTGGGAAAGCAGTCCCACACTGACCTTTGGACTCTCTTTGTCGCTTGTGGGTTGAGGCATCTGGGACCCTCCCTGCTGGGAATTCTGCCCTGGAGATCTGTTCAGGTTCTGTTCCTGCAGTGCCACGTGGCCAGGACTTGGTTCTGTTCTGCTTAGTGACCCATGAGATACACCATTCCTGCCAGCCTTCCTGGTTACCTTAGGCTGGAAACCTCTATCATTCTGTTGTTCTGGGGCTTCTGTTGCTCTAGACTTTGTTGAGAGTAATTTTTTACAGGTATTTTGTAGGCTGTGTGGAAAGTGCTAGAATACAGGCATCTTTCTACTCCAGCATCTTGACTCTGCCCCTCTGACTTTTAAACATGTGCCTCACTGCTCACTAAAACCACAGGTGTGTCCCTGAAACTCATAGTTCTCACAGAGACAGGAGACATGGAAATTTGGTCAATACCTCTACCTAAACACTGTCCCCAGACCCATTCTTCCTAGTTCATACAGAAACAGGTGGGTTCTTGTACTACTCAGGCACAATCACATCATCCACTTAGCCTAAGACAAGACAACAATACCTAAGTATCCATCTTGACCACACAGTATTACAATAGCTAGTCAATCAGAAGACAGCACCAAAACGATGTAGAGCAGGATGCTTGACCACCAAACCATAGAAAGGGCCCACTCTTTGATAGCATTTGCGCAGTGATAGTAATGAATTGAGCTACAATTAACTTATTATGTAGAGAGGCCTATTATAATATCATTACCACATATACATATCCTACTGACTGTATGCATTATGGGTAACCAAATGCGCAGTTCCACTGAGGCTGGGATCCCTCTTCCATTACCTAATCCCTTAACAAACTCCTCCTGCCTTTTAAGTATTAATCATATTTCTATATTCTATGTAAATTTTGATTATATAATCAGCATCATACTCTCTTTAAAACTGTATGCCTTGTCTTACAGAAGTGTCTAAATTCCTCTAAGGGGAGGAATTTAGTCACTCACCAGAGTCTGAAACCTTAAAACTGACTGTCTTGGAGTTGACCTGAGTCTTTGAAATTCTTTGGAGATGTCCCACCACAACTCTATATGATCCTCATCACATAGAAAGATAGTAACATATATAGACAGACATTAGGTAAATGGATGAATGAATGATGAATAGGCAGATAAATTAATAAATGATCAAATGAATGAATAAAAAATAAATGAATTAATTAGATTCTTTGAGAAAACAGGCTTTACAGGTCTAGTCCTTTGAGTAGGATTTTTTTTTTCCATTTTCCATTTTGATTTTTTTTTTAACAATTCACTTTAATGCACACTAACTTTCTGCTATGTGCTATATGCAGAGCAGTACTATAGGAGGTAGGGATCTGAACTTCAAATTACGAAGTATTCAATTTAAACCCTGCCTCAGACCCATAATCTCTCATCCTCCACCTTTTCTTTCAAATAAGATAATTTCTGATCCTGCTACATAACAGGTACTTAGAAATGCTTACTCCCTTTCCTCTTCTTACCTATAAAATAGAGATGATATTCATATCTTTCTCACAGGATTGTTTTGAGGACCAAAGGAAATAATATATCTAAAAGTGCTTTGCAAATCCCGATTTGCACTATAAACATCAGATGCTATTGTCATTCTTTAGACAATAGATGAATTTCAAGAGAATGTTTTAATTGTCCATTCATGATCTGCTATCTCCCATTGCTAGTATTTTCAAGTCACATATTTCTTTGATAACATTTCTTTTCTTTTGACTCATTTCTTACTTGTAATGCGTTTTGGACAGTTTCCGAATACCACTTCACTTGGGATGACTTAAAACTTTAAGTCTTCCTCCTCTATAGGTCAGAGATCTTTTATAACTTGGAGAAATATAACCAGATGAGTAAATCTCCAATCAACAACTGTAGCATGATAAACATCATTTTTAAGATGTATATTGCCTGGAGTCTAATGCTATCATTGCAAACACATGCATGAACACAGAGCCCCATATATTGCTTTTGTGGTTGATATGCCAGGGTGCTTCACGGTGAGAACATGGGGGGGATTAATATTACAAACAATTCCACCACCACCTCCAATAATGATAACAGCTATTCTTGTGGCACATAAAAATCTGAAGAGTGTTTTCCATAAATGTTGCTGTAGGCCTAGTCCCATACGTCTATTATGAACAGTGTTTGCTGCCAAAAAAATGAAGCCAAACCTACTGACTGGAAAGCAATGAGGATCCACAAATCATTTTCAGTTATCACTAACCATGTATGATTAGAGTTTATTTCTTTTAAAGAAAAAATTCTAAGCATTATAGAAAGAAAAAATTTAATTGAGGTTCAAAGGTAGTCTCATAAAAAATTCTGGGAAAGTCTCAGAAACTAACAATGTTTCAGAATCTCTCTCTTTAACTGTCTCAACTCTCACCCTAGAGTAACGTTGGGGAAATATCTTCTCATGTGACAAATTTTCATTCTCAATCTTGAACCCTGAATTTATGGTATTATCAACATAAAAATGCAGATAAGTATTCAGAAAAGTTATTAAAGGTTATGATGGGGCTCATAGCTAAGTTCATTTCTCTATCCTCCACTCTTTTTTTCCAGTATTTATTTCTGAAGAAACAAATTAAGATTTAACTTCTGGTTAGAAATTTTCCAAGTACTATGTACTCAGAAAAACAGAAGAAAGGAGTTATTGAATGGACTTTACTCTCCCCAGTTGCCAGTTTGACCCTCTCATGCATGTCTTTTCTCTTCTCACTCTCTTGTCCATGTGCTATTCTTCTGATATTTCTCCTTCACACTTTGCCTCCCCTTCTGAAAATCGAAAGTGATATAAAGTTCCCCTCTTGCAGTCATGGGAACACTAAACAAACTTAACTCAATGAAATGTTTCTGAGTGTTTCAGTTGCAGTATTTTCTATCATCCTTTGAAGGTCCTCCAAAGTCTCTGTGACCCTGACTTTTGCAAACCCAAACCTATATATGTGAAACAATTTAGGGGAATGCAATGCAAATAATATTGGGCATTTTGTTGTTTTTGTTTAACCTGTTGTTGAGGGTGGCATTTGAACTGATCTTTGAAAAGAACTAAGAATGTCAGGAATTAGAGAAAAGAAGTTAGAGGAAATTGAGGCATAGAGTTATTGAATGATTTCCCCAGAACCAATCAACTGTGTTGTGATTTTGAATCTAGGTCTTCCTGATTTCAAATTCAATGTCTTATCCATTATCAAATATAGTGATCGTATTATAGAGATCAAATATTAAACATGGGGAACAACAAATATGCCACTTTAGTTGGAAATAAGATGTTGGAGAGAGTAAATTGAAATAATTCTGGAAAGATCTTTAGAGGCATGTTGTGAGGGACTTTAAGTGAGTAAAGAGTTAATGCTAAGAGGATTTATTAGATTTATTAGCCTTATGAGAGGCTAAGTAACATCATTTCCAATGAAATCAATTTTTGCTAGTTACCATAGGAACAAGAATATCAAAAAAAGTTCAAATCTTAGAAATGCATTAATTAGCTAGTGAGACTTGAAAGACATCTAATAGCTAAATTAGTCTGATCCCCTCAGTTCATATCAGAAAAGGTGGGTTGAGACATTGTCACCTGTTCCAGATTCCACAGTTACCCAGTTAGATAAGACAGTACTAGGCACATGTCTCCTGACTTACAGCACAGTGACTTAACAGTATATTGCAATACCTTTTCCAACTCTATTGTTGAATGTTAACTAGAAAAGAAACACTAGGAATTTCTAGATGTCTGAGAGGTGTCAGTTTATGCAAACTAAAGGAAAGGCACTTTTAGAGAAGAAGAGCTTGTTAAAAGCTAATAGAATTTGAATGAATATTTACATGTTCTTAACAACTTGGGTAAGTCACTTTATCTCTATTTTTAAAAGCATATTCAAAATGAGAGTCAGAACTATTGCAAGCTATTGATAAACTAGAAAACTTTAATCAAAACTCTTGAAATAAAAAATGTGCTAAGGCATCACTTCATATATTTCTAATTACTAAAAATGACAAAAATGGAAACTGATAATTTAGGAGTCTGTAACAAGACAGAAACACTAATGCATCATTTGTGGTATTATGGATTAAATTTGCACAAAACAACTTAGAACTATACCCCAAAGGTCACTAAACTGGAAAGTCACTTTAACTCAGCAGTATCACCATAGAATACCCCATCCCAAGAGAATAAAGACAGAGATAAAGGACCCATGTTGAAGGAGAGAAATAGAGATAAAATTGATCTCATTGATTTGGATATTGCTAAAGAGATTGTGGTATATGAGTATATAATATTATTGTTCTGTAAAATGATGTCAAATACTAGTAATTTAGTTGTCTATCTTTGTTTCATCAAGACATTTCCTTAAAGGAATTGCCTCATAAACCAAAAAGCATGTATAAGAAGTAATAGCTGCAATACCAAGGTCTTTTATATAATTACTTATGTGATTATTTTTGTGTTACCTACTCATATAGGAACATTTAACATGTAACATTTTCTTTGCTATTTGGCCAAATATTTCCTTCACACTTAGCCAGTTGGTTTTCCCAATATATTCCTTTGGTTACCGAGTTTTTGTCAGATTGTACAGGATACAGCACAATTCATTACAACTATATCAAGAATATTTTGTATCATATATTTTTATGATCATAGATGATAATTGCCACCTACAGAATTGATTGTATCTTACTGAAAATACAAGGTGTTGTTATTATTCAGAAACAACAGAAATAAAATACTATTTTTTAGGTATTTTGTTCTTGAAAAAGGAAGTTTAAAAAAAAAAACTTACAAAGAAGATGTACATTTTCCAGTCTGTTTTATATACAAAATCACTTTAGAAAAAATATTTTAATTCAAGCTATTAATATGATTAATGTGTATCTCAGTGACCCCTTAAAAACTTTGGGCTCACAGACATGTCCCATACTGCTGATTTTAATGGTCTCAGTAAAGTTCTCTTCTTTTGCCCTATGAGTCCAATCTGGAAAGTTTCCAAAGATAGTGTTGAAGATGAAATTTAGCTCCTCTACATAAGGCATTCAAAATAGACATTAGCTCCCCAAACATTACTTTTCTTTTCCTGACCCACAGCCCATCTAAACTGATTTATTTACTGTCCCTTTCATTCAACTAGATTCTTTAACTTTCACTATAATCTATCTTGATAGATACTAGATAGATATATCTATCTCTAAATATGTTATCATCCAAAGCTAATTTATTTCTATTTTTATATCTCTATATCTGCCTATATGGATCTGTAGCACCTACTCCCTGGCTTCTTCTTGAGTTCTCACTTACATTGATAGACTGAGTCCCCAAAGGGTGGTCATGCCTTTTAGTACACAAGATTCTGGGGCTATCCCTGAGGGGATCAGTTTCTAGTATTGTTATTTATATGTCTCCACAGGTGTACTTATTGATAATTAGCCAATCAGAAAATTAGCCTTTCGGAAAGCTCTTAAATGAGAAGAGGTGGAATATAGTTTAGTGCATAGAGAGTTGAATTCACAGATGGGGAGACTGGAAACAAGTCAGGCTTCTGAAACATACTAGAATTTTAAAAATCTATTAATTAAGCATTTCTATAACATAGTAGAATTAAAAAAAGATGATTGCACATGAAACTGCAAATCTATTATGTACAACTTACTATTCCTTTTAAATAGATAATAAAATTATCACATAAATCCTCTCCCCTTTTTTCTTCCCTCCACCTTCTCCCTTCTTCTCCCACACAGACATAGAGAAGGTTTTCTGGAAAAGTTACTAAGCATCTCAGCCAAGTCAATAAGCACATATTAGTGCTCCAACCAACTCTCTAGGATTAAAATTTTCAGAGAAGCTGCCAACTTGCATTAGTAAAGGGAGTTTTCTTATCCTTATTGTCAGTAATTATTCTTTACGCCAGTAAATAATAGGACAAATTCTTATCTCCTTATGCTAAGAACATATGAAAAACAAAGACATTAACAGTAGTTAGCATAATTTTCCTCTCAAATTTAGGTACACGAGCGTCTGTTTAAAAAAAAAATTTAGACTCAAATGCAAGAACACAAATACAGAATAGAGAAAATAACTGAAAACATATCCTAAATTTAAATACTGAAACTTAAAAATAAAGTTGAAAATTAAAAAGAAAACCATTTCATGTGCATAGCAGAACATAAGAGAGGATGCAAATTATGTAACTAAATTTTCATTTAAAAAATTCTGTATGATAAATAGTACTTGTGTTAAAAATTATCCATTTTTGGGCGGAGCCAAGATGGCGGAGTAGAAAGACTCACATTTGCTAGCTCTGAACCCACAGCCCATGGATTTCTTGTAAAAAGAACTCCTGACAAATTCTGGAACAGTGGAAGCCGTGCAGAAACACAGTGAAGGAGATTTCCACTGCAAAGAGCCCTGAAAAACTGACTGCAAAGGTCCATCCACCCCTGGACGGGAGCGGAGCCCTGCCCTGCGGAGCCCTCCCCTGCCCTGCCTCGTCTGTGGGGCACTGAGAGGAGCAAGCAGATCCAAGCAGGCTTCAGGGACCGTAATCTCCACTGGCCACGAAGGTCCCTCCACCCACAGACACACAGGTCAGTGAGACAGATGGGCTGAGAGGGGAGCGGGGTATTTCCGGGACTCGGACCCCCTCGGGAGGCAGCCTCTGCGGCAGAGGCTGAGGCAGCTGGGCCAGAGGCAGAGGCTCCCAGAGCAGGCAGGAGCTCAACAGCAGCTCCATTACAAAAGATCTCTGCATAAAGCCCCTGAGGGAACTGAGCCTGAGAGGCAGCCCTGCCCCCAGCTGAGCACCAGCAGACAAGCTCCCATTGAAGAGCAGTCAGGCCTGCCACCAAAAGCGCTGAGGCTGGGGAGCAGCATTTGAATCTCAGACCCCAAGCACTAGCTGGGCAGACCTAGGCCAGGGGTGGAGAGGACTCTCAGAAGTCAAGTAACTGTCCGGGAGCATTTGAATATCAGGCACCAAGCACTAGCTGAACAGACCTAGGCGGAGGTGGACAGGACTCTCAGAAGTCAAGTAACTGGCTGGGAAAATGCCCAGAAAAGGGAAAAAACTAAGACTATAGAAGGTTATTTTCCTGAGAAGATGATTCCTCCATTCCTCTCTGATGAGGAACAGATCTGCTTACCATCAGGTAAAGACATAGGAGTCAAGGCCTCTGTGTCCCAAACATCTGAAATAGGGATCCCATGGGCTCAGGCCATGGAGGAGCTCAAAAAGGATTTTGAAAATCAAGTTAGACAGGTGGAGGAAAAACTGGAAAAAGAAATGAGAGAGATACAAGAAAAGCATGAAAAACAGGTCAATACCTTAATAAAGGAGACCCAAAA
>CM053774.1:119277057-119325664 GCA_028658325.1 Potorous gilbertii | reverse complement strand
GGAAAAAGAGAGCTGAGAGAAAAAAAAACATGAAGTTTACTCTCATCACATTTGACTAAAGGAAGGAATAAAATCCACAATCATTTTGGTATGAAAACCTATCTTACAATTCAGGAAATTGGAGGAGAAGGAGATAAGCAGGGAGGGGGTGGATGACGGAAGGGAGGGCATTGGAAAGAGGGAGCAATTTGAAATCAACACTCGGGGAGGGACCGGATCAAAAGAGAGAATAGAAACAATGGGGTGCAGGATAGGATGGAGGGAAAATATAGTTAGTCTTACACAACACGACTATTATGGAAGTCATTTACAAAACTACACAGATATGGTCTATATTGAATTGCCTGCCTTCCCAAAGGGAATGGGTGGGGAGGGAGGGATGGGGAGAAGCTGGAACTTAAAGTTTTAGGACCAACTGTTGAGTATTGTTCTTGCTACTAGGAAATAAGAAATACAGGTAATGGGGAATAGAAAGTTATCTGGCCCTACAGGACAAAAGAGAAGATGGGGTAAAGGAAGGGAGGGATGATAAAAGAGAGGGAAGATTGGTGATAGGGGTAATTAGAATGTCTAGTGTATTGGGGAGGAGGGAGGGGACAAATGGGGAGAAATTTTGTAACCCAAAATCTTGTGAAAATGAATGTAAAAAGTTAAATAAATTTATTTAAAAAAAATTAAATTAAATTAAAAAAATTATCCATTTTTCTTTGCTTCCTTGTGAATTCTTTTTTCTCTGCTCTGCACTTTTTTGCTTTGTTCTTTTTCCCTTCCCCAGAAGACTGCAATAGATATTAGATATGCTTCTGTATAACTATAGATATATACATACACCCCCCCTCTATGTAGACATACATACATATGAAGACATATGCTTTTCCAAATATATTCTACTCCTGATCTTTGTTTTGTATGTTTGTGCATATCTCTTTTTTTCTATTCCTGCTGCTTCTTCTCCTTTACTTCTACCCGTTACCTTGCCATCCTATTACTTGCCTACTCTCCTCCAAGGATCCCTCCCATATCTTCCCATTCCCATAACTCTAAACACCCTTCTATACCTCATTTTTTCCTATTCCCTCACCATATATATAGGGTTAGTATACACACACACACACACACACACACACACATATACACATACATAATCATTGACATATATGTGTGTGCCTGTGTGTGTGCATGTGTATCCCTCTTAAACCCATTCCTGATGGAAGTAGGTTACCAGAACTACCAGTCCTCCTCCCCCATCTGATTCCTCTGTATTGATTCTTCCTCTTGCACCTCATTTATATAACAAAATTACTCTTTTTAGCTGTTCCTGAATGGTTTTACTTTTTACGTTCATATCCTACTCAGATTTTCCTCAATCTTACTTACGACCTATCCAAGTATAAATAAAAATCATAAACATATATTTTATATTTTGTATACATGAAAAGCAAAAAGTAAGCAGTCTGTCCTTATAAATTCTTTAAATTAGTATTTGATATGGACCTTATATTTCTTTTGGTTCAAGATTTTGGTCAAATCTATTCAGGATTTTTTTAAACAAAGTCTTGAATATCTGAGAATTTTTTAAATGTCCATTTCTTTCAAATAATATTTAGCCTTGCAAGGTATGATATTGTAGTCTGAAACCCCAGTATTTTTGTTCTTTGCTATATTATGTTCCATGACAAATGGTCCTTTAATGTTTCTTCTGCTGGGTCTTATGTGAATCTAACTGTGGCACCACTATATTTAAATTACTTTAATCTTGATTCTTTTAATATTTTATCTGTGAGCTAGAGACTTCAGAATTTGACTATGATATATCCTATTTTCCTCATAGGATCTCTTTTAAGGGGTGCTGGATAGATTTTTTTTCTATTTCTACTTTCCCCCCTTGTTAAACAATGTTCTTTAATTATTTCTTATGTTATTGTATCAAGATTCTTTTTGTGATTGTAACTTGCAATTAGTTCGATTACTTTTGTATTTTTCCTTGTTGATTTATTCTCCAAATCTGTTGTTTCTCTAATAAGATGTCTCATTTTTTCTTCTATTTTTTCATTATTCATCCTTTGGTTAATTATTTCTTTATCTCTCGAAATTTGATTGGCTTTCCTTTACCCAAGTCTAATTTTCAAGGTGTTATTTTCTTCCTTAAAATTGTGGATTTTCTTTTTTAATTGGTTGACTTTTCTTTTGTAACTGTCTTGTTTGTCTTGGATTATTCTTCCATTAGTTTTTCCTCCATCTCTCTCATTTTGTTTTTAAACTCTTTTATTAAGATCTCCTAAGAATGCTTTTTGGTCAGGTGAACATTTGACATTTGTCTTTGAGGGTTTCTTTACTTCAATACCCTCCTCTGCAGATAAACCCCAGTCTTCTTTATTCCCATAATAGCTTTCTATGGTTGAATTCTCTCTCCTTTGCTTGTGTATTTTTTGTGGTAATAGCTTAATTTTTGTCATCACCACTAGCCCTGGGGCATGAGAAATGGTGCCTCTTGCCACAGATCTTCAGTTGTCTCCTCCTGCCTGGAACCAAAGTCAAACCTCCTACCTCCTGTAAGTGCTCACAGCAAGGGGCTTTTTGCCCCACTGCTTCTGCACTCCACTGGTGCATACACATTCCTTCTTGTGTCACTGTTCTCCCCAGCACAGCTGTGTCTGGTGTTCCCTAACATCAGAGGTTCTCTCAATTATCCTGGATTGACACACCCAACTCTTCTCATTATCCAAGGGGGTGAAAGTTCCTGTGGCTGAGGCCAAGGCAGCCCCTCAAACCAACTAACCCCAGGGGTTCCTGCTTGTTGTTTAAGCTGCTTACTCCCTGTTGTTAAAAGGGTCCCTAACCTGGAGGTGTTTACCTTTCATAAGGATCAAATGTTGTTCTGGGATTTTTCTTCTTATCTTCCCAAATAGTACCCTGAAGACCCCTTTTGTGTTCCAATTCTTATTTGTATCTACCCACATTTTGTTCACCGTAAGGTGCTATTTTCACTCTTTTATGGGGGAAAATCTTAAGAGCTTAGAATATTCTCACCTACTCCAAGATGTTCCAAAAATCATCTCCTTTTTTTTTTTTAAAGAGGCAACTGGGGTTAAGTGGTTTGCTGAGGGTCACACAGCTAGTCATTGTCTGACTCCAGGGATAGTGCTCTATCCAGTGCATATGTAGTAGCAGACTAGAAGTGAGACTGGTGACCTGCACAGCCCTCCCTCACTCAAAACAAAGTCAAGTGCAAGTCATGTCATCATTTCTCTGATGGCATGGTCTTCTTCAGCAACCAAGGATGAACACAATAATCTATGAGTAGACACAGCTGGCTGAAGAGGACTCAGATAGTTGGGTAACTCAATTTTTCCTCTCCTGTTTGCCTCCCCTCCCCTTCCTTCTCCTCACCAAAGGAAGTTAAATTTGGATGGCCAAAAGATGTCCAGTTGACCTGGGTTTTACTGGCTAGTTCCTTTCCCTTCCCTTCCCTTCCCTTCCCTTCCCTTCCCTTCCCTTCCCTTCCCTTCCCTTCCTTTCCCTTCCCTTCCCTTCCTTTCCCTTCCCTTCCCTTCCCTTCCCTTCCCTTCCCTTCCTTCCCTTCCCTTCCTTTCCTTTTTCTTTTCCTTCCTTAAACCTTAAACCAACTGCACTCTGAAGCTGGGAGGCCAATGGGGCCCTTCCTAAAGACTTTTCTGGATCCTCCTAGCTTTAGACTGATTATAATAGTAGCTGTTACTGTCTCCCTTCCAGTCTGATATCTTTCTTTTGTTGGCCTCATTAAAGGGGCCATGCCCTAGCTGCTTCTTAAAGAGACCTATTCAATGAATGGGCATTACTTCCCGCTAAGTCCTGGGTCATCTCCAGTCATCCTGATGAATGTCTAGCTACTGGATTCAGATGACTATGGAAGAGAAGTGCACCTGGTGACCTGCACAGCCCTTCCTCACTCAAAACAAAGTCAAGTGCAAGTCATGTCATCATTTCTCTGATGGCATGGTCTTCTTTGGCAATAAAGGATGAACACAATATACTAGCCTCATCCTGGTAAAACAGTCTCAGTAGACAGGCTAAACCAGACTAACTAATAGGTCTCAAATGCATTGGTGTATTAGAGGAATGTCTATCTCAAGAATGTAAAGACTCCCCCTGGTGGAATGGGCAGATGAGAAAAATTTGTTCCAATGGCCAGGAAGTGGCTTAATCAGGTACTGTAATGCTTAAAGCTTGATTCAGAAGTCAAGCATGTCATGGGCTTTTGTTTTATCCAGGTCATCACCAGTGATCGTGAATTTGTCTTGCTGCTGGACTTTGATC
The DNA here is from genome assembly GCA_028658325.1 of Potorous gilbertii. Taxonomy (NCBI): domain Eukaryota; kingdom Metazoa; phylum Chordata; class Mammalia; order Diprotodontia; family Potoroidae; genus Potorous; species Potorous gilbertii. Next base: position 119,321,368 of record CM053774.1, on the reverse strand, counting down.
ACTCTGGAGAGTGAGGCTGATGACTTTGCACAACTCTGCCTCACTTATATCCAATTCATGCACAAGTGAAGACATGACTTATCTTCCACTCTTTTATTTTCTTTTTTTGCTTGTTTTTTCTTTTCTTTTTTCTTTTTTATTTCATTATTTTTTTTTAATGTTCTACAATCACTTCCTCAAAATCAAGATTTTACCCCCCCCCACACCTTCCCCTCACTACCCCCCTCCCTTCCCTCAACAGCATACAATTCTGTATAGGTTCTATATATACTTTCCTATTAAGTACGTTTTCACTATAGTCATGCTATGTAGTCGCACTAAAATAAATGGAAGAAATCATATAACAAACCAAAACATAATACACTAAAACCCACACACAAACAAACATGATCTGCTACATTCTGCGAATGACTTCCATATTTCTTTCTCTGTGTATGGAAGGCATTTTGCCTTAGAAAACTACCATTGGGATTTTTTTTAATATGTTCTTGCGTTATTACGAAGTTCCAAGTCTACCAGAAAAAATTCTCGCACACTGTGGTCCTTGCTGTGCACAAAATTCTCCTGGTTCTGCTCCTTTCACTCAGCATCAGATCATATAAGTCCTTCCAGGCCTCCCTGAAGTCTTCCTGTTCATCATTTCTTATGGTGCATTAGTACTCCATTACATTCATATACCATAATTTGTTCAGCCATTCCCCAATTGATGGGCATCCCCTTGATTTCCAGTTTTTGGCCACTACAAAGAGCGTGCTTGTGAACTCCCTGCTTCACATTCCTAGAATGGTGTTGAATTCCCACCCTTGACCATCACATATGGGCTGTGTGACCCTGGATGTGTCATTTAACTCTTCAGTAGGAAATCTATAATACTATAAGCTGTAAAAAAGGACAACATTCATTGGTAGAGGAATTCACCTCATCCAAATAAAGACCCTCTCCCTAACTTCCCTAGAAATATCAGTTTAGTTGCTGGTAATCTAAATTTGACCATGTAGTAATAATCAATAAGTCTGGATATGGCTGAATAAACTGAATATAAACCACTGGCATCTTTCTCATAGATGACATTGGAATATTTGAGGAAGTTAGAGCAAAGTGAAATGTGGTTTTGTAGGCACATCTGGAAAGAATTATTTGTACAGGTAAACAAAGAATTTGGAGGCTACACTTTACTCTCCGTTCTCAGATATCTTTCCGGATAGAATATGAGTTAAGGGAATTCTAGGATAAAATATTAATATTTAAATGAAATATTTTTTAATATTCTGTGATTACAATATCAAGGTGTGTATAGGGAAGGATAGCAAAAATACGTTCGAGAATATGGCTAAGTACCAACCAGCAAAATAAATCCTCAATTTGTAGAAGTGTCATGCACATATGACTGTATATACATACATACACCTATGGTATTTATAGGGAAGTCAGGGTTAGGGTCTTTATTTGGATTAGGCAAATTCCTCTACCAATGAAAGTTGTCCTTTTTCACAGCTTATAGTGTTACAGATTTCCCTACTAAAAAGTTAAATGACACATCCAGGGTCACATAACCCATATATGTCAGAGGTGGGACTTCAACACTGGTCTAGGAATGTGAACTGGGGAGTTAAAAAGCCAATTCTCTCACTCTAATGTGTGCTTTGAATATATGTGTGCTCATATATACATACATATCTGTACCTACACACATATATATAATATATACAGATATACATACGTATATATGTGTGCACATGTGCTTATGTATATATATGTGAAAATGTGCGTAAATGTGTGTATATATACATATATGTGTGTGTATATATACACACATACATATATAATTAGAATTAAAGTCAAAAGACATTGTATAAAATAAAAACAGCTTGAGTTTATTTAAGAAAGGATATTGTGCAAAAAAGTGGGAAACAGATAAAGGAATGGACATCAGTCTAAATCATCAAAATCTCCTATGATGTTTCCATGATATAAAGCAATTGACACTGAAAAAGAGACCAAAAGGGTCTATAAACTAAGCCAGAGAGCAAATTACATAAATGTATACATTAATAGACTATATCATTAATCATATATTTGCCATGTATGACAGTTATTGGCACCCATTTAGGAAGATAAGCTCATTTAAAAAATCATGCTGTGGGAGTATATTAGAATATTACGAACAGTATTACTTCACTTATTGGTAAGGAAAAAGGTATAGGGGCTGGAGTGAAGATGGTGGAGTAGAAGCAGGGACTTCCAGAGTTTCCTCCCAAAGCCCAGCTAAATACTGTACGAATGCCTCTAAACAAATGACTCTGAACAAATTTTGGAGCTGCAGAACCCACAGAATGATGGAGTGAAGCAAATCTCCAGTCCAAGAAAACCTGGAAGGTCAAGGAGAAGTTTCAATTGTGCAGTCCTGAATGGGCCACACCAGCACAGATGGGATGTGTCTAGGGCTTGGCAGTTCTTGATATCCAGCACCTGTGGAAATTTACAGACTTCACGACCCCAAAACACTGAGGAAACTTTGGAAAGTCACTGGAAAAAGCCTGTCAGACCTGTGTGAGAGAGTAGAGTGGTTCAGTTCCAGTCCTAGGATGGGGGAGTGGGTGGAGCAGCCCACACTCACCCCAGCAGCAGCAGGGTTAGCAGGAGGGGCTATTTCTGGAGCTCTAGGCCCACAGATTGGGGAAGGATGAAGTGACTGACAGTATACCCCTCACCCCTACTGGAATTAAAGAACTACATTGACAAAGAGCTCAAAAGTCAAGTAAGTGGCTGAGGAAATGAGGAAAAAGAATTGTAATTTAGTGACCAGGAAAACTAAAATATACAAACAGAAGAAAACAACAAAGTCAAAACTCCTATATCCAAAGCCTCCAAGAAAAATATTAATTGATTTCAGGTCATGGAAGAGCTCAAAATAGAATCTTTGAAAAACAAGTAAGAGAAGTAGAAGGAAAATTGGGGAAAGAAATGAGAGTGATGTAAGAAAATCATGAGGCTTCCTTCCTTCCTTCCTCCCTCCTTCTGCCCGCGCTTATCCACCATGGCGTCTGCACTGGTGCAGCGGCTTGTCCAGGTCTTCCGCAGCCTCTTGCGGGCCTCAGCTGCGCTGCAGATCATCAAGCCCAGCGGAGCCATCACGGGTGGGATTCGTGAGGTGCTCTGCTTCCAGAAGGAACTGGATCAACAGCGGCAGCTCAGGTGTCCTCCGCCTCACGTGCACCGTTCAGAGAAACCCAGCTGGGACTATCATGCAGAAATTCAGGGATTTTGTTACTGGCTACATGAAGACTTTTATTTAGAGCTTCTCAAAACTGCTTTTGTTAACACATGTTACATTGAAAGTGAGGAAGCCAGAAGACAGAAACTGGGAGTAGACAAAGAGGCAGTGTCTCTCAACCTTAGACATTAACAAGAATTGTCAGAACAAGAGAGAGCCTTTTCACAGACATGTCTCACACAGCTCTTTGGAGATGCATACCCAAACCTGCCCTCAGAAGGCGTACAAGCAATTGTGGATTTTCTTGCGAGCGAGGACATCGTGCATCATGTAGGCAGAAACTTGACTGTGGAGCAATTAACACTAAGTGCAGAATTTCCAGTCCCCCAGACTGTGCTCCAGCAGACTTTCTTTGCAATAACAGAAGCATTGCTGCAAAGCAGTGGACCATTGAAGACATCAGTTTTGATCAGGTATTTCTTAATTACACAGATGACTGAAAAAGAGATTTTTGAGATGTGGAAGGTTGTAAATCCCATGGACTACTAGCGGATGAGTTGAAGAAAAGGAATATTTCTGCTCCTGAACCCAGAATTACTAGACAATTTGGAAGAAGCACAGTGTTGCCATTGCATTTTGTTGGTTTTTACTGTGAAAAGAAACCGATTGCGGAAGAACCTGGTGAAACAGTACTGGTGGCAGAAGAAATAGCTGCTCAGATAGCCCTAAGGTAACTTTATGGATTGACGGAGAATAAGTGGCCTTGGGACTATTCCAAACCCAAAGAAAACTTAGTGGAAAAAGTTATTGCCTCAGGTTAACTGGACAAAAGCATGTTCGCACTTGAATTCACCAAAGGAGCAGAAAAACGAGACACAAACTTCAAAGAGACTTGGAAAATATGACAGTTCCCAGATTGCTCAGAGACATCTTATTCCTCCCTCAAGCACTTGTCAGATTACAAGAGAGTCAATTAATGTTCAAAAATGCTGGGAAATCCTTTCAAGTTTCTTAGGTCTTACTTGTTGACCTCTGCAGAAGAACTTGCTCTTAAAAGTTCTAGATTTATCACTGTGTGATTTGTAAAATGGTATACTTTTTTCATATAATTATTCCTTTCTAACTTGGAAATATGGTGGCCTAAAGAAAATGTTTTTTTAGTTCAAGTCCCAATAATACTAATTAAAAAAATTAAATACAATTAATCTTTCTTTCACAAACTGTTACTAATTTTATTTGAAGCATCTTGTTAACAGGTTGGCTAATTTGGCTTACTTAACACGACTAAGTAGTATTTTGGTACAACTTTTCACATCACTGGAAAGGCAAAAGTCAAGTTGTGACAATTATCCAGTAAGGGTTAATGGCTTAATTTTGTGAGCTAATAAATCACAATTGATAGTTCTGAAGTAATAGTAAATAAAAGAGAATGTTCAAGGCTATTTTTTTAAATCACTCAGAATATAAACTTAAAAGGCCACTTTGAAGATTTTAAATAATAATTCAATGCATTTAGAATTAGGAGGATAATTTATTACTATAAATACAAACATTTTTGCTTCTATAATTTTTGGAGGAGAAAATTTCCCCTTCAGTATTGTCCTTTTAGGACAATTTTATCAGAAACATCCATCTTACTACTTGGGAAAAAAAACCAGTTCTATTTATGTCCTTACTTTGAAATAGTTTATAAACTTTTTCATTAAAATTCTCAAAAGTCCTTTGCAAAGGAGTTTGAAATTGCTTTTTATTTTTAATAGTATTTTGTATTTTCTTCAATTATATGTAAAGATAATTTTTAGTATTCATTTTTATAAAATGTTGAGTTCCAAATTTTTCTCCCTTCCTCCCTCTCCTCCCCTGTTCCCAAAATGGTAAGAAATTTCATATAGGTTATATATATGTGCAGTCATGTAAAACATATTTCCATTTTAGTCGCAGTTGTGAAAGAACACACAGATTAAAAGGAAAACATACAAAAATTAAAGTGAAAAAAGTATGCTTCAATCTTCAAAAAATAAAAAGGAAAAGAAAATCATGAAAAATGAGTCAACTGCTTGCTAAAGGGGCTGAAAAATGCTGAAGAAAATGATACCTTAAAAATATACTAACCCTAATGGCAGAAGAGATCAAAAAAGCCAATGAGAAGAATACTTTAAAAAGTAGAATTTTCCAGATGGAGAAGAAAGTCCAAAAGCTCACTGAAGAAAATAATTCCTTAAAGATTAGAGTGAAGCAGATGGAAGTTAATGACTTTCTGAAAAATCAAGAAATAAAAAAAGATTGAAAAATAGCAATGTGAAATATCTTATTACAAAAAAATATAAAACTAACCTGCAAACAGATCCAGGGGAGACAATTTAAAAATTATTGACTGTGTGAAAGCCATGATCGCAAAAAATTGTAGACATCATCTTTCAAGAAATTAGCAAGGAAAACTGCCCTGATATTCTAGAACCAGAGGATAAAATAAATATTGAAAGAATCTACCAGTCTTCTCCTGAAAGAGATCTCAAAAGGAAAACTCTGAGAAGTCAAATATTGTAGCCAAATTCCAGAGTTCCCAGGTCAAAGAGAAAATATTATGAGCAGCCAGAAAGAAACTATTCAAGTACTGTGGAAACACAATCAGGATAACACAAGAGCTAGTAGATTCTACATTAAGGGATCAGAGGGCTTGGAACAGAATATTCTGGAGATAGGATTAAAACCAAGAATCACCTACCCAGCAAAACTGAATATGATAATTCGGGGGTTAAATGGTCATTCAATGAAATAGAGGACTTTCAAGTATCTCTGATGAAAACACCAGAGCTGAATAGAAAATTTGACTTTCAAACACCAAAATCAATAGAATCATGAAAAGATAAAATAGGAAAGAGAAATCATAAGGGACTTCCTAAAGTTAAACTGTTTACATTCCTACATGGAATGATAATACAATGGAACCTCAGTTTATCAATTTAATTCGTTCTGAGATTCTGTGATTTGTTAGTATGGCAAAGTGAATTTTTCTATAGGAAATAATGTAAAGTCAGATAATCAGTACCATATCTCCAAAAATATTCATATAAAATAATTATTTGTAATTTTATGTAATTTTTTGTCCCTAATGCACCTGAAATACAATAGCAATAATTAGAACACAATATGAATAAAAAAATAAAATAAATTAACCCTCCCTTTTAACTTTGAGAAGAGTCATGGATGGTGTGAGGGAGACAAGAGAGGGGAGGAGGAGCACAGATTATTGCTTGGAAGAAGAACCTACTTTTATGAGAATATCCGGGATTTCAATGTCAAGAATATTTTCTATTATGCTACCTTCACTAAAAGTAAGATTAACACTACTGTCTTCACTTATTTTTCATTTTTTAGAATCACTTTCATGTTTTGACTTCCTGATTTTTCTTTATTTGCCCTCACTTCTTTCTAGGAATCTATGTAATGACACTTGCTTGTGATATTTAAAAAAATTAAAATATATGTTTTCAATTTTCAACAATCACTTCCATCCGTATTAAATTTTCTCCTCCCTGAGATGGCATACAAACATATTGGTTCAAAAAAAAATACACATCACTACTTGAACATCATTCCTTTGTGAGCCATTCAAATCCAAACATGATGTTTGTACTGCAAATTTTTGTTCATCCTGCAAGACAAATTTTGCAAAAAATTTTTTTTCTAATCCAGTGAAGCTTATGTAAACCAGGTTACTTGTGAACCAAGATTACATTGTATTTGCAACTCTTGAGAGTTCTCAGAATTAGGATAGTTGGAGGGATTATAAACATATACACAGAGGGAACAGGGTAAGTTGAATATGAAGGAATGATATCTAAAAATAAAATTAAGATGTGAGAGAGGAATATATTGGGAGAAGAAAGGGAGAAATGAAATGAGAGTAAACTATCTCTCACATCAAATAGGCAAGTAAAAGCTTTTTCAATGGAAGAGAGGAGGGAGGAAGTAGAGTGAAATAGTGAACTTTACTCTCATTAGATTTGGCTTATGGAGGGAATAACATGCAGACTCGATTTGTTATGAAATCTATCTTACACTACAGGAAAATAGAGGGGAAGAGAATAAATGGGAGTGGAGGAATGATAGAAGGGAGGGCAAATAGCAAATAGCGGGGCAATTAAAAGTAAACACTTTCGAGGAGGACCAGGGTCAAAAAATCAAATAGAATAAATGGAGGGCCGTAGTGGATGGAGGGAAAAATAGTTAATCTTTCACAACATGACTGTTATGGAAGTGTTTTGCATGATTACACATGTTGAATACATATATATATATATATATATATATATATATATATATATATATACAATATTATGTACATCGCATATGTTGAATATATATATATATATATACACATATATATGTATATATGTATAATGGATGGAAAATGAGTATGTGGAAAATTCACCTCTACACAATTTCTTCTAAGACTATAGGAGTCTACCTATTGATAAATATGATTTCCTTGGAATGTGAAAATACCTGAATCTCAATTTTTTTATCCCTCACTATATTTTTCAGCTAATGAAGAGTTTCAAAATTGGAAGTATGAAGATAAATCCTGTAGATATTTTATGAACTCCCTTTAAACAAAACCAAATTAGTTTTTTGGAGTTAAAAGGGTGGGAGAGGACTGTGTAATGTGGTTGGAAATACGCATTTGACCAGAACAAGATAAGAACAATACTTTATAGTTACAATCCACCCTGGAATGACAGAAAATAAGCTGTACAAACTAGGGCTGGCAGATTCCATACACAAGGCCCCTCCCCTCGGCACTGAGATTTCTTAAAAGCCCTTAATAACTGACTGTTCAGGAGCCAACAATTGAAATGGAAGTTAAAAACTTTGTTTGCACAGGTGGTTTTCCTACTAGGAGACTGACTAGCTTCTTAGCACTGTTGTCTTTTCAATTATTCTATGACTTCAATTATTTAGTGTAGGCTAGACTTGATAACAGAAACCATTAAAAATTGCTGACACATAATTTATTAAATTATTTCAATGGTATGAACAAGAAATTCCGCTATGAAATAAAATTAATCTAGGGAGAGGAAGAATGCTCATACGGTCAAATGGTTAGATAGGGAGTTCCTTTCCATTTGAAAACTAAAGCTAAGTATTGATAAAATCAGGTATATCTATTTTTCAAGCACTTGATCTGAAAGTGACTATTTTTCTTACAAAGTGATACTTTATGTTCACTGATTCCCAGAACCTGGAAATGTCTTTCTTTATCTTTCCCAATAGAAAGATTTGAATCTTGACAATGATAAATTCATACTAAAAAAAAAAGTAAACTGTGTAACTCAGATTTCTCAATTAGTGATGGAAGAATTACTGAGAACAAACGATTGTTTTCTTCATAGGGAAGAGTTATTGTAAAGGACGTTATAGGTATATGAGAAAATTTTGAAACATAAATATAATGATAATTGCTAGTCCCAAATTGTACATTCTTATAGCACAGATGCACTTCAATGAGATGAATAAAACAGGGAGTACATACACAAGCTCTTCCTCTAGCTTTGTAAATGCTTGATAACAATTGCCTTCTGTATTCCTTAACCCTGGGTTGTGGTGTCTTAGCCAAGACAACATTAAATCCTCTGGTTTGAAAACGCAAAACACAATGAGAGACTGAAATTTTCATTTCCGTGCTGTTGTTCATGTGCATGTGCATGTGCATTTCTCAAAGAAAGGCTAATACCAGTTTCATAGTTTAGTAATTATTAATGTAAATAAGTCAGTAATACCACAGGCTTTTCTTAATGATATCTAGGAAATGTATTCCAATTTTCTTGTTTTCGTTTCCCAGGAAAGTTAGTCTGAATTTTTCTTCTTCTTCAATGGTTTTTAAGGTGTGAGCTGTTTTCCCTGTTTTATCAAAGACTTTTTAACTTTTTATCTTTTTTTAGTTGTTCATTTTAGAAATAGTTTTATTTCCTCAAAGATAAACGTTTCTCTTTTGTCCTGAACTTTAGGAAACTTTTCATTTCAATTATTTTCCTCCTTAGTTATTTTTTTTTCATTATCTTCTTCCAATGTATTTAATTTGTGGTTCTTCAGTCATTTCAGTCGTTTGACTTTCTTGGCAAAAATACTGGAGTAGTTTGGTATTTTCTTCTCAAACTCATTTAACATATAAGTTAGAGACTCAGGGAAACAGGATTAAGTGACTTCCCCATGGTCACAATAGCTAGTAAGAGTATGAGATTTGAACTCAGTAAGATGAGAATTACTATCTTTAGACCTGGCACTCTGTCCACTGTACCATATCGCTGCCTTGGGTACTACATAGAGCTATTGTAAATGCAAAGTGCTTATTATTGATTTATGCCTTCAACTCTGTTTTGAAAAATTTTATATTTTTGTATTTATTTCTATGTATTTATAAATCATGTATTTACTGAACTGATTTTATGAATATTGTTTGATTGGGAAGCATTAGGCCTAGGATCACCAAGAATTGACTTCAACCAATCAATCAATAAACTTTTATTCAGTCAATGAACATTAAGTGCTTATTATGATTTAGGCACTGTGATGAATTCTGAAGTTACCTGGTGTGACACCAGGTGTTGACTGATACAAAGTGAGGCAACTAGTTTTGATAACTAGTATAAATGAGATAGAAATTCTTTTTATTGTTTTTGACAGTGATATACAACTTTATTTACACACTCCATATGGCTTATAATGGATGGAGTGGTTTTGGGAGTTGTTTTTGGTTGCTTGAATTTGAAAATCTCACTTTAGTCATTATCATCTTTCTCATCATTCTGCTAGTTGCTCCTGGGGCAGACATGTAGAGTTCCAAAGTTGTTTTTCCCCTTTAGACAGCAAAGAGAGAAGCAAGGGTGAAGAGGCCCTTGAAAAACATCATTCGGGGGACTGGAGATTAGAATTTCATCTGCAGCATTTTAAGATGCTCTATATCCTCTTTCATAATCAAGGAAAATGCCCACTTTATAAATAGATTGGCTTGCATGAATGTCATGATTTGAACATGAGGCAAATGTTGTCTCCCAATTGGATAGATACAAGGGAACTTTTATCCAAGGTAACTTATTATCTTTTCTTATTTTTATTGTTAAATATTATTTTGTTTTCAGTTTTCTATCACTTCCATGCATCTTAGATGTTTCCCCCTCCATCCCCTTCCTTCCCCCTTCCCTCATCCCTCCCTCCCAAGATAGCATGAAATTTTACATAGGTTCTACACACATTCTTATTAACTACATTTTCACCTTAGCTATGTTGCATAGAAGAATTAAAATGAATAGGAGAAACCATACAACAAAACAAAACGAAAGAGAAAATGGCGTGCTTTGTCCTGCGATCCAGTTTCGTAGTTCTTTCTCAGGATGTGGAAGGCATTTTTTCTCTAGTCCCTAGGGAATTTTTTAGGTCCTTGAATTGCTGTGAAGGACTAAGTCTACTAGAAAAATTCCTGCCACATTGTGGTTGTTGCTGTGTACAGAGTACTCCTTGTTCTGCTCCTTTCACTCAGCATCAGTTCAAATAAGTCCTTTCAGGTTTCTCTGAAGTCTTCTTGTTAATCATTTCTTATAGCACAATAGTATTAAATTACATTCATATTCCTCCACTTGTTCAACCATTCCACAATTGATGGGCATCCCCTTGATTTCCAGTTCTTGGCCACCATGAAGAGAGCTGCCATAAATATTTTTGTACATGTGGGATCCTTTCCCATTTTTAGGATCTCTTTGGAATACAGTCTTAGAAGAGATATTGCTTGGTCAAAAGGTATGTACATTTTTGTAGCTCTTTGGGCGTAGTTGGAAATTACTCTCTAGAGTGGTTAGATCAGCTTACAGCTCCACCAACAATGAATTAATGTTCCAACTCTCCCACATCTTCTCCAACATTTATCATCTTCCTGTATTGTCATGCTAGCCAATCTGATAGGTGTAATGTGGTACCTCAGAGTTGTTTTGATTTGCATCTCTTTAATAAATAGTGATTTAGAGAATTTTTTCATATGACTATAGATAGCTTTAAATTCTGCCTCTGAAAACTCTCTGTTCATATCTTTGACCATTTATCAATTGAGGAATGACATGTATTCTTGAACATTTGATTCAATTCTCTATACATTTTAGAAATGAGGCTTTTATCACAGACACGGGTTCCAAAATTCCTTGTCTGTTTTCTGCTTTCCTCCTACTCTTGGTTGCATTGGGTTAGTCTACTCAAAAACTTTTCAATTTTATGTGATCAAAATTATTCATTTTGCACTTCATAATGTTCTCTCTGTCTTGCTTGGTTAAAACATTCTCTATTCTCCATAAATCTGAGAAATCCACTATCCCTTGTTCCCCTTATTTGTTTATAGTATGTCTTAATACCTAGATCATATATTCATTTGAACTTTATTCTTTTGTATCGTGTCAGGCATTGATCTATGCCCAATTTCCGTCACACTATCATCTAGTTTTTCCAACAGTTTTTCTTAAACAGTGAGTTCTTATCCCAGTATCTGGGGTTCTTGAGTATATCAAATAGCAGATTGATGAATTCTTTGACTACTGTGTCTTGAGTACCTAATCTTTTCCACTGGTCTACCCTTCTATTTCTTAGCCAGTATCAAGTGGTTTTGATGATTGCTACTTTATAATACAATCTGAGATCTGGTGGAGTTAGACCACCTTCCATAGCCGTTCTTTTAATTAGTTCCCTTCATATTCTGGAGCTTCTGTTCTTCTAGATGAATTTTGACATTATGTTTTCTAGCTCTAGAAAATAATTATCTGGTAGTTTGATTAGTATTTCAATGAATAAGTAAATTAATTTGGGTATAATTGTCATTTTTATTTTATTAACTCAGCCTACCCACGAGCAACTAATGTTTTTCCACTTACTTGAATTTGGCTTTATTTGCACGAAATGTGTTTTGTAATTGGGTTCACATGGTCCCTGGGTTTATTTTGGTAGGTAGACTTCGAGATATTTTATAGTGTCTACCATACCTTTAAATGGAATTTCTCTTTCCGTCTCTTGTTGTTGGGCTTTGTTAGCAATATATAGAAATGCAGATGATCTATCTGGGTTTATTTTGTAACCTGCAAGTTTGCCAAAGTTGTTTATTATTTCAAGTAGATTTTCACTTGATTCTCTCATCTTGTCTAAGTATCACCATATAATCTGCAAAGAAACAGTTTCTTCTTTGCCTTTTCTAATTCCTTCCGTTTCTTTTTCTTCTCTTAGTGCGGAAGCTAACATTTCTAGTACCATGTTGAGTAACAGTGGTGATAATGGACATCCTTGATTTACTCTTGATCTTATTGGAAATTTATCTAGCTTATTCCCATTGTATATAGTGCTCGCTGATGGTTTTAGCTAGATACTGCTTATTATTTTATGAAAAATTCCATTTATTCCTATGCTTGCCAGTGTTTTCGGTAAGGAATTGTGCTGTGTTTTGTCAAAAGCTTTTTCTGTATCTATTGAGATAATCATGTGGTTTCTGTGAGTTTTGTTGTTGATATGATCAATAATGCTGTTATTTTCCAAATTTTGAATCACTCCTGCATTCCTGGCATAAATTTTACCTGGTCATAATTTTTTGTTCTCGTGATAAGTTGCTGTATTCTTATTGCTAATATCTTATTTAAAATTTTTGTATCTATATTCATTAGAGAAGGTGGTCTGTAATTTTCGCTGTGTTTTGGCTTTTCCTGGTTTAGGTGTCAGAACTATATTTGTATCACAAAAAGAATTTGGTAGGACTTCTGCTTCACCAACTTCCCCAAATAGTCTATGGAATGAGTTGTTCTTTAAAAGTTTGATAGAATTCACTTCTAAATCCACCTGGCCCTGGAGATTTTTTCCTAGGGAGTTCATTGATGGTTTGTTCAATTTATTTTTGTAATATGGGGTTATTTAAGTATTCAGCTTCCTCTTCTGTCAACCTGGGCAATTTATATTTTTAAGATATTCATCCATCTCATTTACATTGTCGAATTTATGAGCACACAGTTGGGCAAAGTAATTTCTAATTATTGCTTTAATTTCTTCCTCATTGGAGGTGAGTTCACCCTTTTCATGTTTATGCTGGTATTTTGGTTTTCTTCTTTGTTTTTTAAAATCAAATTGACAAAAGGTTTATCAATGTTATTGGTTATTTTTCATAAAACCAATCCTTAGTTTTATTTATTAGGTTAATCATTTTTTTTAATTTCAATTTTATTGATCTCTCCTTTTGTTTTTCAGTATTCCCAATTTGGTATTTACTTGGGGTTTTTCAATTTATTTTTTTTCTATCTCCCTCAGTGGTATGCCCAATTCATTGATCCCCCTTTTCTCTATTTTTATTCATATAGGCATTGAATTATATAAAATTTCCCATAAGAACAGCTTTTGCAGTATGTCATAACTGTTGGTAGGTTATCTCATCATTCCTTCTCTTGAAGGAAATTATTGATTGTTTCTATGATTTGTTGCTTAACCCACTCATTCTTTCTTATTAGATTATCTAGTTTCTAATATTTTTCGGTTTGTCTTTCCATGGCCTTTGACTACATGTAACTTTTTATTGCATTATGATCTGAGGAGGATGCATTGACTATCTCTGCTTCTCTGCATTGGATTGTGAGGTTTCTATACCCTAGTACATAGTCAAATTTTGTATATATGCCATGTACCACTGAGAAAAAGGTATATTTCTTTCTATCCCAATTCAATTTTCTCTAGAGATCTATCATATTTACCTTATCCAGAGTTTTCTTCACCTCCTTAACTTCTTTCTTGTTTATTTTGAGATTAGATTTATCAAGTTCAGAAAGGGGGAGAGTGATGTCTTCCAGTAGTATAATTTTGTTATCTCTTTCTTCCTATAACTCCCTTAACTTCTCCTCTAATAATTTGGACACTCTACCACTTGGAGCACATATATTTAGTAAGGATATTGTTTCATTTTCTATGGTGTCTTTTAGCAGGTTATATTTTCCTTCCTTATCTCTTTTGATAAGATCTATTTCTGCTTTTGCTTTGTCTGAAATTAGGATTGTTACCCCCATTTTTTTTACATCACCTGAAGCAAAAATATATTCTGCTCTAACCTTTCCCCTTTACCTGTGTTTCCAATGTCTTTCTTATAAACAACATATTATTGGATTGTGCTTTTTTTAATCCATTTTGCTATCTGCCTCGGTTTTTTTACATCCACAGTTATGACTACTATCTGTGTCTTTCTCTTCATTCTCTTTCCCCTCTCCAAATTTTTAGTTCTCCCTTCTCCCTTCCCTTCCACAATAGATTTAATTTAATTAAACAATTAAACAAAAATTTAATTTTTGATCACCACCTCCTTCAGTCTTCCCCCCTTCTTTCTGACCCACTCCTTTTTTACTCCCCTTTTCCCTTACTATTTCTTCCCTCCTTTTTAGCCTTCCTGCCCCTTTCTTTCCCCCATCCCCTCCTATTGTCTATAGAGCTAGTTAGATTTCTATACTTAATGAGTTTGTTATTCTCTCCTTGAGCCAAATCAGATAAGAGTAAATCTCAAACAATACTCATCTCCCTCTCCTCCTTCCCTTTAATGTATTTTTTGTGCATCTTCCTGTGATGTTATTTACCTCCTCCTTCTCACATCTCCCATTACAATCCTTCCACACCCTTAAATCATATTTTTATCATTGAATCATTTACCTTATACCAACTTCCTCTATGTATATCCCTTTTGAATATCATAATAAGAATGCAATTCTCAAGATTAACAAGTATTCCCTTATAGGGAATGTGAACAGTTTGCCCATATTGAATAACAAGTTTTTCCCCCTCTTTACTTTTTCATGCTTTTCTTGTGGCTTGTGTTTGAATATCAAATTTTTTATTGACCTCTGGACTTTTCTTCAGGAATGCCTGGAAATCCCTTGTTTCATAAAATGTCCACTTCCTTGCCTGGAATACTGTGCTCAATTTTGCTAGGTAATTGATCATTTGTTGTAGTCCCAGCTCCTTTGCCTTAGGGAATATCATATTCCCAATCCCTCTGGTCTTTTAATGTAGAAGTTGCAAGGTCCTGTGTGCTTCTGATTGTAGTTCCTGGATATTTGAATTGTTTCTTTCTGTCTGCCTGTGGTATTTTCTCCTTTACTTGATAGTTCTAGAACTCGGCAACAATATTCCTTGGTGTCTATAGTTTAGGATCCCTTTCAGGAGATGAATGGTGGATTCTTTCCATGACTAATTTGCACTCTGGTTCTATGGCCTCTGGGTAGATTTCCTTAATGCTTTCTTGGAAGATATTGCCCGGGTTCTTGTTTTCATCGTGGCTTTCTGGTAAACCAATGAATCTTAAATTGTCTCTCCTGGATCTATTTTCCAGGTGAGTTGTTTTTCCAATGAGATATTTTATAGTTTTCTTCTAGTTTTTCATTCTTTAGATTCTGTTTGACTGATTCTTGGTGTCTTACAGAATCATTCGCCCAATTCTAAATTTTAATAGATTGTTTTCTTCAGTTAACTTCTGCATCTCCTTTTTCCATTTGCCCAATTGTTCCTTTTAAGGAGTTATTTTCTCCAGTTAGGGTTTACACTTCCTTTTCCATTTATCTAATTCTCCTTTTAAAGGAGTTGTTCTCTTCTCTGAATTCTTTTTGATATTTTAAAAATCGTTGGCCAGTTTTTCTTATTCTTCTCTAATTTGACTTTTAAAATCCTTCTTGAGCTTTTCCAAGAATACTCTTTGTGCTTGAGACAAGTTCATATTCCCTTCTGAAGTTTCAGATGGGAGTACAGTATCAATGCTCACCTCTTTGGCATTCATGTTTTGGTCCTTATTCCCCAAGAAAGATTCTATGCTCTTTTCTTTTTTGCTTCTTGATCATGATGATCACCCTTTTCCTGGGTTTTAAAGTGGATCTCTGCTTTTGGGACACAGGGGGCTCTGTTCCACATTTCTTTTGCTTAGAACTTGAGGGTTTGTGCATTGTGCCCTCTGATTCTTTCAGCTAGAAGTTAAAATACTGCAGCTTACCTGGTGCTGAGTTGACTGGTGTGCCAAAACAGAGGCCAGGTGATGTCTTTCTGGGTTTCTCTGGCGTTACCCTGGAGCTAGCTGGGTTAAGTGTGGGGGAGGAGTGTTCTGGCCACAGGAGGTCTCCTCTGCTAAGCTAGAGTATAGGAAAGCTCAGTGGTTGGTGAGCCTCACCTGTGATAGTGTCTTTTCGATTTCCCTGGTGTGATGAGTCACACTTGGGGTCCTGTTATTCGCCATTGTGGTGAATCCACCTCCCTGGTGCTCAGGATCTCCTCCTGGTTCGCTGAACTGGGGCTTTCTGGAATAGCTCTGGTTTTGCACTGGTCCCCTTCAGCCACAGGAAGTGAGACCCTCCTTAGTGATTTTCCTAGCCTCACAGGCTGAGAGACTGTTTACCACTTTGGCTAATCCCAGTGTTACAGGGTTTTTCCTGTGGAGATATTCTCTGGGTTTTTCAAAGTTATCAAGGGGAGGGAGAGCATTTACCAATCACACCACCATCTAGGCTCCGGAAAGTTGAGGCAGATACTTAATTTGCAGGCTGATAGTCTTAGGAGCAGCTGCTGTGGTTACCTGGGGTTCTATGGTTCTCTCTCACTCAGTTCCACTGGACTCCCATCCTGAGCTGATATGTTTGAGAATCCACATGCTACATCTTCAGAACTCCCCAAGTTTGTTGCTCAGCTTTGCTATGGTGGGGCTCCTCTCTGGTACTGCCTGTGTACTATGCCCTCCTCCAGCCCTTTAGGGTGTGGACTCAGTGATTTTTAGGATTCTCAGGGTATTATCTTTCTCTTACACTTATTGTTTTAAGATGTTCATTGAATATTTAGCAGCTTCTAATTAAGTATCAGCTGTGGCCAAGCAACATGCCAGGCAGTGAAAAATATGAAGAAATAGTCATGTAGGAAGTATGTAGTTAAAAGAAGTGATAAAACTGGCATAATTACTTTACAAAAATATAATTTAAAAGGAAGACATGGTAAGTATTCCAACATTGGAAGAGCCAGTTTTTAACCCATTTTTAAAAGGCAGATCCACAGAGGGAATCACTCTTTTCTTTTCTTCTAGAGAATGCTTTCTTCAAAAATTTGTAATCTTGGAGACAACTAGAGACATATTCAACTCAGTTAGAAATAGAATGCCAATATAGAACATATTGAAAACAAGAATGATATCTCTTCAAAACTATCCAAAGTTCATCAGGAAACTAATTTTTCACAACCTTATTTTGTAAAATAATGCAAAAATAAAGTTTTATAGACAATTAGGTATTAAAAATGTAAATCCATAACAACATTATGTTATTAATTTTGTTGATTAATATAAATCTCTACTAGTAAACAATTGGAATTTGTTTTCCCTGTGCATCATTTCTTATTCCTTCTATGAAGGGTGTTCAAGAAGCAACATATAAGCTTATCACCAAGAAAAGACACACACAGTGACTTTACATTTGTGCTTCTCTCTCATACATGCATTCAAATTCTATTTCAAGATCATTCTTTTTTACTTTAAACTCTTCCATATCCTCTGGAGATTCTTATACAAAAAAAAAACCCAAGTCTTATTAAAAAGTCTATTTTAGATGAAAGTGATGCTAATGTTTTAGAAAGCTGTCAAGCTTCCTGAGACTTTGTCCCAGCCATCACCCACCCTGGAATGCAGTGTCTCCTCAATTCTGCCTCAGTGAAGTGTTCTCTTTTTTCAAGACATTGTTTAATTCCACACTCTCCTTCACTGTTTCCTAATCTTCACCTGCTATGGTCTTGGCATCCAAATTGATTTTTGCTGATGTTTCCTCTATTTCTTCTGTATTTACTTGCAAATATCACTATCTTCTTAATGATTAAAGGAAAAGCTCCTGGGGGTGAAAGAATTGTTGAATTCTTTTCACTTTTATTCTCAGGGACTAGCAAAGCACCTGACACACAGTATGAATGTTTATAAACATCCTTTATGAATGTTTAATTGTTTGACTGATGATTTTTTGTTTGTTGGTTTGTTTTCTTTTTACAGGAAATCTATGGGCTGTGGGTTCGGACCTAGCATAGGTGAGTCTTTCTACTCCGCCATCTTGGCTCCGCCCCCCGGTTTGTTTTCTTAACCACTCCCCCAGTACACAGTATTATGCTTTATTTAGAGGAATCATGACACACTAGTGGAGACTGAGGATGATAGAATATGACAAGAGTGTAAGTTCTGAACCTGGAGCACATCTAGGGAAGTCCATGCCTTGGATTTTCATGGCTCACCCTCTGAGGAGCCAAGCTCTACTTATTGTCTGGTTACACCAGATCCCCACCAAGCTCTGATCAGAAAAGGACAAATGTATTTGGGAGAGTTCAATGAACAACATGGAACTGATCCTTCTTGCAACATTCTGGGGGTGATAGTGCAAGTCTCTGCCACTGCTCATGTCTGAAGAAGCATTCTGGTGAAATAGAACACACCTCAGACATTTGAGGCTGACTTATTTGAAGAGATTGAGGAATAGTGAATGGCCTTGACCAAATGTGAGCCATGTCCTCCCCACATTCTAAGTATATGGAGCAGAGATACCAAGTCTCATGCCACCCATCCATAATCAGGGAAATGAGAGTCCTAGGACTCAGAGATCATGGGCTGAGAGATATAATACTACCTTATGGCTATATCTTATATCTAGTTTTCTTTTCCACCATGAACTTTATTTTTCTATTTCTGCATTGATAGTTTGATTTTCATAGGTTCAATCCCATTCCTAACTGATTCAGGGGACAACTCTGTGCCCCTCCAGTTATAACAGACCATAACTGAGGAAGCCGGTAGTCTGTCTTGTCTCCCCATCTCTAGTCATCTTGAAGAAAATAAATATGTTTTCATGTATTCATACATTTTAACTCAAGGGATCATGGAAGCTGATAGCCCTAAAACTGAGCCTGAGCTCTGTCATAAAAGGACCCTGGATGATGGGGGCTCCCATTGACTACTATTTGTTCCTCCTAACTTCTACTCCTCTTATTCTCTAAATCAGAGTCACCATATTCTGAAAAATAAACTTCTTAAGTTTCTTCTAAGTCCTTCCAATGGTTACCAGTTTAGCTAGCTTATTTGTTACTTTTGGAATAACTAATATCATTTTCAAGGGCTAGCATAGTTACATTTTCAACTATATGAGATAGTAGTAGGGTAGGTAAAAACTCAAAGCATTATGTCTTTTTCCAAAGCTGTTTACTTATCAGTTAAATTTGCTAATATTTTTGTCACCTCCTAAAGTTACAATCTACTTACTGAATGGAGATATTTTCATTATTCTAAATGTATAGTTGAGAAAAATCTTCCCAAGAAAAGCTAAACTTCTATTCCTTTCTTCCAGGATAGTCAACTTAGGAAGGGTAACGACCTCTTTCCTCCAAGTTTTGGCAGCAAAGGAGATTACATGACTAAATTGTTGTGTTCTTTTCCAGGGCTTCCCTTGTTTACCCCTTCTCCTCATTGTATCACTGAAGTGTGAACTGCTGTGACCTGAGATTGTTTCTGGTCCTTGCTTTGAGGAAGTTCTTACCTATGGGACTTACTACATTTGTGTCCAAACGCAGTAATGGGAGCAAGTGTTCACAATGATGTGAACACCTGAGTAATTCAAGTCAGAATTGTCTTTTTCCGTCCCTTTTATTTTTTGTATTACATTAATTAATAATTATGGAATAAAATATTTCCATAACATAAAACAATAAAAAGATTATTATACATGAAACTACAAGTCACTACACACAACTTTTCAAATATGCAATGAAATTATCACATAACTCTCTCTTTTTTTGTCTACCTTCCCCTACATCTTGCCCTACAGATGACTGCCATTTGACATGGTATAAAAGTATGTATACAAGATTATTCTATATATGCTTTTATCTTTTATAGAGCTTCCATTATTTAGTCACTCCTCATTCTATCACTAAAGTGTAAACTCCTATGTTCTAGTACTATTTCTGCCCTCTGCTCTGGGGGAGTTATCATAAGCTATGTCAGTACTTATATTTGCATTTAAATATAGTAATGAGCCTAAGTGTCCAATGCTGTTCATACCTAGGCAATTCATGCCAGAAAAACTCTGTTTAGGCTGTTCATTGTGTGAGGCAGCACCCATTCAGTTAATAAGCCTGTTGAAGATATGAGTTAAGGAATGGTCTTTTTAATAAAAAAAAAAAATCAAACTGAGAGGGAAAGAACCTCAGATTTGCTGACCAAAAGAGAAAAAAAATACTATTTACATTCTCTCTGGGACAGGAGGGCCCCAAAAGCAACCATTACGTGCTGCTTAGGCAGGAACCTACTGTCCAATCACTAAGATCCACAGGGGGTGGAGACAAGATGACAAAGTAGAAAGACACATATATGCTGGCTCTCCCTACATAGCCTATAAAATACCTATAGAGGGGGACTCTCAACAAATTTTGGAGCAGCAGAAGTGGAAAACAACAGAGTGGAGGAGATTTCTAGCCCAGGGTGACCTGAAAGTCCAATGGGAAACGTCTGTTTCACCAGACACAGAGCTGAGCCCAGCCTAGCCTTGGCCATGTGGATTGTGGCTTGCAAACAGCCTTCGGGGGTGGAATTTCCACTTGCAGTAGCAGCAATTCAGCGATTCCTCAACCCACCGGCACCAAAGGTCAGTTACAGGGTTTTTTCAGCTGGCCAGGAAGGGAGCTCTGGCCTCAGGCAGTGGCCACAGAGGCCACATCAGGCAGGTGGCAGTAGTTCCTACAGCAGCCCCTATAGAAGCCTTAGACATCATCTTTCATGAAATTATCAAGGAAAACTGCCCTGATATTCTAGAACCAGAGGGCAAAATAAGTATTCAAGGAATCCACCGATCACTGCCTGAAAGAGATCCAATAAGAGAACCTCCTAGGAACATTGTGACCAAATTCCAGAGTTCTGTGGTCAAGGAGAAAATATTGCAAGCAGCTAGAAAGAAACATTTTTGGATCATAAAAATCCTTGGGGGCACTGAGCATCCCATTCTTACCCTAAATCTATGTAGAGGCCTTGCAATAACTGATCTTTACCTCACATCAAATGGAGGCGCTCTCCATGCAGCTTACATGAATCTCAGCCCCTAGAGAACTAGAGGCCAGATGGTTGTGGAGAGGAAACTGCTAATATTCTGGGCACAAAGATCTCTAACTGTTTCCAGACCAGTGTACATGCTTGATTGTGCCACCTTGCAGGAACTGACATCTTACAGATTCCCAGAGTGTACCCTACTCTTGACAAAGGATCCAAAAGTCAAATAATTGGTGGGAAAAATGTCCAAAAAGGGGAAAAATAAGATTATAAAAGGTTACTTTCTTGGTGAACAGATTTCTCCTTCCATCCTTTCAGATGAGGAAGAACAATGCTTACCATCAGGGAAAGACATAAGAGTCAAGGCTTCTGTATCCCAAACATCCAAAATAAATATTCAATGGTCTCATGTCATGGAAGAGCTCAAAAAGGAGTTTGAAAACCAAATAAGAGAGGTGGAGGAAAAATTTGGAAGAGAAATGAGAGAGATGCAAGAAAATCATGAAAAGTGGATCAACCTTGCTAAAGGATGCTGCCAGAAAATGCTGAAGAAAATAACACTTTTAAAAATAGGCTCACTCAATTGGAAAAAAGGTTCAAAAAGCCAAAAGAAGTTTAAAGCATTCTTTAAATGCTTTAAAATGTAGAATGCTTTAAAAAGCAGAATTAATCAAATGGAAAAGGAGGTTCAAAAGCTCACTGAAGAAAATAGTTCTTTTCAAAATTAGAATGGAACAGATGGAGGCTAATGACTTTATGAAAAACCAAGAAATCACAAAACAAAACCAAAAGAATGAAAAAATGGAAGACAAAGAGAAATATTTCATTGGAAAAGCAACTGACCTGGAAAACAGATTCAGGAGAGACAATTTAAAAATTATGGGATTACATGAAAGCCATGATCAAAAAAAGAGCTTAGACATCATCTTTCATGAAATTATCAAGGAAAACTGCCCTGATATTCTAGAACCAGATGGCAAAATAAGTATTCAAGGAATCCACTGATCACTGCCTGAAAGAGATCCAACAAGAGAACCT
This sequence comes from Potorous gilbertii, assembly GCA_028658325.1. Classification (NCBI taxonomy): domain Eukaryota; kingdom Metazoa; phylum Chordata; class Mammalia; order Diprotodontia; family Potoroidae; genus Potorous; species Potorous gilbertii. Next base: position 119,299,031 of record CM053774.1, on the reverse strand, counting down.
CCTAGGAACATTGTGGCCAAATTCCAGAGTTCTGTGGTCAAGGAGAAAATATTGCAATCAGCTAGAAAGAAACAATTCCAGTATTGTGAAATACAATAAGGATAACACAAGATCTAGTAGCTTCTACATTGAAGAATCAAATGGCATGCAATATGATATTCCAGAAGTCAAAGGAATTACATCTAAAACCAAGAATCACCTACCCAGCAAAACTGAATATAATATTTCAGGTAAAAAATGATCTTTCAATGAAATAGAGGACTTCCAAGCATTCTTGATAAAAAGACCAGAGCTGAAAAGAAAATTTGACTTTCAAACACAAGAATTAAAAGAAGTACGAAAAGGTAAACAGCAAAGAGATGTCACAAGGGACTTACTAAAGCTGGACTGTTTACATTCCTATATGGAAAGACAATATTTGTAACTCTTGAAACTTATTTTCAGTGTCTGGATAGTTGGTGGGATTACACACACATACAGAGAGACAGAGAGCCCAGGGTGAGTTGAATAGGATGGGATCATATCTTAAAAAAGGAAATTAAGGGGTGAGAGAGAAATATAATGGGAGGAGAAAGGGAGAACTGGAATGGGGCAAATTATCTTTCATAAAAGAGGCAAGTTAAAGACTTTTCTGTGGAGGGAAAAAGGAGGGAGGTGGGAGAGAAAACATGAAGCGTACTCTCATCACATTTGACTCAAAGAAGTAATAAAATGCACACTCATTTTGGTATGAAAACTTACCTTACAATACAGGATAGTGGGGTAGAAGGGGATAAGGAAGTTGGGGTGATGATGGAAGGGAGGACAATGAGAGGAGGGAGTAATTAGAAGTCACCACTCTTGGAGAGGGACAGGGTCAAAAGAGAGAATAGAAGAAATGGGCGGCAGGATAGGATGGAGCAAAATATAGTTAGTCTTGCACAACACTACTATTGTGGAAGTCATTTGCAAAACTACACAGACATGGCCTATAATGAATTTCTTGCCTTCCCAATGAGGATGGGTGGGGAGGGAGGGAGGAAAAGTTGGAATTCAAAGTTTTGGGAAGAACTGTTGAGTATTGTTCTTGCATACAATTAGGAAATAAGGAATACAGGTAATGGAGTATTGAAATTTATCTTGCCCTACAGGACAAAAGAGAAGATGGGGATAAGAGAAGAGGGGGATGTTATAAGGGAGGGCAGATTAGTGATAGGGGTAATTAAAATGCTTGGTGTTTTGTAGTAGGGGGAGGGGAGAAATGGGGAGAAAATATGGAACTCAAAATTTTGTGGAAATGAATGTTGAAAACTTAAATAAATAAATAAATAAAATAAAATCCACAGTGAATTGGGTTAAAGGCTTGGTCTTAGAGAAAGAAATCTAGCCAGTAAACCGCAAGATAACTAGGTAGGTTCCAACCACCAAAGTTTGCCTTCCTTTGGGCAGAACACACTGAGGTACGAGTATGATGCCCCATTTTAGGAGAGGAGAGGAAACTAAAGGAGAGGAGGAGCTGAGTTGTCCAAGGGGAACTGTGCCCCCATTCAGGTAGCTCAGACTACTCACATTTTATGGTTTCTCCTTCATTCTTGAAGAGGATCATGACATCAGAGAGATGATGACTTGACTTGCATTGAATTGCATTTGAGTGAGGGAGGGCTATGCAAAATCATCAGTCTCATTTTCTCTTCCAGATCTGTCTGGATCCAGTGGTCAGATACATAGCAGGACACCTGGAGATGGCCCCGGCTACCCATTACTTAAAGAGCAATGGAAGAGATTTTAATCTTGGGAGCCCTTTGAGGCTCAGAGAGGTTCAATGACTCATCAAAGCTCATATATTTAGTGCATGTGATTGGTGCTTTCTTTACAAGTGGTTTTTTTTTTAAATGTCACAATTAGTTGAATACCAAGTTACCCTTTTATTCTTAATACTTATTTTCTTTTAAAAATTTATATTTCTTTTTAACATTTTGTTGTTAAATAAAATTGTATATTTTTATTCAAGAATTGCATTGCATATTCTAAATGCAACTCCTGGTAGGCATTCTCATCTTTGCCTATGAGGGGTCCCTGCTTCCTGGTAGCCACAAGTACTAGCTGTTCCCTTCTGCCCTAGAATTTTAGTAGGTGTGCTTTGGTCATACCTTGGTGCCTCACCATTTATTTACCACCTGGAACTTTAATTAGGAACTGTGTACAGACAGTGGGGATTCCAAACAGCACTAGTTTCTGTGACCAGTGAGTGCATAGGGTACCCCTGGAATTGGAGTCTCCCCTCCCCTGCCCCTTCACACTCCCATCCATGCCATGACTATGGCCAACATAAGCACAGACCCACTATATGATGACTCCCAGATTAGTGAGGATTTCAAATGAATCATTCTCCCAATCACAAAGATGCACACAAAAAAATCAAGGACACAGAGACACAAAGCACAAAATGGACAAGGGAAAAGATGGAGAAAAGTTCAAGCACAGTAACAATGAGCACAAAGATTTCTCCAAGAAGAGCACATAGAAAAGGAGAAAGACAAAGGCAAAGATGCCAGCTCAGAGACAAAGACAAACGCAAAGACTGAGTGAAAGTGGAACAAAGAAAGAACAGGGAAGGCTGCCTGATGATGCAATGGTAAAGGAGAAAGAAAATGGTTCCTCTAGTCCACCTCGTATTAAAGATGCACAAGATAACAATGATCATTTTGCTTCTAGAAAAGAAGATATCAAGTTTTCAAAGAGATCTCGAGAGAATGGTGACACATTCTAAAGTTAAAAAAATAAAAGTAGAAGATACCAAAAGATGAAGAAATGGAAACCAGAGGAAGAGAAGGGCAACGAAGCAAGGAAAATGAAAAATAAAGATAAGAATCTTTCCAAGACAGAGAGCAACCTGAAACAGCTAATGAAAGAGGAGAAATAAACATGGAAATGGTGGAAGGAAGAAAGTCAAGTGGAAATTCCTGGAATATAAAACTCCTTCTCCTTCCTTCCTTCCCTCCTTCTTTCCCTCTACTTCTTCTTCTTTTTCTTCTTCTTCTTCTTCTCCTCCTCCTCCTCCTTTTCCCTCTCCCTTTCTTTCTCTCTCTCCTTCTTCTCCTCCTCCTTCTTCTTTTGTTCCTTATCCTCCTCCTCCTCCTCCTCATCTTTCTTCTTCTTTTTCTTCCTCTTTCTCTTACCCTCAATTGCCCCCCTTGGGCCTTTCATCTAAAGTCATATTTCTTTACCAGAAACCTAGACCTGAGTGCACTGAACCTCCTCTCCTCTGCCCCTTTCCCACTTCTGCCTGAGTCGAGTCTATAACTCATGTGAACATGGATCAACTGTCCTACTACCACCAGATCAATGCAGATTCTCAAGTGACTGATTCTCCCAAACATAAAGATCAACTAAAAAATAGAGAACACCAACATAAAAAGTACAAGAACAAGGGAACAGACCACGAAAATTCCAAGTTCGTTATTACTGAGCACAAAGATTCCTCTGAGAAGAAACACAGAGAAAAGGAGAAAACCAAGCACAACGATGCCAGCTCAGAGACATGCAAAGACAAACACAAAAATAGAGAAAAGGAGAAATAAAAGAGAAGATCATTTGAAGATATAAAAGTTAAAGGAGAAAGAAAATAATTCTTCTAGTCCACCTCATATTAAAGATGCACCAGCTGATGGTTGTTGATTGCTTCCTCTAAGATATCAAGGCATTAAAGAGGCCTTCAGATGATGATCACGCTGATTCCAAAGCCAAGAAAATGAAAACAGAAGATATCAAAAGGTGAAGAAGTGGAAATCAGAGGAAAAGGAGGATGAGGAAACAAGGAAAACCAAGAACAAGATAAGAAACTTCCTGAGTCAGATAACAAGCTGAAGCAGTCAATGAAAGAGGATGAGCAAACATGGAAATGGTGGAAGAGTGCCAGCCTGAAGGCATCGAGTGGAAATTCCTAGAATGAAAAAGTCTTGTGTTGGCTCCACCTCTGCCAGAAAATGTCAAGCTCTACTAAGATGGCTAAGTCATGACGCTGAGACCCAAAGCAGAAGTGGTTACATTCTTAGCAAAAATGTTGGACTATGCATACACCACCAGGGATATCTTTACAAAAAGACAAAAGAAATACTTGAAAGACTGGATAAAGAAAATGACAATGAAGATAAAAATATCACCAGCCTCAGCAAGTGCAACTTCAACCAGGTAAGCCAGTATTTCAAAGCCCAATCAGAAGCAAGGAAGCAAATAAGCAAGGAAGAGAAACTGAAAATAAGGGAGAGAAATGAAAGCCTATCGAAAGAGTGTGATTTCCGTGTGATGGATAGTCACAGAGAATTGCTAACTTCAAGATTGAGCCTTCAAGTCTTTCCAGGGGCCGTGGCAACCATCCCAAATGGGAAAGTTGACAAGGTGGGTTATGGTGAATATATGATTATCAACTGCAGCAAAGATGTCAAAGTTCCTTCTCCTTCCCCAAGCACAAATGGAAAGAAGTTCAAGAAGATAACAACGTTACCTGACTGATGTCCTGGACTGAGAATATACAAAGATCCATCAAGTACATTATACGGGACCCCATTTCAATAAAAAAGTGGGAAAAGGATTAACAAAAGTATGAGACAGCCTGCAGATTGAAGAAGTGTATAGACAAGTTTTGGAATCAATACTGAGAAGACTGGAAGTGCAAGGAAATGAAAGCCCGGCAAAGGACTATAGCATTTTACTTCATTGATAAACTTGCTCTGAGAGCTGGTAATAAGAAGGAAGAAGGGGAGACAGGAGATACTATGGGCTACTGTGCCCTTCAGGTAAAGCACATTAATTTACTTTCAGAGATGGATGACCAAAAATATGTAGTTGAGCTTGATTTCTTAGGGAAGGATTCCATAAGATACTACAAAAAAGTCCCTGTTGAGAAAAGAGTTTTTAAGAACCTTTAACTATTTATGGAGAACAAGAAGCCCGAGGAAGATTTTTTTTTGACAAACTGAATACTAGCTTTCTCAATAAATATCTTCAAAGTCTAATGGAGGGTCTGAGAGCCAGGGTCTTTCTTATACACAATGTCTCCATCACACTACATCAGCAGCTAAAGGAGCTTACTGAACCCAGTGAAAATATCCAAGCAAAGATATTTTCTTATAACCATACCAGTGGAGCTGTTGTGATTCTGTATAAACTTCAGAAGACACCTTCAAAAACTTTTGAAAAGTTCATACTGAACCTGAAGACTGAGATTGATGCCAAGGAGGACTAGCTGGCTGTGGTTCGAAGAGATCTGAAAAGTGCCAAAGGAGAGGCCAACGTCTGAAAAGATAACAAGTCTAAAAAGGCAGTAGATACTAATAAAGCCATGCACAGTTCATTTGCTATTTTGCCCAACTCTGTGCCAATAAATCTGACAATGTAAGTGAAACAGATGAATATTTACAAAAATGAAAATTGTCCATATTAACAGAAAAGGAGTAAAATACTCCAATAACCACATTTCAGGGAAAAAGAAATTGAACGAGTCATCAGTGAACTCCCTAAGAAAAACTCTTCAGGGCCACATGGATTTACAAGAGAATTCTACTAAATTCTACTAAAAAAACCATTTGATTTTAAAAACTGTATAAAATATTTGGGAAAGTAGGTGAGGAAGGAATTTTATCATATTCTTTTTTATGACACAAATATAGTGCTGATACCTAAAACAGGAAGAGCCAAAACAGAGAAAGAAAATTACAGACCAATTTCCTTGATGAATATAGGTGTAAACTTTTTAAAGAAAATATTAGCAAAGAGATTACAACAACTTAACCTCTAGGAGCATTCACTGTGACCAAGTAGGATTTATACAGGGAATGCAGGGCTGGTTCAAAATTAAGAAAATTATCAGTATAATTTACCATATCAACAACAAAGCTAACAGAAATCATATGATTTTCTCAATAGATGCAGATAAAGCATTTGAATAAATACAACACCTCTTCTTTGTTGAGAAATGGAACTATGGACATAATAACTATTTTTTTGAAAAATAAAGGACAAAGAGAACAGTGCACAGAACACATTTATATAACAATACCTTCTGAAAGCTAAAACAAAAGCAGTTTTAATATTGAGCTCATTTAGAATCGATTCTAACCCTAACTCTCGATTCTAATCCTAAATTTATCTTTTGTTACAGATTACACTAGATGGTCACACGTAGATGTATTTAAGGTGAGAATGTGATAATCTTTCTTATTTGCAAAGAAATAAATAAGGAGCATTAGCTTTCTCTTCTTCAGAGTAAAATATATTCACTGCAATTCCATAGCATTTAGTTTGATTTTTCTTGTTTCTGAAGTCATTGTGTGGATTGTTTTTCTGGTTCTATGGACTTCACTTTCAATCACCTCATTTAAATCTTCTTTGAATTCTCTAGTCATCTGTGTGTGTGTGTGTGTGTGTGTGTGTGTGTGAAAGAGAGAGAAAGAGAGAGAGAGAGAGAGAGAGAGAGAGAGAGAGAGAGAGAGAGAGAGTTATATTCTCTGAAATGTTTGTACTGTAATTGATTCCAATTCACCCAACCAATGTCCATTTACTTCCATAATAAATTCTCCTCTCCTCTCCTGTCCTTTCCTCTTTCTGCCTCACTCTCTTCCCCCCCTTCTGTCTCTCTGTCTCCATTTCTTTCATAACATCTCCCTATCTTGAAGTTTCTTGAAGAATATATTAAACAATGGAGAGATCAATAGATCATTTTAATTTTTTTCCAGTTGGGTAGTATTAACACCTGCTAATTCCTATATGGTGAGAGCATATTTGGGCAGCAACATTACAGTTGTGAGTGATATCTTTGCTTCTGTACCTGGTCACAAGGTTCACTGAGGTGGATAGTAGGAGGTGGAGGTGGAAAGCTACTGAGAATGCTCTAATTATTGTTAGCTGATACTGATTAATAAAGTTTTGCTCTCAATATTGGACTCTGTCTTATTTTGTGAATTTAGTTGTAATTTTCCTATGTTTACCAAATAATTCTTTCTTTTGAGTTTGTGTGTTTGAAGACGTTAACAGAAAATTTATATTCTTCTATCTTTCTAGTCGTATGAAACTTCCATCTGTATTTTTATCATTAAGAAGAACTTGGAACTACAGTTTCACTTTTTTTAAGACACCCAAAATAGTTATTTCTATTAAAAGATACTATTAAGTAATTACAGTAAATATAAAAAGTCTTTGAGGTGTATTGGTTTGCTGATTCTGAGATTCTGTATATGTTTGAATGATATGGATCACTGATCATGCTCAAGCTCTATTGGTCCTACATAATTGTAACTGTAATCCAGGTGATAAATGGATGATTCACGATGGTCTTCTCTTTACTATTGTTGTTGAGCTGTTTCAGTCATGTCTGACTCTTTATGACCCTATTTGATGTTTTCTTGGCAAATTTACAGGAGTGGTATGCCATTTCCTTCTCCAGCTCATTTTACAGATGAGGAAACTGAGGCAAAGAAGAGTAAATGACTTTCCCAAGGTCACATGTTTAGTTAATGTCTGACGTTGGATTTGAGATAAGGAAGATGAGTGCTGCTGACTTCAGGCCTGGAACTCTATCCACTATACCTCTCCACAATGGCCTAATGTAGAGTTGGACACTCTGTAATTTGTGGGAAGTCATTGAATATTGATTCTTTAAGCATAAAAGTACACTTCAAATATGTTTCTCTTGGATGATTTAACTAAAAGATAACTCATATCATTGCTGATGATTTGGAAGTGATTATGTTATTAATTTCTCATTATATTCATCTCATATCTTAGTACTTTGGCCAAAGAGGCATCCACATCGATCTTTTTCATCTTTTGAGAAGATTCATTTGGAATTAAGACCAGATACATAACCAGATTTTCTTTTATGTTTGAGACAAACTTCAGAAAATGTTAAAAAAAAAAAGCAGATGCATAAAAATTCAACCTTAAATTATCTTTTTTTGAAAAAAAAAATTGGAGAAGGACTGAAACTTAAGCCATTGATCCCTATGGGCAACTCAAAGTGTATCAGTGGTCTCTCAAATTTTGGTGCCATTTGAGAAAAGAACCAACAAAATTTTATATGTATACACACATGAATACACACATGTATGTACATACACACATATATTTATGTATGTGCATATGTGTGTAATATATATGTATACACACATGCATATACACACGTGTGTGTATGTGTGCAGTTGGACCAGAAATTAAGAACATGTGAATTAAGATCCAGCCTGAGACACTAACTGTGTGACCCTAGACAAGTTATTTATACTCTTTGAGCCTCAGGTTCTGTAAAATGAGGGTATTGAAATGGATGACCTCGAAGTTCCTGCCAGTTCTACATCCATGATTCTCTGATCCTAAGTCACGTTGGGTACAATTCTGACATTTATCTGGATAGAGACATCTGGTATGTACCTGTTCTATGGATTAATGCTCTGCCGCTCAGATTTATCCTCTTGAGTAATATTTTTCAATTACTTCCCACATGGAAAGATAATAGTTTAACTTGGATTACTCACAAATGGATAATGTAATTTCCAAGGATGGATTTGGAGAGGACTTTCGAGGCCCACACAAAGGAGTAATAAGTCAGGGATCCAGTGAGTAATGCTCATGCAAGGGACCCAAAGAAATGTGTGGTTTTGTAGGTCACACGATCATCACATTCTTGTTTGTTGTAAAGTCTCCAAATTGCTTTCTCCTTCAATCTTCATAGTTTGAGTGGTCAGAAGAGTTACTGTCCACATTTTCTTCTTACTCATTATTTCCAAAAGCATTTAATGTTAACATGGATGTGAGGGAAACATTAAAAAATATATGCACCACAGTATTTCCCATTGCAACAGCATTGTTTTGTACATATTCTTGGAGTAAAACCCCATCCCTGTTAATAAAGTTCTTAATGCTATTGTCCCTCTATAATCAAATATAATGTTCTCAACTTCTCTCCAGGGGAATATAGCTTACATAGTTTCTAAACATGTTCTAAAATTGACATTTAATATAACCACTAATCTCTCTTTTCAGGAGATGATTTGAACTAATGTACAGACAGATCAATGAAATCACTGCTCATTTACTTGGAATCTCTTCAAAGGTCAGTATTTTCATCACTGGTGGGAAATGGGGTCTGAAGTTCTGCCTATTAAATTCCTGACCCAAGAATAATTACCCAGTAACATCTTTCTTTCCATGAACTGTAAGGTCTGGAAGAGGAGTGTTCTCCCTCCTGGATAGTCTGCTAGCCTTTGGATATTTTGCCAAGTCAAAACCTTTTTTTAAGTAAATAGAACTAGTAAAAAGAACTAAGGATAAATCCTAGATTATCTCATTGGATGCAAAGTGACCAGAAAAACCCTCCAGTCATTTCTGAGTCAATGTACTCCTAAGTAGAAATTTATAGGTCTGTTGTGAGCAGGAAATTTAAAAAAAAAATTGAAGACCTTGGAGATATTGTAGCAAAGTTAGTTAAGTTCAAGAATGCATATAATGTTCTTATAAAGCATTTGGAAATGAAATATTAAAAAATACACTCTATAGCAATTGTTTTCTATCCCTGATGTTTTGGACTTAACTATTGTTTCCTGTTATTAGACTTAATACTGATGTGTGAATGATAAGAACTATTATTTGAAATGATTTTATGTCCATATTCCTTTATTACGCTCTCGGTGTTTAAAATATTTTTAGAACATGAGATCAGGATGAAAATTACACTTTGATCTTCTTTGATGCCATTTCCTGTTATTAAATTGCCAGTCTTGATGATTTTTTTGATAGTATGTAAGCCACAACAACCCGTGAAACTAAGAAATGAACAAATTGGCTCTCATTTCCAAACAGTCAATTTTTTGTTCTGAAGTGAAGTGGAAATGTGGCATAAAAGGATGACATATTTTTTAAAAATTAATTTGTTTTTCGTTATCAACAATAATTTCCATAAGTTTTAAATTTTCTCCCCCTCCCTCATCCCTGCCTCCCCAAGACGGCATGCAATCTTATATAAATTTTACACATACATTCTTATTAAACATATTTTAGCATTAGTAATATTGCATAGAAAAACTGAAACCAATTGGAGAAACTGAGAAAAACAAAAACAAAACATAAGGCAAGAAGTCTGATTCATTCTGCATTCTAACGCCACAGTTCTTTCTCTGGATGTGGATGGCACTTTGCGTCAAGAGTCCTTTGGAAATGTTTTAGGCCCTTTTATTACTGTGAAGGACTAAGATTATCAGAAACAGTCTTTGCACACAGTGGCTGTTACCATATATAATATTCTCCTGATTCTGCTCATTTTACTCAACATCTATTCACATAAGTCTTTCCAGGTTTGTTTTCTTTTCCGAAGTCCACCTGGTTCATCATTTCTTATATCATGGTGGTATTCCAGTTCATTCATATATTACAACTTATTCAGCCATTCCCCGCTTGATGGACATGCCCTCAATTTCCAGTTCTTTGGCACCACAAAAAGAGCTCCTATAAATGTCTTTTGCACATATGGATCTTTTTCCCATTTTTGTGAACTCTTTGGGATATAGCCCTAGAAGTGGTACTGTTGGGTCAATGGGCATGCACATTTTTATAGCCCTTTGGGCATAGTTTCAACTTGTTTTTCAGAATTGTTGGAAAAGCTCACAGCTCTACCAACAATGAATTAATGTTCCAACTCTCACATCTTCTCCAAAATTTAGATGACAGATCATTTTAAGAATCACAGAATTTAGACCATCTATAAATTTTAACTTAAGTTTGGGTTCTCCAAAAATAAGATCCTTACCCATGGACCTGAGAATGGAGATCCTGCTGGAGAAAGTGAACAGTATCTTACTTTTGTTCCTGTCCTTCAGATACTTTGCAGTTTTGTACTCACAATTGTTTCTTTTCTAGAATGGATTTATTGTATGTATATTTGGTCTCACATTTTTTGAATACTGGACAAAATTGATGAATAAAACATCAACAACTATATGCCTACCTTGCTAACTCAACAGAACTACTCAAATTAGAGTAATGCCTAGACTAAGGGAAGAGAAAAGTCTTTGATTCATTCAGTTAGTAGTAGTATCTTTCCAATTCACCTTTTACTATTTGGAAATGAGAATTTTTGGAGGGAGTGGTTAAAAAGGGATTGAATAGTTTTAGGAAAATGATTTTTCATGGTTTTGTATTTTAAGCAACTATTCTCTCAAGTGAATCAATCTCTTATATAATTTTTGTTACTACTATGTTTTACCTTATTTCATATTTTTGTCTATTCTTTAGGAATACTATTAAGTATAACCTGCAAATGACTTGGTCAGAAAGAGCTTTTCAAAGGCATGTTGGAATTCTCCTTTTTTTGGATTTTCTATCTCTCTAAGTAGAGATGCTTAGACTCAGAATAACTTAATTCATAACTATTGTTTCTGGCAGATTTGTGCCCAAGTCACAGAATACAGACTGGTTTCTATATTCTGCACACTTCCCTCAGATTATTTTGCCTTTTCAGAGGCAGTAAACCAGCAATAACCCTTGATGTTTATCTGGGGATTTCCCCACACACACAATCTCAGTGTTGGAAGGAACCACAGAAGCAAAATAGGCCATATTATATCTGTCTGAGAATCTCTTCTTTCACAAAAATGTTCATTCTCCAAAACCTGCCAGCCAAGCAAAATCCACTAGACCCCAAAGTAACCCATTTGAATGTCCCCAAATTAAAGAACTGACAGTTGCATGGCTTATAAAAAGAATATCACCATTTTCATAATGTATAAAGGTCAAGAAAATCGTATGTCATGAACAAGAGAAAAGAAGACATAATCTCTGAACTCTTGGAAGGGGGTGCATATTCAAATATAAGCTGTTTAGAAATTTGGAAGGAAAACCTAAGTGTATTAGTTTGGAATTAGAATAGCTATAAATTAAACCTTGGCATCAGTATGGTATTCTCTAGCATAGATTACTTTATTGCAGCCACCAATGCCCCTTGGCCCAACATAATCTAATGACCCGAAGGTTTTTCAAGTTTCTCCACATGCTTCACTTCCAGCTAGAGAGCTGATTTGATTTTGGAAGTATGTCTTGACCATGAATAATGTGAAAAAAAATCATGTAATATGAGAAGTATATAAGCCTTTAAAGATGATATAATGTAATCTAGTGTGTGTGTGCGCGCGCGTGTGTGTGTGTGGTTACTCATTTAAATTTTGATATATTGTAAAAGCAAGCACCCTGACATACACAAGAAGGCCTGACCTACAGGTTATTAGATTTCCTTTTCTAAAAGGAAAGCAACTTTTGAGGGAAAAACAATCACTTTAATCAAGCACATGTATCACTCACTTAGTTCAGGGGAAAAGGTCAGCACCCTCAACTTCAGAGAAATTAGAGAGAAATCAAAATCAAAAGAGAGGGCCTCTAACTGTCTGACAGTAAGCAATACATATATCACAACTCAACAGACAGATAAGTGCCTGAACATGCATACAAAGGTAGCAGAAAGAGAAGCACCAACATGTGGCTTTTATATACACTTTTCAGAGCCAGAGGGCATCACAACCCTTGACAATCAATGTCTCATTAAAAAAAGGTATAGATTTTCTTACATATCTTCCCTAATTAAACTCCCCTTAATGGGGCAGGCCCATTAATGAATGAGGAACACCTTTAGTCTTATTAACATTTCATATACACACACATATATTCATATATATGAATATATATATTCTTTTTAAATTTTGTCTTAAATTTATATAAAACAAGCATTTTCGTAACATAGTACAATAAAAAAGACAATTGTGGATGAAACTGGAAATCTATATGCACAACTTGTTATTCCTTTCAAATACACAAAATTGTCATGTAAAATTTTTAACCGTTATTTTCTAAGAAGAGAAGATGGAGGACAAAGAGTTTAAATGATTAGTCATACAAAAATCTTAGAGGGAATAAAGAGTGCTAGAAGTCAAGCCTCCAGTGTCTTGGACTAGATTTATTTGCCACAACATTACACAGATATCCTGGCATGTTGTGTAAATTTGGATTAAGACCATTGAAATGACACTGATATATAAGAAAAAATGAATGATTGTACTATTAGGCCAGGTTACAATTGAATGACTGCTGTGTTTGGAGTTGAGAGACCTGAGTTTGAACCCTACTTCCCACATATATGACCAAATGTAAACCCACTCACCTCACCATTTTCAGATGATGCCTTAACTAAGCAAAGAAAAAAATCTCAAAAAATTAGTTCAAGGTCTTATAATAAGCATTTGAAAGTTACTAGATAAAGGAAATGATGTCAAATAGAAATTCTGTTCCAATATAGTAAGGAAAATTGTTGACTCTCAGGGACTGTCTATAAATTATCAAGCAAGTTGGTAAGAGAAAGAATTTCAGAAATTGGAACACTTTCCCCCTTTCCCCCACAATACTGTGCATAGTATGTAGTGTATGTATGTGTGTATACATATACTTATGTGTATATATAAATACATATTCATATCTCAATGTGTATACATGCATATGCAACATAGTATATAGTGTTTAATAGCACATACATATAAATGATGTATTTATAGAGAGTAGATATAGTACACATAGATGTAATATATGCAATATACATGTACATAATTTCATATATAACTATCTATAGTCAGTTAATTCCTCCTTTAAAGAAGCTTATAGCTGCCTAAGCTTCAATAATGAGGCCGGAATAGTAATCCAAAAACAAAACATCTGATCATAAGTCTTGGGTGGTAAAAGATCTCATCTTTGACTTTGGTCTGGTAGATCTTATTCCTTCTTTCACTAAAGGGACTTCCAAATTCAAGGAATCCAGAGGACATTAGACTTCTCATATTTGCATGAGTTTCTTTAGCAAAGAATTAACTGGATCAATTGGTGATGATGTTACCAAGGAAAATTTGGATACAGGTTCATTACTTTTAAGGGAAATTTCTTGAGCATCATACTAATAGGAGAAAAAGATCTGCTGTAATGAGAAGCTGCCTGATTACTCTGTTGTTACACATACACTAACCTTGATATCACTTTCTCCTGGACTCTGTATATTCTTTTGAAAAAAATGTGTCAAATATATTTGAAGGGATATTTTGTATCAACTATATTTACCATATCAACTTAGTAAAACTGCTTATCTCTGTGTAAGATTATCCCTACATATTCCTTTCTAAAATTACTTAAGGTTGGCTGACTAAATAATTGCTTCCCACTAAACAAAAAAAAACCCTAAGGACTGAAAGATCATATATTTTCCCCTAGATTCCTTGATAGCTATCTTGTCAGCAAATACTTTGCATGCATCTCCTACATTTTTGCAGTCTAGTATTTTAAATAATAGCAAATAATCAGTGGACTTTTTGTTTGTTTGTTCGTATTTTTTCCTACCTATCCTCATTTTGTTCTCTTCTTAGGTTCAATCTTCATGGCAATGTGATTTGAGCGAATCCAACTTTTCTTTGGAAAAATTTTAAGTATTTACACAGGGGGCTTGCTACCTTAATTATGGAGTCAGCAGTGGAAATGGACTTTAAAGAAAGCATAATTTCTTTTGTACTAAAGAAGAGCAAGGAGTCCTCTCTCTTTTAGTGAGACCTTCTCTATACTCCTTCACACAATTGGAAAAGATAAAGATAACTCAGAAGGTCAAGAGCAGAGCATCACAAAATATTCTATGCTCTTTGAGAATAGGCTACAGTTGGCAAGTAAGTCGAGAACTGAGATGATTGGGAGGTGTATATTTATGCAAATTTATAAAATATTCTGTGCCTAAATCTAAGCACTATGCCTCACTTCGTGCATTCATACTTCAGATATGTTTTCTGGGCTTTAACTTGTGTGGTTGAATCAGCTATGACTAATGTGGTGTGGCTAACTTCAATCCTCTGTGAGGAAGAGCAGGATCAAGGTCTCAACTGAAAAATAACGATAATGTCATTCTGTCCCGTGTGCAGAATCACAGACTTATAAAACGGTGGAAAAGGAAGGAATTAAGAAAGGAAGGAAGGAAGAAATGAAAAAAGGGAGGGAAGAAAGGAGAAAGGGAGGAAAGAAGCAATTATTAAGCATCTACTATGCACCAGCACTATGTAAAGTTGTTAAGTTTTTAAGTTTTATCTAACTTGATCTTCACCACCACCATGGTTGCTGTTATTATGCTCATTTAATGGTTGAGAGAACTAAGGCTGAGAGAGATGCTAAGTGACTTGTCCACCACGCAGATATTAAATGTGTGAGTCCTGATTTGAATCTGGATTTTTCTGACTCCAGGTTCAGAGCTGTATCTGCCACCTCACGGCAAAGAATCAATACTCCAGCTAATGTGATTTCTTTACACATATGGTCAATCACATTCCTTTTCTGGACTTCAGTTTTGTTCTCTGTAAATTCTGGATTTGGATTAGATAAAATCTGAGGTCCTTACTTTTTTATTTTTTAATTCATTACTAAATTTATTTTAAGTTTTCAACATTCATTTTCACAAAATTTTCAGTTCCAAATTTTCTTCCTATCTCTCCCCTATGCTCACTCCAAATCACCTTCCATTCTGATTGCCCCTTCCACCAATGTGCCCTCTTTCCTAATACTCCTCCCTTTGCTCATCCCTATCTTCTCTTTTGTCATGTATGATAAGATAAATTTCAATACCCCATTACCTGTATTTCTTATTTTCCAGTTGTACATAAAATCAATTCTCAACATTTGTTCCTAAAACATTGAATTCCAACTTCTCTTCCTTCCTTCCTCCCTCCCCACTCACCCCCACTGAGAAGGCAAGCAGTTCAATATAGGCTATATATTTGTAGTTTTACAAACGACTTCCATAATAGTCATGTTATGTAAGACTAACTTTATTTCCCTCAATCCTATCTTGCCCCCCATTTCTTCTATTCTCTCTTGTGACATTTTCCTTCCCCAAGAGTTTTTACTTCTAATTGCTCGATCCTTGCGTTTGCCCTCCTTTCCATCTTCCCCCACTACCCTGCTTATCCCCTTCTCCCCTATTTTCCTGTAGTGTAAGATAGATTTTCATACCAAATTGAATGTACATGTTATTCCTTCCTTGAGTCAGATGTGTTGAGAGTAAGTTTAACTTTTTCCCTCTCAACCTCTCCCTTTTCCTCTCCATAAAAGCTTTTTAGCTTTTTCTTGCCTCTTCTATGAGAGATAATTTGCCTCATTCCATTTCTCCCTTTCTCCTCCCAATATATTATATTACTCTCTCACCCCGTAATTTTATTTTTTATATATGATCCCTTCCTATTCAAATCACCCTGTGCTCTCTGTCTCTCTCTCTCTTTCTGTGTGTGTGTGTGTGTGTGTGTGTGTGTGTAATCCTTCCAACTACCTAGACACAGAGAAAAGTTTCAGGAGTTACTAATATTACCTTTCCATCTAGAAATGTAAATAGTTCAACTTCTGTAAGTCGCTTAAGATTTTTTTCCTGTTTACCTTTTCATGCTTCTCTTGATTCTTGTGTTTGAAAGTCAGATTTTCTTTTCAGCTCTGGTCTTTTCATCAAGAGTGCTTGAAAGTCCTCTATTTCATTGAATGACCATTTTTTTTCCACTGAAGTGTTATGCTCAGTTTTGCTGGGTAGGTAATTCTTAGTTATAATCCTAGTTTCATTGACTTCTGGAATACCATATTTCAAGCCCTTTGATCCCTTAACATAGAAGCTGCCAGATTTTGTGATATCCTGATTGTATTTTAACAATACTTGAGTTATTTCTTTCTGGATGTTTGCAATATTTTCTCCTTGACCTGGGAACTCTGGAATTTGACTACAATGTCCCTAGGAGTTTCTCTTTTTCACTCTCTTTCAGGAGATGATTGGTTGATTCTTTCAATATTTATTTTACCCTCTCTTTCTGGAATATCAGGGCAATTTTCCTTGATAATTTCATGAAAGATGATGCCTAGATTCTCTTTTTGGTCATGACTTTCAGGTAGTCTCATAAACTTTAAATTGTATCTCTTGGATCTATTTTCCAGGTCAGTTGTTTTTCCAGTGAGATATTTCACATTATCTTCCACTTTTTCATTCTTTTGGTTTTGTTTTGTAATTCCTTGATTTTTCATAAAATCATTACCTTCCATCTGTTCCATTCTAATTTTTAAAGAACTATTTCCTTCAGTGAAGTTTTGAATCTCCTTTTCCATTTGATTAATTCTGATTTTTAAAGTATTCCTCTCCTCATTGACTTTTTGGACCTCTTTTGCCAATTAAGTTAGTCTGTTCTTAAAGGTGTTATTTTCTTCAGTATTTTTGTGGTCTACATTAGCAAGCTGTTGACCCACTTTTCATGATTCTCTTGCATTGCTATCATTTTTCTTTCCAATTTTTCCTCCACCTCTCTTACTTGATTTTGAAAATCCCTTTCAAGCTCTTCCATGGCCTGGGACCATTGAACATTTATTTTGAGGGCTTTATGTGCAGAAGCTTTGACTTTTATGTCTTCCCCTGATGGTAACCATTATTCTTTCTCATCTGAAACAAAGACAGAGAAAACCTATTCACCAGAAAGAAACCTTCTATATTCTTACATTTTCCCTTTTTTGGGGGCATTTTCCCAAACAATCACTTGACTTTCAGGTCCTTTTTCCAGATCAGAGTATACTCTGGAGACCTATAAGATCTCAGTTCCTCCAATCAAGAGAGAGGAGTTTACTCCTTGGCCAGACTGAAGACTTTGTTTCAGATCAGCTGCTGAATTGCCCCAGGGGCTCGATGCAACAATGGATTCTGACTGCTGACTGCCAGGCCACAGTATCCACCACTATCTGCTGCTGCTGCCACCATTGCATGGACCCAGGGCCTGGGCAGGACATTGTTCCTTTGTCACAGAGGTGAAAAAGCCCTTTCACTGACCTTTGAAGCTTCCTTTGGTGCCTTTGGATTGAGGGACCTGTGAAATGCAGCTGCTGCCACTGGGCATTCCACCTCCAAGGCCTACTCCTGTCCTCCTGGAGATGCGGCATGGGCTAAGGCTGAGCTGTGTTTCACTCCGTGTCTGGTGTGACAGACTTTTCCTGTGGGCCTTCCAGGTCACCCTGGGCTGGAAATCTCCTCCACTTTGTCATTCTATGGCTTCTGGTGCTCTAGAATTTTCTGAGAATCATTCTTTACAGGTATTTTATGGGCTGTGGGGTAAGAGCTAGAGTATGTGTGTCATTCTACTTCGCTATCTTGACTCATTCCTACCCTCCAAACCCCAGGTTCCTTCTGACTCTACATCCTACTCAATCTAAATCCTACTAAATCCTGACTTTAAATTCCCTCCTCAAACCACAATTAATTTATCTTGTAAATCTTTTCTATACCATTTTATATGTACATATGATCTCTCCTGTTAGAAGGCAAGCTCCTTGTGAGGGCAGGGACTGATTCAATTTTGTCTTATATTCTCCTGTGCTAGACATAATAAATGGCACTTGGTATATGCTTGATATAAATTTGTTGATTAGACCTAAGTGGCCTGGTAGTCAAGGTAGAAATGGACTTCAAATTTGTATGTGTGTGTGTGTGTGTTTGTGTGTGTGTGCGCGCGCGTGTGTGTGTATCTGTATGTCTCTCTCTCTCTCTGTCTCTGTTTCTCTCTGCCTCTGTCTCTCTCCATATATAAAATTGGACAGAATTGTGAAACATAATCTATCTAACCTAAGTCGTCTCAGCTTCTGAATTCTGGACTCATCCCTCTGGATCTAATTTCTTTCCCCACTTCATCTCCCAAGGTATTTCAAACTCCTGCTATAATCTGTCCTCAAGAAAGGATAATTATTTCACACTAATACAAAAATGCCAAAAATAAAAGGTGTACATTTTTTCTTGCATGAAGGATCCAATTCTTAAGAAGGGAAAGAAACTATTAGACAACTTGTTAGATTATATGTAATTGGTGAAGAATGGGGTTTGAAAAGAAGCACAATGCATCCACTCTTTAAATTACACAGTATTGGCTTTTACTTTATTTCTCATATATGACTAAGACAGAACTTGGTTTCCCAACTTAGGCTTAACTAAACAAATATTTGTTAAACTCCCATGACATTCAGAGAAATGTCCTGGAAAAAAATTCAGACATAAACAAAAGAGGGACTATGTCCTTATGTAGTTTTAATCTTTCAAATTCCTAGATTACAAAGATTAAATTTACTCATTTTGTTTCTCATGGACTCCATTCTTTTTCTTCCTCTTTCTTTGTAACTATTGGTAAACCTTTGCTACTAACAAGGGAGAGAGATAGGAGGTAGAACTGTGATTTCACTGATATAGAGAATCCTTTGGTCAGGCTATTCCCTGTTTTAATATATGTCTGAGCCTTCTCTGTAATTTATAGACTGAGATTTGTTCCAATCATTTATTTTGCTTCTGAACTCTGGGTACAGAATCACACAGCCAGCATATGTCATAGGCAGGGCAAATAGGTAATGTACTAGACCTATAATCAGCAAGACCTGAATTCAAATCCAGCCTCAGGTACTTCCTAGCTGTGTGACCCTTGGAAAGTTACTTGACTTTTGTTTGCCTCAATTTTCTCTTCTGTAAAATGTCTATAATCATAGCACCTACCTCCCAGGGATATTGTAACGATCAAATGAGGTAATTCTAAAGGACTTAGTGTAGTGCCTCGAAAATGACAAGCACTCCATAAATGTTAGCTATCATTTTCTTCATCTTCATCATCATAATCATCACTCCAGGTTTTCCAGGATTATTAAAATACTTCACTTAGTATTAGATTTCTTCAGTTCACACATTTTCTCATACTCTTGGAAATCTAGCTATCTATGGAAGATGGAACTTTCTTCCCCATCTTCTTCAGTCTGGCATTATCCTTCTTTCATGGTTTTCTGATACACTGACTTATGAAGAAGAATACACATCCCCCTTTCTTGTCCACTTCCAAATCCTTCCTATTTGAAGGGTGGTGCTACTATCTTCATTTACAGATTAGGAAACTGGGGCAGACAAAGTAAGTGACTTTTTCTGGATCACACAGCTATTGTTCAGTTGGTCAGTCATGTCTGACTCTTTGTGACCCCATGAACCACAGCACACCAGGCTCATTTATCCTCCACTATCTCCCAAAATGCCTACAAAATCATGTGTGTTTCTTCCATGACATTATCAATACATTTCATCCTCTGCCATCCTCTTCTCTTTTTGATTTCCATCTTTCTCAAGGGTCTTTTCCAATGAGCACTGTTCTCATTATGGGGCCAAACATTTAAGTTTCCACTTCAGTATTTGTCCTTTCAATAATTAGTCTGAATTAAGTGTCTGAGATGAAATTTGAACTCAGATCTTCATGACTCCAGCTCTTGTGCTCTGTTGACTACACTATCTAGCCTTCTTTAAAGTGATTTTAAGCTACAAATCTGTTTTTTTTTGCAACCTTGAGAACTTATGTGTTTAAGATCACATAGTAATAAGTAACTCATCTAGGATTTGAACCCTGGCCTTCAGACTGTAAATCCAGGTCACTCTGCACTGCAGTATGCTGTCTCCTATTAAATCTTAATGATAAACTTTTTTCCCATTTTTACTTGAGGCTAGGAAAATTACACATAAGGACCGAGAAGAAAAGTCAAGAATTGATTCCCTTCATTGGTTCTCAAAGAATGAAGAGTAGTTGTGGAATTAATTGATTTTTTTTTTAGATTCCACAAGAAGTTGAGAAGTGACCCCTCCAACCACCACCAACTCCCAGAATCATTCCTTGATATCTGATGATTTTTAGGTGGGGATAGGATAAAGGACTGCAGGGGGATGCCAATCATTCCTAGACTGTAGCAATTGGAATCTGGACTTATTAACATTCCTCAGATTATTTTGTTGGCAGAAGAGCCCTTCTTTATCTATTTAATAGTAAAAATTCAGGAAATTCTGTTTTCCCTCCTCTGTTTGGCCTAAAGCCTTTATGTTATGTATATCTAACTCCACACCTATTTGTTACTAATTTAGTACCTCAGTTTCTCAGGACTGAGGGTGTTACCTCATTGCACTTATCCCACTTCACACATTTTGTTCTCAAATAATAAGAGACAGGACAGTGAGAGTCCAATTCTTAGAATGAACTTGAGTGTTCCCATCCTGACGGCTTATGCAGAGCATGTTTCATATTCTCTACCTCCTGTCAATCACGTTTAGAGTTTTGTAAAAAGACATGATTCTCTGGGAATGAGGAGAAAGAAGGAGAGGGAGAGGGAGAGAGAGAGAGACAGAGAGACAGAGACAGAGAGACAGAGAGAGACAGAGACAGAGACAGACAGACAGACAGCAGAGGCAGAGACAGAGACAGAGTTAGCTTAGGTAACTAATAGATAACTATAGACCTGAACTGAATTTATTTACAACATTATCGATAGACTGCTTTTTGCCTATGAGCTTACACCATACAACAATTCATCCTCCATGAATGTGGTGAGAGAAGATCATAGTGCAAAAATGTTGTTAGATTGGAATCAGGTAGAGAATTTTTCTTCTCATGTATTTTTCATGCACCCATCACAAGTACAATTTTTCTCATGGTCCAAGGATGAGGTAGTCTTATGTTGAAGGTGTGTGCCTGCACTTTTGGTTATAGATACAAGAAGTCCCTCTTGCAATGCAGGTCTGGTCCCTTCTCTGCAACTTATAGTCTTACAAAGTTGCCTAGAGTCATCTCCAGAGTGGGAAGGGAATATCAAAGAAATTGACATGATAATTTTGTTGTATATTTGAAAGGAATAGCAAGTTGTGCATAGTAGATTTGCAGTTTCATGTGCTTTAAAAATGTACAATATTATGGAACAGTTTCTTTTTTACTATTAATCACATGTTCTTCATTTTTTTAATATAAATTTATTAACTTTTTACATTTATTCTCGCAAAATTTTGGGTTCCAAAATTTTCTCCCCATTTGTCCCCTCCCCCCACCCCAGTACACTGAGCATTTTAATTTCCCCTATCACCAATCTACCCTCTCTTC
>CM053774.1:119233126-119276557 GCA_028658325.1 Potorous gilbertii | reverse complement strand
TGCCTATTCTTATTCCTTCAATTTCTTTATCTTGTCTAATTGCTATAGCTAACATTTCTGCCATCATATTGAATAACAGTGGTGATAATGGACATCTTTGTTTCACCCCTGATCTTATTGGAAATGCATCTAGCTTATCTCCATTGCATATAATGCTAGCTGAAGGTTTTAGGTAGATATTGCCTATTATTTTATGGAAAGTTCCCTTTATTCCTGTGTTCTCCAGTGTTTTTAATAGGAACGGTTATTGTATTTTGGCAAAAGCTTTTTCTGCCAAATACATGAGAGAATCATGTATTTTTTGTTAGTTGTGTTGATGATATGATTGATAATCCTAATAGTTTTCCTAATATTGAACCAGCCCTGCATTCCTGGTATGAATCTTATCTGATCATAATGTATTATTCTCATGATCAGATGCTGTATTTGTTTTGCTAAAATCTTATTTAAAATTTTTGCATCTATATTAATTAGAGAAACTGGTCTATAATTTTCTTTGTGTGTTTTATCTCTTCCTGGTTTGGGTATCAAGACCATATTTGTATCATAGGAAGAATTTGGGAGGACTCCTTCTTTCCCAATTTTCAAAAATGGTCTATATAATATTGGAATTAACTGTTCTTTAAATGATTCATACACTTCACTTGTAAATCCATCTGGTCCTGGAGATATTTTCCTAGAGAGTTCATTGAGGGCTTCTTCTTTTTGTCTGACATGGAGTTGTTTAAGTATTCAACTTCCTCTTCTATTAATCTGGGTAATTTTTATTTTTTAAAATACTCATCCATCCCATTTAGGTTATCGAAGTTGTAGGCATAAAGTTGGGCAAAGTAATTTCTAATTATTGTTTTAATTTTCTCCTCATTGTAGGTGAGTTTACTCCTTTCATTTTTGATATTAGTAATTTGATTTTCTTCTTTCTTTTTTTAAAATCAAATTGACCAAAGGTACTCTTTATTAATCAATCAATCAATTAATTTTATTTATTTATTTTCATTTATTTATTTTTATTTATTTATTTTATTTTTATTTATTAATTCAATAGTTTTCTTAATTTCAATTTTATTAATCTCTCCTTTGGTTTTCAGTATTTCTAATTTGATATTTACTTGAGGATTTTCAATTTGTTCTTTTTCTAGTTTTTTCAGCTGCATGCTCAAGTCATTGATCTTCTCTTTCTCTATTTTATTTATGTAGGCATTCAAAGATATAAAACTTTCCCTAAGAATTGTTTTTGTAGTATCCCATAAGATTTGGTAGGTTGTCTCATTTTTGTCATTCCCTTGAATGAAGTTGTTGATTTTTTCTATGATTTCTTCTTTAACCCACTCCTTCTTTAGGATTAGATTATTTAGTTTCCAATTGATTTTTGGATTATATTTCCATGACCTTTTATTACATATAATTTTTATTGCATTATGATCTGAGAAGGATGCCTTGGCTATCTCTGCTTTTCTACACGTGATTGTGAGTTTTTTATGTCCTAGTACATGGTCAGTTATTGTATATGTGCCATGCACCTCTACTGAAAAACTTTTTCTTGCCTCTTTTATGTGAGAGATCATTTATCCCATTCTATTTCTCCCTTTTTCCTCTGAACATATTCCTGTCTCACTGCTAATTTTATGTATTTTTTAGATACCAACCTTCATATTCATCTCACCTTGTGTCCTCTGTCTGTATGAATATAATTCCTCCACATACCCGAATACTGAGAAAAGCTTCACAAATTACAAATACTGTCTTTCCATATAGTAATGTAAATAGTTCAACTTTCGTAAGTCCCTTATGATTTCTCTTTCCTGTTTACCTTTTCATGCTTCTATTGATAGTGGTGTTTGAGAGTCAAATTTTTTCTTCAGCTCTGTTTTTTTCATTAAGAATGTTTGAAAATCCTCCATTTCTTTGAATGACCATTTTCCCCATGAGATAGTATACTCAATTTTTTTTTGGTAGGTGATTTTTTAGTTTTGACCCTAGCTTCTTTGACCTCTGGAATATCATATTCCAAACCCTCTGATCCCTTGATGTAGAAGCTGCTAGATCTTGTGTTATGCTAATTGTGTTTTCACAATACTAGATTTATTTCTTTCTGGCTCCATGCAATATTTTCTCCTTCACCTAGGAGCTCTGGAAATTGGCTATAATATTCCCAAGAGCTTTCCTTTTGGAATCTTTTAGCAGACAATCAGTGGATTCTTTCAATATCTATTTTTACCCACTGGTTCTACAACATCAGCAGTGTTTTCCTCGACAGTTTCTTGAAACATGATATCAAGGCTCTTTTTGTGATCATGGCTTTTGGGTTGATTGGCTGGTTATTGTCCTTCATTTTTAAAGACAATCAAAATGATCTCACCATGATAAAGTGAAGTTTCAGTGTGTCCTACTGTGGCTGATCAGAGCAATACAAGCTCAGAATGCTCTATCACAGGTTGGACACAGGTATTCTGTATGAATTTTTGGGGCAGATACTCCAAATTTCTGCATCCCATGTTTACTTTGACTTGTCTCAGGTCTGCTTTTCTCAAAGAGCACAGCACCCTTTCTAATGTGGGCACACCATGCTGTGCCAGTCCTGTGCCAGTCCTGTGCCAGTTTCTCCCATGTTGCACAGTAGTCCAACAGGGAATCATTGTGACTGGTGCTATGTTGACGGGGTAGCATGAGGGAGGTGACTGGCATTGATGAGACCTAGTGGTTTACTTGGTGGTCAGCTGGGGTCCTATTGACAGGATCTGGCATGTGCTGAGGCTTAGTGGGGTGTTTCCCCAGGGCTACACTGAAGTCTGTGGAGGTCAGGCCCCTAGAAGATTCCTGTTTTCCTGAGCTATGTTGAAGTACGTGGAGGACTGACCTACTTTCTTGTCCTGCTGGAGGATGCATATTTGTCCAGGGCTACACTGAAGCATGTTGAGGTCTGACCTACTTTCCCGTCCTGCTGGAGGATGCCTGTTTGCCCAGGGTTATGCTGAAGCATATTATGGTTCTTGGAGCTGGAATTTGCCAGTTCCTCTGGCTATGCTAAGACTTGTGGGGAGTCTTGGTGTATGCATTTCTTTGTTTATCATATAGGGGCTCAGGATCTCCCTCTCATTTTCTGATGTAGGGCGTACTACTGATTTGCTGGGTTTCTTCCTTTCATATAATGTGCTTTCCTTTTACTTGAGTGAGAAGGACTTTTCTTGCTTATCTTACAAGTTTCTTCTATGAAAGGATTTTTTCCCTCAGTCTTTTCTTTTCTCGTTCTGCTGTTCCAGAATTTGTTTTGGGACACTAGTTTGTGGTTGCCTGGTGGTTAATATGGGAGTTACAGTAATTTACTGCTTACTTCACTATCTTGGCTCCAAGAACTCCCCCATTGGTTGCATTAGTTTTGTTTGTACAAAAAGCTTTTTTATTTATATAATCAAAATTATTTATTTTATTTCTGTGATCCTCTCTATCTCTTTTTTTTGTCATAATATCTTCTCTTTTCCATAGATCAGACAGGTACATATTTCTTGTCCTCTTCTAATTTACTTGTGATATCAAACTTTATGTCTAAAGAATTTATCTCTTTTGACTATATTCTGATATATGGCATCAGTTTGGTTTATACCTAATTCCTGCCAAACTATTTTTCAGTTTTTCCATCAATTTTTGTCAAATGGTGAATTCTTATCCCCCGAAGAGTGGATCCTTGTGTTTATTAATTATTAGATTACTATGGTTATTTGTTACTGGTCCACCACTCAGTGTCTTAGTCAATACCAGATTGTTTTAATGATTGCCAGTTTGGAAATTCAAACTGCCTGCCATCCTTCCTTTTTTCTTTTCTTTAATATTTTTTTTTAGCTTTCAACATTCACTTTTATAGGATTTGGGGTTCTGTGTGTTTCTTTCTCCTCTTCCTCCCCCCCTTCAAGTAAGCAAGTGATTCAATATGGGCCATACATATACAATAATACTAAACATATTTCCATATTAGTCATTATATGAAAGAAGGATCAGAACAAAAGGGAAAAAACACAAGAAAGAAAAGACAAAAATGAGAAAAAATAACATGCTTTGCTCTGCATTCAGATTCCTTAGCTTCTAATTGAATATGGACAACACTTTCCATCAGGGGCCTTTCGGAATTTTCTTAGACCATTGTATTACTGAGTGGAGCAAGGTCTATCAAAGTAGATAATCACACAATGTTCCTGTCACTAAATAAAATGTTCTTTTTGTTTTGTTCACTTCACTCAAATGTTCAAAAAATATCACAATCTAATCAGTGAGTCAGAATACAACAACTATGTACAATCAAGGTGCACACAAGATCAATGGAAGATAATCACAGAGAGAAGGGATTAGAATTATGAGGAATCTGAAAAGCTTGACACAGAAGGTGGAATTTTAATTAGGATATTAAGGAATTAGAGATGAGGAGGGAGATTATTCAAAGCATGGAGGGGAACCAGTGAAAATGCCCAAAGTAATGAAGTATCTTATGAAAATAATAAAAAGGAGACCAACGTCATTGAATCATCAAGTAGGTGGAAGGGATAAGCTATAAGATAATTAGCAATGTAAGAGGGAATAGGTTACAATTTAGGATTTCCTAACTGATTCTGGAGGAGATAGGAAGCCCTTGGAGTTCATTAAATTTTCGAAGCCAGTGGATGGTGGGTGACCTGGGTCAGTGCTGTGTTTTAGTAAGATCATTTTGATGATTGAGGGGAAGGTTGACTGGAATGATTTCTCTATCTCGATAATAATTATTGAATTAAATTCTAGTTATGTCTGTTTTTTCCATGACTTATTACTTTAGACATCATAATATGGCCCTGAAACACTTCACAATATTCGTCCAAGAAGAGTCCCAAGAGAAGAAGGAACATGCAGAGAAATCTCTTCAGTAACTAACCAAAAGGGGAATGCGCTTCTGGAAAATATCCTAAAGACAGAGGCAGAAGAGAGGTCAGATGACCTACATGCTCTGGATGAAGTTCTTGTGGTTGTTAAGACTATTTAGCCAGATCTGTTGGAACTATACATAGGGCAAAGAAGAAAGATGATCTACATCTCTGTACCTTCTTGAAGTCTGAACTCCTTGATGAACAGGTAGAGGTCGTCAAGTTGTTTGGGCTTTACACTACTAATTAAAGAGACTGGAAGTGCTTGAACATGATAGTGGGGAAGACCTGTTTAACAAGTGAAAACTAGAAGAAAACAGTGAAAGTTCTCCCTAAAACCTTAAGTCCTTGGGTACCTGAGCTCAGCTATAGTAAAGGTGTAACTCTTCTTTCTCC
The DNA here is from genome assembly GCA_028658325.1 of Potorous gilbertii. Classification (NCBI taxonomy): domain Eukaryota; kingdom Metazoa; phylum Chordata; class Mammalia; order Diprotodontia; family Potoroidae; genus Potorous; species Potorous gilbertii. The sequence continues at coordinate 119,271,278 of CM053774.1, read as the reverse complement.
AGATCAAGAATAACAAGCTAGAACCTAGAAAAAAATACTTCATGCTCTGTATGTAACCTATCTTGGCCCCAGTTTCATCATGTGAGGTGTGTGTGTGTGTGTGTAAGTGTGTGAGGTGGTGGTGGTGCATCAGTTCAATGTCAAGTTCATCTTCTATGTCTTTAATAAAAGAATCTGAGAACATAATGTTACCTCTAGTGAGATCTATTCCCCATTTAAAAAAAATTCTGATATCTGAAAATCATACTGGAAATGATTTTTTCAGTTAGTGGAAAGGTATTAATAGCAAAACCCAACCAGTAGTACTATTCAATACAAGCTGGTAATCTCTGTCCAATATATTTACTTCTAACACTTGCGTGATAAGATTTGCCTCTTCCCTCAGTTTTGTGTATGTTTTCCATCCTTTTACTAGCTGCAACCACACTTTCATTGTCCACCAAGATCCTTTCATGGTATTTGTTTGATCCCCTTATGAGTCTGATAAGAAAAATATCTCAGATTTTTACCAAGGTCTATAGACTGGTTAAGACATCTTACAACATCTCACTTCAAAAGAATATATTTAAACTCAGAATTTTTTCCCCTCAAATAGGTGGTCTTTTATTTGAATTACTGATTTTTAATTTTCAACATTAACTTCCACAAGATTTCGAGTTCTGAATTATCTCCCCATATTTCCCCTCCCCCCACTCCAAGACATCCTGTATTCTGATTACCCTTTCCCCTAATCTGCCTTCCCTTCTATCACACTCCTTTCTTTTCTTATCCCCTTCCTCTCTGTTTTCTTGTAGGGCACGATTGATTTCTATAGATTATTCCTGTACGTCTTATTTACCATTTGAATGTAAAAACAATTTTTAGCATTCCTTTTTCTTGCCTCTTTTATGTGAGATAATTTACCCCATTCTATTTCTCACTTTCTCCTTCTTCCAATATATTCCTTTCTCTCCCTTTAATTTTATTTTTCTTAGATATCATCCTTTCATATTCAACTCACCCTGCGCCCTCTGTCTACATGTGTGTTATCTCTCCAATTTCCCTGATACTGAGGAAAGTCTCAACAGTTACAAATATTATCTTTTAAGGTAGGAAAGTAAGCAGTTCAACTTTGGTAAGTGCCTCATGATTTCTCTTTCCTATTTGCCTTTTCATGCTTCTCTTGATACTTGTATTTTAAACTCAAATTTTCTATTCAGCTCTGGTCTTTTCATCAAGAATGCTTGAAAGTCCTCCATTTCATTGAAAGACCATTTTTCCCCTGAAGTATTATAATCAGCTTTGCTGGATAGGTGATTTTTGGTTTGAATCCTAGTTCCTTTGACTTCTGGAATATTACATTCCAAGCCCTCTGATCCCTTAATATAAAAAGTGCTTGATCTTGTGTTATCATGATTGTGTTTCGAGAGTACTCAAATTGGTTCTTTCTGACTGTTTGCAATATTTTCTCCTTCTGGGAGCTCTGGAATTTCATTACAGTATTCCTAGGTGTTTTATCTTTTGAGATCTCCTTCACAAGATGATCAGTGGATTCTTTCAATATCTATTTCACCTTCTGGGTCTAGACTATCACAGCAGTTTTCCTTAATAACTTCTTAAAGCATGATATCTAGGCTTTTCTTGTGATCATGGCCTTTAGGTAGTCCAATAATTTTTAAATTTTCTCTCCTGGATGTAGTAAGCTGGTGGTCTTGAGCATTCCTTCAGGTGATATTCAAGTACTAAAGCTGAACTTATCCCTCTGCTTAGTTAATTTATGGCTTTATTTCCAATTCCGTTGCCTTTGTCATAGATTGTTTTACCAACCTACAAGGAGCAAATGAACTTGCAGCTCAGATCTGGAGTACACAGGTGGCATCTTCAAGACTGAGTTCACTGAAATCTCTGTATTTGATTTATAATATTACAATACAGAAAGAATGATCAGCTTTGCCAAGGACTTCTTATGTCCATGTCCCAAAGGACAAGAAACAGAACAAATTTGTGATTATGAGATAGACAATAAATCTTTCAAACAATTTAGTCAGGATAAAATGTGCAGCAATAAAATAAATGTCTAGCTTTTCCCCCAGAATTTCTTTTAGGGGAATAATTCACCTGACATGCAGAAAGATAAGGTGAAAGAGATTGGAGCTGAATATACATATGTACTTAATTACTCGAGTCAGAGCTATCTAGTGGTTAGTGAGAAACAATCTTATTTTAGTGTTTTCAGGAGATGTTAAGAGGAAATAGTGAGAAAAAAAAGTAATTTGCAATTTTAAATTATTTTTTACCAGTGTAAAAAGGTTTTTCTTCATAGTCTCCTCATGGGATATTTAGCCCAAATATTTTATCCCTATTTCATAGATGAAACAACTGTAATTACAAGTTGTAATTTGCCCACAGTGACAGCTAGTAAATGTTGAAATCAGTACCTAAATTTAGTTCCTCTGATTTTAAAGCCATTACCTCTCTTATACTATAGAAATCTAAAAGTTGAATACTTAACAACATTCTTCTTTAGACTCCTCTCCTGACTCTCAGGTCACAATAGAAGTTCCCTCACCCTGGAAGTTCACTACAATTCTGAACTTCATACCCAGGAAATATATTCTGCCTCTGTGGCCCCTTCCTCACCTTAGCTGTTTCCTTCTAGAATAGCTATTTTAAGGAAAACAGTCAGGCTAGCCACATTCACTTTTAATTCTTCAGGTTTTCTCTACTATGTCCTTGTGGCAGGTAACTTCTCTCTCCATACATCTCTCAGACCTATTTTTCAGTGTTTTTCATATATTATCTTACTTAAGTAGAGTATAAATGCCTTGAGGGCACTGGATTATTTTCTCCTGAATTGATGATTCCTTATTCTGACTAGCCTTCCTAATTTGAGGTCATCTGAAAATTTGATGACTATGACATCTGAGCTCTTATCCAACTCATTGATTAAGTTTTCAATCAGCACAAGACCAAGCTCAGGTCCCTGAAATTTCTCCCTAGAATCCTCTTTCCAAGCTCACTTCCATCCACTAATCACCTCTTCTTAAGTGTGGACATTCATCCAGTTCTAAAATCTTCCAAATTCTGCTAACAACTCATTCATTTCAATCCATCTGTTGAGAAGGATAACCTAAGTAACTTTGCCAAATGCTTTGCTAAATCTAGGTAATCTATATTGACAGCATTCCCCTGATCCACCTGGAGCAATGATTTCAAAAATAAACTAAATTAATGAGGGCACATTTCCTCTTGTTGATCAATGCCTCCTTTTCTAAAAGTTCATTAACCTTTCCTCAAGCAATTAATTCATTTTAGATTTTTTCCGGAGTAGAAATCAAATTAATTGGCCTATATTTTATAGAATTCATTCACTTCCATTAAAAAAATCAAAATGTTTGCTCTTCTTCATTCTTTTATACCTCTGTCACATTTCACAATTTTTCAAAAATCATTTTTGGAAGCTCTACATTCACACTTGCCAGTTCTTTCATTACCAAGGAATATCAATAGTGATTTGGTTAGGAGTCATTTGGTTAAGTCAATACATGAAACACAAATGAATACACCAATGGCCATAGTGCTATTGGAACACCCTCCACTTCAGCAGTGATCTTCGTAGAGAGTTAGAAATGAGTCAGAGGGAACTAAACACTGCACTGTTTTTACACTGCCTGTAAAGATTCATTCACTGCTGACAGGCTAATATGACCATCTTTTCGAACAACCAGTGAGCTGTTCACTACTGGTGGGTCTGAACTATATCAATTCTGACATTCTCACTAGAAATGAAACCATAAGACAGAAGGAAATAGTAGTTAAATGAAAGGATTGATCCCAAATCCTTTTTTGAGAAGCAAATCAAGGAATGGTAGTATTGGTTTCATTATGTGTTGGAAGACTCCACGAAGGATCATTTCATGAAATACTTGGTTTTACCTTGTAATGCTCATGAGGGCTAGAATTAGAGAAAGTAGTTGTAATATTAGTCATATAGGGAACCTTCACTAACAATGAAAATCATAACTTTAACTGCAACTTACAGTCTCAGAGTTGCATAGAACACTGAGAAGTTAAGAGGATTTCCCAGGGTCATACAGCCAGGAGGCCTCAAAAGTGGGACTTAAACTCTTCCCAACTTAGAAGCTAGCTCTCCATCCATTATGATACTATAGCTCTCAGAAGCCCAGTAGGAAGCATCAGCACCAAGTTTATGATATAGATAACTGAGACTTTTGTACCAACTTCTATCGTAGAAGACATAGATTGTCCTAAAGAAACTCATCAATTGCTGAAATCACAGATCTATTGAAGGACTCAAGTAAAAATCATATTAACATTAATATTTATAAATTACTTCAAGATAAAGTCTAATTCATGCTTCTCTGTAATTTTTCACGAGTATTGAGTGGGATAGGCTGACATGTAAGGCCAACAAGCAATGCTTTCTGCTCACTAACACCCATGAAACCTAGGGAACACCCTCCTTAGAGAGTACCTGAGGATTGCAGTGGCTCACAGGATTGATGTGAGGATCAAAATAGATAATATTTGGAAGTGCTTTGCATAAAGCCTGCACATAATAGGTACCTAATAAATGCTTGTTTCTTTCTTTTCTTTCCAGTGGGATCATATGTACTTATATATATATATATGTATATACATATACATATATATATATGTATATGTATGTATGTGTATGAATATATGTGTGTACATATACATATACGTATATATACACACATACATATAGAGATTTTTTTGATGAGCATAGTGATGAGATCAGAGATATGACTGGAGAAGATTCAGTTGACATCTTGTGAATGGTGGATTAGAGTAAAGATATACAACAGGTATCAAGATCAAAATATAGTATTTCTCAATGCATACAGGAATTTGAAATTCTGTTAAACCTAAAAATATTGCACTAAGACTTTGGAGTTACTTTGTATTTGAGGAGCTACCAAGCTATTGTTATTGTTAACAAGAAGAAGTTATGAATAACAACAATTTATTATTCTGGGTTTTATGGGAAATTCAAAGGAATGTAAATAAGCAGTGACTTTCTTCCACTTACTGTGTGATCTATGAGTAATCTCCTTGTCTGGGATCTGTGAGTAAACTCCTTGTCTGGTGGCCTACGGTTTGATATATTTCTGGAGGAACTTAATTTTAGCACAATCAACATTCTCACTAGAAGTGAAACTGGAAAGATACACAGAAGCTACAATTCAAGGGAAAGGTGACTCACAGGCTAGTCTAAGAAGCAAAGAAATAGGGCAAAAGAGTTGTTTTTGCTTTTATTGGGTTAGTTTTGTTGTTGTTGCTAAGGTTTTTTTTTTTTTTAGGATGAGTTTCCAAAGGCAACAAGAGAAAATAATTTCATTGACAACTTGGTTGTTGATTGTAATACTTAAAGATACCCAGAAAAAGGCACCATAACAATGGAAATTATAATTTATGGGGCAACATCTAGTGCAGAGAATGAGCAGGGAGGAAAACTCTAAAAAAATTACAATAAAGTTCTCAACAACTTCAGTTTATATTCCAAGAGGTGGTCATTCATTTTACCAAGGTCATCCAGGCTGGAAATAACTTCAATCCCATTCTCTCCCTTCTTCATCAGATTGTTCCACTACTGTACTTTTCTTTATCTGCCTCTGTCTTCCTCTTTCTCTGTCTTTGTTTCTGTCTCTTTTTCGGTTTCTCTGTCTCTGTCTTTATCTCTTTGTCTCTGTGTATCCCTGTTTCTATCTCTGTCTCTGTGTATATCTCTATCTCTCTTTTTCTTTCTCTCTCTCTCCCTTTCCCTCTCCCTCTTTCTCTCTCTCTCCTTCAGTCCATTGATTCCTTCCCTGATATCTGCAGACACTCCCATGCTTCATCCATCCTTACAAATTCCTACCAGATAGCACCACAACTGCTATCATTCTCCATCTCTCCTCCTATTCTTAAACTCCTTGAAAAAACTATCTATAGTTGGTGCCTCCATTTCCTGTCCTCTCACTCTTTACTAAACTTTCTGCAAACTGGCTTCTGATCTCATCATTTAGCTGAAATTACCCTTTCCAAAGTTACCAATTATCTCTCAAATTGTCAGTCTTACAGTCCTGATCCACTTTGACTCGTTTACCAGCTTGTACTACTCATTACCTTTCCTTCTGGTATACATTTTTCTCAATATATACTCTTCTCTACTGGATCTTCTACTTCATTCACCACTACTGCTCAGTTCTCTCCATGTATCTTAATCTGTGCTACTTCTACTATGAAAATATCCCCAAGACTCTCCTGGAATCTCATCTCATATATCTCCATGTTCTCTCCCCTGGTAATTTCATAATCTGAATGGATTCAATGATCATCCCTATGCCAGTGATTCCTAGATCTACATATCCAGCCTTGGTATCCTAGGGACAGCAGTGCAAGATGTCTTTTGCAGTTCTCCCAATTTTCCCTCTAAAGTTTATCTTATGTGTTGTTCTATTCAGATAAAAGATTTGAATAAATTTTACCATTGCCCAAGTTTTATCTGTTTACTCTAACTTACCAGAATAATAATAGAGATTTAAAAATTGACATTTTCCTCTCACAATGTGTCATTATAATCAAGAAAAAATGTAAATATGCTGCGATTCTATCAGACACTTACCCAAGCATTGATATAATTCTTTTGGCAAATTTTCTCTCATGTCAGAGATCTTTAGAGATGTCACAATCCGTATAGTGGCTTTATCTTAGACAGTATATATTAAGTATTTTTTTCTTTTCCCTCTAATTTCTGTAAGGAAGAATAATTTCATATCCTCCCACTTGCCTCAGAAACAGACTAATCTTTAATATGTCATCTAGAAGAAAATCTGAAGATATATATTTTCTCTAAGAACTAATGGATGGAAGTCTTCAAAGATGGTAGAGCAGTGAAAGAAAGTGGGGCAGAGGCTCTGTTTACAAATACTTAGCATCATTTCTATCCCACCAAAAAAGGAGTTATTGATGCTTTGGAGAAAACTTTTTGAAGAAGAAGCACTCCTTAGCTACTAGCTAAGGAATCAGAATTCCAGAGCCTGAACTAATTCAACTGTCTTTGATCTTGGTTTCTTATTATCCTCAACATCTTAAGAAGGTGCCATCCTCTCCCTTTCTATCTCATCGAGGAGGAACAAGGAGCCAAGGCTTTCTGTCACCTAAAGAGTAGAAAATGAGTGACATAGGAGAGAGAATGCCAAATCTAGAGTCAGATAAGCCTGATTGGGAATTTTGACCCTGCTTCTGGCTTTGTGTCAGAGAAATCACAGCCTCTCTTAGCTTCAGTTTCCTCATCTGTAAAATAAGGGTAATAAAAGTACCTACCTCATAGGGTTGATATAAGTATCAAATGAGATATGAAATATGTAAAATGCTGTGTAAGTCTGAAAGTGCTTTATGGATATGATTAGTATCCTATTGCTGACTTTATGTGCTGCTGTAAGCTGATTCGGCCATACAATTATAGATGTTGGCCTGGAAGAGACCTCAGAGGCTAGCTAGTTAAATTCTCCACATTTCATAGCAAAAGAAAGTGAGGCACAGATTACTTACCTAAGGTCACACAGATATTGGGCAGCAGAGTAGAGATTTGAACCAATATCTTTGCACTCCAGAATGAGAATTTAGCAGCAGAGTGGAGATATGAACCAAAATCTTTACACTGTACAAGTAGAACAAAACACAACACACACACATGCGCGTGGGCATTCGTCTGCACAGAGAAACATGGTCACAGCATGTACATTCATACACACGTCACCAGATGAGAATATACACAGTTCTTCAATACCAAACTACAACCTGAGCATTTGGGAATTCCCAAACTCTGCCTTCCCTGATAGACACTTCATACCAGGAGTGAGGAACCTGTGGCCTCAGAGTCATATGTCCTACTAGGTCTTTGAATGTGACCTTTAGTCTGAGTCCAAGTTTTATAGAAACAATTCTTTTGTCAAAGGGATTTGTTCTGTGAAGTTTGATTCAGTCAAAGGTCTACACTTGAGGACTTCAGGATCATATGTGGTCTTGAGGGTGCAGGTTCCCCACCCCTGCCCTAAACCCTTTGCCCAAAGGGGGCATACAATATTGAAGGAAATCAACAGGCACGCTAAAAACCTCAGGGAACTACCTGGAAACCAAGTACACAGTGGGCACTTCCTTCTGGGGCACTCTACACAGTTCAAGGATGCAGTGGATTACCTTGGCGTCTTCATTATCTAATCAAGCTCTAAATACTCCACATCATCTTCCTCATCTGCCTTCATGGTCATTGGAACAAATTGTTCTCATCTGCCCATTCCACCAGAGGAAGTCTTCACATATTTGAAATAGACACTCCCCTAACTCACCGATGGGTTTGGGAACTCTTGGTTATCCTCAACCTGATTTGACCCGTCTGCTGAAACCATTTACTGGGGTGTGGCTGCTGTGCAAGCTGCAGATTCTTGGAGTCATAGGTGAGAGTTAGGTGGAACAGGTGGAAACCAAAGGTAGAAAGGGCCCCGAAAAAGGCTCAGCAGCCATCACACCAAAGGTACAGGTCCTCCCTGAACACATGATCCTAGAGAGATGGACTGAACACTCCCATAGTTTTCTTAACAGACCATCATCAATCAATCCTGAGACCATTGACCGTTTACCTCAGGTTGAAGTTAATCCCTCCTTAGCTGAAATTCCAACTGAAGAAATGGTTTTGAGGGCCATTAGGCTCCTTTCATGTGGCAAATCACCTGGGGCTGATTCCATTCCAGTTGAGATTTACAAGCTAGGGGGATCATCGATCATCGAAAAGTGACTGAAATTTTCCAGGTTATATGGCAAGAGGAAGTTATCCCCCAGGAGTTCAAGGATGCTTCTATTGTCCATCTCTATAAAGGTAAAGGGAATAGATTGTCCTACAAGAATTTCTCTCTTAGTCGTTGATGGCAAAATTCTTGCTAGAGTTCTCCTTAATAGGTTGATCGTTCACCTGAAAGGTGATCATATACCAGATAGCCAATGTGACTTCAGAAAGGGCTGAGGAACACTCGATATGGTGTTTGCTGCTCAACAATTCCAGTAGAAATGCCATGAGCAGAAGAGAAGTCTGTACACAACATTTGTAGATCTGACCAAGGCCTAGTGATGAGGGCTTATGGAAAACTACGTCAAAATATGGTTCCCCAGAGAAGTTCATCAATATTGTACAACAATTTCATGATGTCATGTTTGCCCGGGTTCTGGATATTGGACAATGCTCTTGTGCCTTCCCAGTCACCAGTGAAGTGAAACAGGAGTGTGTGCTTTCTTCCATGCTTTTTAGCATGATATTTTCATCCATGGTGGCAAATGCTTTCAATGAGGACGAAAATGGCATCAAGGTCAACTACCATACTGATGGTAATTTCTTCATTTTGAAAGGCTACAAGCCAAGACCAAAGTGGAGGGAGTATTGGTGCGTGATTTTCTGTTTGCAGATGATTGTGCACTCAATGTAGCCTCTGAAGCTGAGATGTAACAAAGTGTGGATCAGTTCTTTACTGCCTGTGCTAATTTTGGCCTAATAATTAATGCCAAGGAAACACTGGTGCTCCATCAACCACCACCACATCATCCATATGTGGAACCATTGGCTACAACAAATGGAGAAGTTTTGAAAGCTGTGGATAAGTTAACTTATCTTGGTAGTATATTTTCCAAGGATGTGTGCATTGACAATGAGGTTGATGCACGCATTGCCAGAGCTAGCTCAGTGTTTTGGAGTCTATGAAGAAAAGTTTGGGAAAGAAGTGGTATTAGACTGACTACCAAATTGAAGGTCTACGGAGCCGTTGTGCTCACCTCATTGTTATACGCTTGTGAAACATGGGTAGTCTACCAACGCCATACCAGGAAACTGAATCGTCTCCATTTGAACTGTCTTAGGAAGATTCTGAGGATCACTTGGCAGGATAGGGTACCAGACACTGAAGTCTTTGCTCGAGCTGAACTGGCAAGTATTCAAACTATACTTCAGAGAGCTCAACTCTAATGGGTTTGCCACATTGTTCGGATACAAAATGTATGCTTGCCAAAAAGACTATGTTATGGAGAGCTTGCAAGGGCAGGCAATCACATGGTGGCCAGAGGAAGCAATACAAGGACACTCTCAAGGTCACTCTCAAGAACTTTGGATTTGACTGTGCAACATGGGAGACACTGGCACAGGATCATGCAGCATGGCGTGCCCACATCAGAAAGGGTTCTGTGCTCTTTGAGCAAGGAAGAATTAAGACAGCACAAAGTAAACGTAGGATGTGCAAATTTGGGATACCCACCCCAAATATTCACATGTACTATCTGTGCTCAACCTATGGTAGAGCAATCGGAACTCATATTGGTCTGATCAGCCACAGTCGGACACCCTAAAATTTATTTCATCATGATGTCATTTTGGTCCTCTTTGAAGGCGAAGGACAACAACTAACCAACGAACCAACACAGTTCAAAAGCAGAGGACAGCTTCGGAGAAGGGAGGTGGAGTAGAATGTGTGTGTGTTTGTCCTTCGTTGTCGAAGAAGACCATGCCATCAGAGAAATAATGATATGACTTGCATTTGACCCTGTTTTGAGGGAAGGAGGTCTGTGCAGCTCACCAACCTCACTTCTCTTCCAGAGCCACCTGAATCCAGTGACCAGATATTCTTCAGCATGACTGGAGATGACCCAGGATGAGGCAATTGGGGTTAAGTGACTTGCCCAAGGTCACATAGCTAGTGTGTGTCAAGCATCTGAGGTGAGATTTGAACTCAGGTCCTCCTGACTCCTGCACATTGCACCACCTAGCTACTCTGGAGTAGAATATACCAAAATTGTAGGAATCTTCTTGTTGCCATGAATGCATTTGCTGTTAAACAGCCAATGCTGCCTTTCCAAAGCCCATCCCCTCAGCCTTAGGGAGGGGCCAGTAGCCACAGCCTATTTTTGGGGGGCCAAAATCAATGAGACATGCAAGATGAAATGAAGCTCCTCATCATGAACTTTTTCAGTCCCATTTTCCACAAAGTGCAGCTAGGTGGCACAGTAGAAAGAGTGCTAGACCTGGAGTCAGGAAGATTCCTCTTCCTTAGTTCAAATTTGACCTCAGACACTTATTAGCTATGTGACCCTGGGCAAGTCACTTAATCCTCAGTCTCCTCATCTGTAAAATGAACTGGAGAAGGTAGTAGCAAACCACTCCAGTAAACCCAGAAAACTGCAAATGGAAAGAGCCAGAGATGACTTAAAAATGAGTGACCAATGACAAATCCTCCAGAAACACACAGGCAATTCCTTTTACTCCCCTCTCCCCCCGACACTGAGAAAAACTCAAAGTAAATCATACTTCTCTATTAGTGGAGAGGCTGACTAAAGCCTCCCTTCTGGTATTACCCTGGAACAGCAGTTCTAGAACTGGACTTTTAAAATTGACCTTAATGAGGAGGATATTTAACATCTACTTAAGTAATAATTTGTTCTATATATAGAAATTTGCATTATGACTTTGAGGCTCAACAAAGGAGCTCTTAAATTATTAAGACTTATTTGGTATCTAAATGTTATTTTGTGAAACTTGTTTTTTTTTTCCTTTTATCACAGCCAAAAACAAGTAGGTAGGCTGCATTTCTGAGGCTTTGCCTTTCCTAGCATCCTCAAGCTTCAATAGAAAAATGAATAGTACAATGCATGCATGTATAAATGTACATATGTATATAAGTGTGTACACATCAAAATGTGTATTCATTTGTATGCATGCATGTGTGTTTCTATAGGTGTGCATACACATATACGTATATGTGTGTACATGTATGCTTGTACGCACTATATACATATACACTCTACATATATACTTATATATGTGTGAGTGTGTAGTGTGTATATGTAATAAATAAACTGTTTAAGATAAAAGACACGAATTTTTCCTGCTGAAATATAAGTGGAAACATCATTGATGAGAACGAAAATAGACAAGGATAAATTAAACTGGATAATAAAATTAGGAAGAGGGCTACCCCATTAACGAGTGATATTACCTATATAAGAAAACTCCCTCTCGCAGTGGTCAGCACCTTGTCAGTTTAAGGAGTTGCCAGAAACTGTGTGGTCAAGTGACTTGCCCAGGGTCATTCAGCCAATAAGTATCAGAGGAAGGATTTGAACCTACACTTTCCTTTCTAGAAGGCCAATTCTGTATCCACTACAACAGTCTAGAACATGACTATAATAACAATAAGTAATAATAGTGACAATACGCATGCAAAGATATATTAAAGAAGAGGAAGAGGATGACAAGAAGAATAAGAGAGGTGAATGAGGAAGGAAGGGAAAGGAGGAGAAATAAGTAATCTTGTAAGTGAGAAAATCTGGCTTGGCACTCACTAGTTGTGTGACCACCGATAGGTTATTAAAATGTTCTACGTCCCCAGAAAACTCTTAAACTATCTCTAAGTGACTAATGGAGTTTTAGCATCAGTAATTCCCCAAATCAGAGTAACCTTGAGTTTGAGCTAATAGTGGCAACAATAACCATCGCTGATATTTACATACTACCTTAGGTTTGCAAATTGCTTGTATCATTCCGTCAGAGCCTTCCACCCTCCCTGGGACCCTGGGAGAAAGCTACCATAATTTTTACCTTTTACAGAGTCACTAACCACAGAGTACATTGACAAGAGAAAGAAAAATCAGTCCTAACAACAGTAGAGAAGAAACTAGAAATACAATTGAAACGGACATCCAAAAGCTTGGGGGGAAAAACAGCAAACGTGGAAGCAACACATTTCAGAAGGAATAAAGTTGAATAAAATTCCATAGATAACACAAAACCCAACATAGAAGAGAACTGAAAAAGCAATTGATAGATACATAGATACATATATATGTATATATGCATATACGCATGTGTATTTACATGCATGTATGTATACACATCTTTATACATATATACATACAAACATATTTATATACATTTACACACATATATTTATATGTACATTTATACACACATACAAACACACACACACATACATCTACACACACAACTAATGAAGGTCTATGCCTTAAGTGGAAAGTAGGAGAGGCAGGCTTAGAATCCAAATCTCAGTCCGAATCAATTCTTCTTTCCATCGATTCCTAAATAAATAAGCAGAGTTGAAATATATAAAAATGTAATCCTTCCTTCCTTCTTTCCTTCCTTTTCCTCCTTGAACAACTTTTACTTCTTTCTGTTGTCAATTACTTATGTCTTATACATTTCCAGAAAATAATACTATCTCATTTGATATCTTCTTTCCCTAATATAAAATACATCATTTTTAATACCTAATAACTTTTTGTGTTGATTGTAAAGGTCACTGGGTATTGTTGTGGGCCGGGGATTGGTAAGATCTGAATTGAAATATGGCTGGACACTACTACTTTTTTGACCTTAGTCCAGTCATTTAACATAAGCCGGCCTTTCTTTTTTTTCCTATTTCTTTCTTCCCTCCTTCCTTCCCTCCTTCCTTTTCTTCTTCCTTCTTTCCTTCCTTCCTTCCTTCCTTCCTTTCTTTGTCTTTCTTTTTTCTTTCTTCTTTCCTTCTTTTCTTTTTCTTCTTCTGTCTCTGTCTCTCTCTCTTCTTTCCTTTCTTCCCGTGTTTTCTCCCTCCCTTCCTTTTTCCTTCTGTATTTCATTTATCCGTCAGGAAGAAATTAGAATGTTGTGGCCCAGATAAATCTGTGTATCGTTAGAAATCTTATAGTTTCATTTCAATTTTCCTTCTTTCCTCTAATTCCTGATGGATGTTAGCAGTAGGAAAATAATTAAGAAGGAGGCAGAACGAACCAAGAGCAAAAACAATTTTCTGTGTTCAGGCTAAGGCCTGGGAATGTTGAAAAGTGACTGTGAGCACAGATGTGCCCTTGGATAACTGATCATGCGGAGTACAAGGTGACAGGCAATAGGAATCTTTGCCTCAGCTAAAACATCAACTTTGTCCCCTTCAGTTTGAGGTTTACTTGTGATTAAGACTCTTCCAGAAGAAAGAAAATAATTTCAGTGACTCCTTTTTGAAAGTCTGAAGTTTCGTACAGTTTCCCTAACCCCCAGATCACACTTCTGTGCCTCATTATGGAGGAGATATCCAGGAAACACACTTTTACAGAGATTTACACGTGGAGTCATATTCAACAACTGGATTACCTTTCGGTTTATGGCACCTTTAATTTTGAATCTTTTCTGACACAAGATAGATGTGGCTAAAATATTGATTTTGCTATTTCCTTTTATTAATGAAGTGGGAATACTCTACTTGCCTACCACACCTTCTTTCAGCTAGTTATTATAATCACCAGAAAGTGAGGCAGAGATTACAAGGATCAATTTGTTAATGAAGGACAATTGCTTTTTTCTTCTTAATTGGGTCTCTCCATCTTATTCAAACTGGAAATGCAGGTACCGCTCATGGACCTTATCTCATTGATTGGCACAGGAACCAGTTGAGGAGATACCCCCATTAAGGAGCAGAGTCATAATGTCTATAGTGAGAAAGACAGAAAAGTGATCAAAGTTCAAGTTAGGAAGCAGCTTTGGAGTAGAGTCAAGATGGCTGAGTGAGAACAACGATAAAAAGAGAATCTTATTTTAGAGGGGCACAATCCAACAGAAGATAGACAGTGGCAGATTTCCAGCCCAAGACAGACTGTAAGGTCAACAGGAAGGATTTGTTGCATAGAGCTGGAAGAGCCCATAGTTCACAGCACATAGACTGTACTAACGCAGTCCCTGTTGTGGCAGGGCAAAGCAGGAAGCCCCAGGCTGTCTGAGGCAGTTGCTACACTGTGGAATTTCAGGAATATCAGCCCAGGATGGGAGTCCAGTGGAAGTGAGCGATAGAGAATCTTGGAGTCCCAAGTAACTGCAGCAGTTGCTCCTGAGAAATAGGGGGGGAAACCTCCAGATTAAAATGTCTGTAAATCATCCACTTGAACTTCTAGGAGTCAAGATGGCAGAGTGATTGGCAAATGCTCTACCCCTCCCCTTGTTGACCTTGAAAAACCCATAAAACGTTTCCCAAGGAAAAATCCTGGGGCAGTGGGGTCAGCTGAAAGGGCACACAATCTCTTACCCGTGAGGCTAGGGAAATCGCAAGGGAGGGGTCCCTCTTGCTGTGGCTGAAGGGGACCAGTGGAGGACTAGAGCTGTC
Organism: Potorous gilbertii; assembly: GCA_028658325.1. Classification (NCBI taxonomy): domain Eukaryota; kingdom Metazoa; phylum Chordata; class Mammalia; order Diprotodontia; family Potoroidae; genus Potorous; species Potorous gilbertii. Next base: position 119,256,093 of record CM053774.1, on the reverse strand, counting down.
TCAGACAGCCCTGTCTTAGCTAACTGGGAGGAGATCCTCAGCCTGAGGGGCCTGGAGCCTGCAATCGGCAACACCAGGACTCTAGGCATGCCTCAGAACAGCCAGGGGAACAGGAAAGACACTAGTGCAAACACTAGTTCATTAATAACTTAGCCTGCCTGTGCTCAGGAGAGGAGATCTCCTGTGGCCAGACCAACCCTCCCACACATTTAAAACAACTAGCTCCACAGTAACTCTGGGGAAATTCAGAAAGACTTCACCTGGCCTCTGCTTTGACACATCAGCCAGCTCAGCACCAAGAAAATACAGCACTCTAACCTACAGCTAAGCCTCAAGTTCTAAACACAGGAACTTTGAGACAGCCCCCTGTACCCCAGGAGCAGAGAGCCACTTTAAAAACCAGGAAAAGGATGATCATCATGAGCAAGAAGCGAAACAGAAAAGATAAGGCTGTAGAATCTTTCTATGGGGAAAAGAACCAAAACACAAATACCAAAAAGGTAAGCATTGAGACTGTACTTCCATACGAAACTTCATAAGGGAATATGAATTCATTCTTAGAACAGCTCACAAAGGATTTTAAAAGCCAATTTAGGGAAGTAGAAGAAAAACTAGCCAATGATTTTAAAAATATGAACAAAAGAAAACACGGAAAATTTTTAAAGGAAAATTGGACTAATGGAAAAGGAAGTACAAAAACAAACTGAAGAAAATAACTCTTTAAAAGGAACAATTGAGCAGATGGTAAAGGAGATACAAAAAGTTAACTGAAGAAAACAATTTGATAAAAATTAGAATTGGGCAAGTACAAGCTAATGACTCTATGAGACATTAAGAATATCTCAAACAGAATTTAAAGAATGAAAACGTAGAAGAAAATGTAAAATATCTAATTGGTAGAACAATTGACCTGGAAAATAGAACCAGGAGAGAAAAATCTAAGACTTTTTGGTCTACCAGAAATCCGTGGTGAAAAAAAAGAGCCTGGACAATATCTTCCAAGATATCTTCAAGCAAAACTGCCCAGAAGTCCTAAATCCAGAGAGTAAAATAGTCATCAAAAGGATTCACCATTCACCTCGTGAGAGGGATCTCAAACTATGAACACAAAGGAATATCGTTGTTACAGAACTATCAAGTGCAGAAAATACTGTAGGCAGTAAGAAAGAAACAATTCAAATAGGGAGGAGCTACAGTCAGGATCATACAGAACCTTGCATCTTCTACATTAAAATATGAGAGGGATTGGAATATGATATTTGATAAGGCAAAGGAGCTGGTACTAGACCAAGAATCAATTACCCGGAGAAATTGAGCATAATATTTCAGTCAAGGAGATGGACATTCAATGAAACAAGGGATTTCCAGACCTTCCTGATGAAAAGGCTAGAACTCAATAGAAAAATCTGATACAAACACAAGTTTCAGCATAAAAAGTTAAATAGGGGGGAAAAACTTTATTATTCAACATGCACAACTGTTTACATACCTGTAAGGGAAGATGATACTTGTTAATCCTGAGAATTGCATATTTGTTATGATATATAAAAGAGATATACATAGATAGAGGGAATGGGTACAAAGTAAATTATGTCGTGATAACAATGTGATTTAAGGGTGCGATCACATTACAATGGGATATGTGAAAAGGAGGAGACAGAAAAAGGTAAATTACATCATCCTAGTCCTGCCATGGTTTATACATATGCTTGATATTTCTTTCTTGGTATATCATTGAATGAGTTCAGGGGAATGTTTTCTATGGAATCATTTCAGGGCTTATCTGGAAGTAAACTCCTTTTGCTTATCTTGATATATCCTATGGTTCAAATCTGTTGGTAGCCTTTACTACTGCTCAATAAAACAATGTTTGATTGTTCTGAAAATATTATTTTTTCACATATTTTTCCCTCATATCATTTAAGGATACTATCATCCTTTACCCTCCTTTTTGGCAAAGAGACATTAATATTTCTAAAACTCCTTTGGTATAAATGGCCCTATATTCCATTAATAGTGATTAAGGACATTTTTAGCAAATTTCTAAAATTTATGGCGGTCAGCTTTACAGCTCCAAATATGTGCATCGTTATTCTTCACCCTTGAATTTCAAAGAGGACCAATGACATCAAAGATGATGATTTCTTCGTGAGTTCAATTTAAGTAAGTAAGTTTTCGGCTTCACTCTTCCAAAGTCATCAAAATCCGGTGGCAGGACAAAAGTCAAGATGAACAATAATGGATCACTATGCAGTGGATAATCTTGGTGTCTTTGATACCTGACCAAGTTCTAAGCACTCCACAGCACCTTCTTCAGCTAACTTCATGGATCTTGGAACCAATTGTTCTCTACTGATTCTGCCAGAGAAATTCTTTATACTCTTCAGGCAGGCATCCTCTAATTCTCCAGTGGATTTGAGGCCTGTTGGTTACCCTCAACCTGACTTAGCCTGTCTGCCAGAATTGTTTCCTGGGATGTGGCCACTGTATATGCTACAGCTTCTTGAAGCCATAGGGCAGATTTGGGTGAAGGTGGATACCAAATGTGGAGAAGAAGCCCTGGAAAAGGCTTGGCAAGTCTTCACACCAGAAGAACTAGTCTTTCCTGAACATCCCATGTATCTCGGAGGTACACATTAATTCTACCATTGTGTATATATTAGCTTCTTTGAATGTATATTGCCATTCAGCTTTGATTTCAGAATGCCAATGAATCTACTAACTTTTAATCTCAATTTTCTCATTGACAGTCTTATCCTTGATTTTTCTTGCTTAAAGCTGATCCAGATGTCTTTAACTATTTCCTGACATCTACTGGTACACTAATTCTAGTTTCAGTTCCAAAGTCTTTAGTTTCTCCCTTTCCTTCCCTCCCCTCCCCTCCATTCCTCTCCATTCCCCTCATCCTCTTCCCTTCCCTTTCCTTTCTCTTCCTTTCCCTTTGCCTCCCCTTTACCGTCTCTTTCTCTTACCTTTCCTTTTCCTTTCCTTTACACTTACTGTGTCCAAATGACATTTTGATGTCATGGGAGAAATATTGTAAGATTAAGGATTAAATTCCAGGTTTTAATTTTACAAATAAAGAATTGGAGGGTGTTGGTTTGGGGTATTTTTGCACTACATGTTTTTGTAATTGTTATTGTTCAGTCATTTCAGTCATGTCATTCTCTTCCTAACACCATTTTGGGTTTTCACAAAGATAATGGAGTACTTTGCCATTTGCTTCTCCAGCTCGTTTTACAGACAAATAAACTGAGACAAATAGAGCTAAGTGACTTGGATAAAACATTTAGTAATTGTCTGAGGCCAGATTCGAATTCATGTCTTTCTCAATTCAGGTGTGGTGCTCTATCCATTCTGTAACCTAGCTGGCCTACAGTTTGGTGCTGTCCATGTATAAAAAAGTGATTAATGAAATGTCTGTGTTTGACTCTTTCTTGAATTTGAAAGACATACGTTGTATTTTGGATAAATAATAATGTTTTTAAAACAAGTCAGAACCAAAAGGAACTTACACTGTATTCTTTGAAAAATGTCAACTTTTATGTTAATTTGTCTTGACATTGTTTTGTGGGTGACATATTTTAAATAGAAAACTGTTGTCCAGAAATACATAAAATTTCTAGTATTTCATCATTCCTCAGTCTATTTTACTAATCCATTATAGATGACAAGTTTGACTGTGGAACTGTCAAAGGCTTTGTAATAACAAGTAAGTGCTACTGTACCATTCTGTAACTTGTGCAATAAATATTAAATCTTTAATAGGTTGATTTTTCTGTTTTGGATAATTTTGGCATACTCTTCTTACTTGTTTACAATATATTGTTTCCTTCTGTATGTTTACAAATTTGTGCATACATACTTATGTGTATGTGTCATGTATCTATGAATGATTTGCATAGGGATAATGGTTGAAACTATAATGATGTTGAAGGAATGAATATATCAAGGTATAAGGAAAATACCTTGATGAGAAAATTTCCTCTACTAATGCATTTTGGTACATGCTCTGCGAATTAATCTTTATTTTTAACTAAATATTTCCATGTTAGTCATGTTGTAAAAGAAGACATAGACCAAGAAAAAAGTAAAAAGTAAAAAAAAAAAGTATAATTTGATATGAATTCAGATTCCATCAGTTTTTTCTCTGGGAATGGATAGCATTTTTCATTACAGTCTTTCAGAGTTGTCTTGGATCGTTGTATTGCATCATATATATTCACAGTTATTCGTTTTACAATATTGTTCTTATTGTGTACAATGTTCTGGCTATATTCATTTCACTTTGCATCAGGTTATGTACATCTTTCTAGAGTTTTCTGAAAGCATCCTGCTCATCATTTCTTATTGTACAATAGTATACCATCACTATTATATACCACACAACTTGTTCATCCATTCTGCATCCCCTCATTTTCTAATTCTCTGCCACTAGAAAAAAGATGCTAAATCATACGTATTTGTATGTATATACGTACAAACACATACATACATGTATACATGCATACATGCATATATATCCTATTCCTTTTTTAAATATCTTTTGGGATACAGACTTAGGACCCACCAGGTCTTGACTACTACCATAGTAGTTTTGGGATATAGAAAGTTCCCACTGTTCATCACCAAGGACAACATTTGTTTGCTTTATTTTGTTACCCACTTCCCCCATGCCACTAGTGGTGATTTATGCTTTGAAAAATAGTATTATAATTGTATTTTTATATTACAATATTAATAATGGAATAATGCCATATGATTATTATGAAACAAAAGGAAATATATATGTGTATGTGTAGGTGTGAGCTTGATGACTATGTGTTCCTAAGAGAGTGAGATAGAAACTATTATCAGGATAATCAACCTCTAGTTGTGTATGTGTGAGTTAGGGGGAGTATATGTAAAAGAGAAAATCCTGTAACTATATTAATAGCAGCCATTTCACACATGGAAAATATTAGTTTCCCTTTGTTATTCCACATGATTAGGCCAGGTCTGTCCTATAATTGTCTATTTACTCTCTGTGTCCTTAAGGAAGACAAGTCATATTTTTTCTGCAAATCGTTATGGTGCTCCTTCCCCTCTTCCAAATATTTTTCCTCCTCTCTTTTCTTCCTTCCATTTTGTCACCTGACATACAGTAGCTTTACAGCAAAACTTTCTTTCTGAGAAATAAAGACTCTCATGCCTCAATAAATATACCAGGAGATAGCAAAAAAATGATCACAATAAGTCAGGCAGACTGCCATGAACCCATGGTAAAGCGATACAAAAGGAGACCGCAAAGAAATCTACAAGTGTGTACTTTGTAAGGAAGATGGTACGGGGACATTCTGAAGCATTTAGTGCAGTTTGATGAAAAGGTCCAGATAGCCTATCCTGAAATGCACAGATGTGTTGCAGATTGGATTCTTTCATCGGGAACCTAATTGTTCCCCTTAGGTTTCACAGACTGTCCGCAAATGGGCAGACCTATGCAATATTAGTGGAAACAAATGACTGTTTTTGCTGGATATGTCTTTGAATTAAGCAGAGCAGAGTTTAGGTTGTCAATCTTGCTCCTAGTAGGGGAATTTGGAGTTCCCTGATACAGAACCTGAACATTTATCTGTTAAATATGATCATACTTAGGAGTGTGATCGTGTGCATTAGGATAACTGAGATTAGGCCATTTGTAGGCAATGGCAGAGGTGGTTAGAAAGTTTGAGGTCAACATCAAAGGCCAGGAATTGAATTGGAAGCAGAACACGGGGAAGAATTTGGAAGAAAACGAGTAAACTTTATTTTTTGACATTTTAATTTATTATTTGTTTTAATATTCCCTTCTTTTTAAAATTCAATTCATTATTTATTTTAATATTTTCCTTTTTCTAAATTTTGAGTTTGTAATTTTCTCTCTCTTTCACTTCATCTCCCATTGACAAAGCAAACAATACGATTCCAACTATATATGTGCAATGATGTAAACCATATTTCCTTCTTAGCCATATTTTTTTAAGCAAGAAAAATAAAGGGAGAAAACTAAATGACAATTTGTACTCAGTTCATCAGTTGTCTCTCTGGAGATGGATAGCAATTTTTTCTGCATGAGTCCTTTGCAACTGCTTTGCATTATTGTACAGATCAGAGTAGTCAAGTATTTCATAGTTGATCACCATTACAATATTGTTTTTATTTTATACAATGATTCCCTGGTTCTTTTCACTTCATTTTGCATCAGCTCATTGAGTTCTTGCCATATTTTTTTCCCCAAAACTCATCATTTCTTCTAGCACAGTAGCACAACATCAAAATCATATATCACAACTTGTTCAGTCTTTCCAAACTGATGACTATCCCCTTGATTTCTACTGCAAAAAGCTGCTGTCCATGTATATATATATATATATATATGTACATAAATGCACAAATATATATATGCATATATACATGCATGCACACATATGTATAATATATATGTATATGTGTGCACATATATATATATATATATATATTCCACTGATATTGCATGTCTGCCCATTTGTGGACAGACTGTGAAACTAAAGGGGAACCGTTAGATTCCCAATGAAAGAATCCAATCTGCAACAAACACATTTTTATTTCAAGATATCTATCTATTTAGATATAGATATAACTTTTTTTGGTAATATAGATCCTTATTCTTTGATATCTCTGAGGTACAGACATAGTAGCTGTATTTCTGGGTCAAAGACTATGTACAATTGTAAAACTGTGATTTAGGGATTTGGGAATATTTCAAAATTATTTTCCAGAATGGTTGGACCAGTTCAGTACTGTACAAGCGGTTCAACAGTGCATCTATTTTCCCTCATCCCTTGAGCATTTGTAATTTCTGATAGGTGTAAGGTGGTACCTCAAAGTTGTTTGAATTTGAACTTCTCTAATTAATAGGTATTTAGATCATTTTATTTCATATGAGTATAGAAACTTTGATTTCTTTTTCTGAAAAACTGCCTGTTTATATCCTTTGACCATTTATCAATTGAGGGATGGCTCTCTTGTTCTTATGAATTTGATTCAGTTTTATACTCAGCATGTATTTGAAAAATGAGGTCTTTATCAGAGAAACTTGCTGAACTTTTTGCATTACCTCGTTGTCTATGACAACGTTTGATGCAATTTAGTTTCTCTGCTTTTGTTTTCTTCAGTTAACTTTTGCATCTCCTTTTCCACCTGTCCAATTATTCCTTTTAAGGAATTATTTTCTCCAGTTAGATTTTGTACTTTTTTTTCCATTTGTCCAATCTTCCTAGTTTGATTTGGTGCTTCCTTTTGCATTTGTTCAATTTTCCTTTTTAAAAAGCTGTTCTCTTCATGGAATTTTCGTACTTTAAAAATCAATTTTTCTTCAATTTCCTTCTTCAGTTCTTTCAAGAGTGCTCTTTTTTTTGGGTGAGCAGTTCATAGTACTTTCTGAAATTTCAAATGGGAGTGAAGTTTCAATACTTATTTGGTATTCTTCTTTTGGTCCTTGTCCCCATAGAAAAATTCTATGGTCTTTTCCTTCTTGCTTTGGTTCTTGTTACTCACGAAGATGACCCTTTGTGTATTGTGTGCTATGTGGTGCAGTGGATAGAGCAAGAGTGCAGGAGTCAGGAGGACCTGAGTTCAAATCTCACCTCAGACCCTTTATGTTCACTAGTTGTGTGACCTTGGGCAAGTCACTTAACCCCAATTTCCTCATCCTGGGTCATCTCCAGTCATCCTGTTGAACATCTGGTCACTGGATTCAGATGGCTCTGGAGGGGAAGTGAAGCTGGTGACCTGCACAACCCTCCCTCACTCGAAAAACAAAGTCAAGTGCAAGGCAAGTCATCATTTCTCTGATGGCATGTCTTCTTTGACAACGAAAGATGAACACACACAAAGGAACTGGTGCTGAACTGCCTGGTGTGAAAAAGCAGAGGCTGGTGACTTTTATTTTATGTTTCCATGGATTAGCCCTGGGGCTAGCTTGTTAAGTCTGGAGGAGGGTGGCTTTCTCAAGGGAGATCTACTCTAGCTAAGCTAGAGGAAAGGCAATCTCAGGTGTTGATGATCCTGGTTGCCCAATTGTCTAACCCTTTCTCCTGGAGAACTGAGGCACGCCTGGGCTCTTGGTGTTGGTGTTTGGGAGGCTCCACCTCCCTGTACCTCTGGATCCCCTCCTGTTCCTTGAGGTGGGGCTGTCTGGGACAGCTGTGGTCCTCTGCCACAGTAAGAGGAATACTCCTTAGCGATTTTCCTAGCCTCAAACGTTATGAGACTGCCCCTTCTGCTGATTTCACTGATCAAGGATTTTTCTGGAGAAATATCTTATGGTTCTTTCAAGGTCAACAAGGGGAGGGGGAAGGAGTATTTACCAGTCACTCCACCATTCTGGCTCCCAAGAAGTTCAAGTAGGTGACTTACAGACATTTAATCTGCACTCTGATAGTCTCAGGAGCAGCTGCTGCTGATACCTGGGACTCTGTGACTCTCACTCTCTCTACTGGACTCCCACCTTGGGCTGCTATTCTGCCATGGTGCTGCTGTCTCAGACCAACCCGGGGCTTTCCTGCTCGTCCCTGCTGCAGTTCAGGACATGCTGCGCTGTGTGCTGTGTGCTCCTCAATCCCCATGAAAAAGATCCTTCCCATAGACCTTCCAGTCTGTCTTGTTCTGTGAATCTGCCACAGTCTTTCTCCAATTGGATTCGATAGCCCCCAAATTTGGTCAGATTCTCTTTTTAGAGGTATCTGAAGGAGTTTGTCTAAGAGCTTATTTAAGTAGTTGCTCTCATTTCACCATCTTGGCTCTACTCCCTTGCAGAATCATTTTAGGAAAAATTAATAGGCGAGACTAGATAACATTGGAAAGAAGGGAAAAAAGGGATGGAAGGAAGGCAGGCAGGAAGGAAGTAAAAAAGGAAGAAAGGAAGGGAAAAAGTAAAGGAAAAGAATGAAAGGAAGGAAGGGGAAAAGAGAAGGAGGGGGGAAGTAAGTGTATATTAAATGTACACTGTATTCTAGGTATTGTGCTAAATCTTTACAATTATATCATTTCATCCTCACAAACTTGGGAGGTCGATGTTATAGTTATCATTATTTCATCGCAAGGAATCTGAGACAGATGGATTATCCATAGTCACATAGTATCTGACCATATTTGAACTTAGGTCTTCCTAACTTCAGGCCTAATGTTCTATCCACTATACCACCTAGTGATCACTAAGGGCAACAGAAATGTAACTTACTTGTTTTTGTTATTGTATTAGTGTTGTGTTAATAAAAGGAAATATCAAATATGAGGTAAAACTATTTCTTGGGGATGGGTAAGACAAAGGAAATTCACAAAACAGAGGAGTCAAAGGTGCTTATTTAAAAATATATCTAAAATTTTTCTTTGCCAACTAGAATGGCATTTACACCAGAAATGAAAGAACAAAAAATGGCTAACAGAAATATAGGTCATAGAACAGGTATGGGAAGTAGCTAAATGGATCAGCATCCTGAGTCAAGAAGACCCAAGTTCAAATCCGGCTTTAGACACTTATTTGATGTGTAACACTAGGCAAGATGCTTTAACTGTGTTTGCCTCAGTTTTCTCATCTGTAAAATGAGCTGGAGAAGGATATGGCAAAACACTCTAGTATCTTTGCAAGGAAAACACCAAATGGAGACCAGAACAGCTGGACACAATTGAAATGACTGAACAAGAACAATAACAAAAAGCTTAGTTCTCGGATAAAACAAGTGTAGGTAACAGACAATAAGAGAATACTTAATTGTCTTTGATGAATACAAGTCTCCTCGGTCAGATGGATTACAAACTTTGATAGTCAGCAATCAGGCAGGTATGACTGTGATATTTAAAATAAAGTAGCAATTGAGAGATGTACTACTATAAGAATGGAGGACAGCTATATCAATTTTCAACCAAGGGGGAGAAACAGCTTCTCTAAACGAGAGACGAAGAGTTTGGATTCAATTTCCAGGAAAATTCCACAGTGGATTATTAAAGATATGGCTTATTGAACTTCTAAAAGTGAAGTGGTGATTACAAAGAGGTAGTACAATTTGGTGAAGGATAGATTATAACAGATTAAGTGCATTTCTCCCTTTGGGTAGGGTAAATAGATTTATAGCTCTTGGAAATTTTATAAGTAATGCTTAATTAGATTTTGATGAAGAATTTGACAACCCTGTTTTCATATTATAGAAATGTGAACTAGATAGAAATACAAGTTAGTCAATTCAGAGATGTTTAGCTACCTAGAATCATGATTTTAATTAATATCTCTATGTAAACATGACAAAAAAGATTCTACTGCAGTGTCTCAGGTTTCTGTGCTTAACCCTGTGTGGGTTAATACTGTTGTAAGTGAAAATGGTTGAAGATGGAGATGACATGATTACAAAATTTCTGCTGAAACAAATGGTTAAAAGATAGTACTATGTATTATGTGAGTTCATGCACACATACATGTACATACGAACATTTTGTTATTAGTGCATATATAAAAATTGAGTTGGAACTTAATAATGGCGAATGTAAATCTTTACATGAGTTCAAAAATAAATTGCACACATATAGGATACAGGATAGGGTAAATATACTTAGGTTCTAGTCTGTTGGCTTTAAAAAAATCTGATGATTTTGATGCATTTCAAGCTCAAAGTGAGTTGTGTGATATGTCAGCAAAAATAATTTTTGAAAACCTCATGTGATCTGAGACCTCATTAAGAGGGTGACAACTTCTAGGGATAAAGGTGCAATAGTCACCCTATATTGTCCTGGTCAGACTCCATCTAGATTATCATGTGCAACTGATAGATGCAATTGATAAAACTAGGCACTGTAATTTAAGGAAGATATCTTCATAGTGTCTTGAGTAGGGCAACCAGGATTTTGAAGGAGATTGAATTCATGTCCTATGAGTATCAGTTGAAGAAACTGAGGTTTTTAAACTTGGAGATTGCCGAAGAGAAAACTCAGGGGAGAACATGAAACTGTTTTCAATATTTGAAAGACTGTCATTTGGAAAAACGATTATACCTTGACCACAGATGGCAGAAGCAGGAGCAATTGCAATAGGTGAAAGTTGGATAGAGGCAAATTTATGTTTGCCATCAACAAATGCTTAGGAAAAAATGAGAACTGTTCAAAATTGGAACTGACTGCTTTGGGAGATGATCTGAATTTTCTCTCATTAGAGACATTCATGAAGCAGCTGATTTACTATGCTATAGTAAAGATTCCTTTGAGGGTGGATTAATTTTTCCCTTCTGAGGTCCCTTCCAACTTTAAAATTTTGTGATTACAAAACAAAAAGATTACACTGTCTCTGGTCACAGAAATAAATATGTGATCTAGTCCACATTCCCTAAAGTAAATCCTAGTCCCCGATGAAAGGCTGATTTCCATCACCAGAGATTTCTGATGTAATGGACATCACATCCAACATCCCAAATTCCACCAGTTGACAGATGCACCATAACTCACTATCAGAGTGGGGATTGCTCCAGGTGTGGAGGTATAAATCTCACCACCCCAAAAAGAGTATATCTGCTTATCATCAGATTGTCACACTCATTGAAATGTGAGACATATTCTTTTGGCTGTATCCTTCTTACGAGTTCCTTTCCAGATTGCTTGGTGATTTTTGTAGCTGATCTAGAAGCTACATTTAGTTTTCATTGTTATTGTTCTGTCTGTCATCTTCCCTCAGTGTTTCCTGTAGTAATTTCCTCTAATTCATGAGATTGCAGTCTTTAGTAAAAATAATTTGAAAGGTAATTTCTTAAAGATGGTCTCAGTGGAGAGAGCCATCAAACACTAATTTTACGAAATGGAAAACAATAGCAAGCACTACTTTTGGAATTGCTGTTGGTTTAAATGAACAACATCCTGATTGACTATATTCTAGCTAAATATGGGGTTGGGAGAAGATGTAGTTCAGGGACAAGAGGTCACTAATTTAGCAGGATTTTTTTTTTACCATTATTTCATCTCTTAAGGCAACTTAGTAATTTCTCATACTTTCAATTGAATAGACATAAAACTGCAAATATTTCCTTGTGTTGACTCCGTGTTTTCAAGAGATGTACCAGGCATTTAAACTAATGAAGAGATGCAAATCAAAAAAGTTGATGTGCCAACTGATGTACCAATCCTTATATATCAAAGAGGCAAGCATAATTAAAAGTTATAAAACTCATTGCTGGTTTAGTTGTGGAGAAACAAGAATATTCACTCATTCATGCACTACTAATAGAACTGCATTTTTTCTTTTAGTCTTGGGATTTAATTTTCAAGAGAAATTCTCTGTTTAAACAACCCCTGATCTGACGCAATTTAACAAATTTCTTTCTATTTAGAACCTCAGAAGTCAGGGTTTTTAGTGCGGTTACATGATATGCCTATAGTCATGAAGTGAATAGGTATTCAGAGTTTCTCAGAAAGCAGTTTGGCAGGTTGCAGTACAAGCTCCAAAAATATAATCATATGTTTTTGCCTCAATAATATACTATGTTCACTATAGTCAATAATTGACTAATAATTTTAGGAATATTTTCCAAAAGTTGACTAAAATAAGAGAATAAGAACTATCTACTAGTCAGTCATTCAAAAAAAAAAACCATTTCTTAAACATTCACTATATATACACCATGAACTGTGCTAAACCTTGAGGATGTAAAGAAAAATTAAAAAAAGGAAACAAAATAAAATAAAATAAAAATCTCTGCCCTTGAAGAACTCACAATCTAATGGAATAGCTGGGATAAAATATTCATAGTAGTTATATATAAAAGTATTAATGACAACAACAACAGATAATACTATCCAAGTGTTACTTCAATAAATTTTGTGACACATTAATAAAATGGAATTCCATAGTGAAATTACAATGGAGAATCATAAAAAAATAAGGAAAGATGAAATTTTCATTATGAAACAATGAAGAGCATAAAAATTAATCAGAAGAACAAAGTTCATATGAAATATGTCCACAGAAGATGATATTGGATGAGAAGGAATGGAAAGATATTCTTGATGGAACTTTAGAATGAATTACTGAAAAGTTATCATGGAGTAAAATTGTTTGAATTGTGTTCATTTAAATGTAAACAGTTGCAAAATTAATTGAAATGGCTGTTACTTTTCAACTCTTGTTCATAGTAAGCTATTTTATTTAGTTTAAAAAAAATCAAAACCAAAAAGCTTTAGCATCTGTCACCAAAAGTCTACCTCTTCATAGTATTTGAATGTTCATAACAGTTTTTGATAGAAAGAATATCTTTTAGGGTACTTGTTCTGCATACTTTCCTTGGATTATTATGTTCTCATTAGATTTAGAATTAGGGGGGCAATGGAAACTATTAACACATTTCTGCTCTTCTTTATTGTGACACTAAGTTCACTATTTCACAATCATACTATATATATACATATAAATATACACATGTATATATTTATATATATAATTTTGATAAATATTTCCTAATTATATTTTTTAATATTTCTGTTTTAAAATTTTGAGTTCAAGTTCTCTCTTGCCCCTCCTGCCCCTTGAACAGGTCAGTACTATATCAATTAGATAGGTAAAGTCATGCAAAATATAACTCCATATTAGCCATAAAATTTGCCATCATTTTAAAATAAGTCAGAAACTCTTTCATTTCTCAAAATGGTCATCTGGTGCCGTGTTGGCCTTTGGCTAGTTTGCTTAATAGATTTCAATGAAATCTATTTAATTCTGGTAGGAAATAGAGATTATAAATTTCTACCCTCTCATTTCATAGAAAAGAAAACTGAGGTTCAGAGAAAGAAAATTTCTTACCCAAGGTCTTAAAAGTACTTGAGAGTAAAGACTACACCCCAGATTTTCTGGTCCATGTTTTCAAATATTCACCACTACACCATGCCGCCATATGCTTGGATCTGAATCGTCAAATCTCTTAGATCTTGGAAGGATGTAGGTGAAGGAGTGAATGGAACGTTGGACTTAAAGAAAACCTGAGTTCACATTCTGTCGTGGACACTTCTAGTTGTGTGAACCGATAGGAATTACCTCTGGCTGCCCCATTTTCTCCTTCAAAAAAATGAGGACTATAATAACCCCTACCTCCCAAGGCCATTATGAGGATGAAATGAGACGATATTTGTCATCAAGTGCTTTGCAGACCTTTAAGCTAGTTGTTACGTGTGAGCTGTTAAATTGCCATTCCTTTAATTATAGGCATAGACTGAACCTGTAATCTAATTGGTATTGAGGACTCCCAAGTAAGGAAACTCTCTTCAAACAACTTCTTTCCAATCTACAATTTTAACAACTGCCTAGAGAAGTGGTGTCAAAGTCATACGGAAAGGGGACCATCAAACCACTTGTAAAGATCACTGTAGGTTGTATATTGACTTAGACAATCACATAATTATGTTACATAGAATTCTTATTTATTTTGTTAAATATTTTTTCAATTACATTTATACTGGTTAGGTCCCACAGGGACCTGTATGTTGGCCATCTCTAGCCCAGAGCTCCTCGAGGATGGGTGACTTATTCAAAGACATACAACTAATACAAGTCATAAGTCAGACATAAGTCCAGGACCTTCTGGTATTTAGCTCTATATCCACTGAACCATGAAGCCTCTCATGTGATTTTAATGATTTTTTAACAAAAAACATAGTCCCATATATTTTATATTTGAACCATGAAATTTGCAATAATATCACCTATATTTTACAGGCATCCATTACTAATTGGGTTTTGACAGCCACCTTTATAATGGGAATACCATGCTCTGGATAACAAGCATAAAAATTCTGGTTAGGGAAAAGTTATATCTCCATTGCAGAGTCATGAATGGATATTGTGGTTAATGAAGCAGCCTGTTATGAGTTTGGTTAGAAGGAAATGGTTCACCATACCCTTCTAACAATAGCAGTATTCATTGTTACTTCACCAAGTTATTGGTCCCACTTAGCTTGTATTATTCCTTTAGGAAATATTAATTAAACCTGATTAGCTTTTGAAAAGAGTAAAATACTTGAAAACACTGAGGAATCTGAAAACTTTTTTTAAGTTCCATTTCCTTGCAAGATGAGTTAATTTCACTAACTGCCATTATTTTCCAGTTCAAGGCCAGAAATTTCTCTTTTTAATGAGCCATTTAGGAAAAGCATTCCTTACAGCTCTATGGAACGCAATCTATATCTTTGTAGTACTGTTATTGTGGATGATCTGCTTCCACATTTCCGACTTACGTACTTACTTTGACATTTGGGTTATTTTTATAATCTCACTGAAGAAGGCACTCCTGATATAGATAGCAATCCATCCCTTGTGACTTTGGCTTATGAGTCTTCCACAAAGACTTCCATCCAATATGTCAAGGTCCTTCCTTTAGATCTCTCAACACTACATAGACACCACTGAAACATTCCAGCTTCCATCAGATAGCCCCTACTTTTGCTGCATGACCTGCCTACCAACTTTCTTGATTCATATCTCTTTGATATTATTTTTATGCAGTATTAATTGTTTACAATATGCTTCGACATATGTACAGTCATTGTGTACCTCTGTATTGTCCATTGGGGAACCGTAAATGTTGATTATTTTAAAACTGGTTTTCCATGAATTGCTACCATCCAAAAAATATTGGTGTTAACAGAATAGAACTTTAATTCAGAGACGTAGCTTTGTTCGATCATTCTCTGGCTATAACTACTAAGTGAAGTACAAAACAAGGAGAGGAAAGCTTTGCAAAGGGGGTTGCCATTGCCAGGGAGGACGTCCTGTGAGGAAGTCAGAAGGAAGAGGCATTCCTGCTTGAAAATAAGAAATCAAGCATTCCATGTGACCTAGAAAAATGTAATTCCTAACTGTAGCTGGTTCAAGTGGGTTGAGGTACTGAATCCATTCCCATTTCTGCTGGGGAGTCCCTCTCAACTTGGAAATCACACATGCAGTCTGCACCAAATTTAATCCTGAGGGACCATGACCTCTAAAGAGAGAAACATTAGACTCTTTCAAACTCATTGACTTGTTATGCCCTGCTCCATATGCCCAAGAGGGAAATATTTAAATCTTCAGGTGTGGTTCATTGGTAGGATTTCCCCAAAAGGGGAAGGAGAGGAGAAAAATACTTAATATACTTTTAAGAATAAGTTGTGGGAGATGTGTTGTTTCCTTCATTCAAGATAAATGTTAAATGGAACACAATAGCATACATTTGCCAGAAAAAACAAATATTTAAACCAGTGACAGCACTAAGTAATGTAATACTCTACTTGGTGATACTAAAATCCAGCTACACATGAAGCAGCTAAGTCCAGTCAAATAACTCCTAACTTCCCAACTTCTCAGACTTACAAGGTTGCCTTCGTGCATGGACACATCCACCTACTCAGGAAGAAAACACATAAAGAAAAACAAAACACTCAGGACAGATTAGACTCATCTAGGAAGACATGAACTTTAAATGCTATATTCATATCATTCCACAGTGGCTGTGGGAAGAAAAGAGTAAGCTGCTCTTTCCCTACATGGAAAGAATTTCTTTCCAATAATGGATTTCCTATAATTATTTCTAATCCATGTAAAATGATTAAAAGTTGTAACAATGGAGATAAATTTGTTTGATAATCCCTCTGATCACTGATATCAAGTAAAGCAAAGCAAGGGTTAGAGTTAGGGTTAGTGATACAGGCTCACCAAAGTTATTTCCCATCCTCATGGAGGAGATCTAAGATGGATTATAAATTGAAAAAATAATTGATTCCCTTTAGATTCTAGTACTCCATAACCTCCCATTGGCAAATGACTTTGTGCTGATTGTATCAGTCCTAGGACATTAAACAGATTTTTTAATGAGATCCATAATCACTCATGAACTTTAAGCCTGACTTCACCCAGAATAAAAAAATGGATGAAAGATACCTATTGTTAGAGCCACAAAGAATATAACGACTATCACTAAAGACATAAAGATGGGAATGATCAAGTTGTCGAGAGTGTTGGTTAACAAATGGGAAGCCTGTATGCACCACTTGTATGTCAAATTAACACAAGGAACTCCCTCATCACACTGGATGGGCCCACAGTTGTGAACTTACAGAAAGATATGAGCTAGATTTATATGATATAAATATACTTAGTTGAGTTATGATTTGTACTGTGAAAAGAAATACTAATGATCACTAATAAGATTAAATGTTCTTTTGTGTGTTGGAATAGATTGACATAACTGTTATTTACTCCCACTTTATATGTGCTTTTGGGCTTTTTAAAAGTCATAATATATAAACATGCAATATGGATATAATACTGAATATATAGACGTAAGTTTTTATATGAATATATTTACATATAGTAATTTTTGTCAAGATTTTATTTAAACCTTTCGTATCAATATTCATTAGTGATATTGGTCAATATTTTCCTTTCTTTGCTTTATCTTTTCCTAGTTTAGGTATTTTGACCACATTTGTTTCCTTAAAAAAATCTTTGTAAAATTATTTTTCTCTTATTGAGAATGACTTTTGTAGTATAGGTATTAATTGCTCTTTAATTGTTTGCTAGAATTTATTGGCAAATGCATCAGGAAAAGGGTTTTTTTTGGCAATTACTTTGTTTCTACTGTTCATCAAAGAGTGGGCCTAGGAAGGCTAGTAGATTGACCCATCCAGCACAGATGCCACAAATTACAAAGAGCCCAGCAGGATAGTATCCTTCCTGGCACAGTCTGACAGCAGTTTCTTAACAGTAGAGCAACTGCTTTGTCCAGCAGGGTATTATTAAATCCAGTGAGGAGATGGCTCAGCAGCTGAGTGACCCATATGCCGTAGCCCAGCAGTAGAGTGACCTATCCGGCTGAGATGCCTTGCCTCATGAGGTCATTCTGCCACTCTCATTTATGTTATTGATTTAAGTCAATTGCTTTCAAAGACATGATTATTAGTCATGATTTTCTTTTTTTATTGTATTTTTCCCTGAATTCTCATAAGTTAACAATCTTGCCTTAAAAATTAGCTTTGGTTAGTATTTTGGTGCTTGTCTATTCTGTCAGGCTCTCATTCTAGCTTCAGTTTACTGTCCCCGTTCCAAATCTTTGAATTCCCTTAAATTGTTTGTTATTCATTTCAATTTATCTATCTGTCCCCTTGTTTTTGAACTCCCTCCCTTCTCCACTGCTCAAGTAACCATGAATTTTTAAATCTTACCACTTCTTTCACTTCCCTTCAACCTCTCAGTTTAGGCTACGTATTTTGAAGTGTACTTTCCCTTCCTCTTCACTTCTATTTTATCTATTCTATTCTGAATTTTATTCTTCAAGATTTATATCCTAATTTGTTCTTTTATTTCCATGCCATGCAAGAGGATAGTGTTAGTTTGTGTATCTGTATTTCCAATCAAGTATTTCGCCAGCTATTTTGTAATTTTTCTCCTTTGTCATTATTGGAATAATTTTTTGAGCAATTTCTAAACTTCATTCTCCGTTCAATTAGTTGGCTCTTTTTTCTAGTTTATTAATAGTTATCAAGGATATGAAATTCCCTCCACAAACTGAAGTAATTTTAAGTCAATCATTTGCTATTATTGCCATTGTCACTCATTTTGATGTATTTTGTTATCGTTTCTGTTATTTTTGCTCCATTCCCTTTTAAAGATGTTATTTCTCTTAGTCTCCATATAAATCTGAAACTTTTGCCCTTCTTTTCTTTAAGTATTTATTATTTTTATTTTGTTGACTGATAATTCATGTCTTTAAGATGTCTATCTTTTTTTGCATTTGTTATTGGTTCTGTGTACATTAAATCACTCTCATCTTAAAATATTTATGTAAATAAAAATAAGTGTATTACCTGAATTTTTCATGGAATTGACACCAAAATCAAATAAATTCAACATTTTCTCCATATTTTCCTCGAGTAATTTTCTGTTTGTCATTCTGTTGCATGCCCCAAGTATTCTAAGCAAGATGTTATCATCGTACACTATTAATTTCTTACTACATGCAAATATTTTGAATCTTTCTCTATTTATAAATTCCTTCCCACTTGCCTCAAATATACAAATCTCCTCATCTACCTCTCTATTTATATAAAGGTAGGTTTTTGGTGAAGTTAAATATTGTGTTAGATTATATTGAAAGTGAAATCAGGAAAACTTGAATTCAAATCCTGTTGAATATTTGTACATATATACACCTCTGTGACAGCTGGTATCTCCACTTTACAGATGAAGAAACTAAGGCTGCAATAAATTAAGAGATTTATCAAGGGTTACTATACCTAGTAAGTGTTTAAGGCAAGATGCCAACACAACTCTTTGATCCTTTAATTCCGACAGTATTTACTATGTGTGTGCATGTGTGTAAATAAATACATATTTATATGATATACATATACACATATATGCATATGCATATTTTGTATATAGATGTGCATACGTATATTTATGTTTGTTATACAGACATACTGTGGATGTCTTGTGCATACATATATATACAACATATACATATGCATATACATATAATACAAACAGCTACATGTGTACATACCAGTAAGATAGATGCTATTATTTCCTCACCTTAGATATATCTAGATATATCTATATACCCTCTATATTCATTTATGAAAATGCAGAGTTTTCTAAAATACTTATTGTACTTTTAAGTTATATAAACACAAGGTAAGTGTATGGAAGAAAATAGAAGAACTAGTAGCAGTGGAAATACTGAAAAATTTCATAGAGAAATGACAACACATTATTTTTTTTAGTGGATCCAAGATGGTGGAATAGAAATTAAAGCATAAATAATTCATATCACAAACATATCTCTACAAACAACTATATAATGATTCCTCAAATAGTATTCTGGAGTGGCAGAGTCAGCAACAGGGCAGAGAGACCTTCTTCCAGACCAAAACAACATAGGAGGTATGACAGAGAGGTCTGTGATGTGGGGGTAAAGACAGACCTCAACATGATGTGGATGAAACACAATTGATGGGGCTAAGAAATAGCGATAGAAGTAGGAGAAGATTCAGGAGCTTCCAAGCCAGAAATAGTAAGGGGACCTAGCAACTGGTCAGAAAGAGATTATGGTGAACTCTTTTTCTGGCACTGTATACAAGAACAGATGTTTGGAAACTCCGTTGCCTATCTCCATTTCTGGGTCATAGTTCAAGGGCAGAGTGGGACATGTTCAGCAAAAGGGAAGTGGGAACAATTTACCACGACTGAAGACGAAATTAAAGTAATTATTAGGGGTTATTTAATCCAATTATATGTCAATAAATCTAATAAGCTAAGAGAAATGAATGAATATTTACAAAGATATAAATTTCCCAGATTAACAAAGGAGGAAACAGAATACTTAAATAATACTATCTTATAAAAATAAATTGAAGGAGCCACCAATGAGCTCCCAAAGGAAAAATAAAGTCCTCAAACCAGATGGTTTCACAAGGGCATTTTACTAAACATTTGAAGAACAATTAAGTTCAACACTATAGAAGTTGTTGGGAAAAATAGGCAGAAGAGTACTTCCAAATCCGTTTTCCCTCAAAATTTTTACTTATTTGTTTTCAGCTACCAACAATCACTTTCACAAGTTCCAAATTTTTTCCCTTTCTCTCTTCCCTCCCTTCCCAAAACATCATGCAATCTTATACGGGTTCTACACATGTATTTCTATTAAAAACATTTTTACATTACACATGTTGCATAGAAGAATTAAAAAGAATGGGAAAAACCACGAGAAAAGCAAAACATAACAAAAGAGAAAATATCCTGTTTCATTCTGTATTCTGAATCCATAGTTCTTTCTCTGGATGTGGATGGAATTTTTTAGCATGAGTCCTTTGGAAATGTTTTCGGTCCTTCAATGCTGTGAAGGGCTAAGTCTATCAGAAAAAGTCCTCGCATACTGTGACTGTTACAGTGTGTAATATTCTCCTGGCTCTGCTTGCTCCATTTATCATTGGTCCATATAAGTCTTTCCAGATTTTTCTGAAGTCCACCTGTTTATCATTTCTCACAGCACAATAGTATTCCATTACATTCATAGACCACAACTTGTTCAGCCATTCCCCAATTGATGGAGATCCTCTTGATTTCCAGTTTCTGGTCACCACAAAAAGAGCGGCCATAAATATTTTTTGTGCATGTGAGTTCTTTTCCAAATTTTATCATCTTTTTGGGATATAGCCCTAGAAGCAGCATTGCTGGGTCAAAGGGTATGCACATTTTTATAGCCCTTTGAGCATAGTTTCAAATTGTTCTCCGGAATGGTTAGATCAGCTCACAACCCCACCAAGAATGAATTAGTGTTCCAATCCTCCCACATCTCCAACATTTATCATTTTCCTGTTTTGTCATGATAGCCGTTCTGACAGGTGTGATGATCTGGTATCTCAGAGTTGTTTTGATTTGCATCTCTCTAACCAGTAGTGATTTAAGGAATTTTTTCATATGACTATATATACCTTCAATTTCTTCCTCTGAAAAATATCTGTTTGTATCCTTTGACAATTTATCAATTGGGGAATGGCTTGTATTCTTGTAAATTTAGCTCATTTCTCTATACATTTTAGAAATGAGACCTTTATCACAGGCACTGGTTGTCCATATCCCTTTTATGACACAAATATGGTGCTGATATCTAAACCAGCAAGAATAAAAAGAGAAAGAAAACTGTAAAAAAAATATCCTTATTGAAAATTGATACAAAAGTTTTAAATAAAATGCTAACAAGGAGATTACAATACTATATCACAAAGTATGACTAGGTGCAATTTATACCAGAAATGCGGGGTTAGTTCACTATTAGGAAAACTATCACTATCATAAGCATTGGTAAAAATCAACACAAAACATGTAATTATTGTAATCGATGCTGAAAAAGCTTTTGACAAAATAAACTTATTGCTATTAAAAAACCCAGAAAGTATAGGAATAAATTGAGCTTTCCTTAAAATGACAAGTAATATATATCTAAACCTATTAGCAAGCATTATTTGTAATGGCAATGAGCTAGAAATTTCCCAATAAAATCATCAGTGAAGCAAGGTTGTACACTAACACCAACATTATTCGATATTGTACTAGAATTCCCAGTTATAGGAATAAGAGAAAAATAAATAGAAAGAATTAGAATTGGCAATGAGGAAATAAAACTATCACTCTTTGCAGATTGTATGATGGTATATTTAAAGAAAGCTGGAGAATCAACTCAAAAAATTTCTTTAAATAATTAACAACTTTTGCAAAGTTTCAAGGTATAAAATAGACTCACACAAATCATCAGCCTTTCTATACATTACCAAGAAAGTACAGTTGCGGGGGGCGGAGCCAAGATGGCGGAGTAGAAAGACTCACATTTGCTAGCTCCGAACCCACAGCCCATAGATTTCCTGTAAAAAGAACTCCTGACAAATTCTGGAACAGTGGAAGCCGCGCAGCAACACAGTGAAGGAGATTTCCGTTGCAGAGAGCCCTGAAAAACCGACCGCAAAGGTACCCCTGACGGGAGCGGAGCCCTGCCAGGCCGAGCACTCCCCTTCCACTGCTTTGCCCACACCGCACTGAGAGGAGCGAGCAGACCCCAGCAGGCCTCAGTGACCTGAATCTCCGGCGGCCTCGAAGGTCCCTCCACCCACAGACGCACAGGTCAGTGAGAGAGACAGGCTGAGAGGGGAGCGGGGGATCTCCGGGACTCGGACCCCCTCGGGAGGCTGCGGCCACGACAGAGGCAGAGGCAGAGGCCGCTTGGCCAGAGGCTCCCAGAGCAGGCAGGAGCTCCACCCCAGCTCCATTACAAAAGATCTCTGCATAAACCCCCTGAGGGAACTGAGCCTGGGAGGCGGCCCTGCCCCGACCTGAGCATCAGCAGATAAGCTCCCATTGAAGAGCACTCAGGCCTGCCGCCAAAAGCCCTGAGGCTGAGGAGCAGCATTTGAATCTCAGATCC
>CM053774.1:119209320-119232626 GCA_028658325.1 Potorous gilbertii | reverse complement strand
ACAAATGGGGAGAAAATTTTGGAACCCCAAATCTTGTGAAAATGAATGTAAAAAGTTAAATAAATTTATTTAAAAAATAAAAAAGGAAGAGGTTATGTCAAATTAATGATATTTTCTTTTTTTGATTGGGTTACTAAAGTAGTGTACATCAGGGAATGCTACAGATATAGTTTACCTAGATTTTTAGCAATATATTCATTATAATTTTTCAAACTATGCCATTTATCTTTCTTTTCTTCTCGCACAAAATGACTAATATGGAAATGTTTTACATGATTGCACATGTATAACCTATATTAGATTGCTTACCATCTTGGTGCGGGTGGGGGAAGGAAATGGAAGGAGGGATAGAATTTGAGACTTGGAACTTTTAAAAAATTAAAGTTAAAAATTGTTTTTGCATGTAAAAAAAAAAGAAAGTACAGTCACAAGAGATAGAAAAAAATTCCATTTAAAATAACTTTAGAAAATATAAAATACTTGAGAGTCTACCTGTGAAGATAAATCCAGAAACTATATGAGCATAGTTAAAACGAAACATTTTGCACAATTAAAGTCAGACCTGAACAATTGGAAAGATATTAGTTATTCATGGAGTAGGTTGAGACAATTTAATAAAAATGACAACCATATCTAAATAAACTACTTGTTCATTTCCATAAAAGAGTGAATACCAAACTTATGATGCATAATTAGAAAACAATAACAAATACCATCCAGAAAATGACAAAGTCAAGAATATCAAGAGAAACACTGGAAAAAGTGTGAAGGGAGGTTTCTTGGAAACATCAGATTTCGTATTGTACTAAACAGCACTAATCATCAAAATCATCTGGCACATGCTAAGAAAAAGGATGGTAGAACAGATTAATAAACAATACACTAGTAAATCACTATAGTAATCTACTATTTCACAAATTCAAAATCTAAGCTCTTGGGACAAGAACTTTCTATTTGACAATAATTGTTGGGAAACTTGGAAAACAATTTGGCAGAAACTACATGTCAACTAAAATCTGACATTATATACCAAAACAATATCAAAATAGGCACATAATTTGGATAAAAGGTGATATCATAAGCAAATTAGAGGAGGATGGAAAATTTCCCCTGTCAGATTTATGGGTAAAGTTTAAAAAATGACTAAACAAGAAACAGAGAGCATTATGAGAAATGGATACTTATGATTGCATTAGATTTAAAAAGTAAGGTTTTAAACAACCGAAATGGTTGTAGTCAAGATGAGAAGGAAACGACAATGTGGGGAAATTTTTGTAGCATGCTTCTCTGATAAAGGCCTAATTTCTCAAATATACAGAGAAGTGAATCAAATTTATAAGAAAATAAGAGATTCCTCATTTCATAAATGGTCAAAGAATATGAACAGGAAGTTTTCAGAAGAAATCAAAGCTACTTTACAGTCATATGTAAAGGTGCTCTGAATTTCTATTGACTAGATAAATGCAAATATTAATAACTCTGAGGTATAACCTCACATCTACCAGATTGGCTAATATGACAGAAAACTAAAATAAATAATGCTGGAACGGGTGTGGAAAAATAGAAATACTGATGCACCATTGGTGTTGTGAACTGAGCCAAACATTTTGGAAAGCAATTTGGAATTCTGCCCAAAGAACTATAAAATTGTGGATAGTTTTTGAGCCAAAAATGCCACTAATAAGTCCACACTCCCAAAGAGATCAAAGAAAAAAAGAAAATAATCCATATGTATATGTATAAATCCATATGTATAAAATATCTATAGCAGTTTTTTCTTTTTTTTTATAGTGACAAAGAACTGGATATTGAGAGGATGCCCATCAATTGGGGAAAGGTTGAACAATTTATGGTATATAATTCTGATGGAATACTAGTTTTCTGTAAGAAATGATGAGCAGGATGCTTTCAGAAAAATATGCGAAGACTTACGTGAACTGATGCAAAATGAAGTGAGCAAATCCAAGAGAACATTGCACATAGTATCAGCAGTATTGTATGGTGGTAACTTTAATTCTTCTGGTAGTCACTTTGGATTGGGGTGACACTTTTGATGAATGTGAATATTTAGTTTGGAAAGGATAAGTCTATGATCAGTCCAGCACTCTGCACCACATATTGCCTTTTTCGCTCTCATATCTAGTCTATCTCTTTTCCTTACAATCACATAGTCTATTAGATGGCAATATTTGCTGCAAGGGTGAGTCCAGGAAATTTTATTGAGTTTAGGTAAACGGAAAACAGTGTTGGTGATGAGGTTATGTGATGCACAAGTCTTCAGCAGAAAATGATCACTACTGTTGCTGTTTTCAACTCCATTCTTCCCTAGGACTCCCTGCCAAGTCTGGTAGTCTGAGTCTACTCTAGCATTAAAGTTGTCCAGAATTATAAGCTTGTCCCCTTTTGGCTCGCTGATGAGAAAGATCTCTAGGTCTTCATAAAATTTTTCTTTGACTCCTTCAGGATTCATTATGCTGGGAGTGTAGGCACCGATGACGGTGGCATGGCGTTTTCCTGAAAGTGGCAGTTGCATTATCATGAGCCTATCATTCACTCTTTCTGGCAGGCATAACAGCTAACTGATTGGATTAGTTTTGATTGCAAAACCTATGCCAGCTTTATGCTCCCCTTCACTGCAGCCACTCCAGAAAAAATGTGTATCTAGCTCCAATTTCAGTATTTCACTCAGGGTTGCTATTTGGATGTGATACCTGTTAAGTTCTCTTGCAACAAGACCCGTTGGTCTTTGAGGTCTACGGGATTTTTGGATTGTCTCTAAATGTGTGCCCATTCCATGTGCCGATGATGAGTGGGGTAATCTTCGCAATTCTTTTTTGTACAGTTCTTACATTTTTTTCCTGTGTTTCATCCACAGAGTGGGATCCTCTGCCTGCCAAAGTGATCAGGCCAGGGTTGGGTAAGCAGGTAACGTCTAGGGCACTTTTTCTAGTCCCTTTCCTCACACCAGGAGGAGAGCAGTGTGATCCTTAAAAGACTCTCAGGGGACTGCTGAGTCCCACTGCTGCTTCCAGTAAGAAATGACCCTATGGCTTGAGCTGCCTGTGTACAGGGTTGTGATTACAGCTCCCGGTGTATCCGCACCTGCTGCTTCATCACTTGCGTGTCGCCACAGAACTTTGAGGCATAAGAGTGAAATGGTATGAGTGATTTCTTTTGATTCTTGCATAAAATGGATTTAAATGAAGCAGAGTTGCATGAAGTTGTCAGCTCCAGTCAGCTCCCCTCCAGAGTTAAATTAGAGCTCTTCTCTGAGTGCGAACAATGTGTTGCTAACTTGGAGGGAAAATTGAACCAACACAGAGTTGGCAAGAGTGGAGCAGAATAGCAGTGGGCAGCAATCAGAGATTTAGAGTACAGCACTGCATTTGCTTCTCTGGGTCAGAATATTCACAAACATCAAGGCTGATTTGATGAAAATGATGGAGAAATCCAGAAACTGCTAAATGAAAAACGAGAATTCCACAGGATTTACCAGCAGGATAGTTTATCCATCTCTAAGAAGGCAGCATTTAAGTTCATCAAAAGTAAAGTACAAGCAAAGTTTAGAGAGATGCAGGATTCCTGGCTCAGTAACAAGGCAGCTGAAATTCAGTTTTATACCAAGAATAAAAATTCAGAGCGTTTATTTGATTCCATGAAAGCTGTTTATGGACCACAAACCTATGGTACATTGCAGGGATTCAGTGATGATGGAGCTACACTGGTAAGTGATAAGGACATGATCCTAGACAGATGGGCTCAACACTTCAATAGTGTTCTCAACAGTTCATCATCAATGAATGCTGAGGCCATTGACCATTTACCTCATGTTGAAATCAATCCATCCTTAGCTAAACTTCCAACTGAAAAAGAGGTTTTGAGTGCCATTGGATTCCTTTCATGTGGCAAAGCAACTGGTGTTGATTCTATTCTAGCTGAGATTTACAAGGTAGGGGGACCATTGCTTATCCAAAAGCTGACTGAAATTTTCCAGGTTATGTGGCAAGAGGAGGTTTATCCCCATAATCCCCATCAAGGATGCCTTCATTATTAATCTCTATAAAGATAAAGGGAATAGATTGTCCAACGACAGTCACGGGGGGTGAGGGGTGTTTCTCTCTTAGTCATTGTTGGCCCAATTCTTGATAGAGTCCTTCTTGATAGGCTGCTCATTCACCTGGAAGATGGCCATATACCTGACAGACAGTGTGGCTTCAGAAAGGCCTGAGCAACAGCTGATATATTGTTTGCTGCCCAACAACTCCAGGAGAAGTGCCAGGAGCATAAGAGAGGTCTGTACACAAAGTTTGTACATCTGCTCAAAGTCTTTGACACTTATTCGTGAGGGCTTATGGCAAAGTGGAGGGAGTGTTGGCTGCATTATTTTCTGTTTGCAGGTGTTTGTGCACTCAATCAACCTCTGCAGCTGAAATGCAGCAAAGCATGGATCAATTCTCTTCTGCCTGCATTAATTTTGACTTAAAAATTAAAACCAAGCACAGATGCTCCATCAGCCACCACCACACCATCCATACATGGAACTATCAATTACAACAAATGGAGAAGTTTTGAATGCTATGAAGAAATTCACTTACCTCAGTAGTGTACTTTCCAGGGATGTATATATTGACAATGAGTTTGACACATGCATTGCCAGAGCTAGTTCAGTGTTTGGGAGTCTATGAAGAAAAGTTTGGAAGATAAGAGGTATTAGACTGCCAAACTGAAGCTGTTGTGTTTACCTTACTGTTGTATGCCTGTGAAACACGGACATTCTACCAGTACCATGCCTGGAAACTGAATCGCTTCGATTTGAACTGTATTAGGAAGATTCTGAAGATTACCTGGTGGGATGAGGTACCAGACACTGAAGTCTTTGCTCGAACTAAACTGACAAGCATTCAAACTATGCTAAAGAGGGCACAACTCCAATGAGTTGGCCATTTTGTTTGAATGTAAAATGTATGCTTGTCAAAAATACTATTTTATAGAAAACTCTCATGGGGCAAGCGATCACATGGTGGTCAGAAGGAGCTATACAAGGATACTCTCCAGATCTCTCTCAAGAACTTTGAATTTGACTGTGGGATATAGGAGACACTTGCACAGGACCTTTCAGCATGGCATGCCCACATGAGAAAGGGTGTTGTGTTCTATGAGCAAAGTAGAATAGAAATATCACAAAGGAAATGTAGGATGCACAAATTTGGAGTAAACACCCCAAATATTCACATGGATTATCTGTGCTCAATCTGTGGTAGAGTGTTCCAAGCTCATATTGGTCTGTTTAGTCATAGTCGTCCATATTGCATATTCACTATATTATGGTGATGTCATTTTGGTCCTCTTCGAGAACAAAGGACAACAACCAATGATGGTAACTGTAAATGACTTAACTATTCTCAACTGTACAATGATCAAAGACAATGCTGAAGGAATCAAGATGAAAAATTCTATCTACCTCTCGAAAAAGTACTGATGAACTCTGAATGTAGGTTGAAGTATATTTTTTAAAAATTTCTTTGGTTTTCTTATTTTTTGTCTATCTTTGGCATTGTGGCTAATGTGGAAAGGTTTTGCATGACTTTTCATGTATAATTGATATTAAATTGCTTGCTTTTCCAAGGAGGGGGAATGGACAGGAGGTAGGAAATAATTTGGAATTAAAAATTTATATACCAATATCTATATCTATATCTATCTATACATATATATATGAATACACACATATATCATTTGACTTAGGTAAAACAAAGCAAAAATCAATTAAGGTGGACCTTCTGAAATAAGTGGTACCTCTTTATTTTCAGTTTAAGTTGTTTAAAAAGTCATCTATATTTAGTGACTGTACATTTTTTCCTTCTCTTTCTATCTTAAATCCTCACTACTCTGATTTCTGACTTTATCACGAAGCTGAAACTACTGTCTCCAAAATTACCGATGATCACTTATTTGCCAAATCTAATGGCCCTTTGTCAATCCACATTCTTCATCTCTCTGCACAATTTGACAGCAATCACCCTTTCCTCCCCACCATTATCCCCTCCCTATACTTTCTCCTCTCTGGCTTTTCATGAAACTTTTCTCCCTTTATTATTTTTCTAACCTTTCTGACCACTTTTCAGCCTCCTCCATGTCACTCTTCATATACATACATACACACATACATATATGTATATGTATGTAGACACTTTTCAACATTCACTTTTATAAGATTTTGAGTTCTAATTTTCCCATTGTCTCTCCTCCTCCCCTCCCCAAGGTCGCATGCTATCTCTTATAGGCTATGTGTGTACAATCCTATTAAATATATTTCCACATTGAACATGTTGTGAACAAGAATTGAACCAAAGGGAAAAAATACAAGAAAGAAAAGAAAGAGAAAATGTTATGCTTTGATCTGCATTCAGACTCCATAGTTCATTCCCTGGATGTGGATAGTATTTTCTATCATGAGTCTTTTGACACTGTCTTAGTTCATTGCGTTGCTGAGAAGAGTTAAGTCTATAATAGACTGTAATTGTTACTGTTACTGTGTACAGTGTTTTCCTGGTTGTGTTCACTTCACTCAGCTTCAATTCATGTAAGTCCTTCCAGGTTTTTCTGAAATCTCCCTGCTCAATGTTTCTTATGGAGCAATAGTATTCCATTACATTCATGTGCCACAATTCAATCTTGCAAACTCTGAATGTAGGTCGAAGACTTATCTCCCTTGTTACCCTTTATCCACTCATTTGGTGATATTACGTACTCCCATAATTTCAAGTATAATGTCTGTGCTTTGAGCACCAGCTCCCATAGTTTCAAATATCATGTCTTTACTTTGAGACAGTTCTATATATTCAAACGTATCCTCTCTCCTAATCTGTTGTCTCACATCAAAAATTTCCTATTTTATGTTTGAAAGTAGTTGCCCCATTGGCATCTCAAACAATATATTCGATACAATTCATTATCTTTTTTCCTTCCCCTACCCCTTCAAAATCCAAACATGTGGTTCTTTAGATCTGCAAATTATTCTATAAACATTATCTTATTTGAGTCTTACAACAGACTTGTAACGTAAATGCTACTATTTTTTTTTTAAGAGATGAGGAATGAAGTGCAGAGATGTGAAGTGACTTGCTCAGGACTATAAAGTGATTAAGTGTCTGAAGCAGGATTCAGACTCAATATTTCTTGATTGCAATTCTGTCCCTATCCACTGGGATACCATAGAGCATTAATAACCCACTCTTCAAAAATTCCTCTTTACTAAAAGTACCACCATTCTTCTAATCACTTTGGTTCATAACATTGGTATCACCTCCTTACTCTCATCCCTCCTATGCAGCACTTTACAGATTCTTCCATTTCTTTCTCTTTGACGTTCTTCACATCTGCCCTGTTCATTCCTCATCAACTCTCATCTGAATTACTGCAAGAAATCCTAATTGTTCTTCCTGATTCAATTCCACATGATTGAATACGTTTCATATATAATGGTCTAAGTGATTTTCCTAAAGCATATGCTTGACTTTCCATTACTAAATAAATTCAAAGACTTCCTTTGTAGCTATAGAATCAAATAAAGAAAAACTCCTTTGTTATTTGTAGCTTTTTACTACGTGGTTTCTTACTGCTCTTGCATTCTTCCTACACTAGTCCCTGATGTGCCCTCTATGGCTCGGTTATACTGGGTTATTATAATGTGTTAGTCCATATATATAATATGCTATTTCCCATCCTTTTCCTCTCTTGTCATCCTTACACTTGCTTTGTACATTTTTCCGAATGTAGGTTGTCTCCCAAATCTTAGCGTGGTTTTAGACAATAATATATTATACATCTACGTAACTATGATCATTTATATAACCCAAAATGGCATGAAGAATGTTGGAACACTATTTTCTACCTCAACACACATATATTCCTAAACACATATATGAATTTGACCACATATGTTCGTATGCATATGAATATGTTTATAACCTACATTTGGGTGTGGATGTTTATACATATGTGCATGCACATGTATGTGTATGTATGTGTGTATCCATATCCATACATATCTCTTCTGTCTCCTCTGATAGAATGTAAGCTTATGTAGAAGAAAACTTCTTTCTTCTTTGTTTCTGTATTGCCAATACCAAATGCAAAATAGGTGCTTATTCATTCATTAACATGAAATATTGAAAAGTTTAGAGAAGAGATTCCACATAGGAGTGATAAACAAAATAAATACCAGGTCTTTTGGGAGAGGGGACATTAAGAACTGTGAAATCATGAAGGGTATGAGTAGATGTTAACAACCAGAGTCTTTCAGAGAGGCAGAGAACACAAGGGATGGAGATGAATAAATCTGGCACACCAATTATTAGTATCAAGTGTTGACACATGTAGGGTACATACGTTAAGGTAATTGGAAAAGACAATCTGGGAATAATGAAAATGGACATGGTACTGGTTAGGGTTCACAGATTTGGGGCACATAAGTAGAAAATACGAGTCCACGTCCCCTGTATGGAGGGGCAGCTTTTGCCTCCAAGGGAAGCAGAGTTCCCCCGTCTTTCATTTCTATCATTGTCCTTCTCAGGCTGGAACAGTTCTGTGTACTTTTTTGGCAGTCTGCAAGTCTGGGATGCTCTCCATCCTTGTTTCTAACTTCCCAGGTTCCTTCCAAAATCATTTCTGAGATATGAATTCTCCTTGCATTTTTTTGCCTAGATGTTATTTTCAGTAAAATTTCATCATTTTCCTCAACATTATATTTCATATATTGTATTTCTTGTCTTCAACATGCTCTTGTATTCCTTATGGTTAATTCATTAGGACATTCTTTTCTCCTATGCTCTACTTGGCCTTTCTGTGAAATCACCCTTTTTTTCTGGGTGCTTCTCTAGATCATAGTATTTATCAATGACGTTCAGCAATTTTTTATGAGTCATCTTTTAGCCTTTGTTTCTGACATGAGACTTTGAGTTGAATAAAACTATGTTCCCTCTTTGATTATGTGGGCAATCCCTGAATCAACCTAAGTACCATGGATCTGAACAGGCATTTCCTTCTGAAGCAATATCTGAATTTTGGTTCAATCTCTTGATGGTTCAGTTCTGGTCTCGATTCCTTCTGTGCTTCCTTCTCCTTGCACAGTCCCAAAGTCAGTTGGCTTCATGTCTTGTTTTGATTTTGGTCAGCTCATACAGCTGTTGTTGATTGTTCTGAGAACAAACTTCCTGAAAAACTTCCAGGTGCTTCAATGGTCTTTTCTTCTGCTGTGCTTCTTCCTATAACAACCCAGGCATGGCCTACTGGGTTCTGGTCTGATGCCTGGGACAGTCCTGTCTCCTGCTCTTGATCTGGGCTACTTCTGTGATTTGCCTTTGGGTTTTCACAGAACTCCAGAAGTGTTTTTGTTTGTTCCCCACCTAGATGGAGGAGTCTATGGTTGTATATCTATGACTTTTTTATTATTATACTTACAGATGCATTTTTGTCATTTTACTAGGATATTTGTGGATACTCTAACATCCTAACATTCTCCTAGCTTCTCACAATCCCAGTGGTATATTTCTGCTTTCTTACCTGTTCTACTTACCTCCATAACTGCACATTTTTTTCAGAACTTGGGGGTGATAGGATTCCTTAGTCTCCACTTGCCTTCATTAGGGCAATAAAATTGATTCCCCGCATCAATCCTTCCCTTACTCACTCCCAAATTTTAAAAGTGTTGACTTCAAAGCTCAGTTATTTCAAATTCAGGCTCATAAGGTTGAAGGGTAGGCTGTGACATCAAGGTGAGAAAGCTATGAGGGGAAACATGGACACATATATACACACATACACATGTGTATGTGCATTTGTCCTTGTGATTTATGCACACATATATGTATGTGTATAGGTGTGTGTATATACATATGTGTGCATGTAAACACATACACATATACATACATAAATACACACTTATCCTATTAACCTTCGTTTAGTTTTTTTTCCTGTAAAAACTGTATTGTGGTAAGTTCTTTTGATGTTATGTGTGAGTTTTCTGCATGTGGGAACTTTTTACTCTTAATATTTGGTGAGTTCGCAAGGAGAGATGCCCCATATAACTCGTCTTGTATCCTTGTTTCCATGAGGAAACTGAGGTTCGGAAAAGTAATTGCCATTCCCAAGAAAAAGTAAATTGCAGTGCCAAAATTTGAACTCAAGTCTTTTGAATTCAAATTTGAGCTCTTTCTACTACAATATCTAACTTGACTATCCCCAAACTCACATGTCTCCATTATTTCCAAAAGATTCGCATGGGAAAATTACCCTTTCTTCAATACCTAAGAACAAAGGTAAGAGTAACATTTTATCCATCATCCCCTTCCAGGTTGTCAATGGTCTTCAGATATTTCCTAATACTTTCCTGACCAGTAGTTTCTGTGGTTCAGCTTGGGGTTGGCAGAGGGTATAGGACTGGTTGTTGTGAGAGTTGATTTATTTAACAGAAACAGATGTAATAACTGGACTTCTGATTTCCTTGGTACAAGAAACTCTCAGAAGGGAACATTTCCTCAACCCATAAAAATTATCATCTTTTAGTCAGTTTCTCAAGATATTCTGATGTTCAGAGGTTAAGACTCCTCAGAGTCAGGCAAACAGTATGGGTCAGAAGAAGACTTGAGCTAATGAATACATATTTTCTTGTCTCTGAGGTTGACTTTATTTTATTATTCTGACTCTCAGAACCAGAGTATACAAATAGAAAAGTTAGAAGAACACAAGATGCAATCAGTCATTTAAAGGGATCTACTTATTGAATCATTTTGCTTTCTTCAAACCCTGAAAAGAATTTCTTCTGCTTCCCTGAATACTGAACTCTCTGGTCCCACTTGGCCTTCCATGATAACATTTCTAAATTGACCCCTCTGCTTTTTTAACCATTTCCCCTTTCTTTGATTGCTTTTATTCTGACTACACTCACATTTTTAGGAGGTAGGTTTTAAAAGAAAATCTACCTTGTATTATAAGAAATAAAGTAGGTACAACTCTTTTATGATTGGTGTGATATTTGGCATTATGTTTGCCAAGTTGTCTCTGTCTTACCCTAATATTTGCCTTGATACCATTTTCTCTTTACTATAGAGACAAAGCCAAAGGTATTATGTTGATATGAAAATGTATCAAGAGTAGTTCTTAGACCACCATACCTATCTCACTCCACTGACTCTATTCTCTCCCCAGGCCTTCAGAGATGACAGGAAGCATAGTAACCTACTGTGTACATTCTAATGACTTTTCCTTATGTGTCTTTGGAAAAACATGTGAGACCATAATTGCCTTCATTTTTATTTAGACAAATCTCCCAGGGTAAAATCTTCAATTACAATTTGTTGGTTTTGCATGATTACTTATCTTCTCCTCTCTCTCTTCTACATTCAAGAGGACTGTGACTTTTATTTTTAACTCTAATATTTCATCTCTATTACTGTTTGTGTTTAGACTTAATTATTTCAGACCTTCCTCAAATTCAAAGCCCAAGGGGTCTATTCTCCAATTCCAGACTCTACTGCATTCCTTTCTATTATATTAACTGACATTCTTATAGCACATTGAAGTCTCCAAAGGGCTTTTCTCTCAACAAACCTGTGATTTGAAGAGAATAAGTAATTTATTCCCTGTTTTCTAGATGATGAATGCAGCTTCAGAGGAGGTAAGACATGTCCACCTTCATCATAATAGGAAGTGTCAGAGCCATGACCAAAACCCGTCTTCCAAATCCAATTTATTGTATTTTCCCTGCCTCTTTCCTTGAATTTTTCAGTATGGTAGACTGGAACCTAGAGTCAAGATGACTTGAGTTTGAGTCCTGCCTTTGACCACTACTTGCATTTCGGTCTTGGACAAGACATTTAAACTAATAAAGTAGAAAAACACTTGGAGTGCAGAATCAGAAAAGCTGGATTTAAATTATGGATTTTCCATTTACTATTTGTGTCACAATGGCTAGATTGCACATCCATTTCTAGACATCTGTATAATCATGCATATTATCTGTATAACCCAGGAGGTTGAACAGAATGAGACCTAAAACTTGGAACATGAAAATATGGATAAATTTGCAGGAAAAAAGCTGTGAGCAAAAGAATGGTCAAAAATCATCACTCATTTAACAAACCTTTATTTGGTATATGAAAGATAGATGCAGACTAGACAGAAGGTAGATATAGAAGAGAAGGCATTTGTATCTGGGAGAGGGAGAGGAATAAGAAAGACCTCCTATGAGAGGTGACACTTGGGATCAAAATTAATGGAAGCCAGGGATTCTACAGAGCACAGGTGGAGTGATTTTTCCTCAAAGTGACAACATCCATTGAAATTTCATGTAGTACAGTGGACAAGCAATGGGAAGAAATAATCCATTTACACACACACATCCATGCACACACATATATGGACACACATGAACACAAGCACACACTCTGTTATGAGCTCAAACTCTACATTGTTTAGGGGGCATTAATCCTAGAATATAAATGAAAAGGTGCACATGACTAGATTAGCATTGACAATGAAAAAAATCAAACGAAACTAATAAATAAAATCCAATAAGCCAATCATTTGTCTAAACATCATCCTTCAACTTTATACTTATCAAATTATGTGCCTGTCAGTTAAAATTACAAGCTGTCACTCCATTTGCCAAGGGGGCTCTCTTCCATAACCATCTGGCAGAGAGTCCATGCTTTAAAGATTATTTCAGATACTTTGGAACTTTACTGAAATTCATGAACGGCGAACTCTCATTAGTTGTTGATGGAACGATCTACTGAGGTACAATAGAAGGAGTCTTCTTTACATATACATGTTAGGTTGAAATCATGATAAAGTTTCAGTACTGTGCTAGGATATGGGTGAGTCCAAGGTAAAACTTTGGGCAATCTGGACCATTGTGATGATCCTGAGAAGGAGAGGAATAATGCATCATGAACTCACAGATGCTGATGCTAATACAAAGAGAAAGGTGAAGTTTGTCCCTAAACAAGCCTAGTTCACCCATGTGAGGGCTGTTAATATTAAGAGAGCTAGGAGAGACCTCAGGGTTCACTTAGTCCAACATCTTCATTTTTTGACTTAAGGAAGTGAGAACTAGAAGGATCCAATGATTTGCCTAAGGAAACTTAGGTAGCAAGTAGGATTTCTGGGAATTAAATCTAATAGTTTCAATTCAAAATCTAGTGCTCGTTGCATTGTACCATATTGCTTCTACAGAATACCAAATGAAATTTCATATACATGTGTGTGCACTATATATACATGCATATACGTATGCGCATATGTGTGTACATATATATAGATATAGATATGTGTATATGCATGTGTGCGTGCGTGTGTGTATAACTGAACATTCAAGGAGGCTAAAGACTCAAAACAGACCACTAGTTGGCACAATTAGGACTTAAACAAAAACTGTAGTGTGAGTGGTTCTAATAGAGTGGCAGAAATGGAAGCCAGATTTTAGTGCCTGGAGTAAATGTGAAAGTGGAAATATTTAGCAGAGACTAATACTTCTAGTATTTACATAGTGAAAGAGACACAGGAGAGAACTATAGATTTTGGAATGGTGACAAGGGGGAATTTCTTATGACAAAGGATCTGAACAGGTTTTCAGTGTTGCTAAGTAGGTGGAGAGACTCCGAATTAGTCATTTATCCCAAGTTTCAACCTAAAACAAAGGCCTACTTCTATAATTCCAGTATACTTATGTTATTGTTGCTCTATGACTGATACGGGGTGTTGGAAGAATTGAAATCAAAGATCAACCAAAAGACACTGGAGAATGCATAGTGCGGATAATTAGGGTGCAACATCACTAATGAGGAATGATTTCTAGGATGATGCAAGAAATGACTTGAGAAATATGAATAATAAAAAACACAAAAATACAAGTAATAACTAATCATAAAGAAAGTACAAGGACCAGATAAGTCATGTGTTCCATTTGTCTCCATCAAGACCTGTAAAGATTGTGGATGAGAAAGATGGAGAATATGAAAGACTGGGGCCAGTGCCTGGGAGAAAGAATGAAGTTATGAGAAGCAAATTTAGGCAAGTAGATGACTCTGGCTAGAACATAGAAGTGATTCTGCATCCATTTTAGAGATGAGGAAACAAGCACCTAAGAAGACTTGTACATGTTAACATTTGGTAAATGCCAATATTTGTCCTCAGATCTCTCTAATTTCTTGCTTGGCCTTCTACTCACTACGTCATGCTACCTCTCAGGTCTTTGTATATGATTCTAACAGCAGGGTCAGGATGCACTATGCAAGGACAAGGCTGATTTGTGATTCATCCTTCATTTTTGAAGAGAATCAATTACATGATAGCATGATGCCTTAACATGATCCATAAATTGAATTTAATTGAGACAGACTTGTACAAAGTTATCAGCATCACTCATTTTCCAGAGTGGTTGAATTCAGGGGCAAAATGAAAGTCAGGATAGGCTGGAAATAACCCAGGTTGTAGTGGATAACTTTGGTGTCTTCAATGTTTGACCAAGTTCTAAACAGTCCATAGTACCTACATCAGTCACCCTCATAGCCACTGGAACAAAATTTTCTCATCCATCTATTCTGATGGAAGAAGTCTTCACATTCTTGAGGTAGACATCTCCCTAACTCATTGAGGGGTTTGAGGCCTGTCAGTTAACCTTAACCTAGTTCAGACCATCCCCTGAGATGGTCTAACCAGGGTGTGATCAATGCATATTTTACTGCTTTGTGGAGCTGCAAATGAGAGTTGTATAAAAGATGGATTCTAAGGGTGGGTAATTATCCCTGAAAAGGTCTAAGCAAGCCCTCATACAAGAGATGCTCATTCTCCTTGAACACTCCATATGCCTCAATAGACTAGGTACATATCTAGTAAGATGTCCTCAGAAACTGGTTGTTAAGGAATTAAATAAATAGTGATAAAATCATCTGTCAGTTTTGTACGACCCTTTTGTGCTTCACCATGGATGATGGATTGGCAAAAAGAGGGGCAGACAATACTAAGAATGCAACATTTGTTAGCCAAATTATGAACATGGAGGCTTGTTCAATGACTAAACCCAGGAATTCTGGAATAATTGAATTATATCCATATTGGTATTCTAGTTACAAATAAAATCAGGTAGCATCATAACAAACCAAAAAACAAATAAAAGAAACACAAAAGAAAGTTTTAGATCAATAGAAGGCTCACTCATAAGTTCTTTTCTGAGAGGTGAATAAATGAATTTATTTTAACACTGAAAAGACAACAATAAATATCATTTCATGTGAGGAAACTGACCATAACCCTATTTCATGCTAACTCTGGAAATAATTGTAACTGATATACCAGGAGGACGATGAAGAAGAAGGGGAGAAAGGGAGAGAAAGAAGTAGAGGGGCAGGAGGGAGAAGAGGTGGAGGGATAATTATGATGGTGGTGGTGGTGGTGGTGATGATGATCATGAAGAAGAAGAAGAAGAAGAAGAAGAAGAAGAAGAAGAAGAAGAAGAAGAAGAAGAAGAAGAAGAAGAAGAAGAAGAAGAAGGAGAAGGAGAAGAAATATTCTCATGGAGTACATAGTAAATGTACTCAAATAAGCCAATATAGAAAGATTCTATGATTTCAATATGAAGGTAAATATAGGAAGGATGAAGACAACTTAAAAAAAACATGAATTGTGATCCATAAATGAAGAATCTCAGGGCTTATAAACTACTCATAAGTTTCACACTCTTCTTTCAGCTTGTAAATCATTATCCCTTAAGAGCTATTAGTTTTCTTTTCCTAGGGTAAGAAATGTATATTTTCTGCAGTAAATAAGACATAATATTGGGAATAGAGCCTCTGACTCATTGTGAGCTGAATTTTTATACTTAGGTGATAAAAGTTGCATCAATTTTCCCTGCTGGACCAATTAAGTCTGGAAGAAAATGTCGTTGTGTTTTAAAATAAAAATGAAAACAACTCAGCCTGTGTGGGGTAAACGTTACCTCTAACCACACTTACAAATTAAAGATTTTGAGCATGGTAGGTCAAGAGTTCAGAAGGAGAATATGTTGTGGCCATTAGATGCTGACTTTAAGTGGAATTGTCTTTGAAAAGAAAGGGACAAATGTATAGCTCTGGTGTCTGCTGTCATTTTCCAGAGACGAAACATTGTCATTGTTCCCTTTTCGACTTGTTTTTTAAAATTTTTTAATAAATTTATTTTTATATTTTTATATATAATTTATATATATATATTATATATATATTTATATATAATTTATATATATATTATATAAAATAGAAAAATATATTTTTATTATAAAATTAATAAATTTATTTATTTAACTTTTTACATTCATTTCACAAAATAATGGGTTCCAAATGGTCTACCCATTTGTCCCCTCCCCCCCAAAACAGAGCATTCTAATTTTCCTTATCACCAATCTGTGCTCTCTTCTATCATTCATCCCTTCCCTTGTCTCCATCTTCTCTTTTGTTCTGTAGAGCCAGGTAACTTTCTATTCCCCATTACTTGTATCTTATTTCCTAGTAGCAAGAACATTACTTAACAGTTTTTCCTAAAACTTTGAGTTCTATCTTCTCTCCATACCTCCCTCCCCCTCCATTCCCTTTGGGAAGGCAGGCAATTCAATACAGGCCATATCTGTGCAATGCTGTGAATGACTTTGATAATAGTCTTGTTGTGTAAGACTAACTATATTTCCCTCAAAACTATCCTGCCCACCATTGTTTCTATTCTCTCTTTTGATCCTGTCCCTCCCTGAGTGTAGACTTCAAATTGCTCCCTCCTCCCATTGCCCTCCCTTCCACCATCCCCCCTACCCCGCTTGTCTCCTTCTCCCCCACTTTCCTGTACTGTAAGCTAGATTTTCATACAAAAATGAGTGTGCATTTTATTCCTTCTTTTAATCGAATGTGATGAGTAAACTTCATGTTTTTTTCTCAGCTCTCCTCTTTTCCCCTCCACTAAAAAGTCTCCTGCTTGCCTCTTCAATGAGAGAAAATTTGCCCCATTCCATTTCACCCTCTCTCCTCCCAATACATTTCTCTTCTATATTTACCTTAATTTTTTTAAGATATGATCCCATCCTATTCAATTCACTCTGTGCTCTCTCTCTCTCTGTGTGCGTGCATGTGTGCATGTGTGTGTGCGCACGTGTGTATGTCTGTGTGCATGTGTGTGTGTGTGTGCGTGTTTGTGTGTGTGTGTGCAATCCCATCAACTACCCAGATACTGAAAAGTTTCAAGCGTTACAAATATTGTCTTTTCATGTAGGAATGTAAGCAGTTCAACTTTGGTAAGTCCCTTATGACTTCTCTTTGCTGTTTACTTTTTCATGCTTCTTCTCATTCTTGTGTTTGAAAGTCAAATTTTCTTTCAGCTCTGGTCTTTTCATCAAGAATGCTTGAAAGTCCTCAATTTCATTGAAAGACCATATTTTCCCCTGAAGTATTATACTCAGTTTTGTTGGGTAGGTGATTCTTGGTTTTAGTCCTAGTGCCTTTGACTTCTGGAAGATCCTATTTCATGCCCTTTGGTCCCGTAATGTAGAAGCTGCTAGATCATGTGTTATCCTGATTGTATTTCCACAGCATTTGAATTGTTTCTTTCTAGCTGCTTGCAATATTTTCTCCTCAAAGTGGGAACTCTGGAATTTGGCCACAATGTTCCTAGGAGTTTCTCTTTTTGGATCTCTTTCAGGTGGTGATTGGTGGATTCCTTGAATACTTATTTTGCCCTCTGGTTCTAGAATATCAGGGAAGTTCTTGATAATTTCATGAAGGATGATGTCTAGGCTCTTTTTTTGATCATGGCTTTCAGGTAGCCCCATAATTTTGAATTGTCTGTTCTGGAGCAATTTTCCAGGTCAGTTGTTTTTCCAATGAGATATTTCCCTTTCTCTTCCATTTTGTCATTCTTTTGGTTTTGTTTTGTGATTTCTTGGTTTCTCAGAAAGTCACTGGCCTCCGTCTGTTTCATTCTAATTTTGAGAGAACTATTTTCTTCAGTGAGCTTTTGAACCTCTTTTTCCATTTGGCTAATTCTGCTTTTGAAAGCATTCTTCTCCTCAGTGGCTTTTTGAACCTCTTTTGCCAATTGAGTTAGCCTATTTTTTAAGGAGTTATTTTCTTCAGCATTTTTTGGGGTCTCCTTTATCAAGGTATTGACCTGTTTTTCATGCTTTTCTTTCATCTCTCTCATTTCTCTTCCCAGTTTTTCCTCCACCTGTCTAACTTGATTTTCAAAATCCTTTTTGAGCTCTTCCATGGCCTGAGCCCATTGAATATCTATTTCAGATGTTTGGGATACAAAGGACTTCTATGTCCTTCCCTGATTGTAAGCATTGCTCTTCCTCATGAGAAAGGAAAGGAGGAAACATCTGGTTACTACGAATGTAACCTTCTACGGTCTTATTTTTTTCCCCCTTTGCTGGGCATTTTCACAGCCATTTAATTGACTTCTGAGATTCCTGTCCACCCCCGCCTAGATCTGCCCAACTAGTGCTTGGGGTCTGAGATTCAAATGCTTCTCCCCAGCCTCAGGGCTTTCAGTGGGGGCGGGGCTGGTGTTCAATATTAGCTTAAGTTCTGGTGCTCAGGTGGGGCCAGGGCCGCCTCACAGGGCTCAGTTCACTCAGGGGTTTTATGTGGAGACCTTCAGCAATGGATCTGAGCTTCTGCCTGCTTGGGGACCCCGGATCTGCTGCTGTCCCTGCCTCTGCTGCTGCTCCCTGAGGAGGCCTGAGTTATGGAGACACCCCACTCCCCTCTCGGCCAGCCCAGAAGTCTGTCTCAGTGACCTGTGCGCTTGTGGGTGGAGGGACCTTCGTGGCCGCCTGAGATTCCGTTCCTGAAGACTGCTCGGATCTGCTCCTCTTGGTGCTGTGAGGCCAAGGCAGGACTGGGCTCTGCTCCTTTGCGGTGTGCGATGGACGTTTGGGATCAATTTTTCAGGGCTCTCTGGAACAGAAATATCCTCTACTCCATTGCTCTGTAGCTTCCACTGATCCAGAATATGTTGGGATCTCCTCCTTATAGGTAATTTATGGGCTGTTGGTTCGGAGGTAGCAATATGTGAATCTTTCTACTCTGCTATCTTGGCTCCTCCCCCTGTTTTCCACTTTTAGTCAATTGATGCTAATCCTTATCATAAAATATTAGTCATAAAGGACATTAAGTATCCTTTGGGTTAACGATCAAGAAAACGTCTTGAAACATTCAGCAACTTATCAAAATAACGAAGGTATTAAGTGGTAGATTTAGGATTATAACCAAATTTTTCTGGACTCCAAATAATTATCTTTTTTCCACTACATTAACCTGCAACTCTTCTTTAATATTTGAGTTCTTCCGATTTGCAGGTAGGATGGGTGCAAAGCTATTGCCTAAATGGTACATCTACAATTCCATGGTTTGAAACAAACAAGGACCCATCCTTACAGTAGTTACTTTTGCTTCATATTTCTGAATGGCAGGATTCCTTAATCTGATAATTGAAAAAAAAAGCAAATGTGTAGTCTAATTATCAAATTTCAATTCCTCCTTTCTAGCTTCTATTAAAATAGCCACAATCTTTCCAATAATCTGGGTAGATATCCTCAAAATAACTCTTAATTCTTTAATCTCCTATATCCCCGATTTCTAATTGGTTGCCATCTCCATTATTTATCTTTATCTTCAGTCACACAGTACTACCTCTCCCCTGGACTCTGGTGACACTCTTGTAATTGGTCTCTCTGAATCTAGCTTTGTCCATCTCCAGTCCATTTTTATGTGCCCACATCTCAGTTAACAGAGATTTAGCGTTGAGAAGCTCAGAGATTACCTAGTTTAATCTCATAATTTTACAGATTGTCTCCAATTAATGGTGTCTATATCTTGTTTGTACACACTTGTTTACATTTACTTCCTTCAGTGATCTTTCAGCTCTTCGGGGCAGAGACTATATTTACCTTTCTTTGTATCCTCAGTGTTTAGCACTATGTCTAGCATATAGTAGGTCTTTGATGAATGCTAACTGATTGAAGGACAATCATCAGTTCCATACCTATTATCTATTCAGATCCTGAAAGAACTAGAGTTTGTTATCACTAAGTCATTCTCTGAAATACCTGAATGATCAGGGAAAACTGGAGAGGTATTATGCAAATGAGAAAAGACAAAAATCCACATTTTCAAAAATAAAGAGAAAATAAAGTCTGTGAACTACAAGTCATTAAACTTGACTTTGATCCCTGGAAAGATTTTAGGACAAATATTAAAGAGGTAATTAACATATGTAGAATAGGAAACGATGATTAGAAATCATAAGGTTTGTCTGCAACAAAGATAAGACAGCTAGGAGGTACAGTGGAGAGAGCACCAGGACAAGATTCAGGGAGATGAGTCTTCCTGAGTTCAAAACCAGCTTCAGTCACTTATTAGCTGTGTGTCCACGGACAAATCACTTAACCCTGTTTGTCTCACTTTGCTCATATGTAAAATGAGCTGGAAGAAGAAGAGGTAAACTACTCCAATACCTTTGCCAAGAAAATCCCAAATGAGATTATGAAGAGTTGGACATGATTGAAATGACTGAACAGCAAAAGACTGATCTTAACTATTTTTGACAGCGTCCCTAAAATTCAGAGAGGCAGCATAGGATAGGGAATAACAAATTGGTCTCACAACTGAGAGTTGTAGGCCTGCCTCTGACACTAAGTTAAGCACAACTCGCATCAAGCCACATCACATTAAAGAGTTTTTTTTTTCTTTTGGCAAGAAGGTGTAAATGACTTTGCCAGGATCATACAGCTAGTAAGTGTTTCAGTCTGGATTTGAACTCTGATCTTCCTACTCCAGGGTAAATGCTATATCCATTGTGCATTTAATTTCCCCTACCTGCAAAAATTTCTAAACAGCATTTTAAATTTCAAAGACGGTAGAAACTTGTATTGGCAGAGAGTGTTTTCTAATTCAGGAGTTCCTATATCAGTGAAAAGCATAGCTCCAGCCTTTGTAAATTATGGGGATTTTATAGTTACATATTACCTAGATTTAAAAAAAAACATTTGATGAACTATCTCATATTATTTTGTGGAAAAATGCAGTTATGCTAAAGATCAGTTATTAATGAGTCAATATTAGTTTGGTAGCATGACCCTAGTGGATTACCTCTAGGATCTGTGGTTAGTTCTGTGGTATATGAGATTTTAATCAATGATTTGTATCAAGGCATAAAAAGTAGTTTCACCAAATCAGCAGATAACATAAAATTGGGTAGAAAAGCTAATATATTGGATGGCAGAATCCAAGCTGTGAAATAATTTTTCAGGGCAGAAAAGTAGGCTCAGTTTAATGTGATAAGATTGAATAATAAAGTCTTACATTTGAGTGAAAAAAGTAAAGTTTACAATTTCCAGATTGGGGAAGCATGATAGTACAGTCTGAAAAAAAATATTTGAGGTTCTTAATGGATTGTAAGTTCAATATAAATCAAAAGTGTAATGTGGTTGTCATAATCTCCTTTCAGTAACCTCAAAGTATGCAAACATTCATTGACTTTCATGCCTTGCTTTCAGAGATGGAGACTTTACTGTCAATTTTAGCTGGCATTTATAAAGTGCTTTTATATTTGTAAAGCTCTTACCATGCATTATTTTATTTACACCTCACAATCATCTTGTTCTGTAGGTAAAGGGTGTGTATGAAAAGGAGAAATGAGAAAAATCAAATCAAAAAGGTTATGTAATTTGCTATGGACGCAATGCTAATAAGTTTCAGAAAGTGAATTTCAACCTAGATCTTTGTGACTTCCACAAATTTCCACAAAGATCCACAAATTCTAGCACGTTAGTATTCATGAGCACTGTGTCACTTTCCTCTAGTTTATTAA
Source organism: Potorous gilbertii (assembly GCA_028658325.1). Taxonomy (NCBI): domain Eukaryota; kingdom Metazoa; phylum Chordata; class Mammalia; order Diprotodontia; family Potoroidae; genus Potorous; species Potorous gilbertii. Next base: position 119,210,735 of record CM053774.1, on the reverse strand, counting down.
TAGAATCTATAAATTCTGGATCGTGTCCTCTTCTTACCTTATTTACTCTTTGGAGAAGAGTGGTCATTGGGATATAGTGAGTTTCTTGGTTGTGTCATCAACAGTGATTAGAAGGAAACCAAATGAAGTCATTCATGGGTTTTAAGTTCACTGAATGCTTAAATTTTTTTTCCCCACTAAAAACTGTTTCTTGGTGGTTGGGGAAGTTTGAAGGATAATTCTTCAAGGGAGGTTACTGATTTGCTTTATTTAAATTAGATGATAAATTGAGTCTGTAGCTTTATTTTATTAGGTAGAAAAATACGAGCAGAGAATAGATTTCTTGTTCAAATTATATAGCTGTATTTATGGTGGTCAGTAAAATTTTCCATTGAATATTAGTCCAAAGTGCAGTAATCATCATGGAATAAAAGTCTTCTCTATGTTTGTCCTCCTATTTAAAATGATTGATTCTCAGACCAACCCTAACCAAAATGAAACACATTCTTTTGCCCATGCCTAGTGCAGGTTATTGACATCCTCTGCAACTTTAACAGCGTTTGTAGTTTTTTCTTGGTAGACTATGGCTGCCTGTGAAACACATTGGGTTGTGGTGCAGAGAATGTTACTTTGGTTCAGTCTTGCACTACTGACCATTAGTCTCATTATGGTGGCCCTGTGATTAGTACGCAGATTAGGAGGCCAATGCTGCCACCAACTGAAACCTAGTTTTTATTTTTTTTTCTTTCCCTACATGAGGAGACGCAACAACTTTCTCTTCCTGTTAGTCTAGCTGCTAAAACGTAACACATTTCAGCAACAAGGGAGGGGGATTACAAGGAACAGGACACATGAGGATGGCTAAGGGAGCCAGTATTTCCTGACTCACAATGCCCGGAAAGGCTTTACTTCATTATCAATGAGCACTGGCTCCTTTGATATGCCATTATTTGAAAGCAACTAAACACTTTTAGCTGAAATACCACATTATATTAGACTTCTGTTAAGAAAAATAACACCATATGAAGTAGACAAAAGTTTTACATGCTAATTTATTCTAATTAGTGTTTTTTAATTATTTACTTTCATTTGGTTTGCAATAAAACAAATATAAATTAAAAAAAAATGATCCTGTACAAACTTCTATATTTAAAATGAATCTAACTTTAGAAAATAACAAACTGCTGTCAACAATACCTATTTCCTCTTTCATAAGTATTGTTTATAACCTTGTCTGAAATAGAATGCGCTTTAAACAGAAACAATGAAATGTCTGTGATATCACATATATTGTGAATATGAGTGTCCCTCAATTAAAATGGTGGACATCTTAAAAACAAAAAGTCACTAAATAATGGTCACTTCCTTGAAGTTACAGAATATATATATATATATATATATATATATATATATATATATATATATATATATATATA